>OZ010572.1:102446413-102538913 GCA_963932145.1 Acanthosepion lycidas
GCTATTGCTTCCGTTTCGCCAAGTGTATCGCCGACGTGTTAATGGCTATAAGAGAATTTATCTATAAGCTATAGGTAAGAATGGCAAAGCTCGAACTGTAGCTATAGATATCTCGAAGGCGTTCGACAGGGTTTGCCATACTGGCATTGTACGCATGCCCAAAGGCTACGGCGTCACGAGACGAATATTTAGCTTATTCAACCATCCCTAACAAATCGTGTAATGAAGGTAGTGTTAAACGGACTAGCTTCCAACACTTTTCTCACTTTCTACGCTGTTTCTGATTTTATCAATGATCTCGCCGATGTCATTAGTTTCCAACTAGAAATTTGTGCGAATGAAACAACTATTTACTTGCGTCTTAATAGTCAATCCGTTAGATCTGTCAAAATAAACAAGGCAACTAATCTTGAAAAGGAACTCCATTCAGTGGTTAACTGGGGCAAAAAATGGCTTGTAAATTTTAAACCCCTCCTGAACAAAAACTGCTTTCGTATATTCTCCACGGAGAACCTCTGTCTCCCATCAACATTTCTGATGCTAAACTGCAGGAAAGCAGCAATCTACGGCTTCTTGGTGACACAGTTTCCGCAGACATCAAGTGGGTCGACTATATAAGTTGCTACATACTACTGGAAATTTGGTTCATTGTGTCGTCCCAGATTGTTTCACGTCGGAATCCATCTTACACCATTCGTCCGTGTATTAAATATCGTTGCCATATCTGGTCGGGTGGTCCTGCTTTACATCTAGAGATTCTTGACAACATCCAAAGAAGGGTCTGTAATGTAATCGATTCTGACCAGGAATCTCGAATTCATTCATTTTCTCATGGCTTCTCTTTATTTTTTTACAAATATCTTTATAGCAACTGTTCTGGTGAGCTTTTTGCCTGGTACCTCTGATCTCCCGTACCCCTGGTACCCCGACTACATAAATTTAAGTCTGCTGCTAGATTAGCAACTTGGTCACACCGTTTTACATTTAAACCAGCTAGATTCAACCGCCGCTTTTATTCTGTCTCTTTTCTCAGACTTCCCAACTCTCGCGTTCCTTCAGGTTTTCATCGGAGTAAGTTTTGTTTAGGTTGATGAGACGACTCATACGCCCGAACGAGAGATGCTGGTAATTTTAAATTATTTTTATTGGTTTTTAATAGTGTTTAGTGCATATAATTCTATTTAAATTAGATTCTTTTTGTTTTTGTTTGCATCATTTTTGTTCTTAAATATCTGCCAAGAATGGTTAAACGTTGTAAGAATCTGGAAGCAAATTTTCTGTGTATGATCTAGCGACGAAGGCACTTTCCAAATATTTTCGTATAAGTGAATTGTTTTCTCTTTTAACGAGAGCAGCATTTTTATATCAATATTCTGGTTAATCTCGTTACGGTGAGCAACTAATTTGTTTAATGTGTTCTTTTGGAAAATATCCGATGTATTCTTTGTGGCCATCATTACATGTAAAAAGTAAATTCCTCTTTCAAGATTTAACTTATTGTTTTGTTTTGAATTGATTCAGTTCTTTATTGTTTTAGATTTAGTTATGACAAACTTTATCTTATTCATGTGTGTATACTTGTCTGTAATTGTAAGGTCAACCTACAAAAGTACATTCCCGTTTGAAGCAATATAAGGCAAAAGTAAGATTAAGCAAAAGAAAACTATCGAGTTATTCTTCCTGATTATAAGCGGGTAACGTATATCGTCTTTACAACCTTGACAAATACTATCTCTCTCTTTAGGCATATTAACTCACATTTTCATAATCACAACTACGGGATTTATGAAGTCAGGAAAACCAATCAGATTTTTATTTAAACAGTTTAGCTGTAGCTGTCTGTCAAAGTTGTTTATAAGTGGGCAACGTTTATCGTTTTTACATCCTTGCCAAATACTATCTCCCTCTTTAGAGATATTAACTCTCATTTTAATGATAACAAGTACGGGATTTATAAACTCAGAAAAAGTAATTGGATTTTTAATCAAAGTCATTTAACCGTGACTCTGTTATAGTTTTTTTTTTTTTTTTTTTATAAAACAAGTGTGTTTACTGGAACTTATTCCCTTTTAAAATCTGTTTATTTTTTTAAAAAATGTTTCTTTTATTTTTATCAGCCATTTCTTTCTCCGTTTAAACATTTTCCTTGCTTACTAGCGAGTTATTATTTAGGATTAATTCACGCTGTTTTCTCGAAAAGAAGCCAACGGTGTAAAGTTTCATTATGTTTCTTCAAGCAGCACCACGCCATTTTTGTTTAATCGTTACATACATACAACGCAAATAATGTATTTCTTTCTGATATTTAAACTTTTAACAAGAGTTAAGTTTCTTTTATTAAAGAAAGCAATTTCCTCTTTGTTTTATTAAAGCTAACACAAATACTCAGTTAATATTCTACTTCTACGTGTCGTTTTCCCCAATTACGTGTTAACTATGGTCACATGACGTTGAAAGACTGGTTCCCGTAAGATCACATCGAGCCTGGTCAGCAACTAAATGGGTGACCGTTTGTGAATATCACATACTGTAAGCTTGGAAGTGCTGGGGTGTAATTGCTAATGGCTCGGTATTTTTAATCGGAGAAACGAATTCTAATTTCACTTCGGTTCGTTTTATACATTTACGCGCAAATATCATTGGGAAATGTATGAATCCCCCTTTTCTCCCCCTACAGCTATAGGTTTGTTGTAATCTAAGTAAGGTTACTGAACAGAAGAATCACACGAAGGTTGGTAATGTACAATAATACTTAGGACATGAACAAAACATATAAGATTCACCAGATTTACAATGAATCTCAAGCTGTAGGAATATCTACCAACCGCTCCACGCGGTCAGATGTGGCACAAAGCCCAATTTAATGTGGGGTTTCCGAGCCCGTAGGCTCGGCCAAAAATTCTCCGTAGAAAAACGTATAATACGGGGTCGGGTAGCCGTTTCCTGAGACGAGACTACCTTTCGACATAGCCTCGCCTGGAGACCCCTCTATACCTGGAGGAAGAGAGTTTGACCAGCACATCTGGAGTTTCATCTCCAGCTGCAGACCAACATACAGTATTTACTACTGTATTTATATTAATTGGGACATACACATTATCGTCCGTAGGTATGCCACGACAGGGTTAATTTATAATACTTGTATCACTAAACCATTATTATATATATAAAAAAAAAATCTTACGACCTACATATTATCTGACTTTAAATAACCTACAAGTCGAATCAACCAAAACAATTTACCTATCATTTGTAGTTCTTAGCAGATTTCATCTTTTAGTTATCCCCGCTAAATTCTGTTCTGCTAAGTTCCTCGGGTAGGTTATAAGCCGTTTTCCTCCATTTTTCTTGCTTTCAGTAGGTTTTGTGGGTGTTAAATTTCCCAAGCCCTCCTTCCTCATTATGTTCCTTAGAAATTTCAGCTTGCTCTTTCTACTATAGCATGATGTCTGCATAGACATTTCACGCAGTCCCCCCCCGCCTCGTGACCACTTTACTGAATTGCCCGTGTTTCGCTAACCAATTCTTGATTCATGTTGCTGCAATCTTGAATACATCTCTACACCCCTCCTGATTAATTTTTACCATAACATTATTTTCTATGCTCGGTTTGCTAATCATGTTAGCTGAGATAAGTATGCGTGAAAAATGTTCAACCTTATTATTTTCCAATCCGCATTCCTGTCTATCTCGGTCTCTAGAGTTTGGTGCCCCCAATTTTTACACCATGCACATTCGAACATGAATAGATGATGAGATTTATTTCCTAAAACAGAATGCATTGATGACATAAAACTAAAATAAAATACAACTAACAGAGTAATGGTAAATAAAGGAATTACCAATTCCACAGACATCTTACGAACCACCAAGCCTTTCTATTTCAGTGACGTAAGTAATATAAAAATATACTGTCATGTTAACTCGGGGAATACGCAACTGTTTATTTTTTAGCCTATTTGTTTGGATAACCTATTCTTCAATATGCTGGCAATGAATGAGAAAAGTTCGGAAGGACAATATTTTGATAGATTCTATTACTTCAACAGTTGCTTTTAATTCAACGATATTGTTTACGCTGATTCGCAATATTAAACAAGATGTTAACACTGTTTAGAGACGAAGTAGAATGCCCTTGCTCGCAGGAATGTTACGCGAGGCTCTTCAAAATAAGCTCAATGTAAACCATTTTTTACACTATTTTTCACTCAATACAAGACTCAAGATTCACTCAAGGTAGAGTGTTATTGAATGGGGATTATCATAATTGTATTAGGTTGGTGAAAAAATAATATCGTTTTCTCACATAGTAACATATGTTAGAAAACGACATTATTTTTGCATCAGCCTAATAGGATTGTAGCGGTTGGCTCTCTTTGGAAAAAAACGGTCGGAATTGAACTTTTTTCTTATTAATGGTAGACGGAGGTAATGGGAATGGTTCTCCAATGTGTACATGGCTTGTCGTTGTTTGTAAAGGCCGAGAACTTGTGGAAATAAGGACTGTAGCTCTTCGGAATATTTTTCCTAGAAATAACGATAGGCGTGTGACGTTTCCTCCGTGGAAAAAGGTTTGTATGGTGGAAGATAATCGCTGACCCACAAAGATGCACAAGCGCGTTTTGTATTCTGTGGCGGCTATAAAGTTAGTATTGCAAATGTAGAGTGTGGCTGCAGGAGATACATTCGATAACAATATAAGGAGCTGGCAAATATTTACAGTAATTTTTAACGATTGAACGTAAATATGAGTTTCTTTTGAAGACATTCAAAGCAAGAGTCTCTTTGACAGTACAAACATTTATCGCTACCGATGAGAATTCAGAACCGGTTCGGCGATGATGAAATATTACTAGTTGTCTGCATTGAATGTTAAGAGCTACGTTTCTCCCACTTTGGGCTGTTAAAACCAGGCTAGATGAGAGTTCAGTCTCTGGTATTTCGAACCTTGTGATCTAGAAATTAGTCACGTTTTGTGCATTCTTTTTGCATAACCTAATTATTTGATAAAAATGTACGTCTACGATTGATTATTAGAAATTATCAATTCTACTTATTTTGTTTATTCTGCAATTCTTTGAGATACAAAAATTATTTTAAGAATTCCTTTTGGTTAAAAATACTGGAAAAAAACTGACTAAAGTTATTTTTATTGATTTTTCAAAGCAATAAAACAATATCGTAAATGTTTATTACCAATAAGAGTATTTAAACTAATTTCTGATGAATTAACTAATTTTATTTTTGTTATATAGGAATAAAGTGTCGCGGCTGACACTTCAGTTTCAACATAGATCGTCAGTGAGCAAACACAAAAATTAGTGAATTAAGTGGATCACGTGACCATGAGAGGAAACGCATATATGGGAAGTCGCGTGACGTCTAGACAGACGATCGTTATTTCTATTCTATCCTCTATACAATATGGGCCGCTATTCTCTACTCTATTCACATTACTATTTATCTAATCGGATCACTATTCGGTGGTTACTATTCGAGGGAGTATTATCGAGCAAGTATCATTAGTGCGAGTGATATTCGAAGGCATTAGCATTGTTCAACAGCGTATTATAGTTGTATCTGCGATTACAAAGACTCTACTACAACGAGCCTTACGAAAGTGACAACGAGTATTCGTTGGCATTACAAAATTGACAACGATTGTTCGTTGACATCACAATTTTTTTTAATCGTATATTAGCTTTTATTACATTAAACGTTAAATTTCTGTGAAAAAACATGTACTTGGATGCAGGTTCAAACCCTACCTTAAGACACTATTTTTTTTATTAAGACTCTAGAATACACAGGTCAGTAGATGTCCGTAACATTGTAATAAGACTTATTTGCATCATATGCGCTCTCACTATTGTTCTCAGTTTGATTGTTACCATCAGAACGTCTCGGTCTTTATGTTCTTCGGCCTTCATTCAGTGCTTATCGATAATTTTGAACTGAATACTTTATTTAATCTATGGTGTAGTTTTTTTTGCTTTTTTTTTTATCGTCCCGCTGACCATGTCCACAAATGTCTCGTTTAGTGCTTATTTATTACTGGTAAGTTATTGCTCGCCCTGTTTCAACTGAGTCTGCACTGCCTGGTCCAGACATTGAACTCACAATTACTATATAACCAAATTCATGTAGCAACACTTTAATCCTCTTAGCCAGTGTCCCAATGAGATAATCCTGATTATAGAACTTCGAGTCAAAAATCTACTTTGCCTATATATATAGCAATATATAGCTTATAGCAATACTCAATTTTTGATCTGATCAGTGTCTTACAACCGATACTCCTACTGCTTTCACGTTTCACTGAATTCACCGAGGCTCCTCTGTTCTTAATGCTGCTGCTTTTGAAGACTTGCTGTTGATCAGACATTAAAAAAAAATCATAGTTGCCTTTTTCGGCTACTAATAAAAGCTGTTCTTAACCGGGACCTGAAATTGAAATGCAAATTATCAAGTCAATTAGTAATTAATTCAATTACAAAGTAAGACAATTAAAGTATTTAGTTACAAAGTCGATATTTAGCGAGGTAAGCATAGGCGAAAGCAATATCGTAATTTTAGATCGAGATATTTCTTCATTATTATTATTATTATTATTATTATTATTTTACCACCGGTTTTACTCTATCGTATTCTTGGTTACTCTGTGGGCGAAGTAACGGTTATCAGCTCAGAAAGGGAATTGGCAAACTGAGTTAAAATTCCGTCCTAATCTGTGACGTTCACTTCACATAAATAACTGGGAAGATTATGAATCTATGGGTTAAACAGCAGGGCAGACTGGATTTTTTAGACTACATGGCAGCTCGTATAGGATAAGGATCATTTCGAAAATCTGGAGATGACAGCTGTAAACCATTTCACTGTCTTTCCCAAGAAGTTATGACAATTCATAGATATAAAATGTTATGGATGGCTATGATTGCTCATGAAAGTATAGGATATAAAAAGTTATGCTTTTTAAATAAAACATTTGCTTTCTCCTTCTTTATTATTACTATTATTATTATTATTATTATTATTATTATTATTATTATTAAGAATAATAATAATATATTCCATTTTCTTTATTTTTTGACTGATATAATTATTTACCAAGTGATTTACCTGAGACCTCAGATAAAAGGAAGATTTTATTAAGAAGTTATTCAGCTTAATACATTGAGATAATTTTTTTCTCGGTATATCTCCGATGATCATGAACACAGTCATTATTATCTCGGACAGAAACAAGTTCTTAGGTTTTTTCTTAATGTGTATATCAGTAGTTATTTTCAATCATTTCTAATGCTCCTATTATTAGTGGAATTAGTGGAATTAGTGGAATTAGTGGTTAATTTTGTTATTACTGCTTTTATTCTGTTTAACCACTTAAACTCTCATCAAAAACTAAAAATTCTAAACAATTATTTTTAAATTGTAAGTAAGACAAACGCCCATTCAGGAATGGCATATAAACGAAAGGTGGGTGCATTGGCCATTGTGGACATATCATAAACGATCTTAGTTGGAGAGCTCTGAACAGGTGAATCTAAAGAGTATAGCTCATCAGAAGATAGAATTGATATAAGCTTGCAACGTTATATCTGTGAGCGGACAATAATTCATTAGCTATGTTTATATAGACTCTTTTGAACTCTTTCGAGGCTGGTGAGAAAGAATGCGAGGCTCCAGTTCAGATATCTGATCAGAGTCTTGTAAAATTTAATCCTGGCATGTGAAGTCGAGTAATTTTGTGGGGCGGTATAAATAGGCCGCCATCCAGTCTCCATACGAATAGATCGTATATAAGAGTTCTACCTGAGGGTCTCACATGACTCCTTAATTGACACTGGATCAAGTAGCCTAACACATTCATCGTGACTTATGAGAATTTAGGGTCATTCACTAAACCTATCATCAAAAACTAAAAATTCCACTAAGAAGTCTAAAATTAAAAAATGCATTTCAAATGGAAATTAGGACATGTCAACATGGAGTTAGGGCCAAATAATTTTAAGGTGAATTTCGATATAGAACAATACAAGAATCCGAAATCGGATACTGTTTTTTCGTATGATGTAGGTCGACATAACATGGACTTTTCTCACATATGTTAATATGTGAGAAAACGAAAATACAGAGAGGACAAAGAAAAAACCAGAAACAAAGAGGAAGAGGTAAGAATGTAGGCGAGAACAGCAAACAATTTTTAAAAATGGTCATCCTCTGAGAAACCAATATATTCGGTTTAGATTAAGTGTAGAAATGCAAAGAATCACGATGGCATCGCACAATCAAAACAAAAAAATCCTTATCGTAACCCCCACCCCCCAAAAAAAACAACAACACTCCATGCTTGACTATACTAACCTGAAGATGATAAATAGAAATAGACGTTAAAAATACGTCAAAAAACGACATTATTACGTCATTATTTTTGCCCCAACCTAATACATTTGAACTGGCCCAAAAGAGAAAAAAACAACAACCTGGAGATTGGATTGCAATACGCAATTCATCTGATATTGTAAGAGGTAATATCTTATACCCGTAATCAAGAATGATGTCTGCAAATTCAGTTGTGCGTGCTGTAAAACCCGAGTAATATCAACTTGTGCTCCAATTGAAAAAAAAAAGTGTTGTCTGTGGAAAAGAGAAAAATAAAGATTGTTAACTAAACTCTGTGCATTTAAAAAAAGGAGAAAATGTGAATTTCATCCTTCGAAAGAGAAATGTCAAACAACAACGGGGAAATACTGATAAACTTTTGTGATTCGAAAAGCGATTCTATACTAAGCACATGGCTTTACGATCCAAGGAAACATTGTATCACATGTCATAGCTCAGATACAATAACGAAAAGATTATCGCTTTCATACACTCGAAACCTTGATTTAAGCCATTTATAACAGGTTACATTATATATTAGGTTGGTGCAAAAATAATGACGTAATAATGTCGTTTTTTGTTAAAAAATACGCCAAAAAACGATATTATTACGTCATTATTTTTGCACCAACCTAATAATTCTGACTTTGAATGAAATCATATTTCTTATAACGAGACTACACCTACCAACAAATTTACCCGCTTCGGATTTCGTAAACCACGAATGGTCCTTAAATATAACATCCAAATCCTTAAAAATAATAAGAGTAGTGTTTTGTCATAAACTTTAATCCAAACTGATGTCCCTCAATCTTAAACGAAAATAACATGGAAGAATCAAATAATATAATCGAAACTTTTGATCTGACGCACGTATGATCACACCGATAGAATCGAGACGGAAAAAAAGATCCTCCTTTAGGATAACAATCCTGAGTTGAAAATACAGAGAGGACAAAGAAAAAACCAGAAACAAAGAGGGAGAGGTAAGAATGTAGGCGAGAACAGCAAACAATTTTTAAAAATGGCCATCCTCTGAGAAACCAATATATTCGGTTTAGATTAAGTGTAGAAATGCAAAGAATCACGATGGCATCGCACAATCAAAACAAAAAAAGAAGAAATATCCTTATCGTAACCCCCCCCCCAAAAAAAAAACAACAACACTCCATGCTTGACTATACTAACCTGAAGATGATAAGGGAAATAGAATATGCTCCTATATATTAGGTTGGTGCAAAAATAATGACGTAATAATGTCGTTTTTTGACGTTAAAAAGACGTCAAAAAACGACATTATTACGTCATTATTTTTGCACCAACCTAATATATTGGAACATTGCAAGGTCTGTAAATGAAGAATAATAATGCTTCAAGGCTGAAGATTTGAAAGAAGCTAACATGCTGCTCGAAATAAATTTTTGGAGATTTCATTTCAGAATTCCCTGTAGAAGAAGGTCGGGTGTCACAGCAGCTGAAACGTTGTAATAGCAACAAAGATGCGGACAATAGCCCAAATATAAAACGTGCAAATAATATCTGCTCAAACCAGAAATTCAAACAGAAATCATTCCTAAATATCTAAAATTTCAGCTGTATATAACTGCTTTCTCCGATCTGTGATTGAATATTGCATTCAGCGAATGCATTCTATACGAAGACCATACTGTACAAAATAACAGAAACCACATCATTTTCGGACTTTAATACCAGCAACAATTAAAATGGCTAGCATATGTACGATAAAATAATAGCATATCAAGATAGTGACATTCCACACTACTTCAACCAAAAATTTAGTAACGACCTCTCAACTATCAATACTGGAGAACAGCGATAATAATAGATTTTATAAATTTCACCCTTAAGTAACGCTGGCTGTGTGATCAGTGAACGCCGACTGTTTCCATATAAGGAAGTGGCTAATATTACCATTAGTGATGTAGAGGAAGGATATTACACCTTGATCCAAACTCAATGACTAGAGCGTGACGAAAAAAGAAAATCCTGTAGCATTGGCTAATCAGCCAATGAATACTGTATTTTCCATATAAAGAATTGTAGTAAATAATAGAAATCACATCATTTGAGAAATAACACTTAAAATGGTTATCACATGTAACCCAGATAAAAAAAATAATGTGACATGATTAAGAACTTCGCATTAGACATTACTTCGAACAAAAGATTGAGAAGGAAGCCCGTATCAATTCAGGAAAAGCAATAATAGTGAACATGGAAAATCTATCTTCCAAAAGATATTTTTGATTTCAGCTATAAGAAACACTGATTGTGCGGTCAGTGAATTCCGATTGTTTCCACATAAAGAAAAGGATAATATTACCATTAGAGATGCACAGAACAGATACTACATTTAGTATTTACTCGTTCTCCCACGGCGACGGGATATGGTACAAGGCCCGTTTAAAATGTGGAGCCCAATCACGTGTATATGGGTCGAGTGTAAAAATTGCAGCCAAATTCTCGTTGGCACCGATATTCCGCCGATCTTCCATCTTTGGTGTAATGAGAGAGGTTCTTACGCAAGGTTGGAATCATCAATACAAGGTACCATTTTGGGCACCTCGACGTAATGTAATGGTTAGAAAGCTTGTCTTACTGGATCAATTACGACTGAGTTGTGAGTTCTTTTGGCCTTGTGCCACATCTAAGCCGGGCTTAGAAAATCACTACAAGGTACCATTTATGAATTTGCTTTGTTCTGTCCGAAAACAAAAAATATAATTGAAAGATGAAATGTAGACCGCCCGAAGGTAAATACTAGTCACAGCGCGATGAGCTGGAAGTGAAAAAAAAAAACAAAAAACAAAAAAAAAACAAAAAAAAAAACGCAACTAAAGTAGTATTGAATGATCTGTTCCTGAATGTCCATGAATGCCGAATATTTCCATATAAGGAAATGGCTAATATTACCATTATTATTATTATGCCTTTCCCCCCCTTATTTTGTTGTTAGTTTTGTGGTGTCCTCCATCTAAAGAGTCTATGTTGGACTCTTCCGCCTACTATAAGATTAGTGGGCGAGAAGGCCTTCTGGTAACAGTCTAATGCATTGTTCTACCGAGGCTGTGACTTTTCGCAGCTGCTGTCGAAATCTCTGCCTTTGGGCAGACAGGAACCCGGACGAGGCTGTGCCGAAGGGCAGAGTCTCGTCCGTGGAGGTAGACAAACCCAAAGACGTTTATGTGGGTTCTACTGGGATTTTTTGGCCGATCCTACGGGCTCGGATGACCCACGTTAAACTCGGCTTTCTGCCACATCTACCCTCGTGGGGGAGGCTGCTAAATATTAAAAGTCGAATAGATTGAACGCTGGCTCAACCAACACACACTCACTAGTCGTGTAATAGTCTTCTGTTGTAATTACTGTTTAATATATGATATATCTATAACACTTGTTTTGTTATTTCTTTAACCATTTACTTGGCCACAGCAGTTTTCTTCCAGTTCTTGGGCCACACTGTGACATAATACGTAGATTTGAGAAGAGATCTCTAACCATGTTTCTAATTGTGCGTGCATAGCTTTTAGAATTATTCACAGAATATGATGATTTTCAGTAATCTTTAAAATCAAATACGCATTCAAAACGATTTAATATTCATTTGAATCTAGGGAAAAAACTACTGAAAGCTTGGTCTCAATGAAACTTATGACATAAATCTTCGGAAATGGTTTAAGTAGTTTTCAGAAAATGATTTTTATGTTCGGCGTCAGAGAAAGTGGTAGACATCGAATTTAGTATTGCAGATCAAAACATGATAATGAATACAAAGCAGAATATGACGGAAAATAAATCTTATTTGATAGTTTGTTTTCAAAATGAGATGATTGTATAAAAAGTTAATCCTATGTTTAATCAAAATAGAATTGTCCGCATTTTTGGGGGCTGCCCGTGGTTAACTGAGACAGTGGAAGACAAAGCCATGGAAAGGATGAGCACTGTAATATAATAAATTTATGTCCTACTTTAAATCTATCAGACTATACTGCAATGTAAATAAAACTTGCCAAACTCAGTAAGATCTATTCGGCGAAGAACTATACGACAGCAATTCCGAACTACACTGCAGGAAGTAACCATGGAAAGCCACAAAGCCCTTTCAATGAACTGGGCAATTTTTACTTCTATTAACATGCACGCTAGTGGGTCCGCAAGATAAACCGACCTTGCGGAATCGAATAAATAACTGAATCTGTTATATCTCCTCTTCGGGAGAGACTCGGTACAAATGGAACGTAACTGGTTCCTGGAGATCCAATCTTTCATACAACACCCTTTCTTGTGATGATAGACTGAGCGTAGTACCATGTGACGATTGCAGCAAAAACGATGGGACAATGTGTTTTTTGCATCCATCTCAATAACCTAACGTTGTTTCAGATTTGCCCGGTAACGGAGAAACATACAGCTGTTGAGATAACCGGAGAAGAGTAAAAACAATCATGGGAAATAAAATTTGGCGACCAATTTTGCAATTTTCTTTTATTTACAGCATTTTCTCATCTTCCATCTTAATGCCATTAAACTCCCTTAAGGAGATTAGAACCACAATCCGCGAACGCTAAATGTAACTCCTCTCGTTTGTGAGGCAATAAATACTTTTACGCTGTAGTGATACCAGCTGGACGCCTAAAAGGTTATGAATTCACAGATGCCCTTTTCGGAAACGGGTTACCAAGCAAGATAGAGCAGTCTGCACTGCTATTTAACCTATAGCTAGGTGGGAGTAGAGCCGGTCATAGGTTCACTAAGTGTATTTGTGCGAAAGTAAACAAAATGGAATTTACTTCTCAATAATTCTTTTGATAATTAATATTACCGCCTTTCATAAATCGAAATTCACAATTATTTTAATAATTGCGCTTGTTTTCATGCCAGAATACGCTCTACCCACACGTGTATTTTTTCAGGCACAAGATGTTCATATTAACACAACTTTGAGTGGTTGATAGGTTATTAGTTACATAATCAAACGGGTGAGTGAATTATGTAATAATGAAAAAGAGTATATGCAGACATAAAAACGAAAACTTTACTAAACGTTGTATTATATCATAAAATCGATTCAAAATGGCTGACAATTGCAAAAGTGTTGTAACAGTAAGAGATCTAACGGGACTTTATTTATACCTCGTATCTTTTTAATCTTAGCAGCTTTCCTACACTTTTCTCGGTGAGCTAATTTCGTATTAATTTAGTTAATGAAAGAGAAAATAAATAAATCATTTTTGTTTTTTCATTAATAGACTTCGTGATTTTACAGTTTTTTCTTTTATTTGGACAAGGCTTTGTGAGACTTGCATGACACTTTATGTTCGTTTCGGATAACGTAGACGTGAAAATGGCGGGCATAGTTCTTTGGTTTGTTTTTGTAGTTAATTTACTTCGGACTAATTGTTTCAAATTTATTTTGTTTGTTTTATTATGTTTCAGCTGATTACATTCCGGTGGTATTCAGTGTCGACTGTGATTTAGAATGTCGGAACTTGCTCTTGCATTTTCTCCTCAAAAATATGTGACATCCCGTGTCTGCACAACTTTATTTTGTAATTTCTTTTTTTGCGGGCGACGTTACGTATAAGAGAAAGTATTCTCAGAATAGTATCTTGATATAAAATCATTCAGAAAACAACGGAGGGGACTTTATTTTAATGCAACAGAAGTGTTATATATATATATATATATATATATATATATATATATATATATATCCGAAGCGATGAGAACGAAAGTAATATATAAATTCCAGCGGTCACAGTATTAATCCAAAAGAGGGCGCGATACCGATAGTAGAGCGATAATTATTTATTTATTATAATTTTATCACATAGACAAAAACCATTTTACTCGCTACAAAGATGCAATTCTTCATAACCATTTTCGATTCTCACCCGTCGAAGTGCAGTTGAAATGCACTGAAACCGAGTTGCATCTTTGTAGTGAGTAAAATGGTTTTGTCTATATGATAAAATTATAATAAATAAATAATTATATATATATATATATATATATATATATATATATATATTAGGTTGGTGCAAAAATAATGACGTAATAATGTCGTTTTTTGACGTTAAAAAATACGTCAAAAAACGACATTATTGCGTCATTATTTTTGCACCAACCTAATATATATATATATATATATATATATATATATATATATATATATATATATATATATAATTTTAAATATCAGAAGACATGAAAATAAACTTCCAATTGGCCCAAATGTGGCTCTATTATATTCCCCTTAAAACAAAAGTAGTTTGATCTGTCATGTACCTCGTCAAAGATTTAGAAATACCTTTCCGAATTTCTTGTATTAGGTTGGTGCAAAAATAATGTCGTTTTCTCACAGATGTTACTATGTGAGAAAACGACATTATTTTTGCACAACCTAATATATCTATATCTATAATTCTCAAAATGTATGTATGTGTGTACGTGTGTGATCGGATGTTGTTTATACATTTCCACAGTTTTTATCCGATTTTGATGGAATTGTTTTTCTTCGATAGATAATTCTTCAGTGTCGGTTCTGAGTCCAAATTTTGGGAACAATGGCTCTCCACTACTTCCTCTCCATCATAACTCTCAGCAATGTTTTACTATTTACTATCTTTCATAAAAAAACTTTAATAAAAATAAATAGTTTATATTATTAAAATAATATTATTTATTATTATACAATCTCTTTCTCTTTCTCTTTTCAGGGCCACCTCCCCATTCAAATTTTAACCCCCTCATTTGAGGATGTGCCTCAGATGAACCCAGATGTATTGTGCGTGCCAGTGACAATTGCAACGTGCTGTTGAAATGTCCACTAGATTCACCTGACTTGACACCTTTTAATTTTTTTCTATGGGGCTAAGTGAAAGAACAGTTCTATATAAACCCTCGTTCTACAATCCTAAACTGATAATCAATGAGGTGTTGGAGATTGTTACGCAAGGCATGCTACAGCGTGTTTGACAGGAGCTGGACTACCAACTTGACGTGTGTTGTGTCACAGGTGGTGCACGTATTGAACATTTGTGAAGCTTTCTGAATTCGGTTATAAAATCCCCATCTCTTTCAATATCTTGCTCGAATATACATAAATAGACATGTCATTCTTAAATATGAAGCTCATTTAAATTTCATTTGCCCTGGACATGTAGTTATTCAGATATTCACATTTTAAATAATGTTCATTCTTTTGGGAAAACAGTATATTAAAAAATGGAGAAGCGGGAACTAGGAAAGAGAAACAACCAAAAAAGTACTGCAGATATCTAAAGGAATCATGAAAAGAGAAAATAGAGTCAACTGACTGGTTCTCGTTCCTCTCTTTTAAGACGTTGATCGAAATATTAAAATAGATTAGTGCACAATGAGTAATAAATAAAACGAGGCCCAATAGAAGTAATAAAATAACCGTGTTAATATATTATTGACAGCGGTATACTTATAAACAGGTCACACTGAGGCATAACAATCGTTTCGTTTGTTATTAGGTTGGTGCAAAAATAATATCGTTTTCTCACATAGTAACATATGTTCGAAAACGACATTATTTTTGCACCGACCTAATAATATATTATTGATCGTTATTTATATTGTTCGGACTGTTGTCCTCATCTTTATAGTCATATTCACGACATTTCGGCCGTTGTAATCCCCAGTCTTCTTACGGCGATTGGAATTACGGACTGAACACTTTATTTTGTCTACCGGAATAAATGTCTTAGTTATTTCCCTTTAACTTAATTGTTTTTTTTTTTTGCTCGCCATTGCAGTAACCAGATACTTATAACTTTCGTTCAATGTTATAGGCTGATCCTTTTCTTTACAGTGTATGGGTGGTGAGGATTAGGCACGTGGCCGAGTGGTTAGAAAGTTCGCATTCTGACCATGAGGCTCGGGTTCGAATTTCACCATGTTCGATTTGTCAGGAAGGAGACTTCCTGATGATATCGGACTGGATGGGGTCCATCCCAGTTTGCGGCACCTCTTGAATTTGCCTGAAAACCATACCACCATTTGACCCAATGCTTGTGAGTGAAACTGGGTAGTTTGGAAACCGTCAATAGCTGTGCTAGCACGAAGTCATAAGTCATCGTGGCCGAGTTCAAATAGTTGATCACACTAGATAACATGCTCTTTTCCCAGAAATTATACTGGCAATTGATAATTGTTTCGGTATGAAACTCAGAGTTGTACAATCAAGGGAAGGCATTTAACCTACACACATACAGACACACGATATATATATATATATATATATATATATATATATATATATATATATATACTGAAGTATAGGATTGGTGTATACGGAATAAATTCCAATAACAAACAATTACTATTCTTAAAAAAGTGCTCAATACATCGTGTTGAACCAACATCATCACTTGATAAGACACTGGAGGTATTGAAACAAAATGGCTATAATATATAATATATATTTTTAAGATATGTTATATTTATGGATTAATGTGCTCAGTATCAGGGACGGAGCATATTCAAATATAAAAGTGGACATGAAAGTCAGCACACAGCTGCGACATTCTCTTTCTTTTCGTTTAAGCATGAGGCGTAGAGAAATAGAGAGGAAAAAAACAGAAAGACTGAGATAGAAGGAGAATTTCAGTTTTACTCTCTATGTCCCACTCTTTTCCTATTTACACCTGGACCAAGAATGACAAGTCTATTAAGATATAGATATCCGAACAAATTACAAATTCGATGACGTCATACATTAATGTCTTTCAGAGAGAAAAAAATTATAATAATTTATTGCGTGAATTTGACGTTTCTTTTATAAAAAAAAATTAATAACGTTTCCTTATATGATTTCTGTAAATAAATGCAATATTTCCATTAAAACTACACACGAGTGATTATATCCGAGTAGTTTGTAGATAAGCTGAACATTTCATTTTATGTGTTGCTATATATATATATATATATATATATATAATTATTTATTTAAAAATATGATTCCAACACGCTACATAAGAGGTCTCATGTTTCAAAACAGGAGCCGAAAACTTCAATATAATTATTTGAATTAAATTGAATTAAAGTAAGCTATGTTCCATCTTCATGCGAAATTTTTTTTTGAATAACTTATTTTTGAAATTTACGTGTTTTAATAGTATATTCATAATTCAAATCAAATTTTTCATGGTAACAGCCAGGGCGAATTGTTTAAATAGGTAGGGGTGTTAATAATTTGTATCAGTATAGAGTTACTTTCATAGATGTAAAGTCAAGGTAAGGTGGGGGTGTCTAAATTTAAAACGGAAGATGTTTTCCTCTAGTCTGGTTTACGTGTCTATGGAGATTTATTTATTTTTTTATTTTATTTCTTTATGAAAGGGATTTGTGTATATAAAAACTGCCGTAACATTTGTTTTTTGACGACTTCATAAAGGGTTATCTTTTTTTGTACAGTATTTAAACTATTTATTTGGGCTATAGATTATAAATGTTATTTTATTGTATGCTTGTTTTTAGCTAATTATTCAGTGCATAAATCTGATGATGTCGGAAAACACCGTTAACTCATGTCTATTGTTTAATTGAATTTTATTATTTAGAAACTTAATAATGTGCAGTTTCTCATGGAGGTACAAAGGGCATGGGTTATCCGAAGTTTTACAAGTTCTAGTTTTGTTTATAATTTTCCATTTTACTTTAGGTGTCATGTTTATTTCCTTCAGATGCCAAAAATATTTAGATAGAGAAACAAATATATATATATATTTTTATGCATGCATCATTAGTACTAAGTATGAAATTGACGGATATGCGTTAAGCTTATCTGACAAAAGGTTCGATGCAAAGCGGATTTAATTACTGGCCAATGTATTTTAGATTTTTGTTTATCAAACTCAAAGACACACATCAAAGTAGATGTTGCCGAGTGAACAAGTATTCTTTGATCAAGTTTGTTAAGAGAAGACAAAAGAAGGACGAAGAAAGATATAACCAAAGCAGCATAGGAAAAACAGGCATTATGGGATACTAATAAGATCAATAATAGGAACAATAATTAATGATAAAACGTATCAAATGTAGAACACTCGTTTGAATGCAATATAAAAATAGGAACGGCAGAGACGGGTTGGAGTAATGGATAGCAGCTCGGATTGAGGAATCATAGAGCAGAGTTCGAATTCCAGTCGAATCCTTTATATTCACTTACATGCTAATATCCTTGGGAAAGGTATGAATCTTCTTCTCCCTCCGGTTATGGGTAAATAGCAGGAGAGACCGGGTTCTATAGCCTTGGATGCCAACTGGTCTACAGCAGAAAGAAATGGCAACCTACCACGGGAAAAAAATCTGCCTCAGCAGTCATGTATCTAAAGATACATGATCGCCTTTGTATCATGCAAGATACATAAATGAGTTACTGATGTGTCACGTTAGGGCAACACTATGGGTAAATAGCAGGACAGACCGGCTTTATAGCCTTGGATTGCAACTGGTTTACCGCAGAAAGAAATATCAACCTATTTGGGAAAAAAATCTACCTCGTTATTCATGTACCTTTCGAGACATGATCACCTAAGTGTATATCACACAGGGCACATAACTGACTGTTTGACTAGTAGTAACAAGGTCTCATTGTTCGTTCGTTTGTTATTTTTCTACCGTGAAATATCTTGATGTAACTGTAAGATCTATTCTAATAGATTTTTTTCCTTCCCTGTAGAAGTCTCTTCCGGTTTGTTCCTCGATCTTCAAAACTTTAAATCCGACGCCAGTCCCCATCTTCTTTTTTTCAATCCTGTTCTTACTCTTCACTAAAGTCTTCTTATTCTTTTTCACTCTCACTGACGTCTTTCAGTCGATTAGAGTCAATTCCAGTCGAATCCATTATGTATACTCTTGAGAAAGAAATGAATCCTCTTCTTTCTCCAGCTATGGGTAAATAGCAGAACAGACCGGGTTCTATTGCATTGGATGGCAAATGGCCTACCGAAGAAAGAAATGGCAACCTACAGCAGGAAAAGAGAAATCTGCCTCGTCAGTCATGTATCAAAATATGCATGATCGCCCAAGCGTGTAATACGCATGGCACATAACTGGCTGAGGGACAGGAAAGTTATTCTTCATGTTCCGCGTCACCCCAGGACGTGACGATTATGGATGGGCATACATTTATAAGTCTAACCATCGTCAATGTATTGGATATTTTTGCCCCATCTGAACTGGTGCATCTATGTTTTTAAAAATTCTTGACAAATATCCAAATAAAAATCTGCAATATTATCGGTCCTCACATGGCAGTCACTACTCACCGCCATAACTTCCCTGCACATTTTCTATATATATTTTCTTCTTTGATACCTAGGTTGACGAATTTAAACGCAGTACTAGATTGGTAACTATATCACATCATTTTACAATTGAAATAGCAAGATGTAACTGCGAGTTCTATGCTAACGGATTCTTCTCTCACATTTCTCGCTTGTAGAATTCTCTTTCGGCTTTATCTTTAAAAATATAAGCGCAATGTCAATCGTCATCCGTCTTCTTAATTCATGGTCTTTCATTGTTCTCTTTCCTTAATAATATTTTCCATTTCTCGTATTTTTTTCACACTAAGTAATTACTTGCGTCTTAGTGGTTTTATTGCCTTGCCCTAGGTGAAATGATTAAAAAAATATATAGCCACTGGAGAGTGACAAACATGGCTTCAACGACGACATTTGAAGTTGCCTTATTTCTGTCACCCCCTTGTGTGTCCTTTTTTTTTCAGCAGTCATCCTCAGTATCTCCTCCAAGTTCATTATTATGCTTAGTTAATGTTTCTTAGCGAGAGCGATCATTCAAATATATCCAACCATCTGCCGACCCCCTGTACCCAGTGAATTAATGTGTCTTTTGCCGGTATGCACGAATTTGTAATTGTAGGTAACTAAATTCTCTATCTTTTCTGTGGTACTTTTATAAAGAATTTAATGGACATCATTGTTGGAATTACGAGGTATCCTTGGCATATTCTAGAAGGATATTAGAATAATCCAGAAACTATTCTAACTAGACGGACAGAAAATGAATTCAGTAAATATACAAGGTTAGAAAAGGGTGTAAGATAATAATGTGTCTTCTCAGCGGAATTATTCAACCTATACATTAAGGCGATTCTGTCAAAATTATAAGTCTTATTCATTATTGGTGGCCAAAATCGTAACAGCACATGCAGATGACGTAGTGTTGATAGCAGACACGGAAAGGAAATTATAAAGACTCCGACAGAAGGTAGTGAAGGAAAGCTAGAAGAAAGGACTAAACATTAATTACGTGAAGTTGGAATGCATGGTTATTGGCAAGAGAAACAGGCCGATATTCATTTTTAAAATTGGTTATACCAAAATCAAAAAAGTAAAACTTGTTAATCAGGAGTTGATACTTGTATCCATATGACTCCTTTTTTATATCCCTTTTGATCTTCAGAAAAAAAAAGGAAGATTAATTTAATTCAGGAGAAAGTAAGTTCAGTTGGTGATTATTGACGTCAAGATTTTGTAGTTAGTGTTTACCCATATGATAGGACTGTCCTTTTGCAGAATCTATATCTCTGTATATTGGCGAGCAAGTAAATTAAACATTATTATTATTATTATTATTATTATTATTATTATTATTATTATTATTATTATTATTATTATTATTATCTTCTTTTGCATTTTGTTCATTTCAATCACTTACTAAGTTATTACTTGAAATCTGGAGTACGGGAAGACAGTAAATATATGCATTCTGTTTGTAAAAATTATGATGTTAATTGATACTTAACATGTAGAGTGTTTATATTAATATTTTCATCAGATTGCTATTAGGTTGGTGCAAAAATAATGACGTAATAATGTCGTTTTTTGACGTATTTTTAACGTCATAAAAACGACATTATTACGTCATTATTTTTGCACCAACCTAATAATACAATCCTGATTATTCATTCGACACAGTGCAATTTCTGTATCTTTGTAAACGGGGTTTGCCAGGAAATTTTCTAATGTTCTTCTCTCTATGTTTTCATATGACGTTCAGTCCTCCATTTATTACCTGTATAACAATAAATGCTAAGGTACGAATTTTTCACTTTTGAAATCCTTATATTTACTTATTTTATCATATCCTTTAAAAGATAGATTTTTATCTGATGACCCTTCATTTCTATGAGAATAGGTTTTGTTTTTTTTGTTGTTGTTCTTTATGGTCTTTTATTCCTATCTCTGGTTTGTTAGTTTTTATATTCTTCTCAATATGAATAGTAAAGTTTTAAAGAATAGTGTATTTTTGTGACTATTTCAGGTTGATTGTGATACCATTTTTTTGGCATGTGGTGCCATGCAATACTGACATCTCTTCAAGTAACTATCTTGTCCAATTGTATCATATCGAGCTTTGTATTTCTTCGGTTTCAAGATTGGACAGACACTAAGTGGTCAATAACCTCAAAATATTTACCTAATCCACATATTCACACTGCAGCATTCTTTCTTTCTTTCTTTCTTTCTTTCTTTCTTCTTCTTCTTCTTCACTACTACTACTGCTGCTGCTACTACTACTACTACTGATTCTTCTTATTATTGTTCTTCTTATTATTATTCTTCTTATTATTTTTATTTCCTATGATTTCTGTCGTATATTTATTTCTTTCCGCATCCCAAACAAAGACCTAATGTCAGAAATGTAATTATAGCATTTTCCACTGAACATTGTCTGAAAAAAAAAACCCAAAAAACTCACATCACACACATTTTACATAAATAAAACCCTTCATAAGGTGAGAACGATTTTTTGTATTTCTTTAAGGCATTTACTACCAGGAATCCCTTCAATGAGTCTATCGGAACATTTTCCAATGAAACTGAGGGCTCCAACTACAGCTGGAATTATTGATGTCCTCACTTGCTACATTTTTGAGATTTCGATTTCAAGGTCCTTGTAATTTGATAATGTTATTATTATTTTTATTTTCTTTGATTTCTTTCCGGTTCCCGTCCAGGGACCTAAGGTTAGAAATGGTATCATGATACTTTCCAATGACAAAAAAAAAAAAAAATTACATAGATAAAGCCCTTCGTAAAGTGTGGGCTGTACTTGTCAGAACAATTTTTTGTATCTTCTTGAGGCATGGACTTCCAGGAATCACTTCAATTAGTCTACTGCAATCTTTTCCAACCAGTCCTAGGGCTCCAACTACAACAGGGATTGTTGATGTTGCCATATGCTGCATTTTTGTGATTTCTATTTCAAGGTCCTTGTATTTTGACAGCTTTTTGAATATCTTCAAAGGTACATTTCAGTCAGCAAGGACTGCCATATAAATAAGGAGGCAATTTTTTTGTTTGTGGTCTTTAATAACAATATCTGGGCGGTTGGCTTTGATTGTTCTGTCAGTGTGTATTATGTAGTGCCATAGAATTGTAACAGGTCCTATCTCCGTAACCGGGTCTGTTCATACCATTTTCTTTCAGTTTCCTTCCCGTAGAAGTTGCAGATTTTCCAGTGCAGATGTTGGCCCACCCTGTCATGCCGGGTTTTATATTCAGCGGGTGCCAATATCGTGCAAACTGATACAAGATGATCAATCGTTTCTGGATATTTATCACAGAATCTGCATTTTGGGCTGACACAATATTTTAGTATATGTGCTTGATAATTCCTAGTAAGTATGCATTGGTGCTATGCAGCAAGGATAAAACCTTCAGTTATTATTATTATTATTTCTTTGATTTCTGGCGTATACGCATTTCTTTCCGAATCCCGACAAGAGACCTACGGTGAGTAATGGCATCAGGATGTTTTCCACTGAGCAGTTTTGAAAAAAAATCACACATATATTACATAGATAAAGCCTTTCGCAATGTGTGGGCTGTACTTGTGAGAATTTGTTTTGTATTTCTTTAAGTCATGGTCTGCCAGGAATCTTTTCAATGAGTCTATTGGAATCTTTTCCAATGACTCCGAGGGCTCCAACTACAACTGGAATTGTTGATTTCCTCATGTGCCACATTTTGAGATTTCGATGTCCTTGTATTTTGATAGTTTTTTTGAAGATCTTTAAAGATACATTGCAGTCTGCATGGAGTACGATGTCAATAAGAAGGCGTATTTTGTCTTTGCATTCTCTAATCACAATATCTGGGTGATTTTCTTTGATTTTTCTGTCTATGTGTATTGTAAAGTCCCATAAAATTATTACAGATCCTATGTTTTTAACCGGGTCTGTTTGGTGTTCGTACCAATTTCTTTCAGTTTCCTTTCCGTAGAAGTTGCGGATTTTCCAGTGCAGATATTGGCCCGGTCTGTCATAACGAGTTTTATATTCACTGGGTACCAATACGGCGCGACCTGATACAACATGGTCAATTGTTTCTGGATATTTATCACAGAATATGCATTTTGGGCTAACACAATTTTTCAATAATTTTTTTATTTATTTATTTTTATTATTTATTTATTTTATTTTATTTTAATTTAATTCTGCTTGATTTTTCGTTTTTAGGTGGTTAGCATGTCCGTTACTCCCTGTCTTTACCTTAGAAAAACAATAGACCATTTCTGTTTGATTATGAGTATGGACAGAAAATATATATATAAATGTCGCTGTTTTGTTTTAGGGAAAGGAAGGTTATATAAAGAAAAAAAGTCTGAAACCGAATGTAGAGCGGGTGGTAAAGCTCATTTTCTTAAAAAGTCTTCTTCACTGAAATAGAAAGCGTTATCAATTTTAAATCTTTTCATTTGTATCCTCTTACTTCTTAAAATAATCACCTACATTATAATGCTTATAATACTTATTGCAATTTTTTCTAAAAGTTGTTAAGCTCAAATATTTAACAAGGCTATAGGTTTCAAATAGGAGACCCTTAATTTTCACAAGTTATTATTATTATTATTATTATTATTATTATTATTATTATTATGTAGTAGTAGTAGTAGTAGTAGTAGTAGGCATCCGATTGTATCACGAGATAATGGTGGCGATCTTATTATTTTTAGTAGTAGTAGTAGTAGTAACAGTAATTGAAAAAAAAAACTTTTATGTTCGTCTTAATGTTATTTATCTATCATTTTATATTTATATTACTAGCGAATATTCCATATCTTCCAATACAGGGCTGGACATTACCGGTGAATCGAATATGACACAAAAGAAATTTATATTTGTGAGGAAGGTTCGTACTCCCTACTCGTGCTGCTATTGTCTCGCTCTTTGTGGTTGCGGTAATTATAAAGGATTCATTTCTGAAACGCAAACAACACCGATTCCTTATGAAAGACGGTACGGCTCAATTGCTGTATCTATTCCCATTCTCTTTCATTTGATGCCGTCTCACGCGCTTGCTTTCTCTCTTTCCATTTCACTGACGAATGAAAGTCTGTTTTCAGGCCGTTGCCACCTTAAACAACAATATTTTCGTCGCTCCACGATCGGAAATTAGCTTCAGACGTGCTAAAATCTAATTTCCGAAACATAATAAACTGTATTATGATCCACTCGAATTAAAAATATAAACACATATCAAAAAGAAAAGAAATATAAAAGTGATCCTATGTAAGCTGAAAAAAAAAAAAAGTCATCTAAATCATATTTTTTTCATATTTCCATAATTGGAAATGCAAGGTACCCCTCACTGTTCACGCAGGAAGAATCGACGAAGGTACACTATTTTGTGAGTTTCCTTTTACGCATGCGCTTATTAATTTCTTCTTTCAATTAAACAAATCCCTCTGACGAGCGGAAAGCAAATTGAAAGGCAACAATAAATCGCGATTCAATTTCCTTTCCTTATAAAGGCGTTCTACCTTATTTAATTTATTTTTCCTACCAGTAATGCTGTTCTTTTTTAAAAACTATTATCTCTGTATCGCTAGTTATGACGATATATTAATTGAAAGAATTTATGGTTTATTTCGACTTTTCCAATTAAGTCAATCAGGAAAATAAACTGTTAGTTTTGCATTTGATTATATAAAAGGACACCTGCCAAATAAATTGGATATTTTTTTTATTATTTAATCAACCTGAGAAACATTTCCGTATGCTGGAGCATGCGGAGTGTTTATCGACACATTGTTTTGATAAAATATATGATAGAGAAAATGAGTAATGAAATTGTTGTAACCTAGGGAAGGTTACTGAATAGAATAATCACACGGAGGTTAATAATGAACGATAATACTTAGGACAAGAACAACACATATAAGATTCGCCAGTGGCGAGTAGAAAAATAGTCAACTGCTAGAAAATAGTCAAGTGAATTCCACAATGAATCTCCAACTCCAGGATATCTACCAACCGCTGGGGATCCTCTCTGTCGGGAGGTAGAGAGTTTGACCAGCACAGCTGGAGACGAATTTCCAGCTGCAGGATATCTACCACCCACCTCACGCGGTCAGATGTGCCACAAGGCTGAATTTAATATGAGGTATCCTAGCCCGTAGGCTCAGCCAAAAATTCCCTGCAGATCCCGTATAAAACTAGGTCGGGTAGCTGTTTCCCGAGACGAGACTCTGCCCTCCAGCATAGTTTCGTCTGGGGATCCTCTCTGCCCGGAAGCAGAGACTTCGACCAGCGAAGCTGGTTACGAATGTCGAACTGCAGACCAACATACAGTATTTACTACTGTATTTATGTGAATGGGGACATATCCATTATCGTCCGTAGGTATGATATAACAGAAATAATAGTTACAAATAATAGTAGTGAAAATATACCATGTAAAAATTGACAAATAACTGACATTGCGATGACAAGTGTTGACAATTAAACATGATGTTAGAAGAGAAATCAGTAAATTAATTCACTGCAATTTTTGTTATTCAATTAACAAAGGAAGCTTTTATTTAGCATAAGTGTTCATCCAATAGGAATCCCAATAAGCAATGAAGCTAAAGGAATACTGCGGCTGACTATTTTATGGCCGTAAGGATTGCATATTATGAGGACATGTAGGATAGATTGTTGTCTCTGGACTTGAGGTGGATAAGACTGTAGTCGTCGGGAGTCATCATCTCCAGAGACTCTTCCACATTATACCAAATCTTTGGAAGTAGCTATCATAATTAAACTTCTTTCTTAACAACGGAATGAGGATGGTTCGCCCTTGTGTACATGGCATGGATGGCACTATCTGTAAAGGTGTGAATTGCTGGACCTAAGTAATGTAGATCATCTGAACATGTTTCATTAAAATAGCAGAATATTTGCTATAGGCTTAAAACACTTCATCTGTGGGAAAGGCGTTTTAGAGTGGATTATAAATAAACATCTAAAAAGTCGTGTAAACGCTTTTGAAGTCTGTCGAGGTCGGGAGAAAAGTGTTTAGACAACGCAAGTGGAAATATGACAGCATTATTCCATGTTTGGTCTAGAGTGTCTTTTAAGATAAGGCATAGCAAGCAAATGTAAGTACTTTCTGGAACCGTTTTCAAGCATTGTTAACAATTGATCTTCCATGACCAGAGATGTAACATCCACTCAGTATGTTATGTAATTAACGTACGAATAAAAATATCAGTTGTCCAGGTAAGATTGTCACATCCTAAGATATATCAAATATTGTCGGGTTATTTAGCGTCAAAACTATTTTTTTTAATTTTTTTTGAAAATTAAATCTGAGACTATTTATAAACATTGATCGCGTCATGTAAAAAGGTAAACTTTACTCACGTTTATAATTGAGTCAATAGATAAACTTTTCTAGCATTTATACTTGAGGCTATCGGTAAATATTAAGCACATGGACACTTAAGTCTATATGCAATCATTGATGGCGTTCATACTTAATTCTATAGCTAAAGATTACTCGCATTTCTAATTGAATCTATAGGTAAACATATATCGCATTTATACTTGAGACTATAAATAAATATTAGTCGTGTTTTACTTGGGTCAATATATAAAATTATCATGTTCATACTTGATTCTATAGGTAAACATTAGTTATGTTTATACTTGAGACTTTAGATAAACACTGCTTTGCAGGTAAAGTTTTGTGGTGTTAATACTTGTGCCAATAAGCAAACATTATTTTCCTATCTATACTTGACTCTGTACGTAAATATATGTCTTGTAACTGAGTCAGCAAGCTTCAACTACAAGTTGACCTCTTTGTTGAGGTGGCCTAACTCCTCTATAGAGGATGCTGGTAGTGTAATCTAGGCCCCGCTGACAGAGCAGATCAGTTGTTCACTATTAATGCAAGTATTACTGACAGCGTAGTGCTGTCATATAAAAGATTCAATGCATTGATAATTAATTTATTCCTGAAATACTATGTAAATGAGGAAAATGGATTGTTAGTCGTCAGAAATGAATGCAAGTCTTACTGACCAAATAGAGCTATTATATGTATGAAGTAAATGTATTCGTAATGATTTTGCTAAAACTTGTGAGTCTCCCCCCTCTCTCTCTCTTACACACACACACACATATATATATATATATATATATATATATATATATATATATATATATATATATATATATATATATATATATATATATGTATTTTACCAGTTTGTTAATGGAAGGGATAATTCCGAGGAAGATATAAACCCAGGAAGACCTCGGTGTATACTATAGAGAACAATAAGAAAACAGAGACTTTAATTATCCATTTAATTTATAATTTTTATTTCGTTAACACCGAGATGCTCAACTAATCAGAAAGAATTGCGGAGGAGATCTCGGTGTTCACGAAATAAAAAATTATAAACAAAAATCGATAATTAAAGTCTCCGTTTTCTTATCATATATATATATATATATAAAGTCATCCACAGACAGACTGTTTCGCAGCTCTTCAGTGTGGCTAAACATCCGGTTGCTCCTAGTCAGGATCGAAACCCGACTGAACTGGTGTAGATGGGAGATTCTACCACTAAGCCGCCGGCGTATGGCAGAGGTGAAGTTGAATTTTAGCGTATTTATTTTTAGATAAACACACAGAGTGACCGCCAGTGATCCAATTCGCTTTTGCCGAAAAGTGTATCTATCTATCTATCTATCTATCTATCTATATCTATATATATATATATATATATATATATATATATATATATATTGTGTGTATATTTATGCAGCATCTTTTCATTCATACACGTTTCATTAAATAATATAGACATCAAACAGTTGAAACCCAACCTAAACAAAATCAATTATGGCATCTCTGCAAATATTAAATGTCTATAATTGGTAACAGAAGCCATTGGTTTATACCAACGGCTTTCGATTCATACTTCTACAATTCACTCTCGTGTGGTCATGTGTGACGTCATGAGATGCGGTGCGATTTTCGCTTCTAGCGTCTTATATGCGCGTCTTTATCGTTGCTTAGAAATCATCTAGGTAAACATTGACAGACTATAATCACTGTCTTGTCCGTATATTGTTTAATATGTTGTAATTGACATCTTTGATAATGGCTTAAGTAAGCCGAAAGCTTAGATTGTATTAAAAAAATATGGATCACTATTGTGAATTTCTTTCTTCTTTCAACGATAATGTTATTAAACTTATCAGAAATTACGAAAAGATTTACATAAAATAAATAGGCAACACTTGTCTATATTATTTAATGAAACGTGTATGAATATATATATATATATATATATATATATATATATATATATATATATATATATATATATATATATTAGTTGCCGATGTATTTTTATTAAAGAAATGTATTAACAGTCAGGAAATAATGTATTGTCAATGATCAGGATTTTAAAGTAATAATTACCAACAGAATAGAACTATTATATCTGTAATAAAATGAATTGTTCATATATTCAAAATGTAAATTAGAACGACATAATAATGGTTGGCCGTGAACTCGAAGAGGTTAAGAGTGTAATCGTCAGAAAACCTTATCATCTCGAGTCCCTTCCCTAAAATAGCGGCTCTTTGGAAGAAGCTATCATAATTAAACTTCTTTCCTACCAACGCAGTGAGGATAGTTCGCCCCTGTGTACATGAACATGAGAAACAAAGGGATTGTCAATGGTCAGGAATTAATGCGGTATAGAAATTCATAATTCTAGAATTAATTCAAGGATTAATGACAGGATACTGTCATTATATTTGCACTGGAATACGATTTTAATGTAGAAGTGCATAGCAATCATAAGGAATGGATGTCAGAAGTTAGGAATTAATGCAAGAATTTCTGGCAGAATAAAGCTATTATGTGCATAATTTACATGCATTACAAATGAGTTTAAAACATAAATGCATTTACGTGAAAAAAAAAAAAAAAAATTGTCAATAGCGAGAAATTAATGCAAACCTGAATAGTGTGACAATATTTATAAATTATTTACTGTTTATGACTCAATCTATTAATATTTGCTTTTCTCCTTTCGAATTCATTTATTCAAATTCGGTAATCATAATACACTCATTTTTTTTTTTAATCAGTTTTTCCTTATGCTCTTCTTTCTTTCTGCCCGAAGACGCATTTTTCTTCATCTCGTTTTAGCAGTGGTTTCAATATCCAAAACGCGTTCGGAGATAATTGCTTCGTTTTCCGGAAGATTGCCTCGGTGACTTTCGATCGAATTTATGGAAATGGCAACAAACCAAGACAGCGTCTTACGATAGCGGAAAAAAAAATACAAATTTCTGATAAAATCTTGATAATTGGATTTCGAGAAAGACATTCGCATAAAGCTGACCAGTAAAAAAGTAAAAAGAGGCCAGAAGTTTAACTTGAAAAGCAAGAAACCAGTTCTGCTGCCATTTTATGTAACATTGAGCAGTATATGCTAACTCGTATCAAGGATTTAGTATAGATGCAGTATATTCCTCAAAAGATCATTCCTCTTCTTCACAAATTCCACCATCATTCATTGTGGTATGTAAGTGACAAGACGTTATGGGTTAGTATATCTGGCTCTGAGAGAGAGGAAAATTATGTAGATCTATATATTTTCCATATGATTAGTGGTAAGAAGTCTGTATCAAGTTTAACATTAATCAATCTTAGAGGCCAGTGACAAAATATTTCCTAGTCAGTAAATACGGCACTGAGACAGAGTGATCAATGAGGAATCGTATGATTTCCTAATTATTAATAATACTTGCTTCAAACGTATTTCTTCGTAAATCATCCTGACATGCAAGTGATAAGATGTTTTGCAGCTTTGCACTGAGAAAAAGCGAAATTATGCGGATTCAAATAATTTCGAAATTATTAATGAGAAGTGGCCTACATATATCCCTCCATCAGTCATCGTGGCATACTAGTGACAAATGATTTGGCTAATATATACGGCGCTAAGGGAGTAGTGTATTGATCTAAAGTCATATTATTCCCAAAGCTAGTAGTTCTAAGCAAACTAGCGTTAGGCTAGAGATCAGAGAAGTGAATACATATCATTACGATAAGTGAAACAATTAAGTTCCACCCTGACTGTTCTATATCAATCATTGTGTCATGTCTGAGAAAAGATACATTGATCATTATGTCTGACGTTGTGACACCTCGCTGGGATATCATTTTCAAGAATACAGTGTGAAGTGAAAAGAAATTCAAATATGCTTTCTTGATTCTAATTACTATGCCGAAAACATATGCACCTACCGCTGACAGATAATTGGAACAAAAACTGACCTGTAATATTCAGTACTTATAAAACCAAACTAGTAAAGGGTTTTTGTTGTAATATCAGACCTAAAATAGAGCATTGGAGTTGTCCGGTTCTCAATTCCAAATCTACAGTGATTAATTATTTTTCACTCTACAACACCATTTACCATAGAAATATCGAAAAAATCTCACTAAACTATTTCCATAGAAAATATTCTGATCAGCTACAATCGTTAGTTCCACCCGTTTATATATATATATATATATATATATATATATATATATATATCTCCAAGTATGGGATTTGTGTTCCAATAACCAAAAAATACTATTCTTAAAAGAGTGCTTAATACAGAATAGAGCAAATATAATTTATTCGAAAATTATAACATAAATATGTTATAAAATTACTACAAAAATGGCCAAGGTTCGTTGTCAAGTTTTTTGAATTCTCATATACTTGTATTTTGATTGGTCATTGCAGCTTATGTAACAGTGTTTACTCTAGCGAGGGGTGTTTGGTCGATTTGAACATTTTAAAACCCTTTATTCTACATTCAACACCATCCCTTGCTGAGAAACCAGAAGTGTTGAAACAAAATGGTTATATTTGTGGTGATTTTATAACATATTTATGTTATAATCTTTGAATAAATAATTATATATATATATATATATATATATATATATATATATATATATATATATTGAACAATAAAAAATATTAAAAAATTAAAATCTTCAGACATATTGGGTTGTAGATTAATATTCTTTCGTTATTATTATTATTATTATTATTATTATTATTATTATCATTATTATTATTATTTTATTTAGATTCCTCAACTAGTTTCTGCCAACATGGCCATCGTCAGGAGAAGAAATATTTCTACTTGCTGGTTAGCAGTGAACTAAGGAAATGACTGTCTTGATGGAGAAAATTAACTTTTGTTTGTAGTTTTCATTTGTTTTTTTTTAATTTTCTTTATCTTTTTAACATGAATCTTTTAACATTCCTTGTGTTGGTCAAATATATATATATATATATATATATATATATATATATGTCTGTTTAATGGTCGTAGATTAACGAACTGAGAATAGAAATCAAAAGCAACGGAAATAAGTTGAAAGGAATAAAATATTTTAGGTAGAAATTTATTTCAGAATGTAATATCAGTTTATTTAGCAATTTAAAAATTATGACAGTGTTTCACCAAACATATATATATATATATATATATATATATATATATATATTTAAAAATTATAACGTATCTATGTTATAACATCATTACACTAGGCATTTTGTTTCAATATTTCCGGTGTCTTGCAAAGTGATGGTGTTGCAACAAAATGGCTATTTTTGTAGTGATGTTATAACATGCGTATGTTATAATTTTTAAATAAATATCATTCGTTCTACACTATATTGAGCACTTTAAAAAAATAGTGTTTTTGGTTACTGGAAGTTTATTCCATCTACACCAAACTTGTATTCATATATATATATATATATATATATATATATATATATATATATATATAAAATCCGGTGTTCTTATAGATCTTTTTATTTTTACAAAATAGTGCTCAATGTAAATTTACAGAGCATTAATATTATAAATTAATTAAATTCGCTTGAGGATGAAATGGAACTAATGTCTTTAATTTAATTACAAAATTAAATTCGGGACCTTTAGCTTCCATTTTTGAAACATGGTTGGAACTGTGTTGCGAAAAACCATATTTTAAGTCTATTAATTTATAATATATATATATATATATATATATATATATATATCGGATGTTACAGGAAAATTGTCCATATCGTGTAACAGCACTAAATCTTTAATATAAAAAAAAAAAAGCATTTAATTAACTAAGTTTCATTCTTCCAAGTTTTCAGATAAGACGTTTAGACGTCTTGACGCCATTTTTCGCAAGACTCACTGAAAAAGCCTTTCAGTTATTCAGCTAAAATCGTTGTGTCAGCCGCACTGTTTTCTCAACTGGGCTCACGTGAGAGGAAAAATCTGGCTTTCATTAATGGTATCAGCATTCATACTTGGTCTCCCATCTTCAACGTCCACCCAAGAACCATCAAGAGAACGGTGAATATGATTAAAAAAAGCAGGGAAACCTGGATCAGGAGATTACAGCAGTAAGAGGGATCATCATTTCAACTTAGAGCTAAATACATACTTATTGTTCAAAGTAGAATCCAATAATGCTATAATAACTCTATTTTAACATGGAATACAATTTTTGCATTGACGCTCTACAGAATGCAGAAAGTACTGGAGGGCAGTTTCGTCATATTTGGGACTCATCAGCAGTGCACATCCACCAAGAATCGAAGCCGATACAACGCAAGCGTCATACCACTGGACAAACGGGCCTAGGGACGAAGAAGAAACAGACTAGACTCGATACATCGCCGCTATTCACTAAATTCCGTGGTGATACTTATCCAAGTATATGTAACCCAACGGATTATATCCCAAGAGCCACGTCTTCTTTCACAAAGCCACTCCTTCCAGAGCACTTGAAGTTGTACCAAGCAAGAAATATATAGTGATAGAAATTTGGTAATGGGGGGGATTTGAATAATCATAATGATCATAAATTTCTATCACTATATATATATATATAGATAGATAGATAGATAGATAGATAGATATTAGGTTGGTGCAAAAATAATGTTAATATTTATAAAAAAAATAAAAAATAAAAACAAGCCATATAATTTGACCCAAATAAATAAATAAACGACTTCCGGTAAAATAACCGCCATAATAGAATACCCAAAATGCACCACTAACCCGTGTATATATAAATAGCCGAGAAAAATAACAGCATATGTGGCCTGACGATTGCATATAGCATGAAACAGACTGTCGCCTCTAAGTGTTGACTTCTATTTTTTATATTTACACACGCTCTTTCTCTGATATTGAGCACTTTATTCCATAAATATTGCACACCTTAAGACTATATTTCTTATATATATATATATATATATATATGTGTGTGTGTGTGTGTGTAATGAAATGGATTAAATCTTCCAATTATTCAATATATTTTCTATTTATACATTATTATTAGATACAATTTATTTAAATAAATACTCTGTTTTTTTTTTTAATTAGACAGAATTAATTACATTTACCGAACTGAATGTCCAAGAAATTTCTTAAATTTATTTTACTTAAGTAAATTGTATCTTATAATAATGTCTAAATAGAAACCATATTAATGATTATCGGTCTTGTAATTAAAGGCATTAATTTGGACTTTGCTAATCAGACGCTGCTCTGTAACTGAATGGTATAGCACGTCAGGACAAATGAAGTTTTTCCTACAGCAATACAGGTTCGATTCCTGTCGGAAAGCTCATATTTTCTGAGAAATTTCTTGAACATTCAGGCCGGTAAATGTAATTAATACTGTTTAATTAAAAACCAAACAAAACAAAAAACAACAACAAAAAAAAAACAAAAAAAAACAGAGCATTTACATGAGTAAAGTGTATCTAATAACGTATAAACCGAAAATATATTTGTGTGTGTGATTTTGTTTGTTTGTTTGTTTGTGTGTGGAAGGGTACGGTTATGAAAATGATACACTATTCAATGATCATTATGAAGTGAACAGACCGAATCCGCAAAGGAACATCAATAACAATTAGAAAAATACAAAATGTAACAATTCGCAAAATAGACGTCTGGAACCGATTTTTGACTAACCCGATCAGTATTGGTTGTTGTCAGCTTTATTGTTTTCCCTTTGTAAAAGTATGCATTTCGTGATATACTGCTATTCTAAGTTCCTTCATACAAACGTACACCGGAACAGACCATCCATATTCCCTTCCTATTCCATTAATAAGAAGGAAGTTTCATTCGGACAGCTTCTTCCCAATAACCGATACTTTGTGGACCATTCATCCTCACTGGATGCTTTTTCGATCGCTTAAATCTTAGTTTATTCATAGCTAGGTTAAACTGTTATATTTCCTCTATATCCTCATAATCAACATTTGTTACTTCCTGCTCTTACTTTCATGCAACAAACACATTCAGTAATCCTCTATTTCGAGTGGCTCTTGGAACTTGTATTGGTTGATCAGTTCGTAAAAAAAAAACAAAAAAACCCTCCTTACATTTCCAAGTTGTATCAGTTAAAATTAGGGTTTCGAGGATAAAGCCCTTGTAGATATAAACCGTGTAGTTCGCCACACCCCGAAAAGTTGAATGTCTTTGGCTACTGTTTCAATGGAAAACATTGACAAGCTACATTCCTTAGTTCCAGAAAGTGCGTACCTTTACATCTAAGACTCCCCATGCCAAATCAAACTCATTCACTTCCTATTGCATTAATAAGAAAGAAGTCCCATTCGAAAGCTTCTTCCTAAGAACCGCTTCTTTGTGTAATGCTTCCCCCGACTTCGATCTTTACAATGTCATCAAAATCTGCATTTGTTACCTCCTGCTTTTAGCTTCATACAAAAACCCCATTCTGCGATCCTCTTCTTTTGGGGCCTTTCCTGGATGGGATTTTTCCCTGATCCGCCCCAAAAGTAATCATTCGTATATTACTCTCGCTGGATTGCAAAAACCGATTGATTATTCATTTGTGGTTAAAAAAAAAAAAAAAAAAAAAAAATAAGAACATTTCCAAAAAATGTGGAAACGGAGGAGGCTGGTCATCACTGCCCTAATTTTTACGGTAGATTTTGGTTGTTTCCCGAGCGCTAATATCCCTTAAAATTTTTCCAAAATCGTCATAATTCTGTGCAAATGCCCATGCTGAACTCGAATTAACAATTAAATTTTAAAGAAACCTTCATAATTTTGGAATTATCGACAAGAAAAAATCGGACTTGTTGGTCATTCGTCCCCCATTACTGCCATCATCATTACTAATTTACTGCGTAGTACCTACGCAGGCGTAATCAGAAAAAATGACCTATTTACTTCATTTACAGACTTTCCTTGCAGAAAATCACTACGCACTACCGTAACGAAATGTAATTTTTTTGGTAAGTGTAGTTTTATTTATAACAAAAACAAATTAAATAATACAACAGAACCTTTTTTCCGTTTTGAATAGCAAAAAAAATAAAAAAATAAATAAAAAAAAATACATCAATGACTATTCACACAATAGCTATATTAACCATTTTAGAGCACAAGAAATTTGAATACAAGAAAGGCTTTGCGAAATCATAATCTCCTAAAGAACAATTTCGGTCGAATATTGCACAATGGAAGCAGTTTGGAAAAGTCGTTAGGCACGATACTCGCCCAAACCATTATTAAGTCGTTAGCCGCAATCAGGAAAGGGACGGAGACGAGTCTGGTAAGGCTAGAAATGGTCCGATAGCATCAAGAATTGTGAAAGAAGGGTTTTGTTCTCTTGGTAGCTGCTAATAGAACATCGTGAAAGTCGGCTGTTTTTTCAATGTTTCACATCTCTCACGATGTTCAAGTTGAGCAGAAAATGTTCCGATGTCGAGTGAAGATTTATTTCTTTACAGATAATCAAAGAATAGAATGTCTGAAATTTTGTGGCAAGAAATATAAATAATAATTTGTCGAAACCAAAAATGGATTGGCTTGAAAATATGACGAGATGCCCTTAAATTTATAAGCAATAAATTATTTAATCCTAATCTAGAAAGCTTATTTTGGAGATATGAAATGAAAAGGAAGGAACATTTTTGTCCGCCCCATTATAATGCCATAGAACTCCAAATAAGGGCTTAGATTGTTGAAATGTTTCCTTTATACTTTCTTTTATTTTAAATTTTCATTTTACTGTTTTATTTGTATAAAACCACATAAAAAGAAACCGTTAAAATTTTAAAAGTAAATAAATCAAAATCATCAATGCAGTAGCTTCAGTTACAATGTAAAGAATTCATGCTTACTGTACTTTGAAATACTTGTGTAATGAAGCCATAAAGTAACAAAATTGCAAGGTTAAATTTAGTTTATCATAAAGTTGATGAAATTACAAAATTCACGTCGGTAAAAATATGCTAATTCTGCAATTATTAAACAAGGAAATTTAACTATTACACTCAGAATAATTCTACCATTCATACACGACAGTCGCTGCTTTAAAAAAAATAAATAAATAAAAATAGAAAAGCCTTATATCACCCTTCAAAAGCGTTATTAGTTCTAGGAAAATCAACATTGACTCTCTAAACGCAGGACCACATACCTACTTCAAACATGTATTTCGAATAATTATCATTTAGTATAATTGTCCATTCGATTAATTTTTATTCAAACAATTTACAGTTCGAGTAAATGTGTCTTTATAATTGTTATTGAACAATTATCTTGATACGCTCTAAATCTAGTCGTTACAAATTTGAAGATTCTGAATATACAAAAAAGACCATAAACGCTTCAAAAGTTCAAAATAGGCCATATAATTTGACCCAAATAAATAAATAAACGACTTCCGGTAAAATAACCGCCATAATAGAATACCCAAAATGCTTTGTGAAATGCTTCCCCGGACTTCGATCTTTACAATGTCATCAAAATCTGCATTTGTACCTCCTGCTTTTAGCTTCATACAAAAACCCCATTCTGCGATCCTCTTCTTTTGGGGCCTTTCCTGGATGGGATTTTTCCCTGATCCGCCCCAAAAGTAATCATTCGTATGCGTTTTGGTAACATATTAGAGTTTGAACAAATACATCAATACTTATAAGACCAATATCAATTAAAAGTTGCACAGAAAAAAAAAAAAAAAATTTCCGATATTGAGGTTAAGCAGATTTGGTTTACAGCACGAGATTTCAGCTGAGGAGCATCCAGTGCCAAACGACCTCATGAGAGCTGCCTTTTTCTTTAGCTTGCAGATCACGATTTTAAATATATATATTTAAAATTTTAAATATACTTTACTCTAGGTACCTCCACTTTTTCGGCATAAATTATCGATACCTAAGTTTAAAATGCATTTTTTAAAATGAAAAAATATGCTTGAATATTTCATTTTAGTTTTACTTGAAAGTTGAATCATTAAATTTATTATTTCCATTAAGTAAACAATTCTGGTATATTTCAGATAGAAACTATATACATTGGAATGTCAAATTTAATTTTAAATTTTCAAAAAACCCGCCATTTTCTTAATTTTAAGAAATTTGTAAACAAACACAAATTTATCGATTTTAAAAATATTTAAAAAAATTTCTGACACGTCATTTTAGTAAAATTAGAAAATTTAATGTTAAATTAATCTGATTTAAAAAAAATATTACTTAATTATAGCATAAAAAAGAAATATACAACGAATTATTAACGATTGGTACCGTAATTTTGATCCGATACTTGATCTACGTGTTGATTGACAAGTGATGACAGCTACGACGGATGACCATAAATGAAAATTACTAGAAATCTGAGTGAACCCTTTTATTTTTAGTTTTACTGTTATGTCTATTTATTAGAATAAAGGGACAAAACTCTTTTTATAATAATGGCAATTTCAGTCTACCGTACATGGAAATAAGGAATGTATTAAGTAGAAAAATACAACATAAAAAATTATTTGAAAAAAAAGTGGAATCACTAAATTTATTAAACTTGGCAATTTTGAACTCGTAAATTTTGTTTCTACTTAATTACTAATTATCAAAAGGAAATAAGCTAATACAGAGTTTTGCACGATTTTTAAACTATTATAAATTATTATAATCAAAATGTAAAACAAATAAAAAATTCTTGTAAAATTTAATTATTCATCAGAAAAAATTTATTTCTTCTGGCAATAATGACCTTAATATTACTTATTTACAAAAGCAATTAAAAGCATTTCTAATTAAGTAATATCATAGTTTTATTGGATTCATTATTTTTCTATTCAAAGCTCATTTTACAAAAGTTGGAACAAATTAGAAAAAAAAAAGTAGGTGATTTACCATCTCCAATGACTCTTACTTTAAACAAAAAAAAAATTGTAAGGAAATAAAAAGAATTGAAAAAAATTTCGGGAAAATAAGTAAGTGGGGTGTAACATATTAAAAAAAAAAATATTTTTTACTAAAATTTACTAAAAAGAAATATTTCAAAAATAATTTCATTCATTGGTGAAATAAGTCCTGAAAATTTCATTAAAATCGGACAATTACTTTAATTTTACAAGAATTTCCAAATCAATGGGTTTTCAACGGGAAAAAAGCGCAAAAAAAAAACAATGTTATTTTTACAGCACCGCGATGACGTAAAAAAAAGAAAACTTTAACCAAAATTTCGAACGTGTTAAAAAATATTAAAAAATATCAAAAAATAATTAAAATACACTTTGGTCTTTCATCTTAATAATAACATAAGCGTTTTGACGATAAAAATTTATTTTCGGTAAGTTTGTGGCATTTGTTTATTACGCTATCCTGTTTTCCCGCGAAAAAGTGGAGGTACCTACTTTACTCAACTTACAATTTTACGTGTAATGGTTTGTGAGACTAGCTACCGAACAATTGCCTCTTGGTGATGTACATAGGATTTATTCGGGATTTCATTGAATTTCGTAAAGTTTGGTCGATTCTGAACTATTCCATATTGAATTTCTTCGAATTATCGCGAGCGGATAATCGATTCGAATTCTTCCATTCTGTCAAGGATTTGTTCGTCTACAATTTCTCTGCGCATGCCATCTTTAATTCCGTTTAATCTGAAGGGCTTCAACTCTCACGGTAAGCCGAATGTGTCGATTTAATTATAACTCCATCTACACAGAAGTGTTCGATCAGAATACATTTTCTTCCACATATATTTTGAATTGGAATGTATTGAGGTTTCAAAAGGTGCTATTTAATAAAACTGTCTCTTGGATGGCGATTTTGAACTTTAAAGAATTTATGTTGTTTTGCATATTCAGAATTTGCAGTTACCTTTAAATTTGTAACGACTAGATTTTGAGCGTATCGAGATAATTGTTCAATAACAATTATAAAAGACACATCTACTCGAACTGTAAATTGTTTGAATAAAAATTAATCGAAAGGAGAATTATATTAAATACCTGTTTGAAATACATATGTGATATTGCGTTCAGAGAGCCAATGCCGATTTACCTAGAACTAATATTAGGTTGGTGCAAAAATAACTTCGTTTTCTCACATAGTAACATATGATAGAAAACGAAATTATTTTTGCACCAACCTAATAGCAACTTTGAAGGATGACATAAGATTTTTTTTTTTTTTTTTTGTTTTTTTTTTTTGCAGTGTGCCTCCCCTTCAAGCCACGATGGAAATTCTTAAACACTCTTAATAAGAAAATAGGACTTGCAAGAAATTCATATTGCAAATATGCAGTGCAGTATCATATTTTATGGTTATAGGGATTTTTTGCTTACTAAATCGTTTTGTAAAGATATTTGTATTCCGAATAATTATCATTATTTAATTTTTACATTTTTATTGCAATAAAAAATTTTGCATAATTATCATTTTGTATAATTGGGATTTCGATTAATTTTCATACATACAATTTACAATTCGAATAAACGTTTTTCGAATAATGTTCACATAACAGATTTAGAACCGTGTATTATGTGAATGATTTTTTTTTATTCAGTATCTGAAACGTCGTAATTAATTTGTATTTTTGGTACAAACTATACGTCCAGACACATTACGAGTGTCACTAGTATCATATAATTCAGAACTACCTGCCGCATCCACGATTCATCTGCAAATAAACCAGTTCACTCACCAGATTTTTGTAGACAATCAATAACATTAAGAGCAAAGTCTAGCAGAATGCTGATTAAACTTCTTGTAGAATCAACATCTATCTAAGCATATTGGGGTTGACTAGGCTTCATATATATATATATATATATATATTATAAGAGAGAGAGAGAGAGAGAGAGAGAGAGAGAGACAGACAGACAGACAGAGACAGAGACACAGAGACACATTCTTAGCTGTACAGAACTTGAGTATTGCTGTAAAGACATTTAGCTGAAAAATTGGCACTAGTCAAATGTACTGGTCCGACCGATCACTGCCGAGGCGCATTACGGGAGTCCGGCTACGGAAAACGAAGGCCTTCGACGAACTTAGGCATAATTAAAAACAAGAAAATAAATCTAAATCTATAATCCTCAAAATGTTTGTGATCGGATGTTGTTTTTTATGCGTTTCCAATTTTCATCCGACTTGATTTTTTTTTTGCTTGATTGATGAACAAACAATTTTCAACGTCTAAATGTTTGTTATTATTAAAAAGACCAAATTATTTCCTGAATATTTTTTTCTGATTTTTTAATCCTTCATATCACGTTGAAAATTTTATCTAAATTGTTTTTTGAGTCAATGAAATTTATTATAAACTCAATCGTATCGGACATTTTTTCTGATTTTGTAAACAAAATTATCATTTGTAAAATTTTGAAAAATAATTCAATTTTTCCAAATGTCATTTTAGAAAAATTAGAAAATTTAAAGTATACTTATATAATTTGAAAGAAACACTTCTTAATTTTTTAGCAGAAAATTTTTTTAAGAGACATCTCCAATGGTGGTGATCGGTTTTGGTAGGCGTGAATTGATGTATGTCAATGTAGCGACAACTTACGTCAGGGGAATTTATCGGATGGCAGGACAGAAGTGACAAAGTGTGTGCTAATTTTAAGCGAACCTGGTTAGTAGAGTTAAGTAAAAAAAAAAAAAAATATTAATTTTTTTTTTTTTTTATCCTTTTGTTTGAACAAGAATTCTGGAATAAAAATAACATTTTAGAATTCAAATTTTATAGCAGACAAATAGAAAAAAGAGTAACCTACTTGTTACGTTCTAAATCTTTTCTTATTTAAGTTTTCTATTATCCCAGTTTTGAAATTTTTTTTCCTGAAACAAAATATAAAATTTAAATAAAATACCATTGAATTTCATAAATGAAACAGGTAACACTTATGAAATCAGTTTTTTTCTTTTTTTTACTAATTAATTGATATAATATGGCAGTCATGTAAATTAGATATTACGTTTTTTATTAAATCTGTTGCTTTTAATATTAAAGTTTTTATTAAATATGTTAATTTTAATATTAAATGTTTATACAACACTTATGAAAATTTTATATATATTTTATATTTTTTTATTTAATAGAATTAAAAAGTGAATTGTTGGTATTTTGTTTCTTTTTCACTATTTGTCCATGTTTGGGACCCTAACAGGTACTACCACCCCGGGTCAGGGCAGGCCCGGGAGCAACAGCAACTAAGAGGAGGTTCCACGCTCCTCAAGACCTCCAACGTAACGCTCGCAGTCATTGATGTCGGCCCTGAAAAGGGCCATTATTCACTATTTGCCCATAGCTGGGACCCTAACAGGTGCTAACATTCCGGGTTAGAGTGGACATGGGAACAACAGCAATTAAGAAGTGGTTCCACGCTCGGAGTGATTGCTGCCAGTTGTAGTTTTTTTGTCATACCCAGGACTGGTTGTTATTCTATTTGTTTGTTTTTTTTATTTCCTTTAAAATGTCAGGTCCTGCATAACGTAATCAGCTCTAAATTCATTATCTTCATCTACATGGGTATCGCTAATATAATAAATATTGTAATTAGGGTCTGAAAACTCTATATTCTTCTTATAATGACATCATTTGTTTTTTCCTATTTTCTAAGAAGGCCCATTCACATACAGTCCAGATAGACATACCATCTTGGGACTTAAAGACATGGGCACACAGAATTTGGTTTGCCGCTTTCGGGTACACTGCACTTTTTGAAACAACGATTAATTCTCGACATCTGGAAAATTCAGAGTGAAAAATAAAATAATCATTTAAAGTAAATTAAGTAAAACAAAATAGATTTGAGAGGGCAAAACATAAAGAACTAAAAATACATTAAGAAAATGGAGAAAAAAAAAAATACAGACATTGTCATGCAAAAAAAATTAAATGGTACTTTTTCAAGTTCTTTATCTTCATTTAAAGTAAAAGAAACCTTTAATTGTAACCTCACAAAAGACAATATATAATATGAATTCAAATTATTTAAAATTGGACAAGAAAAATAAAGTGGCACTTTTTCAAGTTCTTTCCTAATGACTCTCTAAACTCAAAAACTACATCTTCTATTAGATATTTATTTAAAGTAATAAAAAAAATTAACTGAAGTATGACTCACAAAAGAAAATAAAGAACACATATTCCAAAAATGATGAAAGAAAAATAAAATAGTACTTTTCCTTTCAAAAGATTTCAACACGAGGCAAGTCTTCACTCAGTGTTGTAAATATTCTTCTGACCATTCTCTCTAGGTTGTTAATTGTTCTTATAACTTTATTTCTATTTAATTATTGTTTTCTTTTAGTTTTAGTTAATTGAAACTAAAATAGACAACTGAGAACTCTCACTATGAAACAGTCAATACAAAAGACAAAATTAAAAAAATATGTGGAATTTTAAAACCAAAAAACTTACCGTTTTTGTCCAGACTCATTTTTTGCTGTTTCCATCTCTAAGTTTGAATAAAAAAAATTATATTTGCAGTATGTCTCTCACTGCAAAACAAAAAGAATTATATTTAAAAAAAATTAAAAGAAAAATGTTGAAAATGCAACAATAATCGTCACTCAGAGAATTCGACACGTGCTCCCAGAACAAAAGCAATGTCAAGAATGCTATGATAATTCCACTCAATCAGGGGAAATGAATCTAGCACACGTGATATGTTTTTTTTTTCAGAACTGTGCATCCATAGTTTTGTCGGAGACACTTTTAATATACTTCTTGACATAATGAAAACTTATTTTAAAAATAGAAGAAAGTAACAGATTTTACTAAACTTTTTTAATATGATCTGTAAACATATAAATTATCAATAATAGCATTTCCAAAGATTTACCGCTTAAAATTTAATTTTAAAAAGATTATCAATTTAATCGCTTTTTTTTTTATTTATAATTGAAAAAAAAAGGAGAAATCAATTCTTGTAAAAATTCATTTTTTAACCGAAAAAAATTTGGTTTCAGAACAAAATGTCCTTAATATATATTATTCATAAAAGCTATTAAAAGCTTTTTTTAATTCAATAATGTCTTAGTTTTACTGAGTTTTTTATTTTAAATTCAGAGCTAAAGTTTGGGTTGTTGCGGTTAAAATTTTACACGAAATTGATGATTTGACGTCTTCTTCATTTAATTAAAAAATTACAGAGTTACACTGTTACTAGTTTTAATTTTTTCACAAAATTAAGTAAGGTGTGTATCAGACATAAAAAAAATATTTTTACCATGATTTTCTAAAAAGAAAGTAACATTTCTATTTATTTTTGAATAAGTTTCGAACGTTTCATTAAATTCCAACAATTATTTGATTTTTTTCATGCATTTCAACATTAATGTGTTTTGAACTGAAAAAGGCGCTCTAAAAAACCTAAAGCTAAATATTAGGTGACATCTGACATAAAAAAAAAAAAAATAACCAAAATTTCAAACGTTTTAAAAATAATTAAAAATATTTTGGTCTCTCATCTTATTAATAACGTAAACTTTTGGGGGATAAAACTTTGTTTTTATCAAGTTTGGGGCCTTTTTCCTCAAGTTATGCCACTTTTTTAGCGAAAATGTGAACATACCTAAAAAAAAGTTCCGTATTCTTAAGGAATAAATTCATTTTGTTTGCTTGTTTGGGTTTTATGGCATATCAACCATTGTGGGTTATTTAATGTCAAATACAGTTTATATATATATATATATATGCCAAATATATGATTTTTAAATGCCTATTTTGTATGGAACATTTTTAGCAAGCTAGAGCTTATTTGCTTGCACACTGCAAAATAATCCTAGGTATTTTTGTTTAAGTCAAGAATTTAAATTTGATAAGGACAATTTATTTGCAAAATGGTAAAAGTTGGTTGGTTGGTTGAGTTTTATGGCATATCAAACACTGTGGGTCATTTAATCCCAAATTAAGGTATATATATATATATATATATATATATATATATACATACACAGACATATATATATATATATATATATATATATGTATATATATACACAGACATATATATACACAGATATATATATATATATATACACAGACATATATATACACAGATATATATATATATATATACACAGACATATATATATATATACACAGACATATATATATATATATATATATACACAGACATATATATATATATATACACAGATATATATATATATATATATATATATATATATATATATACACAGACATATATATATATATATATATACACAGACATATATATATATATATATATATATATACACAGACATATATATATATATATATACATACATACACATATACCTATACATATATTAAAAATACAGTACTATTAAACCTATAGCTGGCAACATTATTTTTTCTTAAAAAACTTATAGCTGGCAACATTATTTTTCCGAAAACATTATCTGTAGCCTTGTTGTTGGACGTAGTTTATCGTCATACCCAGGACGCGGATGTAGTTTATCAAAATTCAGTGCCCAACTAATATTAGTCTCACCATCATTTTTTCCGAAGAGAAGATAATAAAAGAAAGTGATAAGAACAGAAAAACATCAATTGAAATAAGTCAGAATGTATGGGTGTCAGCAAGAGAAACAGTTGAAAATGTGAGGGATGAATGAGGGATGCCAAAATGAAGCAAGCACGAAAATTGAAATATCTCGGATATGTTTTAACAGAGGAGGGAAAATGTGGCACCGAAATCCGAAGTTGGTATTGGAATAGCAGAAAGAGCCTTCAAAAAGTGAAGCAAAATATTAAAAATAATCATCTATATTTAATTAGCAACAAATAAAAAACGTACTGAAGTGTTATGCAATATCAGTCCTCCTCGAATAGAGCGATTGCTGCAAAAATCTCCTCTTACACGAAGAAAAAGTTTGAATCAGCAGAGATGTGGTTCTACCGAAGGATAATGAGAATACCATGAGCTGAATGTGTGAATAACGAGGAAGTTTTAAGGAAATGAAAACAAAATGAATGCATATACTTAAAATCAGGAAGTGAAAGATTCCTCGGACATAAAATAAAGAGAAAAAATCTTGGCTAATTAGACATGGCATACTAAAGGAAAGAGAGGCAGTGTGAGACAGAATATAAAGTTTGGGTAACTGGATGGCAGATTATAGGTGGGAGGGACATTGAAAGAAAATCTTGTTATCTGTTAGAGGAGGGTAACGTCGAAGTTTTAGAGAATAGTGTGACAAAAAGGTCACTTATAGTTAACATCAGAAAGAAACAGTTAAAATCCCGAGGGAAAATAAGTAAAAGGGGTTTGTAAAATTTAACATTTACCTGAAATGCTGAAGGCAAGGCGGACAGAGAAACGTAGAGGATAACCTACCTAACGAATTTGTGTAAATGGCTGGCAGAAAAGGTAGGTCTTTTTGCCGTCTTTCCTGATAGCAAAAAAGACAAACCTTAGTGAGAGATACGAAGAATAGGTAATTTGCGTCATAATCGCCAACTTCCTGAAAAAACACAGCACATAGAAGAAGAAATTAAAGGAAGAAATTGAAGATAGTCTATGTAAGAATATTAATTCATTGAAATTAGTAAGCCAAAGTAAAAATATTAATAGCCAATGTAAAGAATATTCAAACAATACTCGTCGCCATTTTGTCCCTAAAATTCGGCTAATACATTTTTTAAGATGGACAGAAGAAAGTAGATGGTAACATACCTAACAAGTTTGTGTAAATAGTTAGCGGAAAAGACACACTTACTAAGAGCTACAATGGTAGAAAGTCGTAGAGGACCATGATAGTCCACGTCCTGTTGGGAGGCGTCTAATAGAAGAATTTTCTGTTCAAAATTAAGACCTTTCAGACGTAATTCTAGTGAATTACCACTAGGCTGAACCCTGCTGAATCGGAGAAGAGACAGAAAGCAAAAAGTTGACAGCGCACAGAGGACGCAGCTTTCATCTTATTCCTTGAAGCGTCTAATTAAATCCAGTTCAGAAAAAAAATCGGAAGTTGACCGGACAAAGGACTGTTTGGAGGTAATGTTGCCGGACGCAAATATTGGCAGGACATCTTGTGTATGCAATGAAACTTAGTCACTAGCGTTGTCCTCATCGTTGAAGAGATGAACAGAGTTAGAAAGTGAAAACACGGTATAGAGTAATTTAGTGTCTGGCTCTTTTGTCTATCTCCAGGAAATTAAGGAAATTTAACGCTTTACAGCTAATGGCCGACTTGAAAGAACTTTGACTATTGAAAGAATGGCAAATAATCTCCGCTTGTCTCGGCCTTGAAAGGGTCAGACAAATAGCTTTTCGCAAGCCGAAAAGTTTTACTTTCAATTCTTGGCTTGACTTCATGGAGAGAATATCGAACGCGGATCATTCTTTCAAAGTTATAGATATGTTCCATTTTGGTTGATGATACGTGATGTCATAGTGATGTTGCTGTCACGTTGCAATCAACTATTTTCTTGATCGTTGATGAGCAGGTAGTGTAGCGGCTCAGCATGCGATAAACGGTAGAGTCGAGTTTGAGTTCATGGTTGTATTCATTACGCACAAATACCATTACGAAACATTTGAATCCGTTCCCCCACAGATATGGATTAAATAGTAGAATCTGTGTCTGAGAAAATCATTATTTTTTTAAAACATTGTTAATTTTTCCCTGGAAAAAGAAGAATTATTATTACAATCGAAAATGTTTCGGACTTATATACCGTATGACTATGCTATTTTACGCAAAAAATAGTCGGTTGCATTATACACAGCTAACTTTTTTGAAGAGATTAAAAATCATGCATTTTCGGTGACCGGTTGCATTATACACATCGAACATTTTTTCTGGAGGGGTTAAAATTCATGCAAAAAAAATTCAGAGGTCGCACTATACATGCAATCGGGTTCTACACAAGTATATATATATATATATATATATATATATATATATATAATGGAATGGACAAAGTCCGACAATTATTTTAAGACATTTTTTATGTTTATACGTTCTTTTTATAACTACAAATATTTAAGTAAATGCTCTGTTTATAATAAACAGTATTAACTCCATTTACCGACCTGAATGTCCGAGAAATTTTCATAGAAAATTTGTGTCCTCCGACAGGAATCGAACCCGTATCCTATACTGAACCGTCATATAGACTGACGTGCTTTACCGATTGGGCCACAGAAGAGCAATTCGGTTAGTAAGGTCGATTTTACTGTTTTTAAACTACAATTCTCCATGATTTTGTCTCGTACATTCATATCTGCTCGATGCGTATCCAAATGTAAACAAATGACGTCACACATTATGAAACTGAGAAAGCCCGACAATTATTTTAAGACATGTTTTTTAAGTTTATACGTTCTTTTTATAGGACGCATATTTTCTATGAAAATTTCTCGGGTAATCAGGCCGGTAAATGTCGTTAATACTGTTTGTTATAAACAGAGCATTTACTTAAATATTTGTATATATATATGACCTCTCATCTTGTGTGTCGACATAACTACGTGGGAGCTAACGTTTTGTTGAAAAACCGGTCCCTGTAGATCAAGTTAAGCAGCATCAAGCCTAGTCTGTACGGTGATGGGTGACCGCTTGGGGATATCAGGTGTTGTAAACGTGGATTTTCTTGGATACAAAGAAAACTTTAAGTGAAAATGGTTAAAACTAACTCCTTTTTTTTTAAAGATGTTTTTAAAATTCTTTTTATGGCCAAAGAGATAAGTGACATTGTGAGCCTAAAATAAAATTCTTATTCTTGTCTTCTTTTCTTTTATTGCGTTTGTTTTTTGTTTTTTTGTTTTTGTTTTGTTTTTTCATATATATATACTTCTGTTTATTTTCAATGATATGGTAAAAGACTTTCTATCTAGTGTGTTCCAAATGCATTCGCTAAAGGCATTTCTTTTTCTGTTTGGTAGGTACCTTTTCAAAGAATTTTTGAACGAAAACCGTATATACTCGAATATAGTGCGTATTTTTATGATCATTTTTTACGACAAAATACACTATAGACAGGTAACTTTTTTTGAAGAGGTTAAAAAGTATTCATTTTTGGTGACCGGTTGTACTATACACAGGTAACATTTCCGAAAAAAAAATCAGAGATCGCACTGTATATGAAGTTCGTTTATACACATGTATATACGGTAACCCGCAAAAGGTTGATAAACCGTCAAACACAAATCAGTCACTAAATACTTAATCCCAAACTGACATCTCATCCCTTAGTGGCGTGAATGGAAAATATTGTATTTGTTAAATAACATGTGAATACTTTTTATAAACAATATGTATCAGTCAGTCAGTTATGTACCATACATGATACACGCTTAGGCAATTATATATCTTTCAATACATGACTGGCGAGGGAGATTTTTCCCCCGCAGGAAGTTGCCATTTCTTTTTGCGGTAGACTAGTTGCCATCCTGCTATTTGGCCATAGCTGGGGGAGAAGAAGAAGTTTCATACTTTTTCCAGTGTAAGCGAATATAATGGATTCGACTGGAACTCGAACTCGAACTCGTCTCTTCGATTCCTCAATACGAGCCACTATCCATTACTCCACCGTGCTTCCTAATCAATCAATCGATCAATCAATCGATCGATAAAAAAATTACATTAACAGAAAATGGTTAATAAAAGATATTAGAACATATATTCAACATCTAAATTAGTGATTATCAATTAAAATAAAACGAAAATATATTTTATAACAATATGTATAGTAAGTATAAAATATTTTTTCCTTTTTTTTTTAATTGATAATCATTAATTTAGATGTTGAATACATGTTCTAATATCTTTTATTAACCATTTTTCTGTTAATATTACCTTTTTTATTGATTGATTGATTCAGTGTTATGGCTTATCAGTAATTAAGGTTATTTAAAGCCATAAAATATTTTGCAGCTAATTTAAGTCCAGAAAATATTTTTAGCTTGTAAGAATTTGTTTATGTAACGGTTTAATGATACTAATTTTTTGTAATGGTTTAGTGATACTAGTCTTACTTATTAACCCATAGCTGGGGGAAAATTAGATTCATGCCCTTTCTTATGATATTTGGACGTAAGTGAACATAACGAATTCAACTGGAACTGGAACTGGAACTCGGCTCTCCGATTAACAATTCTGCATCATTATCCATTACACCACCCGTATTTGGTATTTCCAAGGGCTCACCCATGTAGTTACTGACCAGGTTCGACGTTGCTTAATTTCGGTGATCGTATGAAAGCCGGCGTTTCAACGTGATGTGACCGTAAGCGTTAACGTTAGCAGACAAGGTAATATTGTTGGGAGTCTTTTTTTTTTTTTTTTTAGTATCTTAAAATAACCTTGCTGAAAAGGGAGCTGTCAATCTATGCTGCAAACTCATTCGTGGCTAAGCAGTATAATACATAGCAAGTGATATGGTTCCGGTGATGTGCCGTGGTAAGAATGCTTACCTTTTTTCTCCTCGTTTTCCTTTATTGCGTTCATTCATGAAAGAGAAGAAGGTTTGATGAATGGAGAGTCGCCAGGTCCCCCGGGTTGTGGCGAATCAGACATGTAACGATGGTTGATGTGATAAGTTCTTGGAGATATATTTAGAGAGTTTTGTATCTCGCTTTGGGCGTGTCACCGTCAGGGTCTCTAGTCGATGGTTCACTTTTAGGCATAATCTTGGCAGTCTTCCATCTTGAAAAGAATTCCTGTCCAGTATAGCTGCACCTTCAACAGCATTTACTTACTACGAGAACGGTTGGCAAAGTACTGGTCTCTAGAGATTTCTGATAAAACTATCAGTTGTACTACATCTAGCCAAAGTGCAAAAAATGACAAAAGAGATCCGATTCATGACTTTTAATGTTACCAATAATTATAGAAACTACATTGAATACTGGGAGTTTCTAACACTTCTTAGGAAATCATAGGTTCTTATTTCGTTCAAATCATAGGTTGTTATTTCTTAAAACCAAATTTGTAAGCATTTATTTGCAATTGTACTGCATTACTATGGAATACCAACTCTTCTATATGACTCTGAATCCAGGACAATTTCCTCGCAAATTAATAGGGTAGTTGAAGCAACAGGGAAGATGTTTTACAGAAGGATGCTGAGTATACTACGGACAGAGCATATATGCATCGTGGAAATTTTCAGGAAAATAGAAGCAAAAATGAAAATTATACATAAAATCAGAAACAGCTGAAATTTCTGGATTACATATTGAGCAAAGAAGGCTTAGAAGAATGACACTTACAGGCAAAAGAAGCAGAAAGAAAATATTGAGCAACCTACCTAAAAAAGCTTGTGTAAATGGATGGTAGAGAAGAGAGAATGAAGAATAATACAAAGGCAATCATTGCTAAGAGATACGAAAGATAAGAAGTTGTGGAGAGCCCCTTTCGCTAACATAACGAAAGGGCACAGAAAGAAGAATAAGGATTATCTAGTATCTGTCTATATTTCTGAGATGAGGTATTATGTACACTATTTACCTTATTCGGACTATTGTCCTAATTTTGTTGCCATATTTATCACAACGTATCGGCCGTTGTACGCTCCGGCCTTCTTCAGGTGGTTGGAATGTCGAACTGGACCCTTTATTTCGCTCGCTGAGGTAAACTGTTTTAGTTCCACGTGCCATGTCTAATGGATGTCAGTTATCCGTTATCTCCTGTTAATTCCCCTCTCCAAGTTCTCCACCGCCTTAACCAGGTATTGAACTCACACTCTTTTGGGTCCTGTCACTAGATCTAACTAACGCCTTTATCCAATCTGCTATGTACTTCAAGAATTATCTAGTGTTCTTACTATAAATAATATCTGCAGAGCGAATAGAAGCTGCATTATCTATACAGAGTGATGCATTTCACAGCATTTCACGACAGTTTCACTGCATTTTACGACAGTTTGCTTGCGTTGAGGACTAATTAGTTAACAGTCTAACCATGGTAATAATCTATACTATGGTAGTAGTAGCGTTTATTATTACATATTTGATACTAGTGTTTCCTCATATTCGTGGTGTTTCATTATTTTAAGCAAGCATTTTTAAAATCAACTGAAATGTTGGTTTAGTGATACGAGTCTTACTAATTAACCTATAGCTGGAGGGAGAAGAGGTGGCTTCATACATTTCCCAATGGTATTTGTTCATAAGTGGATATAACGAACCCAACGGGCATTTGAATTTAAGGAAAATCGTTAACATGGCAATGTTGTGACGTAAAACACAAGAGTCGATTTAAAATGTTTTATCGGTTAATAGAATTCCTTTTAAAAATTAAGGAAATATTTTAAAATAAAAGATCAATTATACGACCAAACAGAAACATAAAAATTGACCAAAAAAGTTATAAAATAAATCGCATATAATTAATTAACACAGTGAATACTTACATTTCGAAATATGATATATGATTATACTCAAATGTAAAGGAAAACATGAAATATATTTTTACATTTTATTAAGATGCTTAACTAATATCTATTTTAATAATATTTTCTTTAAGTATTGCCTTAACTAGAAAAGGTGATAGGTGACAAAAGTTCTATTTGATTAATCGAATTAAATATCGTATCTGGTTCAATAATTCTTTGATATTGTTGCTGATGAATACATTTTAATAGGTTAGCATTTTCAAATTCGAAAGGATGGTTCGTATTTTGCATATGTGGAAATATTCATTATTGGAGGAAACAATCTTAACAACATGAAATATGCAGAATACACAGTGTTGATAGCAGACACGGAAAAAGAAACTACAGAGATTCCCACAAAAGAAGCGAGAAGAAAAGGTTAAATATCAGTGCAAGAGGAAAGAATGTATGTTTGTTCGTTAGTGAAGTCCTAAGTCCTTCGTGTTATTTACCCGATGCTCACGAGTATTTCCTCTCCTCCTAATCATATCATTATATAACCTGAGTGTTCCAGCGATGTTAACTGGTTAATATACATATCACTACAGTTAGTGTTAAGGGTCCACCCCTTTTTCATACAAGTGGACTCGCCCAGTGTGTACTTGTACTGCTGTCGGAAAATATCACGGAGTCACAGTGATACAGTGACAGTGAGAGAGTGAGAGTGTGAGGTAATCGCTTTTTAGGAGTCGCAGTTGCGAGCACGTAGACTCAGAAGGAAGTCCTACTTCGATACTGAATTTCCCAGACTGTATATATATTATTATTGCTACTAACCGTATTTCTGGATCTACTAACCGTATTACCAATTGTATTATTACGTCAATACATTTATTTGCTATATTTCATTCCTGCGTTTGTTATTCATTTGAGACCGGATTTCATCCCGGAGTCCACAACAGTTAGCAAAAGAAACAGCTCAACAAAAGAATTACAAATTGGAAATATTAAAATTAAACATGTGCATATTTAAAAAGTCTTTTCAAAGAGTTTTGAAAATGCGACACCTAAATCCGAAGGTTCACTGAGATAGTGAATGATACCTACGAAAAGTTAAGTAAAATATTAAGAATCTGAAAAAATTTAATTGCAAAATCACAGAAAAGAGTAGTGAGCTGTTTTGTAATAATAGTACTTTTATATGATAATGAATACTTGAGCATCTCATCACAGATGGATAAGAGACTTGAGGCAACAGGAATGTGGGCCTACAGAAGGATTCTGAGAATACCATGCCCTGTACACGACATTTGATAATAAAATGGGAGCAACGACCTTTGAGAAAAAAAAATGGAAGCAAAAAAGGACATTTTCTACATACCACGAGAAGGAGTTGGAATTTCCAGAGCACATAATGAGGAAAGAGGGGTTGGAAAATTTGATACTCACAGGACATATTGAAGGCAAGAGGGACAGATGAAAGCAGCAAATAACATGCCTAACATTCTTGTGTAGATGTTTGATAGAACAGGAATTAGGAGAGACGGCAAAAAATTCTTTGTCCAACTATCAAACTAAGCTTCTCTATCATGAAGGTTAAAATTTGAGAAGGGACGAATTTCACATTTTAATATTTTCTTAATTAATAGGTTAAGAAACACGATAGGATGGTATGATATGAATAAGTTGTATGATGTGAATACGATATGTATGATAGGAATACAATACGATGGTATGATATGAATACGATGTATGACATGAATACGATGGTATGATGTAATTACGATACGATGGTATGATATGAATATGATGTATGATATGAATACGTTGGTATGATATGAATACGATACGATGGTATGATATGAATACGTTGTATGATATAAATACGATGGTATGATATGAATACGATACGATGGTATGATATCAATGCGATGGTATGATGTGAATACGTTGTTATGATATGAATACGATACGATGGTATGATATGTATACGATGTATGATGTATGGTATGAATACGATACGATGGTATGATATGAATATGATGGTATGATATGAATACGATGTAGGATATGAATACGATGTATGATATCAATACGATACGATGGTATGATATCAATACGAGGGTATGATATGAATACGATGGTATGATATGAATACGATACGATGGTATGATATGAATAGATGTATGATATGAATATGATGTACGATATGAATACGATGGTATGATATGAATACGTTGTATGATATAAATACGATGGTATGATATGAATACGATACGATGGTATGATATCAATACGATGGTATGATATCAATACGATGGTATGATATGAATACGATACGGTGGTATGATATCAATACGATGGTATGATATCAATACGATGTATGATATGAATATGATACGATGGTATGATATGAATACGATACGATGGTATGATATGAATACGTTGTATGATATAAATACGATGGTATGATATGAATACGATACGATGGTATGATATCAATGCGATGGTATGATGTGAATACGTTGTTATGATATGAATACGATACGATGGTATGATATGTATACGATGTATGATGTATGGTATGAATACGATACGATGGTATGATATGAATATGATGGTATGATATGAATACGATGTAGGATATGAATACGATGTATGATATCAATACGATACGATGGTATGATATCAATACGAGGGTATGATATGAATACGATGGTATGATATGAATACGATACGATGGTATGATATGAATAGATGTATGATATGAATATGATGTACGATATGAATACGATGGTATGATATGAATACGTTGTATGATATAAATACGATGGTATGATATGAATACGATACGATGGTATGATATCAATACGATGGTATGATATCAATACGATGGTATGATATGAATACGATACGGTGGTATGATATCAATACGATGGTATGATATCAATACGATGTATGATATGAATATGATACGATGGTATGATATGAATACGATACGATGGTATGATATGAATACGTTGTATGATATAAATACGATGGTATGATATGAATACGATACGATGGTATGATATGAATACGATACGATGGTATGATATGAATACGTTGTATGATATAAATACGATGGTATGATATGAATATGATACGATGGTATGATATGAATACGATACGATGGTATGATATGAATACGTTGTATGATATGAATACGATGGTATGATATGAATACGATACGATGGTATGATATGAATACGATACGATGGTATGATATGAATACGATGGTATGATATCAATACGATGGTATGATATCAATACGATACGGTGGTATGATATCAATACGATGGTATGATATCAATACGATGTATGATATGAATACGATACGATGGTATGATATGAATACGATGTATGATATGAATACGATGCTATGTTATGAATACGATACGATGGTATGATATGAATATGATGGTATGATATGAATACGATACGATGGTATGATATGAAGCCACAGGTCGGTATGCTGAATAATAGAAAATATTATTTCTTTGTATACATCGACTTGTTTCCATTGTTTCCAATTGTTTATGTTTTTATTAATCTTTAACTACCTCGCGAGAAATTCTTGCAACAATGAGTCTCTTGATTAATGAAACGAACTTAGCCTCTTACTTCTTTCACTGTAGCGGGTAACTTTCAGTTTAAGACAAGGTAATTGGCCTCCCGAAGGGTGAGTCTGCGCAAAAATGATCGATCAGTTGAAATAAATCAAAGAATAATGTCACGTTGAATCAAATTCAAAACAGTAAAGTATATACGTCAGTAGCAGTCAGACTTCCGTGTGTTTATCCGCTAACCAATAGTAAATTGTAATGTAAGAATGATACTCGAGAGAGTTTCCCTCCTGAGATGTGCGTAATGGATGTGAGGTAATGGAGAGCGATTCGGAATCGGCAGTTGGGGAGACGAGTTCGAATCCAATTCGGTTTCGTTCAAGTCACTTATACGTTCTAGGTATGACGATAAACTACATACAGCAGCAATGCATCTGATCGGGAGGTTTTGAGGAGCGTGAATCCATCTCTTACTTGCTGCTCTTCCCGTGTCCACTCTGACCCGGCATGGGGGTAGCATCTGTTAGGGTCTCATCTCATAGTTAGCTCCCAGACTGGGGTTAAAGCATTATGTGAGTATAAAAATAGATTTTCATAATAAAAAAATATCCGCAATAAATTTTTGGAAAAATATTTCCCACTGTACATTTTTTTTAGAATTTATTGCCATCAATACATTTGCCTATCGACAAAAAACATATTTACAGAAATACGACAATGACACCGGATCTACAAACTGATTTCTTACAAAGAATACATTCTATTCATACGAACCTATCCTACAAATCTTGCCACCATTAAATAAGTCATTGAAGTTAATAGTGATTTTCCAAGCGTATCTTAGATGTGGGGTAAGACCGAAATTAGGGGACACCCAGTAAGAATCGAACTCGCTACTCAGACGTAATTGTTCTAACGAGACAAGCTTGCTAACCATTACACCACCTCGATGCGCCGGATTATTTTGCTTTTCTAACAAGGCCGAAGCTATAGGGTACCCTATGAGGATCGGACTCACTACTTACTCCTAATTATTCTAGTAAGACAAGCTTGCTAATCATCACGCCACGCCGAGGTGCCCCTATTTTCTAAGCATAGCATCATTAGGTGTGGTACATGGCCGAAAGTATGGTGCACCCAGTACCCATTGAAATTAATATCCCGTAAAAAAAAATAAACCAACCAAACAAGAATAAGGTCACTTACGTGGAAATACCATTGGGAAAGGTATTAATATTAGGTTGGTGCAAAAATAATGACGTAATAATGTCGTTTTTTAACGTAATTTTCAACGTCAAAAAACGACATTATTAGGTCATTATTTTTGCACCAACCTAATATATATACTTGTCTCAGTTATGGGTTAAATAGTATGACTTGTAAAAGAAAATCATTGCTGTTCTTTAAAAATATTTTATGCAATATTTTCTTACAATCCCAAAATAAATTTCGCTTTCAAATAACCTAAAAAGTGTTAGTATGTTGTAAAAAACGAATCACTCAATACCCTGAGAAGAGGGGTTTTCAATATATCCCCCAATTTTTTAATTCATTCGTTAATTTTCATTTTATTATATATTCTAAATTTTCTTTACAAAAGATAAAGTCCTTTTGAAAATTGACTAGTATTTGCATAAAACATCATCTTCCTTATTTTATTGGCTGTATACAAGCGACTTGAATTTTGGAAGTAAACATTTGATGCAAAGGCAATTTTCTTTTACTAAAGAAAAAAGTACACAACACATTCGATGCCATCCTTCGCGAAACAGAAATCCATGGAATCTTTTGACTAGTCTGAAGAATTTAAATGTCATCTTCGTGTTGTAAGGAGTAAAAACGACATTAAAAAATATTTTTCTCATATTGAAGCTTGTCGTTTTAGGGGAAATCATTTTATTTCTTTTTCTAACCATTCCAAATACGTTCCATCTTAAAAGTCATGATTGATTAATTAAAGTTGTTGAAAAAACGAAAGGCAAATCTCATTTTTAATATATTAAAAGGTATTTATGTTGTAGCTACTGTTAAAAAAATTTTCGGTTCAAAGATTTATTTTAATGTAATTTATGCGACAGAAAAAAAATGGAATGAAACTGACTTCCTAGAGAAAAAAATAGCAAAATAACCGTCGAGAAAACGATTTGTAGATCATGGGGAAATCATACAGTTTAGATGTTTGGTCAAAAAGAAACAAATGCAGGGGAAAAAATTGCGGATTACTATCTTGTACGATCTGGGTATGATAGGCTACATCCGGCTGCAAGGACTCAGATCGGGAGGTCTGAGGAGCGTGGAACCACCACTTAGTTGCTGGTGTTACCAGGTCTACTCTGACCTGGGGTGATAGCATATGTTATGGTCCCAGCTATGGACAAAATGATAACTCCTAAACTGGGTTGAAAACACTATGAAAATACAAAAATAGATTGTTATATTAACAATGAATAGTCGCTTGGCATCGTCTGTTGTAGCTGGCATCATTTTATATTTTATCCGGATTCAATTGACTAGTGTTCGATCACGAGTAAAATATAGAACCTCTGCCTTGATTTCGTTCAGTATGTACTGTCAATGTAAATTTTTCAAGCTCTCTTTCTTCATATGTCAAAGAAACTTCAGCTGCCTCTTCTTATTTCTAAGCGTGTCTTTCTAGTTTCGCTTTGTTAAAACTAAAAAAAGGAACCAGAAAGATATTTATACTTACAACCAGAAAAGCCGAGGCAAAGAAGGATGGTAAAGAATTAAAAGTTGCTTAGAGAAACAAGGGAGAGGAATTTGTAGAAGAAGCCATGCACGTCCAAAATTTGAAAGGGCACCATACATAAGTTAACAGATGAACACAGTAAGTTCTTCTCAATAATATTCGAATACAGATCACTTGAATCCGAAATAAGCAGTTATCGTAATACTCGCGTATTCGGTCCAGATCTATTTCTCTTCGAAACACTCCTTCATCTGTGAGTAGATTGCCCAAAACTCTTAAAAAAGCATTGTTTCTAACGCAAACTGTCCATCAGTTGCTACACGGGAGAGATATAATGTTGTGGATTCCGGGATGAAATCCTGTCTCAAATGAATGACAAACGCAGGAATGAAATATAGCAAATAAATGTATTGACGTAATAATACAATTGGTAATACGGTTAGTAGATCCAGAAATACGATTAGTAGCAATAATAATATATATATACAGTCTGGGAAATTCAGTATCGAAGTAGGACTTCTTCTGAGTCTACGTGCTCGCAACTGTGACTCCTACAAAGCGGTTACCTCACACTCTCACTGTATCACCGTCACTGTCACTCTCGGGTATTTACCGGCAGCAGTACAAGTACACACTAGGCGAGTTCACTTGTATCAAAAAGGAGTGGTCCCCTTAACATATTACATAAGGGTCCTGCTACTTATTCTTGGAATAGCCAGAGTGAATTTTATATAAGTTCCTGTTTTGGTCTTGGTACTGGTTTCTAAATATCTGTTAAGCTCTGATATTTTCTTTTTCTATATAAAGGCAAAACCCATTTTTCACCATCTGTAACAATGAGATGCGAATATGAAAGTATGGAGTTCCTTGTAATAGACAGCTGTAGATATTGAAATTTTTATCATTTCCTCTTAAGCAAAGCAATAAAGTCACTAAAACGTAATGCGTTACTGTAGCTGAAAGAAAATGAAAAATATTATTAAGAAGATAAAACAATAAAAGAACAGGAATTCACAAGACAGAAAAGATATCGAGTGACATTGCAGTTTAATTTATATATATATATATATATATATTTGGCCAGCAACTTTTCTTTTAAACGTCTTTCGTTGAATTTCTTTGTCTGTCATATTCAACGAAAGATGCTTAAAAGAAAAGTTGCTGGCCAAATACATACATAATATATATATATATATATATATATATATATATATATATATATATATATAAATAAATATTTGGCCATCAACTTTTCTTTTAAACGTCTTTTGTTGAATTTCTTTGTATGTCATATTCAACGAAAGATGCTTAAAAGAAAAGTTGCTGGCCAAATACATATATATATATATATATATATATATATATATATATATATATATATATATATATATATATATATATAGTTTTACCTGGATTCTTACATTTTACCGTTTGGTGGGAGTAAGGCGGTGCAAAAACTGACTGTATTGTCCATTATCCCAAGCGATTTCGGCAAATTCTTCAGCCATTTTTCAAGGGATAATTTTGGTGGGGAAAGAATGGCACACATGCATTATACCAGAATTTGAGTTTCCCCGCCATATTTCATTTTTGGATGAAGCTTAAATAAAAACGAAACATGCTAAATTTATAAACATTTTCTATTTGTTCCTAATCCAATCAATGCCGGCTGAAGGCAATCGGATGTCTAGTCACACTGATGAGCTGTGAAACAGCGAAACAGTCTGTCTGTGGATGAGAATATATGTATATATACATGCTCTTGAAAAAATATTTCGGTTGAGCTCTTCGGAAAGACAAATGAATTTGTGACTATTACTGCGGCTGACGTAAGGCTATTCGTCAAGACGAATCGAGTCCTCCGGTCATTGGCATATATATATATATATATATATATATATATATATATATATATATATATATATATATATATATCAACATCTATCAATCTTGACAGTTCGACATTATATGGGCTATAGCATTTCAATTTTTTATAGAGCTATTTTTTTTTTTTTTGCAAGTCTACCGAGCACTCGTCTGAGTGCACTTGTTTTATAGGTTATCTTAAAAATTCTTCGTCACTGAATGAAATTCAAACATGATTGGCTGCTGCACAGACATTTATAGAATATTTGGAGACACAATAATGTTTTTTAGTCTTTGGGATACACTGACGCCATTTTTTTTTCAATAAGTAAAGAAGTTAATTTGGAGATAATTACCGTTTCCGATACAAAGAGAAATCACGGTTCTGATCATGGGGGCATAACACGTTCTTAACGTCTTCACGTTTGCAGTTTTGCGACTTTTATTTTCTTGACGTGTTATCAAGAATTGGGGAAATCGGCTGTCAAAAATGACATTTTCTTCTAAAGGGAGCCAGTAGGCTCAGTTAACCGTAGCCCCGAACAACAAGTAATTAACTTTTTGTTGTGATTTTTTGGTTAAGATTTTTTTAAATTTTATTTTTGCGCTTAAACACAAAATTGATTTCAATTATAAACCGACAGCATATCGACGGGTGGTCAAATCAGATTCCATATACAATCATGCAGCAATTAATTTCAAAATCTCTTGAAGACAAAGTCTGAAATTCTAACTCAACTATACGAAATAAATTAAACTACGTAAAAGAATTTTCTATCTAAACAGGATTGAAAAATACAGTAATGCTAATATCTTTAAATGGATTTTTCAGGGCGACATTATTTCTTAATACGATGTAGGTTATTTTTTTCTTATATATTTTCTAAATTTAATATTAATCTGGCCAGATCGAGAAATCCCACCAAAGAAAAATATGCATTTCGATACTATTATCTCCTTTTAACATTAATCCTCATCTTTGTTGCCATATTTATCACAACGTTTCGGCCGTTGTACGCTCCGGCCTTCTTCAGGAAGTTCGAATGTCGAACTGAACCCTTTATTTTGCTCGATGGGGTAGATTGTTCTAGTTCCCCGTGTCATGTTTAATGGATGTCATTTATCAGTTATCTCGCGTTAATACACCTCCCTAAGTTCTCCAATCCCTTAACCAGGAATTGAACTCACAACTCTTATCATGCAATGATAACAACAAAAATTGCAATATGAGCACAAGTAAAAAAAATTGTTAAAGACATTAAGTTTATAAGTCCCAGAAATTCATACACAGATGTCCTTAAGGACACATTACACAGTGGATAAAGGCGTTGGTTAGATCCAGTGACAGGACCCAGAGAGTTGTGAGCTCAGTTCCTGGTTAAGGCATTGGAGAAGTTGGAGAGGTTAAGTAACAAGAGATAACTGATAACTGGCATCCATTAGACATGGCACGTGGAACTAGAAAAGTATACCCCAGTTCACTTCAACATTCCAACCACCTGAAAAAGGCCGGAGCGTACAACGACCGAAACGCTGTGATAAATATGGCAACAAAGATAATGATAATAGTCCGAATAATTTAAATATTGAACGTAATACCTCATCTCAGAAATATATTTTCTATAGAAAAATATATAGCTAAGCAGGTCATAACCTATTTGGCAACCGGAGAACGTCATGATAAAAGGATAGCTTTGATACCTACTTAAAGAATGCACACCGCTTGTTAGGACTTTTTCGAATCTATATGTGTCAGCTTCATTTTTTACCCGAAATCAAAACACAGTAATTTTAAAATTAATATTATTTAATCTGACTTTATTTCTTATTTCTATAAACGACATTTTTAGTGACTAAACCTGTTTGAAATGACATCCCTGCCAGGAAGCACATTTTCTTTTTTCTAAGACTTCTTGATATTAATTCCGGGGTATGGCGATAAATTACATCCGGCAGCGAGGCCTCTGATCTGGAGACTGGAGTGTTTGTGGTGCCTCATTATTATAATAAAAGATATTTATTTTCTGGCTGCTGTAAAAGAAATGTTGGATTCAAAGATTTATTTTAATGCACACTATTTACATTGATCGGACTATCGTCCTCATCATTGTTGCCATATTTCTCACAATGTTTCGGCCGTTGTACGCTCCGGCTTTCTTCAGGTGGTTGGAATGTCGAACTGAACCCTTTATTTCACTCGCTGGGGTAGACTGTTCTAGTTCCACGTATTATGGACGTCAGTTATCAGTTATCTCCTGTTAATTCAACTTCAAGTTCTCCACCGCCTTAACCAGGTATTGAACCCTCACTTTTTGGGTCCTGTTACTGAATCTAACTTACGCGTTTATCCACTGTGACATAGCACGTGAAACTAGAACAGCGAGTGAAATAAAGGGTTTAGTTCGACATTCCAACCACCTGAAGAAGGCCGGAGTGTACAATGGCCGAAACATTTTGTGATGAATATGGTGACAAAGATGAGGACGATAGTCCGAACAATGTAAATAGTGTACATAATACCTCATCTTAGAAATAGAGACAGTTATTTTAATGTAATTTATGCGACAGAAAAAAAAGTTAGAATGAAAGTGAATTCCTGAGGAAAATAAATTGGCATAACAGTCGGAAGCCGATTTGTAGATCCGGGGGAGATCATGTAGTTTAAAGATTTGGTTAAAAAGAAACAAATTCAGAGAAAAAAATTGCATATTCCTATCTTGTACGTCCTGGGTTAGATAAACTACGTTCAGCAGCAAGGCCTCTGATCGGGAGGTTTTGAGGAGCGTGGAACCACCTCTTAATTGCTGTGGCTCCAAGATCCACCCTTAGGTGGAGTGGTAGCACCAGTTAGAGTCCCAGCTATATGAAAATAGTGAGCCCCCAAACAAAATCAAAATAATATAAAGGTAATTTTCTTTTACGAAAGAAGAAGTACACAACACATTCGATGCTATCATTTGCGCAACGGAAATCCATGGAATCTTTTGACTAGTCTGAAGAATTTAAATGCCAACTTCGTATTGTAATAATTGAAAAAGACATTAAAAAAATTTCGTTTTGAAGCTTGTCGTTTTATTGGGAATCATTTGATTTCTTTTTCTAACCATTCCAAATACGTTCCATCTTAAAAGTCATGATTGATTAATTAAATTGGTTGAAGAAACGAAAGGCAAATCTCATTTTTATTATAATAAAAGGTATTTATGTTCTAGCTACTGTCAAAGAAATTTTTGGTTCAAAGATTTATTTTAATGTAATTTATGCGACAGAAAAAAAAGATGGAATGAAACTGACTTCCTGGAGAAAAAATAGCAAAATAACCGTCGAGAAAACGATTTGTAGGTGATGGGGAGATCATACAGTTTAGAGGTTTGGTTATAAAGAAACAAATACAGGGAAAAAATTTGAGTATTACTATCTTGTACGATCTGGGTATGATAGACTACATCCAGTAGCAAGGCCTCTGATCGGGAGGTTTTGGGGAGCGTGGAACCACCTCATAATTTTTGTTGTTGTGAAATTAGTGAACCCCCAAAGAAAATCAAAATTATATACAAGTATAAAAATACATTTTGATACTAAAAACACTAGCATATATATATATATATATATATATATATATATATATATATATATATATATATATATATATATATATATATATATATATATATATGACCAATGTAAAGTAAAATAATCGGCAATACACTTTCTGTATTTGAAGCCATAAAATTGAGTCCAAATTATTTAGATTTCGGCATTAAATCATCCATAGTGGTTGGTACCAACTAACAAAACAACCAACAATCTAAAATTTCTTAAAGAAAAAAAAAATTAGCTTTTCACCCCAATCAAGATGGCAGTAGTACTAGCACGCAAGGGGTTTACGGGGAGTGAGAGTAAGAGTAAAGAGGGTTTGTTTGAGGAAAAGATAAATAGAAGGACGGTGTCAAGGTCAAGGTATCAGAAGATGTCGATTGACATTACATTTAAACTTTTGCAGATTATAGTTATCAGGGAAGGAAGTAAGAGGAAGAGAGTTCCACTGTCAGAAAGTGCGAGAAAAGAAACTTTTGGAGTAGAAGAGGCTGTTACATTTAACTGTTTCGAGAGTAAAAAAAAAAAAAGGTGGGAACTAGATGCCAACCTATTAGCACGCTTAAAGTCATGCAGTTGGGCTACAAGTGAAAATAGCTTGTCAGAGCAGTTGCCATGAAAATATTTGTCGAAGACAAAGATGGAAGCCCCAACACGTCTGTTGGAAAGTGAGTGGAGTCGAGATGCCAGGTCAAGACCTATCACATTGCATATCCGTCTTCAGATTTTGTCGAGAACCCCGAGATGAAGAGCGGGTATTCCAAAATATAATTTCAACAAAACTATAACATAGACACACACCTCAGTACCTCTAGCCCACACAAATATATGCTTAAAAGCTGGGTATCATCTACCATGTATTCACTTGTGAAAGCAGAATAACATGATATTTTTATTACTTAAGAGCGTCATAGAAAGTTAAATTTCAGTATTAAATAACCCAGAAAGAGTTGATATGCTTGCTATTAAACAAGAAAATCAATCTTGATATTAATTTGAGTGTTTAAGAAAATAAAAAGAAGGGATGTCAATTCAAACACCTGCACCTAGTGTAAGATAACGTTTGTCGTAATAATAAGTAAAGGGGAAAAAAATAAAGCAGGATGGTATAGCTGCGAGGGTATGATCGCAATCAAAGCCCGTCTTTTACTATTATTTTGATTTACCTTTATGACATGGGTAATCATGGCTCTACACACCTTCCAATCTTTTGTTTCTCTAAGTAACCTTTGACCTTTTATCATTCTTCTTTTTTCTTGTTCTGATACCACTTTTCCCCCAAAGCTATTTGAATATGTTATCCGAAGATTCCACTGCATCTCTTTCCTATGTCTTGTCTATGTTAGATACGCGTAGCTGAAAGTTTCACGGTAATCAAACGCGATAAGATTCGTCTGTGTTTCGACAGAGCATATTGTCAGATGCTTAAAACATCTGACAAATGGTTTTATCAGTTCTTTAATAGTATTGAAAAATATATTAAACAAAATCAACGATGGAGTGGATTTAATTGGAATCACATTTCAGTTTACTAAAAAATTCAATGGTTACAATCTATCTATCTATCTATCTATCTATCTATCTATCTAACGCCTGAACATAGCAAAAAATGCATATTTTCAAGAAATTAAATTTTCAGCAACATTTTATTGAATTGGAATATTAACAAATAACATCTTCAATATGATTTCCATCATTTATGATGCAAAGGATGATGCACTTTGCAAGATGCATGTGAACACATTAATTCCTAATTGCCGCCAGTTTTAGCACGTTCACTCTATATGCGTTCAGTTAAGTATGTTGCATCTGTGATCTTCACTGAGTAAACATTTTCGTTTAGCATACCACAGAAAAAATAAATTAATTTTTTCTTCTCTCAACAAAACCATGACCATGTGGATGTAAAAAAAAATATAGTTAATGCAATTTCCTATGTGTCCAGACATTAGAGACACTCCACATGACATTTTTTGATTATTTACCCAGCAAAAGGTCTGTTTCATGCAGTGGGTTTTTAAAAATGTGTGTTTGTTTCCTTGGGACGCTCTCGAACTCTTCTAAAGAAATGGTTGATTGATTGATTTGTTGTTTATGGCATATCAATCATTTACAGTTTATTGAACATATTTGTGGATTCTAAGAATATTTTTGAGATAATAATGGTTTAGTGATACAAGTCTTACTTAATTAACCTGTAACTTGTGGAGAATAAGTGGATTCATGCCATAACTCAGGTGTAATTGCAAATCTAATGTGTGTTATTATCCATTACACCACCTGCACTTCCAAACTTAAATCACCCGCTCTCTCCAAGCGGGCACCTATCTATGCTTGACGTTTTGTGTTTCAAGGTGATGTGGCCGTAAACATATATATATATATATATATATATATATATATATATATATATATATGTATATATATATATATATATATATATGTATATATATATATATATATATATATATATATATATATATATATGGCTTGAAGATTGCGTTTATACCTTAAACACACTGTTACTGCTGGGTGTTGACTTCAGTGTCCACTTTTATATTTATATGCACTCTATCCCTGATATTGATCATCTTAATCCATATAATTAATATAATATAATATAGTTAATATTTACCCTAAAACTATACACACACACACACACACATATATATATATATATATATATATATATATATATATATATATATATATATATATATATATATATTCAAATGCCGATGCGAAGTGGTTTATATAGGACGAATCAATCAGAGTTTAGAAACGCGGATTACGCAACATGTTCTTCCGTATTTTCGTTACCATTTGCATAACCGTATTTAAAAGAAATACTCAAGCAGTTCCTGACTCGTCGATTGGGCAGAATTTGTTGGATAATTCTGATTGTGGCGCCGAGTATGAGGACACTTTTTTTTTCCATTCTACATAGTGCTCGCTTGGTACACCATCTTAGAGTCCTCGAGGTTTTGTTTATCAAATTCTTCCAGCCGAGCCTATGCAAACGAAAGAGTGTTTTACGGATGATTGAAGCTCAGAATTTTTCTGTCTCCCTGCAAGACCAGCAACCGAGTGACCATCATGCAATTTTAGAAGTGACTGCACCACACCGAAAGTCGAAACAACCTGCGTCTACACAGCACTAGACAATAAGAATTCTTCACAGTCGAAAACCACCCTGTAATTTTTGGGAGATTTTTCATGTGCCTTGATTATGTTTGTATATCGCCAACGAATAACTTTTGAAAAAGTGTTGGTCAAAATGATCCTAAATGACCAAAAAGATTACCAAAAGATGACGTTCATTTCGGTCACATATATATATATATATATATATATATATATATATATATATATATATATATATATATATAAATCCAGGTAAGATGAGAGCAAATTGAGTACAATTTCAACATTCGTAATATTTAATTTAAAAGAGGGCTCAATACAACTATAATTTTTATGTAGGATATTCACAAAGAATATAACTTGTTTAGCATTTTGTTAAATTACAATTACACCCCATTTTTACTTCTTAGGAAACGGCATTGTCTAGTTTGTATAATTTATATAACCCTTTGCATCCGATCTAGTTTATGTCCGGCTGCCGTTAGCTGCCAATCTACAGGTCATGACCTATTTATAGAAATATCTTTTAATCTTCGCTTAGTTGAAATTTAACGTAGGTCATATTTGATTGGTTGATCAGAGTAAAGTCCTCAAACCTTATAACTCCCATTTTTTCTTTTTTCGTAAAAAGAGGTTGCATTACATAAATCGTTCACTCGCCAGTAATTTAAAATCGCCTGATGAGATGCATTGATATACATCGAATAAAGACTTCAATATCGTAAAATAAATACATTTTCCCTTAACGAATTAAACGATGTAAAACAAACTCTGATTAATAACGGTTTTCATATTCAATTGTTGGATTTCCACATTAGGCGTTTTCTATCTAAGGTAGCTAATAGCAACGGCGAGAGCAGAAACATAAACAATAACATTAATATATTTTTTTATAAAAATCAGATGAACGAAAATTATAAACAGGATGAATGCAGAATTAAGAACATTATAAAAAAATGCATAACACCAGTTGAGAATAGCAAAAAATTATATTAATTATTTATTACAAAAAAATTAAAACCGCTAACCTTATAGTTAAAAATAATAATTCACCTCCTGGAACAAAACTAAATAGAGCAAATATTACTTACGAATTTAATTGATCAATCAAAATTTGTAAATAATTATATAGGCCACACTACAACATGTTTAACACGGAGACTAACTCCACATCTTTCTGACCATAGCTCAATTAGATCTCACTTAAATATTCATGGAGACCTACCGGACACTATTCGTAACATACTTGTTGACAACACTAATATAATAGCATCATCTACATACAAAAAAAGGCTAAAAATAATTGAAGAGTTATTAATAAAAACAAAAAAAAAACAACACTTAATAATATTAAATTTTAAAAATGTACATGGTATCTTGCCCATGTTTTGAAAAATGAAAACATTTTATAAAACACACATAAAACAAACTATTTCTTATTTAACAGTTATAAAATTTAATCCTTGAAGATGGCTAAATGTATAGCCGAAAGAGCTCGGATAAAAAGAACATTCGGACAGTTTTTATATAATTTATCATCTGAAAAGTAAAAAAAAATATTAGATCGAATGAGAAATTGTATGAAAAACTAAATAAAAGCACCTTTTCTGTCGTAATCAATGACATGTGCATGAAAGATAGATTGCTGCCTAAATACACATATAAATAGATATGTGTGTGCGTGTGTGTGTGTGTGTGCGTGTGCGCGAGTGCGTGTGTTAAAAGCGTTTAACTGTCTTGCTTAACTGACTTGCATTTTTTATGGATTCGGATTTGCAATGGTTATACCAACACAAGGTTCTCAATTCTGTTATATAATGATGCTTGTCTTTCTGTCAAGTCACGCCTTCTCGACAATGAAAAAATGCCAAAAAGTACTAAAAATATAAAAAAAAAAGAAAAATAATAAAGAAAAAGAACGGATCAACCATATCCTCGGTTTAACCTTAGTCTGATAATCTCTTATATTTCTCTATTTTTTTTATCCACTTTCTGCAGAGATTTACAAGCTGCTTCTATTGTCTAACAGAATTATGTTTAAAGTTTGTTTGTTTTTTATTTCATTTTGAATGCTGCATTAATTATATATATTTCTTCTAACTCTATCGGTCATTCTCCTGTCCAGCTTCGACACCTTCAGCGTGTATAGGGGAAAGAAGCGGAGATGATAAGTGAGGGTCCATGTCTTAGGCTGGAGACGCTGGCTAGGCTTCGATCCATTATTAGACAGAGAGGAATATTTCAACGAAACAGAGAAAGAGAAAATAAAGACTTAACAATTGTCCAGACACCAGCTTAGAAGCAAAGTGAAAAGAAAGAAAGGTAAAACAAAAACAAAAAAAAAGTAACTATATACGCGAAGAACACAATGAAAAATGGCCGCCATTTTCTTCTCCACCATTACATTGTGCGCATGTCACATTTATTATGATCGATAACGAAGCCATGTAAGCTCAGTTGCTAATTTAACCAGTCACGAAACTATTCGGAGAATGGAATTTTGCTTCGTCCATTCACGATCTACCCTGTTTCTTAAGGGTTTTGGCTTCTTTGAGGTGGGAGATTGTTATGTCGGAATTCTTTCAGTGAAAAGCTTCCAAATCATGTGACAGTAATTGTCGGTTAACTTTCGTAATAATAATAAAAAAAAAAAAAACAACGCAAAACCCAGTTTATAACTACACTTCCGTTTCAAATGAACAAGGATGATTCGAATAGAGGATGACCTGGAATTTTTATATAACACTTAATATTTAAAAAAATAATTTTCAGCAATGAAACGATTTGTTCCAGATTTCTTTTCTTTAAAAAAGAAAAACGAAATTCCCCTGTACAAGGCCCGAGAGCCACTGGAGGCAGAGCTTATAGACTAAGTATCACATTTTATGCGGATATGTGGGTAAGATAACGATTAGTTCTAGACTTGAACAGTTTAAGTTTGTAGTGTAAGGAATTTCCTTATTGTAGGGTCGGTGCAAAAATATTGTCGTTTTCTCATATAGTAACATATGTGAGAAAACGACAATATTTTTGCACCAACCTAATATTTAATAAAGGAAATGGTGTTTCAGATGAATTTTCTTCCAAAAATAATAATTACCCAGGTCCATCTATTTGAAACACAAAAGAAAACAATAAGGAACTATATCACTTATAATTCTGCAAATGGGGAAAAAAAAAAACAATACTTCATAGATAACGTTTAATTTCTACGACCATTAAACTAGCATTATGTAAGAAGTAATTTATTACCTTACCACAAGATTTGAAATCATATCCTGTTTCCTGTCGAAATCCCACAGACGACAGAGACCACAGAGTACACAGCTATGTCAAAAGTACAATATGGCTTTTTCTTAAAAGGTTTTAATTGTTATCCCGTGGGTTTAATATCTGCCAAGAGATTTACCACTATTATGAGAGAAGTTAAAGTAGTTATAGAAATTAGTTTTGCAAAATATTCCCTCCGTCTTTTGCTCTTATTTATTTTCAATGAGGTACACGCAATACCAAGAACAAGAGCCACCCAAAATAGAGGTTTACTGAATGAGGTATGAAAGTGACAGGAAGATGTAGGAAGTGTTGATTACGAACTTATGAATGATAGATAAATATTGACCTTAGACTTGAAGAGGTTAATATGGCAGTGTTTTGGGAAGGATAGTAGCAGTTCTTGATAAATAGCGAATAAGGCACTTCTTAGCAACAACATGCGTAGGGAATAAGGGCTATTCAACAATGTGGAACGAACAAAGCGGGTCTTGGCTGTATAGTTATGATCTGCTGGCACTGAAGATTGCCGGTCGTTTGAACTGTTGGAATGATAAATGGCAATAGAGAAGCGAAAGGATTGCGTTGTAGTGTCTATGCGCGTTAACGAAGAAATAATTCATTTAAATAACCTCTGCAATCTGCGAGTGGATACAAAGTTGTGGGTGCGTTAAAAACGGACATTTCAACAGTATATATTGTGTTATGCTTATTCTGCCTGTACCTCTTCCTCTTTTGGTTACACACCACGAGCGTCGTCAACAGAATTACTACTCTCCTAGAAAGTAATGTAGATGATTATACAGTATGCAGCAGGTGCTGAGATATTTGCATAGGTCTTCTGTCCATTAATTCGAATCACGCTCCATGCGCAGGCGCGTCTGTAAGCCTCGAACCGGAATTCCTATTACAACTGCAGTGACTCGAACACGTTTCTTACTAGGTACCTTTTTTTTTGTTAAAGCAATTCACCCCAACCAAGGCAGTTGTGCCACTAGCACGAAAGGGGTTACAGAGGATTGAGAATAAGAGTAAAGAGGCTTGTTTGAGGAAAGGATACAGAGAAGGACGGGGAACAAGGTCGGGTTTCAGATATCGATTGACATTACACTTGAACACTTGAAGATTATAATCAACGGGGAAGCAACTAAGAGCAAGGGATTTCCAAAGACGGGCATTGGGAGACATGAAGCTTTTGGAGTAGAAGAGACGCCTATATTTCACTGTTTCGACAGTAAAAGGGTGGGACTGAGATGCTAACCGAGTAGCACGTTTAAATTCATGCAGTCTGGCAACCAGTGAAAGTAGCTCGTCGGAAGAGTTGCCGTGAAAATACTTGTAGAAGAGACAGAGGGAAGCCGTGGCACGTCTATGGGATAGCCATTGTAGACTAGATTCCAGATCTGGTCAAGCTCTGTGTTACTACATATATAAATGACAAATATATAACTAATATAACAATATAAAAACATATATAAGACAAATGAGGTTTAAGAACAAAGATTTCTCGTCATAATGTATTATGTTGGTGCAAAAATGTCGTTTTTTGACGTATTTTTTAACGTCAAAAAACGACATTATTACGTCATTATTTTTGCACCAACCTAATAACCGGGGATTTCTTTTTAAGAGTAAAGAGCAGAGTGCCTTCATATTTATACTGTTATTTTTTTATTCTTATATTTTTTTTCATACGACACTTAACCTCACGTTCGTCTTTTATATTTTCCAACAAACTGATATATCCAGGATTCGTGAGGTATTTAAGGACACATTGAAGATCGGAAGAAAAGCAACCACAATACAAAAGCAACTAAATTTATATTCTACACAGAGGCAGTTATGATTGGATTACATTTTTTCGATATAATAGTCTCACATCAACGTTGGCTTAAAGTCGGACCGAAACTGTTGATATGCACACGTCCCATGGTCTTCATTGATATGGAATATTACTCAGGTAACTCAAGTCGCTTTCAGAGAATCAGTGATATTGTGGGATAGTTGACCAGTGTCCCGTTCAACAACTCTTCACATGTGATAGTCATGAGGATTTAGGTGTGGGAATAGCGACTCGGATTGAGTAATCGGAGAGCCGAGTTCGAATTCCAGTCAAATCTGTTACATTCACTTACGTGCTAATACACTTGGGAAAAGTATGAATGCTTTTTTCTCCTCCAGCTATGGATAAATAGCAGGACAGACCGGATTCTATAGTCTTTGATGGCAACTGGTCTACCGCAGAAAGAAATGCGGGAAAAATTTCTACCTCGTCGGTCATGTATCGAAAAATAAATGATCGTCTAAGCGCATATCACGTATGGCACACAACTGATTTAGGTAGCCGCATCTACATCTGTGATGTGGTCGTGCAGATTGGTCGCCATCGAATCTTGGGTCACTGCAACTTTATGAGCAGGTGCTTTGTTTTGCTGAAGCGTACACGGCCTTCCATCACATAAAATATCTATCCAGGCATTCACAACTCTTCGGCACATCAGTGTGGCTAGCAATAGTCAACCGAAAACCCTGCTGAAAGATAAGGTAACGAAAACCCTGTTGAAAGGAGGGATAATGCGCCTTTCACTAATCACCACTTTTAAAATCATCACAGAAGCGATAAACTTGGTGTGTATAACATGTCGGACGTCAAAAGGAAAGCACATAACCGCATAGCATTTCTCTGGTTCAGTTTTTGATTCTGGTCGAAATTTATGTTGTCTGTAAAAACCAAAGATAAACAGAGCCTGTTAAAATCTCCTGGAGGTTTCAACTTATTCAGTAATCCTTATGCTCAGGGAAACCATTGTTCTTGTGACAATACCGACATGAACTGCCATTTTCACAGCACGTATCAGTTGTACAGAATGTTCTCAAGAACAACATTGCGTGTTGTACCGTCGAACAACTGGAGATCTCTGGTTATGACCCTCATAGATTTTTTCCGGCATTCACATCGATAAGTTCTGCACCTATTATACAAACTGTGGTGTCCTTATACGGTCCGAACGTCGTGATTTTTTTGTGCTTCACTACAGGCAACACATTCTTGCTGAAGGTTTCAAACTGCTTTCCAACATTCTGCACAAACGATCTAGTGACCTCCAAAAACATCGCCATGCTTTGGGTGTATCACAACAATTACAACATACCGTTTCATCGTATGCGTTAGCCATTGATGCTCTGAAAAGATACAAACACATTAATTGATTATCACTGCAGGCATACAATTACATGTCCTCAAATACCTTACACACACAGTAGGTTTTGTATTTACATAAAAGGAATATGAACATGAACATACTCGGGTTGGAGTGCCATTTTAGGATACATTTTCCCAGGGATTAAGGATTGAGATATACGTATAAATGAGGATAAGAAACGATCTGCGAGATTAGATCGCTTAGTAGAAAGACTGAAAATTAAATGACAGCCAAAGAATTACGTTGGTTTTCTTATTAATAGGGGGAACATATTTTTATTAATTTTCAACGTGATTTTTATGTAACGTTTAATTTCAAAATTTTCTGTCATTTTGAGACAATTTAGCAATTCCGCTTATATTTTTTAACAAACAATTTTTCTTGGTGCCTTTTAGAGTCTTCCAGGGGACTGAATGAAATTGCGTAAAAAAACAGAATAAAAAGGTTTATCTTGAATTGTGATTCCTGTTGAGTAAACAGTTTGTACCCAAGTTATAACAATTTTTTGCATGGTCACCAATGAAAACATGTCACCTAATACTATCATGATTACGCTGCAATTACAGATAAACGGACATTAATTAATTATCTCATGACTGCAGCTAAACGATCACATGTCCTCAAGTAGGGTAGGCAAATTTTACTTTTAAAATATCCATTTTTTTTTAAGCCTCTATTCTGATCAATTTATTTTATTGAATAGTGAGAAAGAATTTCAAGTAAAAATAATGACAATACGCGGGTGAATGTTTCATGCGTCACCTTACATTTTATTTCACTCCGAACTTCGTTAATTCCCGTCAGCCAGCGAGTGCATGTGTGTGTGTGTGTGTGTGTATGCTTATTCGAAAGTGAACCGAAAATTCCCATGTGCGTGTGTGCGCTTTCGTGGTGTCCGTGTTTATATATCTTCATTTCGCGTGTTTTGTTTCTTTTCCTAAACTTATCCTAAGCGTAGCAATCACGATCACAACTAAGTATCAGCCGAGCGATCACCGGTTTACACGTCGATAATTATATATATATATATATATGTAAGCAAATATAAATGGATATAAATCCGATTTGCATCTACCAAATCTCATGCAAAAACTGTGACCTAAAATATGTGGGTGAAACATGTAGGTCCGTAAAATCTCGTGTTTTCGAACATAAACGAGATATTCGCCTCGGGAATCTGAACAATGCTTTAGTTGTACACATAACTAAAGCAGATCATAATTTCGATTTTGATTCCGTGAAGATTTTAAAATATTTTCATAATAAAAATCTTAGGAGGATTTATGAAGCAGGTATAATATCCATCTCACGCACGGTGAATACTAGACCTGGTTTCTTTAGTATTTCCCCTTTTTTAGCGAGATTAATGATCGACAAGCGTACATACAATTTTCCATCATAATAGAATTCTTTTCATTTTTTCGTTTTCATTCAAAATACTTAAATTTTAGGAATACGTTTTGAAATCGTCGCCCATTTGACGACAACGTGACCATGCTTAAACGGAAAGCTGATCATTTAAAATTTTCAGTTATCTGTTTTGGATAAGTCTTGTTTTTATGTCCATCGTCTTTGTCATGTTGAACTGATTATGTTAATTGTATTTTAATGCATATTGTCCTGAAGAAGGTTTATTAAACCGAAACGTCAGACGTTGACATTTCATTCATATTAAAACAACATAATTGCATTTAAGGATTTTTGTTTGTTTTTTCCAAATATTTTTCTCCATATATATATATATATATATATATATATATATATATATATATATATATATATATTTACAGGATGTGTAAAGTATTTGAAAGCACAAGTAAGATCACAAGAAAAACAACCATAGCAAAAACAACTAAATTTATTGATACAAAACTTGGTACACAGATGCAGTAATGGTTAGATTATTCGATGTAACCACCTTCAGAAGCAGAGTTGGCTTAAAATCGGACCGGAATCGTTGACATGCACGCATTACATTGACATTATTGATATTGGACATTACTGGTGTAATGGTAGCTTTCAGAGATTCGGTTATATTGTGGGGACGTTGATCAATGTCCCGTTCAACAACGCTTTATATGTGATAGTGGTGAGGATTTGTATCAGACGATTCAGGTGGAGACATGTTTGGTGGATTACTCAGTGGTCACTCAGATTGAGTAAATCTTGGATCTCTACACTCGTGTACGAGGCCATCCCTCAGCAAAGTCCCGAGGTGAGACCATTGTTTTACATTATGGTCATGTTTTCAAACTAAAATGATTTAATTTTTTAAATATTTACCCCGCGTTGCAAAATTATGGGTTTTCGTCTTAACCCCCCCCCCCCAAAAAAAAAAAAACTACCTCGGCTCACACTTTCAAATTCACGGCCATTAAAAATTTAATCGATGCCATGTTTGAAAACTGAAGCAAGAGTTTTGATTGAAGAACTCTTAGCCGACTGACATTTTTATAAGTTTATGTTGCACTTAAAAACTAGGAGTTGTTTTTTTACATCAAAATTATTGATTTAATTGAAAAGCAAATGAACCAAAGTAAAGATGTTAACACTAAAAGTTTGATTTATTAGGTTGGTGCAAAAATAATCTCGTTTTCTCACATATGTTACTGCGTGAGAAAACGACATTATTTTTGCACCAACCTTATACTTTAAAATATTAACATTTAGAGTATTTTTACCTTCAAATTTATTTCGAATGTTCAAATTTTAATATTTAATATGGTAGTGCAAGGCAACATGAGACGTCGCAAAAGATTAATACCCCTGGAGAATTTAAAACTCACAAGAATTTAATATTCATTAAGCGACAAATATGTTGAATTTCCGAATTCTGCGTTTATATACATTAATTCGTTAGGATGCAATGACGTGTTGTAATGGTTAGCAAGCTTGTCACTTTAGAGCCATTACGACGGAGTAGTGAGTTCGATCCTCACTGTTTGCCTTATACTTTGGGCCTTGTGCTACAACTAAGTTACGCTTAGAAAATCGCCATTAAGTAATTCGGGACAACCGTAAAGAATGTATGGTCCATGCAATAAAACAAATGCTACTCTGTGTCAATTCCAGAGGATATGGTACGTATAAAAAATCTTTATCGCTGCCCTCATTTTTATTTTATTACGATGCATTTGTGAGATGATTGGCACGTGGCCGAGTCATTAGAACGTTAAATTACCGAACATGAACCTCACTATGGACGATTTGTCAGGAATGTAACTTCTGGATGTCATTGGCCAGGGTAGTCAATCCCAGCGTACGTGCTGCGTTGCAGTTCAGACCAGACACCAGTTTCGTTGACAGGGTACAACTTCTTCCAGTAAAGCGGTTGTGGCTTACACTTACCCTTCGGCCAGATCTTTAGCGATGAGTGAAAACCAAAACAATTTCTAGCAGTAAACCGGATTTTATTCTTGGGTTGTAACCTACTGCTATAAAGGAGTGAAGTTAAGATGAGTCATAGGTGAAGAGGTGCAAAGTCTAACGGGTGTTTTCCCTGTCCGCTCTCCGAGGCCCGCTTCGTCTTCCTGTGTGCTTTTTCGGGGTAATGATAAGTTTTATAGCTAGCATGGTTCTTTGTCCTGTCATCTCCATTTAAAAAGGCAATGTAACTTATTTCAGCGCATTATCTTTTTCTGTGCCGCTTGTTGAATCCCACTTCGCGATAATGATAAGTATTGCTCGAAAATAAATATTCCGAAGCCATTTTTGCGACAGATCCATTTCTTTTCAGTTGAACAATATCCTCAGTTGACTGATATTTCAACATACGGCATCTGTGGAAAATGTCTGAAAAACATTGCCACAGCTTGAACCAAGGCCTGTGAGTGACATTGGGTAGACGGAACTATATGAAAACAATTTATGGTTACGCTTGCACGACGTTACAGTGACAGAGGGTCTGACCTTATTCAAACTATTGATAAGGTCAGATAATTTGCCCTCTCCCAGAAACTGTAACTAAGATCCGCTCACCATAGATGCAGTATAAATTACAGGTGGGCTCTGTGGCTTTTGGAGAAACACAAACTTTCCTTAGCTGGTGTCTAGAAAAGGGATTGGCTGGCCGCAGTAGTAGGTTTGCTCACATACGAGTGGCTATTATTAATTTTGAAACGTTATTTCGCGCGTAGCAAGAGTACTAGTTGACATATACTCGGAAAAATGCGTTTTTGCATCAGTGCACCATTTTATACATAGCAGCGCAGTCATAGGTGCCAGTAATTCGTAATAAATAACTTTGAATTCTATCAAAACGCAAGAAAGGTTCCCTATACTAAGTTAACATACTGAAATCCTTTTCTGGATCTAATTATTGGGTCCCGACTTAAATATTTTCTTTTTATGGTTATCCATTTTATTTTTCAGTTTCATATTCCTCATTAGTTGCAATGATTTGTATCCACTTATAAGAAACCTATTCAATAAATTTTGAATAAAATGCCGCTGGTTTTGATGTGAAAATGTTTTCGATGAAATCTTGAAACCGGTTATTTATCAGAGGAACTTTTCACCTAAGAAATCGTTTTGCAGCTATCGAAAAAGTTAATAGTATCAGTTGGTCCAAGGCGAGGTAATATGGCGCGTGGTGTAGAACAGCCCGGCCATGTTGTAAAATTTTTCTTGTGTTATATTTAGTGTGGTCTTATATTATCGTGGAGTACAATATTTTTCTTTCTTGATGAACACAGTGCACTTTTCGAACTGACTTTTATGGACAATAAACATACAAACATGGATTTAGAGTCTCATTGCATTTTAAGAACTTCAATGGAATAATAGCACGACGATGTCAACACGCATACAACATTGCATAATTTTTACATAGCGGTCTGATTTTCAGGTTGGTTACAGAGATTTATTCTTGTTAAATCAATGCCTTAAGTGTTGAGTATTGTAGTATATTACACATTGTATCTCACTTCTCGTGATATATTTAAGGAACGGTTAGATAAGATGATGCATTCGTCATTAATTTTGGTTCTCCAAAACGGAAATTATATGCATCGCAATGTCTGATTTCCTTCAATTTTAGTTCCGGTAAGAAAACTATTCTCTGCTGCAAGTGAATTTTCCTTTTAAAATTCACCGTTTCCCTGTCTCGTAACAAGAGAAAAAGAATAAACTTTATTTAGTTTTAGAAGTTCAGAATTTTTTCTGATGATTGTAAACCAACTACTGATCTGCAAAGCAATACAATCGATGAGATTACGGATCACTGTGTCAATGCATATATATATATATATATATATATATATATATATATATATATATATATGTTATAATTATTTTTTTAAAGAAATATGATTCCTTCGCTACGTAAGAGTTCTCAGGTTTCAAAAACGAGAGCCGAAACCCTCAATATAATTATTAAAATTAAATTGAATTAAAGTGATAAGCCCAATTTCATCCTCAAGCGAAAATTTAGGAGCCTAAATTTAGGTTGCTAAAAATTTTGCTAGAGGATGAAACAGGGCCTGTCACTTTAATTCAATTTAATTTTAATAGTTATATTGAGGGTTTAGGCTCACATTTTTGAAAAATGAGAACTCTTATGTAGCAAAAGAATCCTATTGAAAAAAAAATAATTATAATCTAAGCTCTACTTCTGTACGGAGCACTGTTTTTTAAAAATAAAAACAAAAATACTAAAGAACTCTGGATTATTTACCTAACGTGTTCTTTCCTATTTTTCTACGTAACTGCACACGCACATACACACACACGCATATATATATACATATATATATATATATATATATATATATATATATATATATATATATATATATATATATATATATAAAGAAGGATGAGATGGAAGGCATACTTCTACTTTCGTGGGAATAACTCAACCGATAAAGAACGCGAAGTTTACGGCTTTAAAAGTAAAAGAGTCGCACCATTCAACAAACAACTATACGAATTTGAAAAAGACCTACTCAACCTTATCAACAACATCTCCTTTCAAAATAAGAAAAACCACTTCCAAAAACAGCTAGACCAAACAGTTAAAAGCATTAATGATTGTGACAAAATATTAGTTAAGTCGGACAAAACCGGCAACTTCTACAAATTTGATGACTACAAAAACTTAATTAAAAAAAACTTAACAAGGACTTATAAAAAAGCTTGCAACAACAACATAAACATAGTTGACAACATAAACAGAGCAAGTAAAAAAATAACTGATAAATTTAAAATTAGCGATAGAGTAGGCAAACTTGCAGAAAAGGAATGTTACGTAACACTTAAGGACCATAAGCCTGACTTTCTGGAAAACCCGACCACTAGGATAATTAACCCTACCCGACTCGATATAGGAAAGATCAGCAAAAGGATCCTGGAAAAAATTACTTACCAAATAAAAAAACAACTCAAATTAAAATTATGGATCAATACTAAAGATGTCATCAACTGGTTCAACAATATTGATGATAAAACTAATTGCACCTTACTACAGTTCGATATCGTGGACTACTACCCATCAATTTCGAAGGATCTTTTTACGACTGCCCTGGACTTTGCTGATGTATATTCTAACCTGACAAAGGAAGAAACCGACATTATCCTCAGCGCAAAAAAATCCGTCCTCATTCATAATGGGGAACAATGGATAAAAAACAATAACGACCTGTTTGACATCACAATGGGATTACTAGACTCTGCAGAGTCTTCTGACTTGGTTGGTCTTTTAATATTGTACAACCTAACGGCACACCGCGAGATTGATATCCAGGACATCGGACTGTATAGAGATGACGGGCTCATGGTGGTGAGGAGTTCCACTAGCTTTAAGATAGAGAAGATCCGTAAAATTATTTTTAGTGAATTTAAAAACTTAACTTAAAGATAACAGTCTCTTCTAAATTGAAAAAGGTAAACTTCCTCGACGTAACCCTAGACTTACCGAGCAACACGTACCAACCCTATAGAAAACCAAATGCTAACCCCTTATATATACACCCGAAGTCTAACCACCCTCCATCCACAATTAAACATATACCCTCATCAATAGAAAATAGAATTAGCAGTAACTCCGCTAACAAAGTAATATTCCACCAACATAATGACTTCTACAACACTGCCCTAAAAAATAGTGGTTATAAAAATGCTAACATTAAATATAGGGACAATTGCAATAACCAAAAGAAAAAAAACAGGAAAAGAAACATCATTTGGTATACACCTCCGTTCAACCAAATGGTTAGTATTAAACTAGGACAGAAGTTCTTAGCTCTAATCGATAAACACTTTCCCACCAAAAGTAGGCTTAGTAATATATTCAATAAGAACACACTAAAATTGAGTTATTGCTGCACTGAAAATCTAGAAGGTATAATAAGAAGACACAATAATAATACCCTGAACAAACCCCCTTACCTGAATAGTTTTAATAACTCTACACTAAAATCAGATAACGATAGGGAAAAATTATGCGATTGTAGAAACCCGGTAGACTGCCCATTAGAAAATAAGTGCTGCATCAAATCTGTGGTATACCAATGCACTATATCATCCACGGAGAACCCTAACAATAATATGATATACATTGGGTCCACGAAAAATGCCTTTAAAACCAGATGGAGGCAGCATAAATGCTCCTTCAACAACATAAACTTTAGACATCAGACCTCTCTATCTAAATATTTTTGGCACCTGAAAGAAAAAAATAGGACACCTAAAGTAAAATGGAAAATCATTAACAGAACTAGAACTTGCAAAACTTGGGATGACCCATGCCCTTTGTGCCTCCATGAGAAACTACACATTATTAAGCTCCTAAACAATAAAAACCTATTAAACAACCAGCAAGAATTAACGGTTTTCTGCCGACACAACCGAACTTACGCTCTGAATAACTAGCCTAAACACGCATACAAAAAAATAAATTTTAAAATCCATAGCCCATATACATAGTTTTAATTACCTACAAAAATTGATAACCCTTTATGAAGTCGTCAAATAACAAAAGTTACGGCCTTTTTATATACACAAATCCCTTTCATAAAGAGATATAATAAAAGAATAAAATAAAAATAAATTAATAAATCTCCGTAGACGCTCAAGCCAGACTATGCGAAAACTTCCTCCGTCTTAAATTTAGCCACCCCCATCTTACCGTGACCCGACATCTATGAAAGTAACTCTATACTGATACAAATTATTAACACCCCACCCCTGCCCATTCTAAACAATCCGCCCTTGATGTTACAATGCAAATTTTTGATTTCAATTCTGACCATACTATTAAAACTCGTAAATTTCAGAAATAAGTCATTCCCAAAAAATTTCGCTTGAAGATGGAACAGAGCCTACTTTAACTCAAGTTAATTCAAATATTATTCTGAAGTTTTCGGCTCTTGTTTTGAAACATGAGACCTCTTATGTAGCGTGTTGGAATCATATTTTTAAATAAATAATTATATATATATATATATATATATATATATATATATATATATATATATGTGTGTGTGTGTGTGTGTGTGTGTGTGTGTGTGTGTGTCTGTGAAGATCACGAGAGTGGAATAGCCATAAATGAGGTTTTCGCCGATGACGTCAACTGGATTCGGCCTCTTCGTGTTAGAATGGAGAAGCCGAGCGCAGCAGGCGTTCTTGGCGAAACGCATCGTTTATCGTTTATTGCTCACCCATTTTGTCTCATTATCATCTTATATATATATATATATATATATATATATATATATATATATAAAGAAATATAGTCTTAAGGTGTGATATATTTATGGAATAAAGTGCTCAATATCAGAGATAGAGCGTGTGTAAATATAAAAGTGAACATAGAAGTCAACACTTAGAGGCCTCTAAGTGTTGACTTCTATGTTCACTTTTATATTTATATTTATATATATATATATATATATATATATATATATATATATATATATCATGCAAATACACACACACGCACATATATAAATATATGCTAGTATAAATAAACATCCTAGTCAAAAAGCAGTATCCATATAAATAGAAATTTAACAAAGTTTTCAAATAGTTTTTAATCATTCTAAGCAAATAATAATTATTATGACTATCATGATAGAGTTCAATGTTGACTCTCATCATGGATATATATATATATATATATATATATATATATATATATATATATATATATGACAAACAAGGAAAATCTGATTAATTTCTTATTTACTTTTTTCAGTGTTCTTACATTTTTCTCTTTTGGTGGCAGTTAGAAAAACTAAATAAAATTTAATAAAATTTCCCTTGTCCGTCATATTTAACCAATGATTTTTAAAAGAAAGGTTGCGGCCCAAACATACATTAATTTATATATATATATATATATATATATATATATATATATATATATATATATATATATGTGAGTGTGTGTTTGTGTGTATGTATGTGTATACCAAGGAATTATTTTAAGTCCTTGATGAACATATGCAGGTCATTTTTATGGTAGTTCATCTCTAACGTTCTTTCCTTATCTATCTATCTATCTATCTATCTATCTATCTATCTATCTATCTATCTATATATATATATATATATATATATATATATATATATATATATATGTATTTATGTATGTATAATGATTTCGACATCACCGTCTTTTCAAAACATTTTTTTTTAATTTAAAATAATCGTAGTAATTGCCATTTCTTTGTAATCCCGATAAATGTTTGCAATATAAATTATTCGTTGGGGACGAAAAATGTAAATACTTACTTAAAAAAAAAAATACAGAAAAAATAATTTGACTCTCGTGATCGTGCAACGTAATATTGGCTAACAAATTCCTTTATATGTGGGGTTATTTCAACAATTTTAACCAATTTGATTTTGAAGCTGAATCGTCTAAAATATCCATAAGGAAAGAAGTTATGATATATAGCAACGGAGAGTCATGTTTTTCAGTTAATATGATCCTCTAGAGTGGCTACACATTTTATGATCTTGCTTCTCAGTAAAAATTATTTAAAAAAGGGTAGTCCTTTCCTCATTTACTTCTCCGACATCTGATCTTGTGTCAAACTAGCCTAAACGCATCATCGCAAAAGAACTGTCGATAAATCGATGGTGAATTGCATTCCCCATGTGTGACGGTGGCAGATTTGAAGTTATCTTAATTAATTCATGCCCAAGGAAACACCTGCAGAGAATTCATCATCTCTTACTATTTCATATGCATTAGACTAAGCTAAATTAAATGTCGAGAAAATGAAATTTCTTTTTATTCATATACTGAGGCAGGAATGATAGGTTTCAAAATCAAAACACTGCGCATACACACGAAGAAATAAAGATTTTAAATTTAAATCAGTTAGGGTAGGATGTCGGCCTGGAAATCGAAGTCAGCTGACTGAATTCAAATTCCGGTCCAGTCCGATGTATTCACATTGGCACAAATGAACATAGGAAAAGCATGAATCCCTCTCTTCTGTCCACAAGTATTGGTTAAATAGCAGTGTAGACTGGGTTCACTTGCCTTGGAAGGGAATTGTCTAAGAGATGGAGTAATTTCAAACTGTGAAGAGGATAACGAGAAAACGCCTTATCTTTCCCAAGAATGTGAGGGAATTCGCAGATAATAATGAAAGATTTGTGTAGAGCCATGATCGAAAACGTCCTGAAGAGACATTTTTCAATCATTTCACCTCAAGCAAGGCAATAAAATCACTATGACGCAATGAGTTACTGAATATGAGAGAATACGTGAATAAAACACTATTAAGGAGAGAAGACAATAACAGAACAGGAATTAAGAAGGCAGACGATAACGATTGTCATTGCATTTAAATTGTTAAAGTTCAAAGGTGAGAGGGAAGGAAGAAGCCGGAAGAGATTTCTACAAATAGGTATCATGGGAAGATAGCCGTAGAGTGAATTATTCAGCACTCCTATTTATTAATAAGTGAAGGAAAATGAAAGAAAATCAGATTCGCAGAAGTCCGAAGTTTACGTGCCCAATGACAATATCCTGCTTTTATAATGTCGGAGAACACTTCAGTTTTCAAATCAGTTTGTAGATCATTTCCATTCTACATCAACTCAGATGTATACTATCCAATTTCATTATCTGTTTGATAACCGGAAGACCGTTAATTACGTTACTGGGATGTATCATATCCAAACAGACAAAACTAGATAAGAATATTGTTTAAGGATCGCCAAAAAAATCAAGCCTAGATTTGGGTAGACTACGCAGACATTCTTACATCACAAGGAAGATATTATATTAAGATATTACAAAACAATCATGGAGCTGTTCTGTCATCTACTGGGTCAGCTATGCCTCTTCACAAGTTTGTACGACTGTTACCTTCGGACTATACGCAGAATGGAGTGATTCATATTACAATTATGTTCTCAAGAGTGTAGTGTCGTCAGCAGTTCAGGCAATACTGTAAAGGAAGCAGTTGCACTGATCAAGCAATATATCAAGGATGGTCGACTTCAAAAATTCTACTGTTCAGTGCTCTGGCCTCGGTCGATCAGAATAAAAGGACACTAAGTCACAAAAGTGTAGCGTAGAAAAGTTAGTGTTACTTCAAAGTAGAAGTTATTCTCATATGTAAAAAAAAAAAACAATCTTTTACATTAGCCTAAACGGTCACTGGATGTTCTGAGGCATCAGGAAAGGGTAGTGGTACTTCTCAGAATCAGGAAAAGACATTTGAAATTCCTTGAAGACATAATGTGAAGGGGGATTGGAAACCATAAATCCTCACGGGGGGATATTGAGGGTAGGAGAGATAGGGAAAGGCAGCGAACCACTTAACTGACGAGCTTGTGTTGATGTATAACGAATCGTGAGAAAGATTGCTTAGAGCCACAATCTATAGGAAGTTGTGGAGACCTGATGCAGCACATGGAAGTGAAATTCATATATATTCTTAGGTCACAATATGAATATATTAAAAAAAATGTTGATAAATAACATTAAATATATTTTAGCACCAACTCTAATGCGATAGGAAGATGTGGAGAGCTATGATTTCCTAAATCAACCATAAAGTGACACGAACCAGAAAAGAAGAAGACATTTTATTGATATTGGGGTGTTGCTGAATAATTCTCATATCTGTAGCAGTTTTTGTTCAGTTTATTGTCACGTGAAGACGAGGAAAATGACCCGAATAATCCTCAACAAAGAACTTTCGTTGATCTTTAAATAAACTATATATATATATATATATATATATATATATATATATATATATATATATATATATATATATATATAAGTAAGAGGAGAACAAATGAAATATAATTCCACTGTCCGTAACATTTAATCTAAAAGACGGCTCAATAATATAGAGTTGAGATGTAGACATAAAACAAGGTTCATTTAAACATCTACATGTTCGCGTTTTATTTAAAATTTTCCATTTTACTCTAGGAATATTATTAGCTTCTTTTAATTTCTAAAAATATTTAAAAAGAGATGTACTATTTTTAGAAGTATTGTTGGTAAAGGATAAGATATGTTGGTACCACCTAGTCTTAAGTAAATTCTTAGTCCTAACAATATAAAATTTTTCAAAGTCGGATTCTCTATTGCAGAAATATACTTAGATAAACAAGAGATTTGGTCAAATATTTGTTATGTCATTCGTTAGAATTCTTGCAATTTTATTGATTAATGTTATCAACAGTATTTATCTTGAAATGTTTATTTTCCAAATTTTTAAATATGTTTACAATTTTAATATTGTGTTTCTTAATAAACTCTTCAAGATTATTAATGCAGCTATAACTTAGTTTTAGTGTGTTTCTGTTTAATATTTTAATAATAGGATTACTTTTAGGAAAATGTTTATCACTTAGATGGATGAACGTCTGTCTTATTACTGACCAAACTTGTTAAATGGAGGTGTATACCAAATTATTTTCCTATTCCTATTTCTTTTCGTTAGATCGCTATTATGCTTTCCATGCTTGATTTCAACGTACTTGTAACTACTATTGTTTAAAGTAGTATTATAAACACTGCGATATTTATCAAACGGATCTTTCTCAGATGAGTTGTTCCTAATCCTACATTCTATAGATGAGGGTATATTTTTGATTACAGATGGAAGTTGGTTTGAATTGGGTGAATATATATTGGGTTAGCATTATTTTTCATATAAGATTGGAATACATAATTAACAAGATCTAACGTAACATCAAGAAAATATACATTTAAAATTAGTAGTTATCTTAACCTTAAGATTTAAGCATTTTATTCTCTATGGATCATTTACCTTAATTTGTCAACCTTAAATTTAGTAGAATTTCTTACTACCATACGACCATCATCTCTGTATAACCCTATATTATCAACATTAACATCATCTTAAGCGCTAAGATTATATAGGATAAATAAACCCACCATACAAGAAACTTGCAGTATCTAATGATCCCATAGAAATATCAAAGTGATCATCAGAGATTTTAATCCACTGTTCATTGTTGTTAATGAAAATAGATATTCTGCAGTTCATTATTATATTCAGTTCTTCACTGGAAATATTAGAGTATTCCTTGGCAAACTCCAAAGCTAAGATAAAGAGGTCCTTGGAAATTCAGGGGTAAAAATCCACGATATCAAATTGGATAAAAGAGCAGCTTCTTTTTTTGTTACTTCCTTTGAACAAGTTAATGCCATCTGCGGCACCAGTCCAGTGTAATAGCCCAAGGCATCGTTTAATTTGTTTGTTGACTCTATCCAAGATAGCTGATCCTTCCAATTTCTGGCCTGCTAGGGTTGCTAATCCTCGTAGGAAGTTTGATCTCAATGTCTGGTTTATGATCTGTAATTAGGACATATGATTCTTTGGTTCAGAGCTTACTATTGCTAACTTTAATTTTACCAGTTATAATTTCCAGGCAAAGTTAATTCTATTCACTAAATTAATAGTGTTAATATTCACTTTCTTATAAGTTTTAGTTATTTTTTTTCATTAAAGCATTATAATCTTTAGGAGTAAATTTATAAACATTAGCAGTTTTATCACATTTAACAAAGATTTTGTTACATCTATTCATATCTTTATCAATACAAACTAAATGCCTCTAAAAATGATTCCTATTTTATGAAAAGTGATATTGTTAATAATGCTTAGTAGATCGTTTTCAAAACCGTGTAATCAAAGAGAAGTGCAGTTTTTAAACTTTTGAAGCCATCAGAATCTGATATATTTGAAACATCCCGATCCAGAAGGAAGAAGTGAGCCTGTCATTTCATTCTTCTAATCAGATCTTCAGTCTTCAAAGCCAGTTTCTCAAAATATTCACGTTTGTTTTTATTGGAAATGTTTTAGAGAAATTCCTATTTTTTTTTCCATGTATGAGTATTAAATAAATGTAAAATGTTGGGGGGCGAAATATATATATATATATATATATATATATATATATATATATATATATATATATATATATATATATAGTTAGTTAGTTAGTTAGTTAGTTAGTTAGTTAATGAAATTTAGTTGGTAATCCGTATGGATAATTCTAAGGAGGATGTAATCCAGAGAGCTTAATATAAAAACAGAGCAAATATTAATAATATTAAGAATCAGACAACTGGGTTTATGGGATTATAATTAATTTCCTTAGAACCGGGATTTAGGTCTTAATAAGATGTAAGATTTTGAGCCTGTAAAAAATTATCACCCATATTTTTGTATGAAAATAGAGATCTGAAGAATTACGGCCAAAATCTCAGCCCTAAGGAAATAAAGAAGAATTTAGCGTTTAATAATTTTTATTACTCCATATGCTATCATTATAGTGGATAATCCGTATTTGCAATGGACGCCTCTTACGTTTACAGGCCTGCGCTTTCAGGAAATATTAGTAAAGGAAAAATGCGTACTTTCCTGCGTTTCCGTTTGTAGGGAAAATCACCGCTTTCCCGCTCAACCACGCAAGCAAAGAGCTTTTTCCCTTTTAAATGACATCACATCCTCTTCACTTATAATATTTTCTCCAAAGCTTCATATCTGCTCAGTTTCGAATCTGCAACGAAAACAAAGCAATTTCAATATCTAAAGAATTAATGGATTTATTTTTAATCCGATATTTTATATTACTTGACACACACACACACACACACACACACACACATATATATATATATATATATATATATATATATATATATATATATATATATATATATATATATATATATATAATAAAAATATAGTATTAAGTAAGGCAATATATATGGGTTAAGTGCTCAATATCATTGATATAGCTTATGTAAACATAAAAATGTACACTGAGGTCAACACCTTGGCGTGACAGTTTATTTCATGCTTGACCGCAATATCAAGGCCATTATATATATATATATATATATATATATATATATATATATATATATATATATATATATATAGAGAGAGAGAGAGAGAGAGAGAGTGAGAGAGAGAGAGGCCCCCGAAAAGTAAATTTCAGTTGAGCACTTTAGAGGAAAAGTGTGAATTTGTAAACATTGACTGCTACTGCAGACAATGTGAAGCTATTCAATGAATCAAGCACTCTGAGTCGCTGGCATGTTTATTCAAAATAAATAGGTAAAAATTCATCTTACATCCAGCCGTGAGCCGACAGCTTAGAAGAAAAATCTTCGACTGATTTCAAATCAGTCTGGTTTCGATCCTGGCTTGAGGCAATCGATGTCTAGCCACAGTTATGAACTGTGATACAGCATAACCGTCTGTCTGTGGATGATAATATATATATATGATAAAGGTGACAAATCCGTTGGTATATAATCGAAGTAGATCATAGTAATATAAATTATTAAAACTGATCACAAAAATTAGTCAATGTATTTATTAGGTTGGTGCAAAAATAATGACGTAATAATGTCGTTTTTGACGTATTTTTTAACCTCAAAAAACATTATTACGTCATTATTTTTGCACCAACCTAATATTAATTAAGGCCAATTATGTGTGTGTGTGTGTGTGTGTGCCCGTGCGTATTTTGTAAAATTAGAATTAAGATAACATTAGTTAATGACCATTTTTATTGTAACTCGCTAATTTACCCATAATTACAATGAAATTAGCACTTAGCATTGCAGGAAATATTTAAAGCGTGCATTATATGTTGGTTCCCGAAACCAAATATTAGGTCACATTTACGTTTCTGTCTAGATTTTAACTCTATATTGATCTCATTTCTTCTCCATTTGGCTATCGTTCTTTGTCCTGTCATTCGAACAACCCTGAAGTGTGATAATCTGATATGTTTCCACACGCTTCACCGTTACAAATTTGACTTCAGAGCACATTGTCTTAATCAATTTAGCCTTGCTCGAATCTTCTGTCGGTTTTAAACGACATGCGTGCCCTTATTGCATTTCCTTGTCTCTTTCTGACAAATCAAGGGAGCGGTTTTCCGGTACAATGTGACTTTACCCTTCCTACCAAAAATATTTTACATACACTAGCTCAATGTTGTCTTAAACGAGATTAGAAAACATCGTGTCTTTCACAAGAAAATAAGTGGGCTGCCTGGCGACTAATATCACAATTTAAAGTCCTAGAACTCTCGTATTATGGAGTGAGACCAATTATGTGTCTAGCAAGAAGGAATAAAAAAGCGGATGTTTAATTAGATTCGATGGACGAAGTATCAATGAATCCCCATTGGAGAATAATTGTTGACTCTTTCATTCTGTGCGGGATTAATCTCAACGCTGACGTCAACGATATAATGTTCACGTGTCGACACACACGGAGAAAGGGGAAATGCAGAATTAAAATCAAGATTCTCAAGATCTTCGTCAACGTTTCTCTATATTGTCATATAAAATAAATATTTATTTTAATCGAAAAGTTTATTTATTGAGAGATGACAGCATTTAACATTTACATGTTTTCTTTACTTGCAGTAAACATGGGAAAAAAGTTTTTCAAAAAATTTGCAAAGGATCTGAATAAAAGTGAGATATATCAATTTATATGGGCATCGGGAAATATCAGTTAAAGAATTTACGTCATTAAATCTTTTGAAAGTTTTTAACTTTACTTATAACCGCATCTCTCACTTTCTCTCTCTCTCTCTCTCTCTCTCTCTCTCTCTCTCTATATATATATATATATATATATATATATATATATATATATATATATATATGTATGTATATATATATATATATATTTATATATATATGTTCATATCTATCTATCTATCTATCTATCTATCTATCTATCTATCTATCTATCTATGTCTGTTGCATCTATCTGAGTCCCATATATTGGATTTGTATCTATCTCAGTTGATACAAATCCAATATATGGGACTCAGTTAGATGCAACAGACATATGATAGATAGATAGACCTAGACTAGATAGATAGATAGATAGATAGATAGATTATGAACATATATATATCAATCTATCTATATATCTATACATACATATATATATATATATTATAATATATATATATATATATATATATATATAGAGAGAGAGAGAGAGAGAGAGAGGGAGGGAGAGGGAGATTGTGAAACAAAATTACTCTTGAAGAATTGCTATACTCTATAAATCCGTATTCTAAAGTGAAAATGATCCTACGAAACAAAAAAAAATATTAAAAAATGTTTTTAATCATAAACTAAATTATTTTCATTCATTGAATCGTTCAGAAATTATAAAGGGAAAAATTTAGCTCAGTAGTCAGCTAATATCTACGTATCAAAGTACAAGCATTTTATTCCACTTCAATCAGGATACATAAGCAAATAAAATAAAAAAGGAAAACCAATGTAACCCTCCTTAAAAATCAAAATAACAAATAAAAAAGCAAAGAAAAACATTTCGCAATAACACTAGTAATGAAGGAACCGGAAATTTTATTTCCCCACTTGATTGTTAGTTGGCACTGTTTAAATTCTATAAAAAGACAAACACCTTCTCCCACCCTCTCTCTTTTCTATACCTAACAGTACGCTGATGAAGACATTCCCGTAAATGCAGTGACCAATTTTGAGTTTTTCTATAGTATATTGTTGCCTATCACACCTATTCCTCCATGCCTATTGTGGTGAAGGCCTAATCAAGAACCTTCATAGCTAGCTTAAATGTCGCCAGATAGTAAGAATTTTGAAGCGCTAAAATATGTAAAGTGTTCATTGAAGTCAACACTTTCGGCAATAGTCTATTTCATGCTAACGGAAATCGCCATGATCTGTTGCTTCATGTCTCCTCTTCATCTATGAGGAGATTTCCAGTATTCACTGCAATATAAATGGACTGATATTACATAACTGTTCAGTAATCATTTTTTTTTGTTTCCAATGAAGTTTTTTAATATTTTTCTTAGAGTTTTTGTGCTGTCAACGAACACGGGTTGCCACTTTTGTGATGTCAACGATTACTCGTTGTAATTTTCGTAATAATCGTTGTAGTACAGACTTTGTAATCGCATACACAACTATAGTAAGCCGTTGAACAATACTGGTGTCGGTCGCCTTCGAATAACGCTCGCACTAATAGTACTTGTTCCATAATACACGATCTAACAGTATTAGGTTGGTGCAAAAATAATGACGTAATAATGTCGTTTTTGACGTATGTTTTAACGTCAAAAAACTACATTATTACGTCATTATTTTTGGACCAACCTAATAACTACTGAATAGTGATCGAAATAGAAAAACAGTATAGTGAATAGAATAGAGAAT
>OZ010572.1:102546413-102598913 GCA_963932145.1 Acanthosepion lycidas
TCTTTTTTTCTGTTTTCTTTCAATCTCCGACGAAGCTTTAATAAAAGTGAATCAGATTAGATTGATATAAGTTTCCTCCTTGTTCTTTATTCTATCATCCTTTCGGATTCGGATTCATATTTGATCTGCATTAAACTTTAACTCACACACACACATACACGCACACATACACACACACACATATATATATATATATATGATAAAAATATAGTTTTAAACTATGGTATATTTATTGATTGCTTCCTCAATATCAGGGATAGAGCGTATGGGAATATAAAAATGGATCAAAGAAAATCGACTTATTCGCAGCAAATATTATTTTGAAATATAATCGTTTCATGCTTAAACGCAATCTTGGTCTGAATATTACGTGTGTATCAAACAGACTGTCACCGCTGGGTGTATTCTAGTATTGTCAGAGAACATTTGTCTAATAGTATTGTAGTTTTGTGATATTTTTAATGTGCAGTCCGACTTCAGTTTATTCAGATAATTTCCATGTGTAAGAGTGGTTTTATAACCTATGTATGACATATTTTGTTTATTATTTACAAATATGTAAACTCTTATTGGACATATAACATCATAAAAAATACATCAGTCTTATATAGATGGTTGGTGATATACGAGATATTATTTTTGATAATTAGATACCTGCTTTTTTTGTTCTTTTTTTTTTTTGTTCTTCTTTGCTTATCATTATTCATCCTGACTACATGACGATTCTAAAGTAAACACTCTTGAAGTACCAGGAATTCCCTGCTGATACACGAGAATACCAAAAATATCAGAAATCCATATCTACATATATACATACATACAGATGATGAGTGTCGATTCGTTAAAAGTGTACAATTGCTGTTTGATACATTGTTTCAGTTTGTGAGAACGACATGCACACACACAAACACACACACACACACATATATATATATATATATATATATATATATATATATATATATATATGCATCGATGTATCTGCCTATCTATTTAATTTGGAAAACATTCCAAGCCACTCGTTTATTTTATGTAATTAACTCAGCGTAACTAATGTGATATAAGGCCGAATGTACGGAGCAGCCAGTGAGATTCGACCTCACTATTCAGACATAAGTGAATCATACGAGACAAACATGTTGACCTTTACAACGTGTCAAAGTCTCCATATATATAAAGATCTGCAGAAATCATTATATGTATATCATATCATATCATATAATATCATAACACTATCTATCTATCTATCTATCTATCTATCTATCTATCTATCTATGTCTGTTCGAATCTATCTATCTATCTATCTATCTATATATCTATCTATGTCTGTTCGAATCTATCTATCTATCTATCTATCTATCTATCTATCTATCTATGTCTGTTCTAATCTATCTATCTATCTATCTATGTATGTTCGAATCTATCTATCTATCTATCTATTAGGTTGGTGCAAAAATAATGACGTAATAATGTCGTTTTTTGACGTATTTTTTAACGTCAAAAAACGACATTATTACGTTATTATTTTTGCACCAACCTAATATCTATCTATCTATCGATCTATCTATCTATCTATCTATTGTAAATTAGTTATCATAACAACAGCTGAAAACCGGAATTACTTAAACAACAAGTTAATTACCTTTTGCTACACGGAAACATAATGTAGAATAGAAACCAAGGAAGAGCATGCTTAACCGTGAATGACTGTTTTCAGGAATGATTAATACTGCAACTGCTTCTCCTGATACTCCTCTTGATGTAGGAATATTTTTACGTCTTTCGTTCGACGGCCGAATCCAAACTTGTAGGGAAATATTGTCCCTCACAACACGATATATCTTTATATCTATATAACTTCTTTCGTATCTGTTTATCCATATATGTATCGCACTCTAGAAGTACATTTTCAGTTTTTTACTATCACTTAGTATTCCTCGCTTTCTTTACGCATGTACATATATTCACATATTGCTTCAAATATTATCAAATTTTTCAGTATATGTATACATAATTGTTTTTATATAATATATCTGTTTTTCATAGATATTGACTTCATCCGTTATTTCTTTAACATTTTTATTCATTCAATCCAGTCTGTTTCCTTGCAGTCTTCAACTACAGCCATACACATTCATTACTCCTCAAAGATGGATCCAGCACGTTCTTTTGTCTCTCCGATTCTCTGTCTTAGAATTTTTTTTTTTCTCGCGGTGTTTTCCTTTGAATACATCTAATCAGGGGCAACTTATTTGTTTTCCCATTTTTCTTTCTTTCGCTATTGTCGCCGAAGCCATCAAACAAAAGGTTTGGCGATTTCTCTTTCATCATCGTTTAGCAACTTTTTGCTTCATTATTTCTCATTCAGAAAACCTTATTGTTCTCATATTGTCTATTTCGGCTTTGATTTTACGGTGTCGAGCGAACCTCACATATTTTTTCCTTTTACTTGACAGCAACAAGAAAAAAAAAACAACCAAAAATAAAAACCACTCTACTTTTCATCGCTCACTGATTTAAAAGTAAATCAAAATCGTTCAATATTGCACATCACTCTTGGAGAAGTATCTTCCGAATTCTGATGTCTTGGAAACCAAATTTCTCTATTTTTTTCAAATAATTTCACAACTCTATAAAAAATATTACCCAAGATAAAAATAATAGCCAACACTGGCCTTTGAAAAAAATATAATTTTCAAACGATGAAACAAACTAGACTACCTTACTTAATTTCTGGGATGGGGAATTATCAACATTGACATTATTTACCCACAGACTATTGTCCTTATCATTGTTGTAATTATCACAACTTATCATTCGTTGAGCCCGCCGAACTTCATCAGATGTTCCCGGTAACCTTTAGGGGATTTCGAACTAAATACTTTATTTAATCTACGTGGGTAAATTTTTCTCATTCTGCTAACCTTCTTCACTGTCTAATACATAAGAAATTTGGCGTTTATGTCAAACAACCAGTGTCCATTATAATAAGGTTTGAAGTAATATATATATATATATATATATATATATATATATATATATATATATATATATATATATATATATATATATATGAGTGTGTGTGTGTGTGTGTGTGAAAAGTGTGTGTATATATTTAAAAAAAAAATTAATCAGTTTGTCTGACGATCGTAAAAGCGTGAAACCCAGGGTCACAAACTCATATCAATCCAATCAAATATATATATATTTATAGACATCCACAGACAGGCTGAAAGAGATCGAAACCCGACTGATTTGGCATCAGTCGAAGATATAGTCGAAGTAGTATATAAGCTTTTTATAAGGTTTATGCAAATTAAGTTACCAGTAATGATGTGTCTGTTGTTAGTAATATATATGAATGACTGATAGAAAACCTCTAATCCACAGTACGAACTGGGTCTTGTGTCCCATTCTTTTGCGACGTGGGCAGGTGCAAAATCTCGTGGACTCGTTTGTTCTACTGACATAGTGATGAGAACATATAGATAAAAAATATAACCTTATGTGAATTTATAACACAGTAGAACTTAGTGAGGAAAGTAATTATTTTTTTCAGAAAGGACATAAAACAAATAAAAATTATTTATTTAAATACTATTTTTCGAAAATACGAACAAATTCATATAGAATCATTCACATCTGGTCTAATGCTCCTGTTATATATTTAAAAATTCTTGATAAAATCAAAAGAAGAATATGCAATGTTACTGGTGCTGACCTGACATCTCGGCTTAATTCATTTTCCGTCCGCCGTAACGTAGCTTTCCTGCGCCTTTTCTATAAATATTTTCATGGTAATTATTCTGATGAATTTTCCTTCATGGTACCAAGACTTTATTAATTTAAACGTACTACTAGGTTGGCGGATAGGTCACATAATTTTACAGCTGAAATAGCTAGATATAACCGTAAGTTCAATGCTAATAGTTTCTTCTATCGTACTTCTAGCTTGTGGAATTCTCTTCTGGCTTCTTGCTATGCATTTAAATTTGATCTTCAAAAATTTCAGTGCAATCCCAATCTTTATCTTCTGTCTTCTTAAACACGCTTCTTTTATTGTGTTCTCTCCTTAATAGTGTTTTTTTTTTTTTCATGTTTTCTAACACTCCGTTGCATCTTAGTGACTTTATTGCCTTGCTTTGGGCGAAAAGATTAAAAAAGAAAACATTTCAACAAGTGCTGCCCAATGGAGAGGCTAATTTTCGATTCCAAGTTTAAAGAAATTGAGATTTCTTTAAAAAAAAAATCTGAATGACTGTTTTCAAATTCTTTGTTTTTTCCTAAATGTCCTGCTACTTATGAAATTTTTTAATGATTGAAATCTGTTGAGTATGGTAGATATGTCTAAAAAGCTGCATTCCTAATGATCTTATTTTTTCGTTGGTTTATTTTGCAGAGTTGGCTATTATACTCACACAATGGAGGATAACACCTTTTCTGTTTAACAAAGTAGGATATTTTCGAAGCAGGATTTCGTTTCCAGTTTCTGGAACTAAACGTCAGCAGTGATCTTTTCCTGTTTCATTAGGTCATTATAGTCCACAATTTTCATATTCCACTAGATTCAAAACAGATTTCTGTCGATGGCTTATCACAAAATAAGAATTCGCTTCCAACATCAAAATTAGGATAATTCGGTTCCAACACAAAAATTAGGATAATTTTGATGTTGGAACCGATTTCTTATTTGTGATAACCTCTATTTTTTTTTTTTTTTTTTTTTTTTTGCGTTGACATGCGAAACCCATTTTTCATCACCTTGGAAAAAGTGAAAATTTTAAATTCTTTGTTAAAAATCTAACGAAGATGCTTGAAAATTTTCTTCGTTTTTTTTCTTTATTGAACTAAAAACACAAGGCATCCAAATCACTTCTTTGTAATTTTGTTCCCCATTTTAAACATAGAAAATGATTCATTGTAGAGTAAAAGATAACTAATTTTATATGGAGTTTTCTCCGATTAAACCTTGTTCATGTCCTGCTCGGTTGACTCATAATTCATAGCGCTGAAATATGTAATTATACCCCGAATACCTTAATAAATCTACGAATTAGTTTATCACATTATACCCACGTCTTCTTCCTCATAAATATACATAAATATAATATTTTGAGGTCTCATATGACTTTTTAATCCACAAACTAGATGCGACTGAGGTAATTTGGTACACTGTCGTCACTGGGAAATATATCGTTTGTAATCATAAGAAAAAAAGGAAACGAAAATACTTCATGCTCTGTCTAGGCGATCCAGTTTTAAAAGTTGCTCCAAAATACAAACAAAACACAACTGCATTTCCGTGTCCCGCTCAACTAATCAAGGTTTTGTTTGTCTTGCTCTGTCGGTGTAATCTCTAGTGGCGGCGAGAAAACAACTGTTCAGTCCCCAAAGCCTCCGGGGAAGCATGCCGGCTATATTTGTTGATTTTGTAGATGATGATATATGAATCGGACGTTTTCGCTAAAATAGAAACAGTTTCAATAAATTATTAGCATTATTTGTCTGGCCGTACACATAATCCCGCCAGGTCATTCGCCTGAATTGATCAAAATGATCATTTTGGAGAGTGATTTTTTTCATTCTGTGGCATGTGCCAAGAAGCTCAAAATACACCCACCACACAAATGTATGTACACACAATTCCACATAGACATATGTGTATTTTATAACCCAGATGTTTGATTAACCTGCGATGTAATTTGTTATTCTAGCAGATAATAAACATACCTCCGTGTATATATATATATATATATATATATACATATATATATATATATATATATATATATATATATATATATATATATATACGGAATGAAATATAAAAAGAAGGCTGAAAACACCCACCCCTAAAAGGTATAGACAACAAAAAAATTGCTAAGTACAAAATTCAAGGTCGAATATGTACAAAATTCAAGGTCGAATATGTACAAAATTCAAGGTCGAATATTTAAGAAATGGCCTAAATCCAGCTTGCCTCGCTAGGTCTTCTCAAGTGGAAGGATTTACAAACCAGGGAGCTACTCCAGTATACCAGAACAACGGAAATGGGGGAGTAAAAGTATGTGTGCGTGTGTGTATGTATGCAGAATATATAAATAGTCCAACAAAAACACAACACCCATGGAGTGAAGATTGCGTTCAAGCGCAAACAAACTGTCGTCGCTTGGTGTTGACCTCAGTGGCAAATTTTACATTTACATACGCTCTATCCCTGAAACTGATTACTATTATATATATATATATATATATATATATATATATATATATATATATATATATATATATATATATATATATATATACATAGAGAGAGAGAGAGAGAGAGAGAGATATTGGTTCATATCTATATATAAGTCGGTTCATATCTTTCCATCTCATTCTTTAATAAATCAAGAAACATTCAAGGGACTTATCTGATTGACCGGCTCAAGAGTTTTGCATCGAAACACTTATCAGGAAAGTTATTTGGTTAATCTATTGAATTTCTTATCATTTCTTATTTCTCATATCTATGCTCTTCGGAAGGAACAAGCGAATGAACGAATGAACCTTAATTCTAACATTCAAATTTCATATTTCATAACACCGGTTAAAATCTCTCTATTTTCACATATCTTTTCAGTTGTATTATTAAAAAAAAAAAACTATAAGATTATTACCATATTATTCTTTTTAGATTAATCTATCACTCGTATTTCAGAAGGCCACAATATGGGGCACTCAGTGAAGATATACATTTTGTTCGTTATCTACATATCAATATCCCCCTATTTTTTATCTCAGTGTTTCTATCTATCTATCTATCTATCTATCTATCTATCTATCTATCTATCCCAGTGATTCTTTCTTTCTTTCTTTCTCCCTTTCTTTCTATCTATCTATCTATCTATCTATCTATCTATCTATCTATCTATCTCAATGATTCTTTCTATCTATCTATCTATCTATCTATCTATCTATCTATCTATCTATCTATCTCAGTGATTCTTTCTATCTATCTATCTATCTATCTATCTATCTATCTATCTATCTATCTATCTATCCCAGTGATTCTTTCTTTCTTTCTTTCTTTCTTTCTTTCTTTCTTTCTATCTATCTATCTATCTGTATATCCCAGTGATTCTTTCTTTCTTTCTTTCTTTCTTTCTTTCTTTCTTTCTTTCTTTCTTTCTTTCACAGTGATTTTGTCATTCTTCCTTCCTTTCTTTCTTTCTATCTCTTCTCTCGCAAATGAATGTTCATTCCATGTGCATGTGTCTATGTGTATCCGTGTGTGTGTGTGTGTATGTACCTCGTTGTTTATACAATATTCCCTATTCCCTGACAGGTTTCTTACTACAAGACTCATTTTCTTTTCTCTCAATCACCTCTCCCTAACTCTTCATAAATAACTCCACAAATTATGTCCAAACACAGTCACCATTATGGGCTCAGATTATATCCCCTATTTCTGACGTTGCAGCGAAGTTAAATTGATCTATTTTTTTTCTGAATGCATCTTTGAAATAAGATTTTAGATAATATCTGTGTGCTGACGGGTAGGGGTAATTATGCGTGTACGTGTATGTAGTTGTGTCCGTATTTGTATGTGTAAACTGAAAATATGTAGAATGTTATAAACGACGTCCGTATAAACCACGACGTTTGCCTGTGGCAAGCTTATAATCAGATATAGGATTATGAAAAACTTACCGTTAAATGTTGTCGGTATTTTCATATATTGCGAAACCATCATGAAAAATGGTAAATAAAGATAAATAAGGAAGATTACAAGAAGAAGATGGAAGAAAGAATGTATTAATGAAAGACTGTGAAGAGAAATAATTAGCCGAAGAAGAAAAAGAGAAACTTTATAGAAGAAAAAATAATAAGAAAAGGAGAAGAAAAAGCAAGAATAAAAGAAAAGAGACAGGGAAGAAAAAGAATGAGTTAAAAGATTGAGAAACATAAAACTTCTTAAAATTGAGAAATTTTATAGAAGAATGTTGATATATGGAAGAGCAAAAAGGCCAAAAAAAATTAAAAAATATTGAAAGTGCCGTTATCGAATCTTATCAAAATATAAATCCGCGCATCGGTTTCTCCCCAAGATCTCATTTCCAGAAAGAATTACTACAATTGCAAGCCATGACAACATATTTACAAAAAATTAATAAATGAAAACGGTCGAATACATAGCATCATGTTATTCAAAGCATATGACACATAAATCAATCCTAATCCAAAAATAATTTAAATACTATTTTACAAATATATATACATATATAAAAAATTTACTAGACATTGAACCATCCTCACATATATGAACTTGCCTGACCTCACCTCACGTTCATGAACTTGCATGACCTCACCTCATGTCCATGAACTTGCCTGACCTCACCTCACGTCCATGAACTTGCCTGACCTCACCTTACGTCCATGAACTTGCCTGACCTCATCTCACGTTCATGAACTTGCATGACCTTTCCGCTAACCAAAAGAATGTAGATGTATCACAATTCTTCGATTATGATAACCATTCCTTCTTCCTCTTTTTTGGTTCACTTGTCTTTTAACTGATCATCTTTCTTTCGTCTTCTTTTTGCTTATAATTGCATTTTTTTTTTAGTTTTTTTTTATTCTTCTTTTACATTCTAAAAATGAAACTCATACATAAGATCCATTGCTAAAGGTGATGAGAAAATAGCCGTTTCCCTGTATCACTACAAGTAAGTTTCTGAATCCCCCCGCTATTCTCTACAAGTGCCAGTGTCTTTCTTTCTGGCCCCTAAACAGGCCACAACAGAAAGAAAGAAAGAAAGAAAGAAAGAAAGAAAGAAAGAAAGAAAGAAAGATAAAAACGAAGGAAAGGGAGAAATGCCAGAAACATAAAATGTGGGAAGAGTACGCAAACTGAACAGGGGCGACAAAAGACAACGAAAAAAACAATCTGAAGAACACGGAAGTGAAGAATAAGAAAACGACTGAAATCAGAAACAAGAAGAAGAAACGTGATTAATAGAAAGTATGAGAATGAAATAATGATGAATAAAATCAAGAAAGAGAAGCGAGACAGAAATAAGCATAAGAGAAGGTCGAGAAGACGAAAAGTCTGAAAAGGAAAGAGAAAAAAAAAACCAGAATAATGTAGAATGAATAGAGAAAAAAAGACAATGAAGATGAATTAGAAAAAAAGGAAGAAAGGAAAGAGAAAACGCAGCAAAATCGAAAAAATAAATTAAAAAACAAACAAACAAAGAAAGCAGAAAGAAAAGAGGAATAATCAAATAAACTATGAAAAAGAAGAAAAAAAAAGAAAGAAAAACTAAACGTCAGAAGAACAAGAAATGAAGAGACAGACGAAAAAAAATGAAAACAAGAAACGACGATCAACAAATATCAGATTTAAAAGATTATGAAGACATAGAAAATCAAATAAAAAAATAATCAGTTTATATCTATTTAATCCAAGACTATTAAACACTTCACTTGTCAAATCTATCGCTCTTGAAGTGATCCGTTGATCGATCGCAACATACTCTACAAATATATCACAATGTAAGCCTATATTGCTTGTACTACTTTCATATAAGCAATATATAGTGGAAGACATTTCTGTTTCCTAGGATAATGCGTTATCAGTTAGGGTTAAGAATATATCGACTCGTATTATTGTGAAGATGGCTACCGCTACTGAAAAACACCCTCTGATGGCTGTACTTATGTCTACCGTTTTAAATCTCGTTCATTTTTTTTTAACCATTTTTACCTCGCGTCAAGCAGACCTGTCTCTACCTTTTAGACTTTTGTGCAAATCTTTGACTCACATCTAGACCAGACCTATATTAACCGATTTATTGTCAGGATACCACCCATCTCTGTAATAATATATCTGTTATGGTTTAAGATAACTGCCCAAAGATCATTCAGTTTCTTTTTTTAATCGTTTTACCCAAAGCAAGGCGATAATGTCACTAGGACGCAGAAAGTTGCAGTGAGTGAAAGAGCATGAGAAGATTTTAGTGAGTAGAAGTGGGGAAATGGCGCTAAAAGAAGAGGGTTTAGGAAGATAGAAAATGGCTATTGGCGTTGCATTTAAATCTGTGAAAATTGTAGTTGGCTGGGAAGCAAGAAATCGGAAGGGAGTTTCACAGGCGGCAAGTGCAAGGAAAAGAAACTGTTAGAGTAGAAGTGGCGGTTGCATCTAGCTAGTTCGACAGTAAAATGGTGATATCTAGCTGTCAATCCAGTAGCAGGCTTAAATTCGTGCAGTCAAGGCACAAGGGAAAAAAAGCTCATCATAACAGTTGACATGAAAATATTTGTAGAAAAAAAACAAAACAGAAGGAAGCCACCTCACATTAGTGAGATACCATGTCAGGATCGTTTACATAGCAGACCCTTCTTTAAATTTTCTCAAGAATCTCGAAATATACAGCAGGATCACCAGAATAGATATGGCAGCAGTATTCAATGCAAGAACGAATGGTAGATTTATAAATGTGCAAGATGGATTCTGACGAGATGCGAAATGAAAAGAGAGTGAAATAATTAATTTATTAAAATAACTCACAGTAAAATGACTATAAAAAATATGTCGATATAATTAAAAAGATTTCTCATTCACTGTATGTCCAAAAATAACTGCATGTCCTAATAAAATATGAAATTAATATTTCTCGGACATTTTGTGAAATCTAAAATGGCCGAAATAACTCATCCGTTCAGTTTGAATATCGAAGCTATGATTAGCATTTACTAAATATAGCAATCGTAAGTGAACGCGAAGACCTATAAAATTTTGTTATCGGCGGACATAATCTTAACAATAGATGGCAACCAAATGACACTGTATTGATGATCAACTCAAAAAGAAACATGCAGTAACTTCGAGACAGGTTAGCAAAGGAAAGCGAGAAGAAGAATAAACTCAAGCAGCACAGTCTAAAGCTACAATTTGAAGACGCATAATCAGGCAGATACAGACGTTTAACTATCTACGATGTGAGGCATATTGGATTTGAGGAAAATGCCTTCCAGAGCCTACGGAAAGTGCTATGAAACAGGAAGATTATGTCGGAAACTAAGAAATATGTGATGAACTGCTATACAATATTTATTCTCCTGTATAGCAGTGAATGCTGGAAGAGATTGTCACAGATGAAGATGACACTTGAAGCGACAGAAACGTGGTTGTGCCGACGCCAGCTAAGAATATTGTGGGCATGAAATGGGAGCAAAGAGGAAATTTTAAAGAAAATGGGAACGAAAAATAAACTTGGGTTTGGTATCAGAAAGTTGAAATTTGTGGGTCACATGATGTGAGCAAAGACCGTGGAGGATTTAACGCACACATGATAAGACAAGTAGACGGAAATAAAGATTAACATACCTCACAAATGTATTTAAATGGATGACAGAGCAGGGGACGGGAGAGTAATGAGACACACGTTGGAAGCTGTGGAGAGCCATGAACACTAGTTTCTAATCATACCTATTTTCTACTCCTCTCCCTTTCCATTCTCTCCTTTCCATACTCTCTTTTTCTCTCCCCTCCCCGCTTCAAACATCATTCATTTTTTAAGCCAAAATACATTCAGTTTCAAAGAAGATGCAGAATCTGAATTTAAAGATCACTTGACGTTTAAAAAATTAGAGTTTTATCTTAAGGGCGTAAATAAGGTTGTAACTCGATCGTAGAAATGAATAGATATTCAGGATTTCTGTTTTGACTGATTTAAACACTTTTTAAATATATTCATCCAAGAATAAATATTGATTCTAAAATCGGAAATTATTTTTCGAAGAACCTAATGGCATCAGGCTGTAGAGCATCAGCCATGGCCTCATCGTACTAGATGTGGGTGTACTTTCCAAATCAAATGAGATTTTACAAAAACATAGTTACCCCCCCCACACACACACACACACACGCACAATGGTTGATTACAAATTTCTAGTCCATCTACGAGGATGAGGTGGTGGTGTAATGGATATTGGAACAGAAAGAGAACTCGTACAGCCGATTTCGAATTACATTCACTTACGTGCAAATACCCTAAGGAAAGGTATGAATACATGTCTTCTAGCCCCAGCTATGGGTTAAATATAAGGACTTATCTCTGAAAAATTGTTGTTACCTTCAAAAAACCGTTGCAGCAATATTTCCTCGCAAAAATATGTATTAATCTTACAATCCAAAAATATATATTTCGGCTTTAAATAGCCCGCAAAGGATTGTTAACCCATAAAAAATAAATCAATCATCCATCTACACCGGCTCCTAACTATGGCTAGAGAACCCTCGTATTCCATCAATTTTCGATATTTAAAACTTTGGGTTGGAGAAAATTGGATTCCTACCTTTTCCAAATGTACTTGTAAGAAAGTAAATCTAACGAATTCGGCCGGAATTTGAACTCGATTCCTTTACCCCCTCAGTTAACCTCTACGCTATACAATCATTTTCACAGTTCCAGAATATAGGTGAAATAAAAAATTATTAATTACTAAGGAGCGCAAAGCAATGACGTGTCTTCTCCAACCTTTCAACAGTGCGGATGTCATGCGAGAACTATATAGAATTTCTTCTAGATTTTATTATTGGCAGACACAATTTTAAGATATGCAGAAGAGAATGTTGATAGTAAACATTTAAATGAAACTGGAGGAAACCCTAGAGAAAGTGAAAAGAGACAGCTGACCATAAATTGTAAGATGAAAGAATGTATCAGTGAAAGGAACATCGCAATTAATCGGTGATACGAAAATGAGGAAAGTACAAAAATTTGAAGGCCCCTTTTAACAGAGGCTGGAAAATACGATAGCAAAATCTGAACGTTCATTCGAATAGCGAAAAATGACTTCCAAAAGCTAAGTATTAAGAATGTCATTATAATCAATGAAAAACTAAATAGTAATATAATATCGGTAAGCTTATATGGCAGTGAATACAGAACTTCACAGATGAAGAAAGTACTTAAGGTAATAGAGTGGTTCTGAAGAAAGATGCTAAGAATACCATGGACTAATCATGTGAATAACAAGGAAGTTTAAAAAAAAATGGACTCTATTTCGAATCAGAAAGAGACACTTGTAATATTAAGTTCAATTAATGCGAACAGAGGTAATTTAAAACGCAAGACATGTAGGCACTAGAGACAAAGAGAAACAGTTTGTAATCTGACCAACAAACTTGTGTAAATGGATGGCAGAACAGGGCGTGTGAGAATCGATAAAAAAACAAACATTACTAAGACCTACAAAGGATATGAATTTGTGGAAAGCTATGATGTCCGGCTTCTCGAGGGGACACGGAATGAAGAAGAAGATGATGAAGAAGAAGAAAAAGAAGAGGAAGACTAATAATAATAATAATAATAATAATAATAATAATAATAATAATAATAATAATAAGAAGAAGAAGAAGAAGAAGAAGAAGAATGGTACAATGTTAAAAATACTAATAAAAATAATATTAGCTATTCAAATATTACAACCCCACCCCGAAGAATGCGAAAGCTGAATCATTAGGACCAAACAAGAAAGACGAAAACTATGTTTCCAAATATTAGATAAATTTTCCTAACCCTGATACAGTCGACTAAAAAAAAATATTTCTTCTAAATTATTTCACCTTTCTTTTGTGGACTGCAACTTAAAGTCGCATCACATTATGGCGCTGACACATTAAAATGGCCGGTGCATATAAATGTTCAATAATTATGATATCTCTTATACTAAGATACACTTTGAATCAGATGCAGCATTAGTTGAACTGGTTCGCTTTTTAAAAAAACATATTCCCTCAAACCAGGCAAATAATTACACAGGCGAATCACCCAACAACCACAAACCTGAACTTCCCAAGTATTCAAATAAAGCGAAGGTTATTACAACATTTAAAAGCTTAAGATCTTGAATTCTATTCAGTTTCCAACAATCAAAGTTTCTTTAGGTCAAGTTGATGAAATAATTGTTGTCCTGTAGAGATTTAAACGCAATAAAACGCTAAATATCAGATCAAACCGGAAGTAATTTAGAAATATTTAGATTAGGCACCTGTCAGCTGAATGTGATCTCTATTCCAGTTAATGTTTCAAGTACAGTATCTCAACAGCTGCTTCAAGTTTCCTCGGTGGACAAGGCTTCTTGTATATAGATATGGGGGACAGATTTTTAGCCATGTAGTAGTTACTCTCTATCCACATTCCAGCGCCGTTGCAGAAGTTACCGGGACGTTGCTAAATATTGCCACGAACTACATTATGGGCTTCTACCGAAGATTTTCCTGGGGGTATACTCCCGAAGCTATGAGTGGTTATATCTGCACGTCAGAGAAGGTTTCAAATGAATGTTTTCACTCATTAAGACAAGTTATATTCCTGAGTTTATGAAATCGGTCTGTCTGATTTATAGATAAGTATAAATATAGATAATGTATGGGTAGGAATCCGGCAAAATTATAAGATAAAGAACAAGTAGGAAACAGATCTCAATCTCACATGTTTCACTTCATTAAAACTTTGTCAGAGATCAAGTAAGAAATGATAAAAAGCAAACAGACGAGTAATGTATAGCGGCTCGGATTGAGGAATCGGAGAGACGAGTTCGAATTCCAGTCGAATCCATTACATTCACTTACGTGCTAATTTACCTAGGAAATGTATGATCCTTTTCTTCTGAGGACAGACTGAGTTCTATAGCCTTGGATGGCAACTGGTCTACCGCAGAAAGAAATGGCAACCTACTGCGGGAAAAAATCTGCCACGTCAGTAATGTATCGAAATATTACATGATCGCCTAAGCATTTTTCACGCATGGCACATAATTGACTAACTGACGCAAATTAATGATATGCTGTGTTTGGTTATTTCTTGTTGGTTAGACACGTGTCACGTGTTATGAAGTAAAAACGGTTGTTTGGAAAAATTTTCTTTTGGTTTGATTTTTCATTAAAGCATGTCTAAATCATTTCTTTCTAATACATAAAAATCAATGAAGATATATACAAAATATTCACGAGATATTTAGTGAATAAGACCCGCCATACCGCTCTCATTGTAACGAACGACTCTCATTCCCTTCGGATTCAATTAGTGGGAAGTAATTTCCACCCCGAGCAGCTTCTTCCCACGAACCGACTCCCAAGAAGATTCTTCGATCACTACAATATCCAGGTCTTCCCCAAATATCCCCATAGTCTGTGCCTCTTTCTTTGTGACTTTGTAGCTCGAGTGCCATTTGGCTATGTACAGGGTGAACATTATTGTAAAAAAAAAATACTTTTCGTAGTTCTTATGTATCCAGCAATAGAATATAGAGTACATATATTCCAACGCTTGTTTTAAGCATTCGGTCATCAAGATATTTTCGTAAACTCTGGAATAAATACTAAGTAGATAGAGCAATATCTAAGGAATAGTGAGGATGCGCAATGATTTTGAAATGAATGTCTTCAATCTTATCTCACTCGATCTATACTGAATGAAACCATGATTTATAATGATTGATCACCACAGATTTGCGCTTTATCAACCAAGGCCAGGTTCTCTTCAACACACCGTTTAAAAGCTATTTAATTGACATATATATATATATATATATATATATATATATATATATATATATATATATATATATATATATAGATGTGTGTGTGTGCGTGTGTGTGTAATTTCTATATATATTATTCATATACAACTAAATATATATATATATATATATATATATATATATACAGTAGCGTCCAAAACTAAGGGACAAAATTTTGAAACCTAATATTTTTTAGAAATAACAACTTTGAAAAGCTGAAAATTTGACAACTGGTAGTCGTTATCATCCATAATAACATACTAAAATTTGAATCATTTGCAAAGGATAGAAAAAGAATTATACCAATTATTTATTTATTTTCAAATTTGGAACGTCCAAAAGTAAGGGACAAAATTGAGAAAAACAATGTAAACGGCAAAAAAACAATAATAATACATGTACAATCAATATTTAGTAAATGAGCCCTTGCTCTCAATGACAGCTGCACATCTTCGACTACAAGAACGAATCAGTTCTTGACAATACTCGATACTACTTTTAGACCATTCTTCTTGAAGCTTCACCCACAAATCCTCTGTGTTAGTGGGATTTCTTTCCATAACTTTTACTCCTAAGGTCTTCCAAAGATTTTCTATTGGATTTAAGTCAGGACTTTGCGGTGGCCAATCCATAATTTCCAAATCTTGCTCGCTAAGGTAACTCATTACCACCTTTGCCTTGTGACATGGGGCATTATCTTGCATAAAGGTAGCCCTATCGAAACCTGAATTCTGTATGATTGGCACAACATGATCTTGAACAATGTTTTTATAGATCTGTGCGTTTACACGAGTTTGTAACCGGACAAGAGGCGTTTTACCTTGGCTAGAAAACATTCCAAATACCATGACGTTTCCGTCCCCAAACTTGACAGTTTTCTTAGTACACTTTGCACTTAATCTTTCACCAATACGTCTCTTTACATTGTTTTTTCCATCATTTCCAAATAAATTAAACTTGCTTTCATCACTGAAAAATACTTTTGCCCAATTTTCATATGTCCAAATTACATACCTGTTTGCAAACTCTAATCTCTTTTTCTTATTCTTCGAACTAACAAGTGGTTTCTTCCCTGGGGTTCCATTAAACAGCCCTATTTCTTGCAGTCGTCTACAAACAGTCTGTCTTGGTACATTAACACATGAGGTACTATTCATAACCCTTTTAATTTCTGTTCAAGACTTAAAACGGTCCTTTAATGACATACGCTGCATTATTCGATCTTCTCTTGACGAAGTTTTGCGGGGTCTGCCGGTTTTAAAAGCACTAACTATTTTGCCAGTATCATTGTAGGATTTAACAACCCTGCCTACAACACTCTTGGAACGTTTCACTTTCTCTGAAATCTCTCTAATGGTGTGCTTTTCCTTGTGTAGCTTCACAATAGCTTGTGTCACAGAGTAATCAAGTTTTTGGCGTTTCCCCATGGTGCCGGCTGATGCAACGTTTACAAATGACTTATTCTTTAGAGAAAATAAAAAAAATTGAATATAGCATACTGTTTACATTGTTTTTCTCAATTTTGTCCCTTACTTTTGGACGATCCTATTTCGAAAATAAATAAATAATTGTTATAATTCTTTTTCTATCCTTTGCAAATGATTCAAATTTTAGTATGTTATTATGGATGATAACGACTATCAGTTGTCAAATTTTCAGCTTTTCAAAGTTGTTATTTCTAACAAATATTAGGTTTTAAAATTTTGTCCCTTAGTTTTGGACGTTACTGTATATATATATATATATATATATATATATATATATATATATGAAGAAAAATATACGGAAAAAACAAACAAAAATCCTTATATGCAATTATGCTGTTTTAATGTTAATATAATGTCAACGTCGACCGTTTCGGTCTAATAAACCATCTTCAGGACATATTCATAAAATATAATTAACATTATCAATTCAACATGACAAAGACGATGGACATAAGAACAAGACTTATCCAAATAGATAACTGAAAGTTTTATGATCAGCGTTCCGTTTAAACATGGTCACGTTGTCGTGGGCGACGCTGTCAAAACGTATTCCTAAAATTTGAGTATTATGATTAATTAATGAGTATTAATTATGAGTATTAACATTAAAACAGCATAATTGCATATAAGGATTTTTGTTTGTTTTTTCCGTATATTTTCTTCATACTGTCGGATCTATATCCATATATTTGCTTACATACACACACACACACACATATATATATATATATATATATATATATATATATATATATAAGTTATTGACATTTGGAAGTAAGTTCCTTAAAAATATGCTCCGAAGATAATATCTGATAATGCATTTTGCCATCAACGGCTTCATCAGATGGATAATGAAAAATGTTTTTTGGGTTTTTTTTTTTTGTGTGTGTGTGTGTATGCATTTGTACGTGTTTCAAATACTTAAATCTTCTATTATTTTTCCCAAACTGGCGTCACTCGAGACTAAAAGAGAAAGAAACTGAGTAACTTTTAAAAATATAATTTGACATTATTTTTATATTCTTCGCTTTTAAGTGTCCGAGATTTGAAATAGAAATTCTTCGGAATAAGTAGAAAATAAATTAAACAATTGTTTTTATTCTTACGTTCTCTATGTCGATATATATTCAGGATGGTACGAAAGTCTTGCTTGTCCTACATAATATAATTTTCAATTTCAGATGGCTGACACGAACTCCTACACGAAAATGATGCTGTTTATACAGGCCTTCTCGATCTCTAACAGCGTCAATGAAGGTGAATATGTGCTTTGTATTACTATATTGCTTATACTTCTATTGTTATCAGTATTCTTGGTGACAAGACTTTCGGACCACCCTGTATATATTAGGGTGTCCCCAAAGGATTGACATCATTTAAAATGTGAATATCTGAGTAAAAGATTTATTCCTTAAGATTTGAGCAAGATATTCAAAGGGATGCAGATTTTCTAACCGATTTCACAGAAATGTTCAATATGCGCACCATCTCTGCAGTCAGTAGTCCTGCACCTGCTAAACACGCATTTGCTAGAATTTACGCAAGACATTCTACAGAGCCACGGTAATTCTTTGCTTAGGCTTGTAGGCTATATATACCTGACTTTTCACATAGCCGCATAGAAAAAAAATATTACAAGTTAGTTAAACGTGCTGGCCATTCCAACGGCACATTGCCCTTATCAGTGTCACGCTCGATCAATCATTCTGGTAGATTCTCGTTAAGATAAGTCCGTACAGTCAACGTAGTTAGTTTTTACACATTTTGTTAAAATTTGAGCGAGAATTGTTTGTTTGTTTGTTTGTGTGTGCGTGTGTGTGCGTCCATAGATCCTAATAAAAGGCGTAATTCTGGCAAATGTTCAAAAGAGCTACATTTCTTGGTACCACAAGTTGAAAACATTGCAGCAAGAACCCGTCATGCCACGAACGATGGATAGAATCATTCGTATTTGATTGAAAAGTAGGAAATGCAATGAAAACACATTCTTCCCGAAAAATGCTACCTTGAGGAACGGACTCCCGCGAGAATACTTCCCGATCACTACATTGTTAACCTTTTCAAGTCTACAGTCAACTATTATCTATTATACATATTCTCATAATCTCCACTTACTTCCTCATCATACTCCAACCACATTAAAAAATCCTCGCTCTTGAGTGGATCTTACGGATATCACTGTCCGCACAATATCCAATAAAATAAAATTATTTGCAGAACTGCTTGATAAAGTTTTCAGTCAATATATAGGCACGGTGGATATCGTAATGGATAAGCGGCATGGATTGGAGGAATCGGAGAGCCGAGTTCGAATTCCAGTCGAATCTTTTACATTCACTTACGTGCGAATAACCTTCTTCTCCCTCCAGCTATGGGTAAATAGCAGGGCAGACTTGGTTGTATAGCCTTGGATGGCAACTGATCTAGGAGGACAACACTGAATTCTAAACCTGCGGGGGTCGTTTGGGGACCTTGTGGCACGTAGTGCACCAGGTCTCTGTATTCGGCCCTTCAAAAAGTGTGGATGGTTCTGCACAAAAACTTCACCTCTATAATCAAATCTCATGTGCTGTTGTCGAGCTGTCGGTTTCCTAGGAACTGATCTTGACCCTCATACGACGAATTCGACGGGAGAGTCGAGTATATATATATATATATATATATATATATATATATAGGGTACGATTGATAGATTGTCGTCTAAATTATGCGAAAATTAAAATAACACTGACATCTTATTTTAACAGATATATTTACCAAAATGACAAAAAATGTCTTGAAACACGAAAGAGTTAATTTATTCAATAACACCACCATTGGCTTCAACCAGAGCTTCAAGACGAATTGGGAATCTCTTGCAACTCTTCTGAACGGTCTCCTTGTGAAGTTTGGGGAATGCTGTCATAATCCTTACTTTATTTGGTGTTTCAAGGAGTTTTATCGGTCTCTCGACTAACTGCATCCCACACATAGTAACCAAAGGGATGGATTCTGGCGAGTTAGGTTGCCAGATGTAAGGGGTGATGTGATCAAAGAAATTGTCTGGGTTCTCTTTCTTGTGTGGCATGATGTAGAGTGATGTTGCCAAACATAGGGTTTCCAAAAGCCGCTCTTTTGACTCAGGACAGCACTAACTCTTCAAAGCACTCCGTGTGGAACCTGATGCCCTGTGGAAACATGCATTGAGCCATAAGGCCGCTATCGCTAGTGATCATATGAAACACCTTCGTAATCACCATTATACTCATCCAACTCTTTCTGAATCCTCTACACTGTCCCAGATTGACAACGAAACACTCAGAAATGTTCGTAGTCAAGCTTCCGATGCGAATGGCAAGCAGTAAAACATACGGTTTCCAAATTTCTGGCGGGGTGAATTCCGTCATGGTGCTCTTTTTATCACAGACGGTGCCCAACAGACCCTACAATAGCGCGAAATTAAAAATACAAAATGGCGACAATTTATTCATCACACACTATCTCTCTTTCTCTCTCTCTCTCTCTCTCTATATATATATATATATATATATATATATATATATATAAATATGTATGTATGTATATATATATATATATATATATATATGTATGTATGTATATATATATATATATATATATATATATATATATATATATATATATGTATGTATATGTATCCGTTTGCTCACATATTTGTGTTTGGCGACTTTAACGCCCATCAGACCAAGTGGCTTAAGAACTGACCACGACGACATTCAAACACTTAACTTTACAGTTTCTCAATCCCTCACGCAGATAGTTAACTTTTCCCACTCGTTTTGCCTTCAACCGGGGAGGTAAAGCCTCTCTTCTCGATCTGTGTTTTACCCCCATCCCAGAGTCTTGTAGCGCCACGCAACTCTGCCCTCTTGGTAACTCCGATCATGTTATAGTATCTATTAATATCTCCTTCAACTCCACCCCCTGCAAAGAACCTCCTACCACTAGAACTTCATTCTACTGTCAACGAGCTGACTGGGACTCGTTCCGTGATTTCCTCCGCGATGTCCCCTGGAATGTTGTCTTTACGCTCCCCGTCCAAGAATGTGCTTCTAAGGTCTCTTCCTGGGTTAAAGCTGGAATCGACGCTTTCATCGCCTCAAGGAAATGTAGGGTCAAGTCACGCTCTTCCCCTTGGTTCTCCGCTCAGCCATCATTGCCCATAGGAACCTCTTCTTTCACCTATTTCTTAGCGACATGTCGGACAAGACGTCTCTTTGCCTCCACCCGTAACGAGTGTAAGCGTGTCCTCAGCGATGCTAAGTCACTATTTGCTGCTCAGATGAAAGAACGTATTACATCTCGCAAATTTTGCTCCAAAGATTATTGGTGTCTCTGCTAGAGCGTATTGAACAATTGCAAACCCGCTATACCTCCTTTGTTTAACCAGTTCGAAGTCCTAACCTCATCCGCCAACAAGGATGAATGCTTTGCTTGGAAATTCTCATTCAACTCAACCCTCGACTCTTCCGGTGTACCCATACCCGACTTCCCTTTTAGAAATGAGGCCCTATTGAGTGGGTTAAACCTAACCCTGTCTTTGGTATTGGGCATTATCTCCAATTTAGACCCCAACAAGTCTAGTGGTGGGGATGGGATACCAGCCATTGTCTTGAAGAAATGCGCGCCCGAACTGGCGCCCGCCCTCTCTAAACTATATAACCACTGCCTCAAGGAATCTTGTTTTCCTGACTGCTGATTCTTCGATTGTTCCTGTCTTCAAGAACTCTGGCGATCCATCTGACCCTTCTAATTACCGTTCTCCTACCCCTCTCGGGCAATGTCTTTGAAGCCCTAATGAATGCCGAAGTGATTAACCACCTTACATCCCATGATCTGCTCTTAGACAAGCAATATGGCTTCTGCTTTGCCCGATCTACAGCTGATGTGCTTACGGCCATCACTGAAACTGTCTACCAATAACGGGGAAGCTCGTACCGTGGCTCTAGACATCTCCAAAGCGTTTGATAGGGATTGGCATGCCGGCTTTCTTTGCAAGCCCCAGGGTTATGGTATCACGGGTCGATTGTTTGACATAATACAATCATTACTGTCAAACCGTGAATTGACGGTCGTTCTCAACGAATTCTCCTCAAAGTTCCTATCCCACGAACGCAGATGTTCCTCAAGTCTCCATCCTAGGCTCCACTCTATTCCTTATCTACATAAATGACCTTCTTGACGCCATAACTTCCCAAGTTGGCATCTACGCGGATGACACCACAATTTACTTCTGTCTCAAAAACAAATCTAGTGTCGCTGGCAAAACTAACCTGCCCGTGCGTCTCGAAAAGAACCTCCAATCGGTTGAGAACTGGGACAGGAATTGGCTGGTCAACTTTAATACCACAAAATCAAAACTGCTCTCTATTAATCACCACAGAGATCCTTCCCTGCCCTCTATTAGAATGTCTGACGCTCAACTTCTCGAGAGCAACTCTCTGCAGCTGCTCGGTCTCACGTTGACTGCTGACCTGATATGGAACAAATACATTGAGTCAATTGCTTCGTCCACCGCAAGGAAAGTTGGCTCTCGGTGCCGCGCCAGGAAATATTTCTCTCCGGAATAGATACTTCAGATCTACAAATAAACAATTCGCCCTTGCATGGCGTATAGTTGTCATATATGGTCTGGAGCACCTTCTGTTTCCCTCGGGGTTCTTGATAAGAGCCAGAGGCGGATATGCAATATAATTGGTCCTGTTCTGGCATCTCGTCTACAATCGCTCTCCCACAGACGCTCCGTCGCCTCTCTCTGTCTTTTTCATAAATACTTTCATGGTAATTGCTCCGAGGAGCTGCATTCGCTGGTCCCCAGACTTCAAGAATTCAAGCGCCCTACGAGGCTGGCATCTCGCTCTCACCCTTTCACTGTCGAAACTATTAAATGTAGCCGTCTCTTCTACTCCAATAGCTTCATATTTCGCAATATGTTTTGCAAGGAATATATACAAATTATTTCCTAAAGGCATTATGAAAAATAAAAAAAATAAGAGATGATAACACTTACAGAACAGACCGGCCGGTTTCGTTCCCAAGCTCATCAGGGTCGACTGGGAACAATTTAACAATTATTGCAATATATATTTTGACTCGTTCCGTGATTTCCTCCGCGATGTCCCCTGGAATGTTGTCTTTACGCTCCCCGTCCAAGAATGTGCTTCTAAGGTCTCTTCCTGGGTTAAAGCTGGAATCGACGCTTTCATCGCCTCAAGGAAATGTAGGGAACTTGGAAAAACAATATTTAGTTCAGAAATGTCCTATTTACTTGCGGCTTCATTTTTTTGGTTCGCGGGGCGAGCTTGTGGCCAGGCGGGTCTTGTCTGCTGTCCATCTGTGCTATTTTTCGGCTCAACTAAGGATTCATTTTGCGACTCGTTCTGCCTTTTCCTCTATGCGTAAGGATCCTCTTCCTCCCCATCATGTTTCTTCCGTGATTTATTCTTTTAAATGTGGTTGCGGTAGCAACTACATAGGAAGGACTTCCCAACGTTTAGATTGTAGGATCAGGCAGCATGTCCCATTGCGAGTTCTTAATCCGGATGCCCGTAAGAGCCAGTTGGTTAATAATTCCGGGTCAGCGATCACCGAACATTTGATAAATTGCAGGGATTGTGCGAAGGATTTCAGTCCGAATTGGTTTACTGTACTGTCCAGTTCGCACTCTCCATTTTATTTGCGAGCACTTGAGTCTCTGTATATTCGGTCCAGGGAGCCGTCTCTTTGCAAGCAACAAGACTGTCTCCTTGGGCTTCACGTTATTAGACTCTAGTGTGTATCATACATTCCCTTCACACTCCCCCCAATTTTTTTTTCTTCTTCTTTGTGCTGTGCAAATTCGCGCGGTTTGAATTTTTTTTCCCTCATACTATTAATCATTTCATTTTTTAATGTTTTAATTGTATGTAGGGTGTTTGTGTGAGTCAAAATATATATTGCAATAATTGTTAAATTGTTCCCAGTCGACCCTGATGAGCTTGGGAACGAAACCGGTTGGTCTGTTCTGTAAGTGTTATCATCTCTTATTTTTTTTATTTTTCATAATGCCTTTAGGAAATAATTTGTATCTATTCCTTGCAATATTACGGTTCTGTACCTGCAACAATTTATTTAAATATATATATATATATATATATATATATATATATATATATATCATGCAAATAAACGGCAAACGTACTTTTGGGCGGTAAGATGAAACTGACATGTGATTTAAAGTAGGACTTCTTGAATTTACGATTCAATAGAGAGACGAAGTTGTTATGAGTTTTCAACTCCAGGAAGATAATGATTGCAAATGAGAAACGCTAATTATTGTGCTGCGCTGAAAATGTTCTTCTTGCAACACGAATTGGAGAAGTCTCTCATGGTTAATCTATAGCACTACAGGGACTAATTAATAGGGACTAATTAATAGGGACTAATTAATAGGGTTCATTGTATTTTAACCCGTTGTTATTAATATACTTACTGACGCACGACGCAGAGTTGCGTCTGTAAGGAAGTAGCAAATTGACTTTTCTGCAGATGGGCTTTCATTCTATAATTATGCATCTTTACATAACATTTTGCCTGTGTATTGTCCTTTTTACTGTTATATTTTATCTTGATTTGCAGAGCTGACATGAAAAAGCAGCACATAAAATTGTGGAGAGAAAAAATAGCCCAAACGTAAGTAGCGTCATTCGTTAACTTCGTAGGTCACTGTGAACTTCTTGATATTGTCGATGGCTGCATAATAGCTGCTATGCCAAGGCTAGACACGTTTTCGAATGCATACTTCTTCTTTTTTTTAACTCTATACTGTTTACCAACTAGACCTAGAAAGCTCCGTTTGCTCTGCTATTTAACCAATAGATGAGGGAAGAACAATTAGAGAATTAGCTCGAAAGTAAATGTGACGAATTATATTAGAAGTTGAACTTGACTTGGTATAAACATTTCGCTAATTATTTCACCACCAGTACATCAGTCATTCTTTATAGGTGAATAATTTCCGTTTTATTTTGTAATAATCATGGATAGCTAACCTAACTACTGTTCACCTTGCCGAAATGGTTTTAAAATATAATAAATTAATGAAATGAGCAGGAAACTCCTTCCTCTATTCTTTCAATAAAATTCTGTTGCCTATCATTGAAACAGACGATAGGAAAATAAATAGCAAAGTGGAAAAAAATGTTCGTGTGATGCATTTTACTTTTATGAATCCATTGGACTAAAGTGAGATTTACATTGACTGTAACTGCGCATGCGCACGAGGAAGAGGAGACGCTGAAATTCTAATATTTTAAAATTAAAGTCTGTCTATATTTCTGAGATGAGGTATTATGTACAGTATTTACATTATTCGGACTATTGTCCTCATCTTTGTCGCCCTATTTATCACAACGTTTCGGCCGTTGTACGCTCCGGCCTTCTTCAGGTGGTTGGAATGTCGAACTGAACCCTTTATTAGCAAGAGATAACTGATAACTGACATCCATCAAACATGGCACGTGGAACTAGAACAGTCTACCCCAGTGATCGAAATAAAGGGTTCAGTTCGAAATTCCAACCACCTGAAGGCAGGAAACGTTGTGATAAATATGGCGACAAAGATGAGGACAATAGTCCGAATAATGTAAATACTTTAAAATTAAATTTAAACAATAAAGCAAATGGAAAATCTCGCCTCCAAAAAGAAGAGTTGCAATAAAATTACTATAAGTAATTTTGAAGTCGAAACAAATTAAAAATTTGCACAAATCAATGAGTAAATACTTATTTAAGATTGTAAAATACTTATATTTTCATGTCAAATAATGAAATACTAATTCATTCAGGATGTTGCGTTAAACATATTCTTTTTATCCCAGCAACATGTTTCTTGTGTATTAATTAATATTTATCGCACTTTTTTAAATGCATAATAAACTTGCCCCACGATAAATCTATTATAAAGTTTTAATAAAAAAAATATTCGAAACTGTAACATGCTTATCGAACTGATTAATTAACGGCGTAAGCGATTCTAACTGTTCACCTTTAAAAGTGAAATGCCATACCACCACACATGATTTGATTATATTAGGTTGGTGCAAAAATAATGTCGTTTTCTCACATAGTAACATATGTGAGAAAACGACATTGTTTTTGCACCAACCTGTGGTGGACATCAATGAAAAACCAGCCATCTTTTTCCCAAAGACCGATACCATTTTTTTAATCGATTTCTCCAGAGGCGAAGCAGTAAAGCCACTAAGACACAGGTGGTTGCTGGTTGTAGAAGAATTAGAAAACAGAACCATTACTAATGAGTGGGAGGAGAAAAGAGTTAACAGGAGGACGGTAGATAGCGATTGACATTGCATTTAAATTTTTGGAGGTCAGAGTTGGCTGGAAAGAAATAGCCAGCTCAAGTGAAAACTGATGAGATCTTGACGCCAGTCTAGTACTGCGCTTAAATTCAAAAAGTCTACCTACCAAAGCGAAAGGCTCATCTGAATAATTACCATGAAACTATTTATAGAAAAGACACAGGGAGAGAAACTTACGGTGGCTGAAGCTAAGCCACCAAATCAAAACGGATAATATTGCTGATTCTTCTTTGAATTTTATAAAGGTGTTTAAAGAAAGTATCAGGAAAGTGGTGCAATAAATATTTATTATGCAGTGTTTCTTTAGAACATGCATATACTCACTACAAAACTGTACATCTTGTTTCAACGTCAATAGTAGCATCATGATCCCCCAGCTGATGAAACGTTAAAAGAATTTTTTTAACGCTGAAACAAGATGTACAGTTCTGTAGTGGGTATATGCATGTTCTAATGTAACACTATATATATATATATATATATATATATATATATATATATATATATATAACAAAGATTATGTAAAACAAAACAGGTCGACCTGTGTATTTCTGGAGGATACCGCTTATAAGGCTAGCAGTATTTGTATTTAAAGTGCTCGATATTAAGTAAATAAAGCATAAAAAGCAACTAATTAAAATTAAATGCTCAGCTGAACTTGCCGGAAAGCACATTATTCAGAATCTTGAATTCAGTCGGGGTAAATACCTAATGCATCAAGTTTGTCCGCTAAATATCACGTCTCGCCCTTATCTTACACATTTCTAAGTATACCACATTGTGCATGGAATATTGCTGTCACGATCTGGTCGGGTGTTTCTGCAATGTATTTAGAGAACCTTGATAAAATACAAAGAAGGATCTGCAATGTTATTTTTCATAACCTGGGATATTGGTTTCAGCCTATGTTGATGACGCATTTATTCCTGTCTCGAAAGTATGTCTGGTCAGTCGGAAAAGGTCAAATTAGCGGCTGACCTAAAATAATGTCCTTCACTTTGTTGTTAACTGGAGCAAAGAATGAATTGTTAATTTTAACGCCTCTAAAAGAAAACTGCTCTTCTCAATTAATCATCCTAGACCCCTTTCTGTCTTTCACATCTAGGAGAGTGTTGTGACGCCTCGAGCAAACATTCTCGTATCACCTGAAGTGGAAAGACTATATTAAATCCATTGCTAGGTTGTCTTGCTAAGAAAGTTGGTTCACTGTGTATCGCAAGACAATTTTTCTCTCCAGCGTCTATCTTACTGTTATGGAATGGTTTCACAGTGGAAGCTTGTATTTGTAGTAAGTCGGTCCTAAAATCGGTTCGACGTACAAAACGTTAGGAACTTGATATAATAGGTAATGACGCAGAGAAATCTAGTTGTGGTCGCTGATATTTTAGTATCCGACTAACGGTCGTCCGGCATCGACTGACGATATTTAGTCACCCCCCACGAGGGCATCATGTGGCACAAAGCCGGTTTAACGTGGGGTCTCCGAGCCTGTGGGCTCGGCCAAAAATATGCCCATTGAACCCTTATAAACGAGTTCATGGTCGGTTTACCTCCTCGAAAGAGACTCCGCCCTTCGGCGTAGCCTCTTTCGGGTTCCTCCCCGCCCGAAGGCAGAGAGTTCAACCGATCAGCGGGTCGACCGACATCGACTGGTATTTAGTCACCCAACCCACGAGGGCATCATGTGGCACAAGGCCGGTTTAACGTGGGATCTCCGTGCCCGTGGGCTCGGTCAAAAATATACCCTTTGAACCCGTATAAACGGGTTCAGGGTCGGTTTACCTCCCTGAACGAGACTCTACCCTTCGGCATAGCCTCGTTTGGGCTCCTTCCCACCCGAAGACAGAGAGTTCAACCGTTCAGCTGGTCGTCCGACATCGACTGACGATATTCAGTCCCGCCCAACTGGGGCAACATGTGACACAAGGTCTGTTATTTATTGTGGGTTTTCCGAGCCCGTGGGCTCGGCCCAAAAATATGCCCATTGAACTCGTATAAACGGGTTCACGGCCGGTTTACCTCCCCGAAGGAGACTCCGCTCTTCGGGGTAGCCTCGTTCGGGTTCCTCTCCGCCCGAAGGCAGAGAGTTCAACCGTTCAGCCGGTCGTCCGACATCGACTGACTCACCGACCAACTGAGCGACTGGTACTTATTATAGGTGGGAGAGTCTATTAATTATAGAATAGTTGTGTTCCACTATAACACTTACATATCTAAAATATATAACTTACATATCTATATATATCTATTCGCCCATGCCTTGAATATTTCTGTCACATTGTTCGGTGCTCCTGCTATATACATGGTTATTAAAAACGAATGAATCGATTTCATTACGCAGTGCTTGTTCTAAAGCATCGTATTGGAATGAGTCGGTGACTATTTGAATGATGAGTTTTCTAAGTTCTGAATGGCTTTCACAGGGGCGCTGTAGTCGTGTCGTATCTCTGGCAACGTTCATTTGTTTGCTTATCACCGGAATGACGACTCCTCAGCAAAATGAATTCAGTGTTCTCGATTTCGCGAAAACAAATTTGGTTGTCATGTTGCAGCCTGCTTTTCGAAGGCAATTTGACATTAAACCGCTTTCTCCTAAGAACATTCGACAGTAGTTTAAACAGTTTCAAGAGATTGGGTGTCTCTGTAAAGGATAAAGTCCAGCTCGATTACGAGTTTCGGTGGAATCTATCTCTCAATCCACTATCTAGCATGTGTGAATAAGTGTCCCGCTGATGAATTGGTCGGAAGAGGGGCCAAGACATTGCTCTTTGTGCTTGGCCTGCAAGATACTCAGAACTTACTGTATGCGATTTTTTCTTGTGGGGATACGTAAAAGATTGACTTTATTTTCCATGCTACCCACTAACCTCGATAATATTAAACATCGAATTACAACAGCGATCAGCTCAGTGATATGCCGATATGTGTCTGGGAGGAATTCTCGTATCGCATTGATGTTGCCCGTACTTAAGATGGTGGCCATATTGAACACTTGTAAAACAGGAAATAAAATTTGATTGTAAGTAGAATACTTGTGAATTGGCTGGAGTTTTCTATTGCTTTTCTTTATTAATATATTGCGTAATGAAGTCAATTCATCCTTTTTAATAACTCTGTATTTAGAGATTATTCGTAAAATACGAAAAAGAATCTGCAATGTTATCGGTCGTTACCTGGAATATTAGTTTAAGTTACTTTCTCACCGTAGTGACATAGCTTTGTTGTGCCTTTTCTATAAATATTCCCAGTGTATTCCTTTGTTATTTATAAATTTAAACGTACGACTATAATGGCGGCAAGGTCTCATCATCTTATAGTTGAAATGGCCAGATATAACCGTAAGTTCTTTCAGAACAGTTTCTGTTATGGTAATTTACCCACGTACGCATGGTCTTTCTCAGCTATAAATTGGAACAGGTACAGCCTTTTGGAGAGGGAAGTTTGCAGCAGTCAGCTCTGACAGTCGGATCGAAGATTCTAGCTGTAACACTCTCGTTTGTATATATTTGTATTACTCTTTCTGTTAATATATTTGTTTAACTCAATTCCTCTCTTTGTGTCTTCATTTCTGATCCTAACAATGCCAAAACAGTTTCCTTTTGCGCACAAAGCTCTTTTGTCTTCATGCTTTCCAGCCATGTTTGATCTTTTGTCTTCCTAATTCCTGTTCATTCAGTATTCCCTGTCTTTAATAATGTCTTTCTTTTTTTTCTTATTCCTTCATACTCAATAACTGCGTAATACGAGCTTTGGAGTGATATATATATATATATATATATATATATATATATATATATATATATATATATATATATTCTGTTGATACGCTATTTTTATAGATACACATATTTAAGTAGATGCTGTTTATAATAAACAGTATTAATAACATTTAGCGACCTGAATGTCCGAGAAATCTCATAGAAAATATGAGTCCTCCGACAGGAATCGAACATGTATCTTACACGGAACCGTCATATAGCCTCACGTGTTATACCATTTAGCTACAGAGGGATCGTCTGGTGGGCCAGGTTAAATTATTGTTTTTGAACTACAAATTTCCTATGATTTCTCTCCAACGCTCATATCTGCTCGAGGCACAGCATAATGTAAACAAATGACATCATATATTAAGAAATGTTCTAAATCCGGAAATTAATTTAAATTAATAATATTAGTGTCATATATATATATATATATATATGTGTGTGTGTGTGTGTGTGTATGTGTGTGTGTGTGTGTGTGTGTGTGTGTGTGTGTGTAATACTCAAAAATCATACCAAATTTTAAAAAATGAGCAAATTCCTATGAACCAAGTGAAATTAAACATTAATACATTGAGCACAGCCTTTTTGGCGAATCGAAATGTGTTGTTTTAGAAATGTGTTATTGTTAACGGATATATATACCTAGTTCATAGAGCAATATTTTAAAATATTATCATATAAGGTTATAAATACCTTAGCAAGCTACAGCGGTTTCGCCTCTTTGATGTGTTTTGGTTATATTATTTGCTACTCTATATTTAAATATACTCTTTCTTTTTTTTCTTTTTTTCTTTCTTTCTTTCTTTCTTTCTTTCTTTCTTTCTATCTATCTATCTATCTATCTATCAATTCTTTGTTTTATTCTGTCCATTTATCCATTCCACTTTGTTCACTCGTGAAGTTCTTTCTAACCAACCTCGCCCCACTCTATCTTACAGGCAGACATTAACGTCTGTCAAATGCCAAATACAAACCAAATCAAACGCGTTAGTTTTATTTGACCCACATTCATTGACGTACTGCTGGCGTTATCCTATGGTCAGTGTAGCTTGTTTTGAAAAGCAACCTAGGTTACTCAAATGAACGCCACTCTATCCTGTCAAGTCTCGCCGGTCGAAGTTAACTTTTCTTCCAGGGAAACGTAAACCTTCTGAACGACGCCCACCAACATACCCCTCCTTGACATCTCCTTGTGTTTCATTTCATTATACGTCTGGTTATTGGTGTGTCTCATTAAATAACAACTTCTTCTGCGAGTGTCCACTTTCAGCTGCGAAATGCACAAGAAAGTGCATATGGCATTTTGTCAGACATGTTATTACGTTTCGTGTACATCTTGCGACAATGTATTTGTGTTGCCTGATTCAGTACAACAGGGAAGTCCTGTAGCGTTTGGTAAAGAGAATTTTAGAAACAAAAAGCAAAACAAGACAAACAAAAGGTGATGACTATAATAAAAGCTAAAGAAAATGAAACAATATCTCAATGATTAAAAAACAATTCTCTTCCAGTGCTTACTATGTTTTCACATAGTCATCTTAGTAGTGTCCTGATTTCATTTCTTACAGGTACCTTTAAAATGATTGCTATAGTTAACAGAAGGGACTCTCCAGATAATTCAGTAGTCTTGTTAGTTTGATAACCGAAAAGATATTAAATAAGATGAAAGAATAATTCCCTAGGAGGATAACATGAAAATGATGATCGTCTCACGAACCGGTTTACTTGTGTTTGGAAGGCCAAGAATCAAGGATAAACCGCTATTGTGATATCGTTTGAAGGTATATTGTAGATAAACGTCTATTGCCGGTAGGCCGACGTCCATTTTCTTTTCTTCATCCTGGTGACAATGGTGGGCGTAAGAATTACGAGAAGCAACAAGAAAATGTCATTCGAGAAATAACAGATTTGCTTTTAAGCGCCCACAGTTTGCTTTTTATGGAAAGGATGTGTTTTCTTCCTATTAGTCTGTCTTCAAATGAAAATAAAACCAGTTTATGAAGCTCGGCTCTAAAACCATTCATTTCCATCCTGCAGTACACATATAAACACTCACTCAAACAAAAACACAAAAGCGTATGTATGTATTTCTCATTAATATTAATAATTGATGTTTAGTGGAAGCACCTGTTTCAGTAGACATCTTTGTTTTTAATCACTTGAATTCAATGTAACTCTGTGGATTGCATATTTTTAAGAGTAATGCCCAGGCTGGTAGACGATATCAGGGGAATAGCGCGAACTGTATCTCACTTCTCTCTCTATTGAATTACAGAACGCAATGCGGACAAGACGTGTCACGTTTCCCCTACCGGGAGAATGTTTATCCCCGGGCTAAACAAGTATCGTATACAGCACACTACACTATTTCTTATCAGAATAAAACCACACGTGATCACAATAGCATCAGCACTACAATTTCTCTCATAAACATGTCTCCTTTGGATAGAAGACTATATGCCAGTTAAACAAAGGGAACAGTGCCGTTACAAACCGATGACTCCCTTATCTTTCTGCTAGCTTAATGTCATCCCGAGGTCTGAAAAAAAAAAAATTTCATTTATAGTAGAATGTTTCCAGTTTGTTAAAGAATGTGTTTTTATCACAATTTCTGAGCTTTGTTACACATAGTTTGTATAAAATCCATTTAAATATTAAATTCCTTCGAGAATGAGGAATTATTCAACTGAATTTTGGTAATACCCAAATTTAATGTGAATGGTAATATCAATCAGTTACTTACAAGGAAAGCATCAGCATTTATTGTCCTCGCAACTAGTACTACTATCATTTACAATTCATAAGATGTTTCTCTTAAAACAATTTTTCAGGAAAATAGGTTTCTCAAGCTCATAAGCTGTTATAATTCTTTCCAGTATTGATGGGGGTTTTTCTTTTTTAACTTTCGTTTGATGTAGCGTGGAATGTCAATATTTTGGTTATATCATTCCTTTCTCTTCGAGTTAGATATGATATCCATTTTAGTTGTTACGGCTGTTGAAAGTCCTCAGGTGGATTCTGTTATTTGTTACTTTTTTGCTTGTGATTCTGTAGCTCCAATACACAATGTTCGCTTCACTATTTGAAAGTCATTTTTAACCATCGAAAGCGATTCTTTAACGTTGTCAGTTTAAACATTTCTGAGCTGGTTTCCTGCCACACATCCATATCCATGTCTTGATCTGACGTGGCTTTTCGGGCTAATGTTTTGGTTTTGTTTAAATTTGTGGTGAAGGCCGAAACTGCAGTTACCCTGTGATAAATTTCTTACAACTGTTCCATAAACACTTTTTTAAACATTTCAACCCAAGCAACGCAATAAAGCTGCTAGAACCAAAGGGGTTACTCTCTGTGAGAAAATAAGAAATGAGTAAAACATTTTTAAGGGTAGAGAACAATAAAAGAAAAGGAATTAAGACGACAGGAGATTGCATTTAAACTTTTGAATATCAAAGTTGACTGAAGCCGAAATTTGCTAGTGGAACATCGAGAAATTTATAAAGAATGGTACCTAGATAGCAATCTAGTACTGCACTTAAATTGGTAAAATCGATGTACCATTGAAAAAAAATTTTCAAAAGAAATTACCATGAAAATGTTTATAGAAAATCCTACAAGAAAACTATGTTATGGCGGTGAGAAAATGACTGAAGCAGAGATGTCAGGTGAAGACCAATAACCTTGCAGATTCTTCTTTATCAAGAATCAGTAAATACATAGTAGAACACTGAGGTATCGGAAGTGTTTATTATTTAGTAGATCCACATTCTGAATTTTTATAATGGATTCAGAGTCGGCGCCATATTTTTTTCATTCCATTTCCAGAATATTGAAAAGGTTTATTTCTAGTCTCTATTCCTTGAAAACTTGATAGATGGTGTTGATTTTCGGTTCAAGATAAGATCATGTCGGAGTTATCTTCTCCTTAATTCCCTAATTATCTACTAGGGGTCGCTCTCCCTACACTATAAATACTGAGCAATTTCTTGCCTCGTTCTCTTTTTCATTTCTTCATTTCAGCCAACACCTCTACAATGTGAGCTCTCGCAAAAGATAGCGTTTCCCATTTGTGTGAAACGCCATGAACATTATACACACATACACGTACGTACGAACATTCACCAAAAAACAAACACAAATGTTCACACACACACAAAAGTTAATGTCATTGTCCATTGTAAAATTGTGTTGTTTAATACATATATTTGTTTATATATATATATATATATATATATATATATATATATATATATATATATATATATATATATATATATATTAAAGACATTTTTATGTTTAACGTTCTTTTTATAGATACAAGTATTTAAGTAAATGCTCTGTTTATAATAAACAGTATTAAATAACATTTACCGGCCTGAATGTCCGAGAAATTTTCATAGAAAATATTCGTGTTTTGACAGGATACGAACCTATGAAAATTGTCGGAATTTGTCCATTTCGTAATATATATATATATATATATATATATATATATATATATATATATATATATATATATATATATATATCGGTCTTGTTTGTTTTTTTTCATTGTCTGTTAGACACTACTTGAGTCCGCCATTGTTCTTGTAGTTGGATCTTCTTCTAGCAGGAAATAAACAGCACGTGTTCCTAATTCAACAACACTCAAGCCCACACGGTCCTCTAAAATCATTCTTATCTAAAATATGACTGCCTAGTTCATCATTATAGCTCCCTAACTGTTAATATAAAACAGGCAACTAAATACAAATTTTGCGTTCCCTTTATTGCAATATGCTCTATACAATATATTTTCTTTCTTTTATTTATTTCGAGATAATGACGTATATACATTGTGACTTTTATTTTTTACTTTTGCCGAATCAAACGTAAATCAAAATCCAAATGTATGTATCTTATTATTAAAACATTGATGTTAAGTTTCGTATCTATAAATAAATATCTATTTGCACGTTGAATGTCTCTGTGTGCGCGTTCAGCTTTTTTTTTTCTTTTTCTTTTTTTTTTAGTTTTATTTAAATGCTCTTTTTCATTCACAAGGTAAATCAACGGCCAAAATAGAGCGAATGAAGACTAGCGACTCTTAATTTGCATCTAACTGATTAGCAGCACTTCCGATGACGTCAACGGAAGTGACCACTTAGATGACGTCAGTAATATCACTGCGATAAAGAAATAATCTGTTGGCATTTGAATATCAACAAAGAAATTTCAACAGAAAGATTGATTTTTAGAGAGAAACCAAAGAAGAAGATAAGAAATCCATGTAAGAATAAGTGCATGAGGGAATGATAGAAAAAAAAGATAAACCGTACTTAAAAAAATGGAGAATAAATAGATTATTAAATGTCAATAATCACCGATATATATATATATTGTGTGTATTTAGGCAACATCTTTTCATTCATACACGTTTCATTAAATAATATAGACAAGTGTTGTCTATTTATTTTATGTAAATTTTTTTCGTAACTTCTGATAAGTTTAATAACATTATCGTTGAAAGAAGAAATTCCCAGTAGTGATCCATATTTTTTTAATACAATCTAAGCTTTCGGCTTACATAAGCCATTATCAAAGATGTCAATTACAACATATTAAACAATATACGGACAAGACAGTGATGATAGTCTGTCAATGTTTACCTAGATGATTTCTAAGCAACGATAAACACGCGCATATAAGACGCTAGAAGCGAAAATCAACGGCTTCCCATACTTCTACAATTTACTCTCGTGTGGTCATGTGTGACGTCATGAGATGCGGTGCGATTTTCGCTTCTAGCGTCTTATATGCGCGTGTTTATCGTTGCGCGGAGATCCCACGGTCTCGGAGATCCCACGTTAAACCGGCCTTGTGCTACATGATGCCCTCGTGTGTGTGTGGGGGGGTGACTAAATACTGTTCAGTCTGAAGTCTAGAGTGAGGTCCGTCAGAAGTCCGTCAGGAGGCTCTCAGTCAGAGCGAGCGAGTCAGTCAGTCGAGTCAGCGGCAGTCCGAAACAGAGTCCTGTTCAGACCATTACTACAAGACATTGGAATAGTGATACTGGTCGAGACTACATTGTTCGTACTAACACTTTCTACTTCTCTGTATATATTCCTGTGTGTAATATATCTGTCTTATTTCATACCTGTGTCGAGTTCTTTATTGGTTCTACCTTGAACCATCATCGTGGTACAAGGAACCGGACCATAACATATATATATATATATATATATATATATATATATATATATATATATATATACCGGCCTGCTCACTCGAGAAAACTTAACAAAGAAGAGGAAAGCCCAGGTCGGATCCGTACCTTCGCTGCTCTATTTCAGCGTAAGCCACCGTCTAATCCTCGTGCTTTGAATGTACTGAGAGCTTTACCGACTGACAAGGGTGTATTTGGCTTTATACTCATTCACTCACCCAGAAAGCTTCACTTCTGTTCAGTTTGTTATCATTAAACAATTTCGTAATTAAAACCGAAGAGATATATGTCTGTCGTACGTTGGTACCAAAGAAAAGTAGTTGTCAAATGGTTGGTTATGTTTACATAGCGGTAGCTTTCTTTTCGTATGCTGTAGTGTTTTCTGATATAGCTAAAGTGTAAATGCTGTGAAACTTACTGATATTTTTAATTTTAAATATTCTGTTAGTTATGTGCCATGCGTGATACACGCTTAGGCGATCATGTGTATTTCGAGGCATATTTTTCCCGCAGTATGTTGCCATTTCTTTCTGCGGTTGCCATCCAAGGATATAGAACCCGGTCTGTCCTGCTATTTACCCATAACTGGAGGAAGAAGAAGTTTCATACCTTTCCCAAGGTTATTAGCACGTAAGTGAATGTAATGGATTCGAACTCGGCTCTCCGATTACTCAATCCGAGCTGCTATCCATTACTCCACCGTGCCTCATAAAATGCATAAATGCGTAGAAATAATTCCTACTATTACAGACATCATCAGATATGGAAATAGATTTTGTTCTTGTTTTTACTTCTCAGTAGTAAGAGGACAACGAAAATAGAGATGTAATCCGAAAGAGAAAGTCAGAAGATGGAGGACACATCGTCAAGATCAAAATGAGACAATATCAAGCTGAGAAAGAAATCACCAATCAATGTATAGTGTCTTACAATAGATATTTCTTGCGACAGTTCAATAGTGATATCCATATTGAAATCTGCTCATCAATTCATTCAATCAATTATTGCATGAAATACACATCAAAGGGGTCAGATCAAGCTGTTTTTGTACCACTCCGACTGATTTTTTTGTTACCTTTGATTTAAATTTGAACAAGGGAATGACTCCTATCCAAAATATAAAAGAAGAAAGCCAAATGTAGATGTCACATTGGCAAGCACAGTCAGTAATACTGAAATGCATCATTTTTCTCTACAAATTATAACACTGATATAAAATCAATGATGATTTCTTAAAACAATGTGTGACACGAAGCAAGGCGCGGGTAATTCGGATAGTCTATATATATATATATATATATATATATATATATATATATATATATATATATATATATATAATTATTTATTTATATTCAACATCATCACTTGATAAGACACCGGAGGTGTTGAAACAAAATGGCTATTTTTGTAGTGATTTTATAACATATTCATGTTATAATTTTTATATAAACAATTATATCTGCTCTACTCTGTATTGAGCACTCTTTTAAGAATAGCAATTGTTGGTTATTACAATTTATTCCGTATACACAAATCATGTACTTGTATATATATATATATATATATATATATATATATATATATGTATGTATGTATGTATATATATATATATATATATATATATATATATATATATATATATGTAGCAGAAAATTTGTATTTGTTCAAAGCCCACAGATACCACCTATGATTTTAGTTACAGTTTCTGAGGGCGGACTATTGATGGCATTACCTAGCATGATCAACGATCTGAGCAAGTTTAGTGCGCTCGATCAAGAATGTTATATATATATATATATATATATATATATATATATATATATATATATATATATATATAGGAAAAAAGAAAGAGAAGGGTAGAGAGAAAGAAGGCAAGACATAGCATCATGAAAAAAATGGAGAGAGTGGTGTAAAAATTTGATTAAAACGAGAAAGAAATAAAGATAAATTTTTACAAAATGCGAACAAAAAAAAAAGGTTTAAACCAGCCAACATTATGCAAAATAATGGAGATTAATATCGAAAACAAAAAGAGACGCTAGAAGCTTCGGGGATTAAATATTTTTTACAATTATCGAAGGATCTGAAAATAGTAACACTGTTTTCTTTGTACCCATCTGGCAATGTTATCACTTCCCCACTCCTACACAAACACACACCATTATCGAGAGCAACCAATCATTATTTTCAGTCTTTGTCAGTAGAACCATTTCTCTATTTATTAAACTGTCTTCATCATCTGGGAGGAGATTGTGTAACATTCGTCTATGGTTTGTATTGGTTGAAACAGCTGCGTGTAAAGTCTGGCAAGCTAGACTCGTTACTGCACGAGTTGCGTGTGATTTATAGCAATTCGGCTTTGAAAGCACTCGATTAAAGCCTGGCGGTTTTTGTTCTTTTGTCATTATTAATTTCATTTCCCTCAGTCATTGCATCAAAGAGAACAAAGTGGGTGGTTGCAAAGCGTACGTGTCAGTAAATTAAGAACAGATGATTTCTTATCTGTGGTCGTTTAAAATGAGAATTGAAGAAACCCCAATCAAACAATACAACAAATAATTTTTTTTTGGGGGGGTGTTTTAAGAGGATGGAAAATGCGACACGGAAATCCGAAGGTAATTTGGGATAATGAAAGGTGCTTTCTAAAAGCTAAGCAAAGTATTAACGAACAGGAAAATTTCATTAGAACTGAAGAAAAGAATACAGAACCGTTATGCAATATCGGTCCTATGCATTGTCCTGAAAGCACCCATATCTGTTTTTACGATTAGAAGCTGAAGGATCCTGAACTTCCAGAAGTTTTACCGGCAGCAAGTTTGCAGCCTTTAACCTACTTGACAGTGAGATTGACACTCTCGCATTCGAAATCAAAAAACAACAACTGAAGAGGTTATGGGAAAACCACGTAAGAAAATTCAGGCGGGGATCACGAAATTTGAGCTACGAGGAAAAAACAGAACCAAAATGATGAGATGATAGAGGAGCAGGGCAACGCCATTGAGAAAGGTATAAAATCAGCTGGCAGCAAGAAGACTTACAATACCCCCAGATCCCTCATAGATGACAAAGATGGCACTCTACTGACAGAGAGGGTGGAAGTGTAGAATAGGTGTTCTGAATACTTCGACGGTCTTCACAATTGTAAGTTCCATCCAGATACCTCTTTGCTGGAAGCTAGCCATTACCCCAGAAAAGGCAGTTGACCCAGCGCTGAAGAAGAAGGTAGAAATCTGAAACCTTTCAAGCCACCTGAAGTGGACAATGAAATAGAATAACAATGAAGATAAAGAAAGTGTCAAAACCGTAAAAGTTCTATGCCAATGGATTTGGAAATAGAGGTGGCCAAAAGAGTGAACCGAGTCACTACAAAAGAGGGATTATATCAAGCAATGGCTCAATTATAGAACAATAAACCTGACAAACTAATCCAGGAATGTCGTGTTCCGTATTATTTCACAGTCGTCTGAAATCTTTGGCTGAAGAACTATCAGAAGAACTGGTACCTTTTAGATGTGGACGGATTACAGTGAAATAAATCTTCATCTTCATCGAGAAATTTCTGCAAAACCAGAGGGACCTGTTCGAAAATTTCGTTGATTTTCCAAAGGTATTTGCACTGTGAATATAAAGAAGGCAACTGGAACTGGAAGTCGGCTCTCCGATTTCCAATTTCGAGCCATTAACCATTCTACAACCCTCACATCCAAGCTTACGACATTATATTACCAAGCGGTCACCTATCTAGCCACTGACCAGGCTTGACGTTGCTTAACTTCGATGATTGTACGGGAACAAGTGTTTCAACGTGATATGGCCGTAGGCTCTTTTCTTTTTAAGCAATGTGAATTAAATCTGTCGATCAGTGCATTCCAGAGTCTTTATAAAGAAAATATTCCCTCCAGTAGAGTGAGAAGATGTGCATACCTTTTAAAAGAGTAATTGAACATAGATGGACTACGAAGTACTCTATGGACGAGCTGTATAAAGAGCATAGGAACAGAAGATGGAACACAGCGCAGATTTCCTTATTAAGACTATTGAATGCTCAGGCTGGTATAAGTAATTAACATGTTAAAAAGAACATAGAGAGGTTGCTCAAACAGTTGTATGCTTTAAAATATCATGTTTAAAGCAATGCCATGAAGGATTTTATTAGGTTGGTGCAAAAATAATGACGTAACAATGTCGTTTTTGACGTATATTTAACGTCAAAAAACGACATTATTACGTCATTATTTTTGCACCAACCTAATATATGTATAGGGCAATGTAAATATATGTGGACGGTAACACTTCTTTGTTAAATCGAACGGACAAGGTGTGTCAGTTAAGCTTTTTGGTGGATTTCACCTATACAAGTTTCCATCTGACATCAAGTGACTAATTCGATACCATGTAATACTCACCAAATGGTTATCAAGGGTTTTTTGTCCGTTTTATTTCATAAAATTTGTTTAGACAAATATCTTTGTTTGTATCATTGTTATGAGTGTATGGCATTCGTCTGTCCCGAGAAACCTCTGGATCTGCACCCAAGGCTTTATGTCTCAGCTGTTCATGGTGTTGCAACATATATTATGGCTGTACAGGCCCACACTGGACTAACAGTTTCGATTGCAATGAATGCATGTGAAGACGATCTCCCCCCGATGTCCTCTTGTTTTCTTTCCGTCGAGCACGCTTCTTCTAATCGGCAAGCCTTTTTCAGCAATCGCTTCATGAGCGATAGAAAAGTTACTATGTCTAGCGAATGACCGGAAATACTGCTTTCCCTCGAGTACAGTTCCGAATTGTGCTCCACCCATCTCTCCATCTATTTGTCTATGCCCTTGATAATATCGCCGGTCCGTTATTTCAACGCAGTTATCTTGCATTTGGTTAGGCCGATGACTTTCTTGATTCCTTCATACATCCCGCGTATGTCATCAGTGCCAAATAATAGCTGTACAGCGAGGCAATTCTTAGTACAATTGAAACCCTACCAGGATTTAGCATTGGCGGCCACAATCTTAACCACATAAGATACGCAGAGGACACGGTACTGATAGCAGACACGGGAAAGAAATTACAGAATCTCCTACAGAAGGTAACGACGGCGAGTGCGGAAAAAGGACTAAGTATAAACGACAAGAAAACAGAATGCATGGTCATCAGTAAAAAGATTAGCCCGAAAGCGATTTGCAGGTTGGGAACAGTAGAATCAAGGAAAATTGGAAGTTTAAATATCCGGGAAGCGTTCTGACAGGACTGTAAATGCGACACTGAGATCCGTAGAGGTATTGGGATGGCCATGGACGCATTCCAAAAGTTGGCCAGAGTATTGCGAGACAGGAGGATTTCTTTGGTAACGAATAAAAGAACACTGAATTGTTATGTGATATCTGTTCTTCTTTAAGGCAGTGAATGTTGGAGGATGAAGAAGAGACTCGAGGCAACGGGGATATGGTTCTATAGAAAGATGCTAAGCATATCATGGACTGAGTGGTCTTAGAGAGGATGCAAACAAGGACGAGTCTCATAGTTAACATCAAGAAGAGGCAGCTGAAGTTCCTGGGACAAATAATGAGGAAGGAGGTTATGGAGAATCGGATACTCACAGGTCGAATAGAGGGAAAGAGTGACAAAGGAAAACAACACATGGCACTAGGTATAGCGGCTTTAAGCAAGTGGATGACAGAACGTGTTCTGGGGGGGGGGAAGCAAAGGGAAGGAACTTGTTGAGAGCTGCAAGGGATACAGGAAGGCGGATAGTCATGATCGCCTACGTCCTGAAAAGACAAGGCACATAGAAAGAAATAATCCTGTCGAACAGCCTGAGCAAGTAGTCATTTACACAGAGTCTAGCCATCTTCTGTGTATTGTTCTATCCTCAAAGGCTGCAACGTTTGTGTCTGTGCTCCAATAGTGCAACTCGCTTCTTCTCGATGGCCACTTTGAGATCATTGCTTCGAATCAGTTCAGTGTCTTGCACTTATCACCCCCACCAAGTGTTCAGTGCAGTGCTCTGGATGGTGTCCCTAAGAATATCCCATCTCTGCTAGGCACTTACTCTATTTGGATTTGCAAGGTGGGCGTTCTCCAAAAAACATGATAAATATCACCGATTTGGTTCAGTTCTTTGAGTTCTTTGAGATCCTTATTATACATATATACATGCTTCTTGTGAAAATTTTGAAGTGAGATAAATGAATTAACTCCATTGAGGTATATGTCTTGGGAATCAGCAGACAGTATCAAGGATTGGAGTTTTAAAACAAAAGACAACACGAAATTCATTTATTCGATTCGTCGACAGCGAAGATCGCATTTGACAGACTCTATTTACATTTTATATAAATGATTCGATTGCTTATAACGTGTTTATACATACATGAAGGTCAATGAATGAGATCGTTGTAAGAGGGCAATTGTTGGTGTTAGGGGTGCATATTATGGGAATATGTATGGATAGACTTGAAGAAAGTAAGATCGTAGTAGTCATGAAAACATCCTCTCAGGAGTCTGTTCAAGAGATTTGTGGGAAGAAGCTGTCTAAATGGAACTTCCTCCGGCCAATGGAATAATAAGGAAATGTGGAGGAGTCGACAGTGTCTATGTGGCATTGCGGATGATAATACGAACTAGGTAAAATAAGGAATGCTGTACATCAGAACATAGATGTATAAAGGTCGAGAGAGAGAGAGAGAGAGATAAAGAGGGGTAGAGAGGTGAGAGAAAGAATGAACATCGAAATCAACAGTGCGTTATTATTCTTATTTCTAATCCTTCAGCGATCTACAGCCCAGTTCAGCATTCAGTGTTGATATCTATGTCCACAGCCTCTGTGAGTCTCTCTCTCTCTCTCTGTCTGTCTCTGTCTCACTGTCTGTCTGCCTCTCTCTGATTTTGAGCACTTTTATCCAGTAATTATAAAAATGACAATAAAAGCTGCCTCTCTCTCGCTCACTCTCTCTCTCTCTCAAATAAATAATTATATATATATATAACCACACACATACACACACACACACATATATATATATATATTTATATGACCGTTAATATTTCAAATATATATAATCATATATAAAAACATATTATGAGATTTCTATAGAGAGATATACACATTTAATAAAATATGTAATTACTAATATATTTATTTATATATACACACGCACAGATACACACCCATATAGAAATGTATACGTAAAGTTGCTTTCTATCGCTTATTGAACCCGTTAATTAACATATATAGGATTTACACAAACATTTATGGCTAATATGAAAGTATACTTCTGTAAATGCTAATCATTTATATATATATATATATATATATATACATAATATATATATATATATATATATATATATATATATATATATATATATATATATACATATATATATATGTGTGTGAGTGTGTGTACATATTATTTACGTATTTCCTATCTTACATATATATATATAATATATATATATTACATATATATATATATAATATATATATATATATATATATATATAATACATATATAATATAATGTAATATAATATATATGTGTAAATATATATTATATATATATATATATATACATACATACATACATACATATATATATATATATATATATATATATATATATATGTATATATATATATATATATTTATTTATTTATTTATTAAAGACATTTTTAAGTTTAACGTTCTTTTTATAGATACAAGTATTTAAGTAAATGCTCTGTTTATAATAAACAGTATTAAATAACATTTACCGGCCTGAATGTATATACACATTTGTGTTTACATATATAATGAATATAGGAAATAAATATCTTAAGATTTCCTCATATATTTATTTATCTCACTATAACTCACAAACATAAAACAACACACACACACACACACATACACAAACACACACACACGCAGACACACACACATATATATATATATATATATATATATATATATATATATATAAATAATGTGTACATTCCTGTCACTACATGTTCATGTGATGTTTCTATATATGCATATTTATATCTCTCTATATGATGTCTATGAAATCAAGAGAAAATTCTTGAACAAGTCTAATTTTGTGATTCTGCTTGATTACTTCCAGATCACTTGGATTTGGTTGAAAAAAATAACGCAATATTCTTTGGGTATTGCGAAGGCCTCGGGAGAAATGTGGATCACTCAGAAGGTGACTTTGCCACAGCAAGTTAAAAAAAAAAAAAAAAAACCCAAAAAACAACAACGGTTAGATTCAAGAAAAAAAGAAAAAAAAACATCAAAACTGACAAGAACTTCAGGCTTTCCCGTTTGAAGAAGAATATAGCACATCCGTTTCTTTTTTTATCAAATGCAGTTGAGTCATTCTTTGAGATATCATGATTTTCATACCCTTGATTTTTCTTTTTTACTTTCTTTCTTCACTTTGATTCTTGCTTTATTTTAGAATTATTTCCTTTTTTTCCAGATCTTGAGCACAGAGCGACGTCGAATGGTGCCAAAAAATAGTATCGATTTTTGACACGCCCAGTGTATATTTTAGCGAATTCCTAGTATGAAATTCAATTCAGGGGGTGATATTATGCATATTCGAATGCCTGCTTCATGTATGATGACACATCGGAGACAATGATAGGTGTTCAAACCCTGATAATAATTCGGACTTCGCATAAGAATTATGAAGACAGGAAGATACGGGTAACTAGAAAAGATGGCACAATAAAATCTTCCTCTCATGATACTTCATTCTTTGAAAATATTTCTCTTGTCACTGGTCAGGGCTGAACATTCACCTAAATGGAATCAACGGAGGCATGATCGGGACCCAAGCAAGAATTCGAATCGAAGAATGTCAGCCGCAGTCTGACCTTTGTTCCAGACACGCTATGACTGAATGAATTCCATTCCAAATCACAAACTAGATATTATCACGCAACCGTGACCCGTGGAGGAAGCTAGTCAGGGGCTCAGTTGCGCATCGACCCCATAATCGTGGGACTGGTGGTGATGATGATGATGATGATGATGATGATGATGATGATGATGATACGTTTACAGAACCGATTTTTTTCTAAGCAAGATGGTCACAATATATTTTTCTATACGTATTTACTAATCCGAAGCAGTAATCTCTCTCAATAAAATGACGATTTTAAATGCTGTTAATAAATTAGACATGTTCCCCTTCCTATGAATACTGGCTCAGCAATCTGTAGCAATTTACTTATTTCTTTGTGCATAGCAACGATTTTAAAGCTGGTATTAAATTAGACATGTTAGTTCTTTTGGACGGGGTCTAAGCTAATTTTGGTAAAATGCTGTTTTTGCTATTTTCGATTCCATGATTTCATATACACCAAAGATAGAAATAGCTGGAATCCAGGTTATCGTAGTTTTATTTTTAAATCATTTTATTGAAATATAGTAAAGAAAAATGTTATTGACTGTGAACTTTAATAGAACTTGCATCAATTAAAAATTGCCATCGAAATACACATACACACTCACATACATGTAATGCAAACCAAGTAACTATTCCGATTCAGCATTTGACTTTGAAATATACGGGGTGGTTGGAACAAAATGGCCGACTGGAATATTTTACAGTTTGTTTATATACATATACTTCTGCTTGCCAAAATCTTATGGCCAATGAAAATAAAGAAACAATGTACATTTGGCGTTGTTAGAATCAACCTTTTATTTCCGTAGAGTTTCGAAAAATAAAAGTAAGAAAAGGAAAAAAAAAGAAATAAAATGTTTTATATCATTTAATAGAGAAAATATGAATTCTGGGAAATTAGCCTGAATATTAACTAGTGAAAACTTTCTGACCATATTTAAACGAAGCTTTAATTGGTAAACACGTACGGAGATTTAGTTTTTTTGTGTTCAAGCATTAACCCAGTCGACATCTATCATTAGTATCTCTTGCGTTACATTACCTAAATACATGGCAACGGCTAAAAGGTTGACAGACTTTGAACGAGAGTTTAGACATAGTAAAAGTGCTGTCCCAAATTCTTTAAACGGCCCCAACAGACACAGAATGAAATTTTGAAGCGGTCTGACCAAGAAAATTACGCCGGCCTTGAGCTGGAGGAATCGACGTGTTGTCTGGCAAAATATGAGCCGATCATCGTAGGTTGGAACAATTTACTTTTGAATTAACGTAGTCATGATTTACTCTTAGCTGGATGTAAAATCATATATTTGATCGCTTTAGAATTGATATGACTTTTCAAAAGTCCATTTTTTTATACATTTGATCCCTGTTCAGATCATGAATCACTGGGTATCCTGTAAGAAAAGGTGTGAGTTTTCATTGCCCGTTGTTCCAGGTATTTACTCTGTCTCCCCACTAAGACGAGTTTTGACACAAGGTCAGTTTTTAAGGTGGGGTTCCGAGCGTGTACACCCGGGTTAGCAACAAAAATATCCAGCAGCCCTCGCAACCGTCGATTGCGCTAGCCTAGGTGCGAGCACTGATCCTTCTCTCTGGTATAATAAGAGGGCGCAGCCTCGGTCAGCTGTTACCCAAGGCTGGTTACCTCTCAGTATAATTATCCTCAGTTGCGACTCTGTCCTTTGACGGGGCCGCCCAAAGAGAGAGACGCAACTAAGAGATGATAAATAGATGCGTTACAAACTACTCGAGAGAGCAGTTTACACACTTTGTTCTATGGCGATTGGTTTCATGGCGATTGTTCTATGCTTAGGAAAAAAGATGTGGATCCTATATTATTTAGAGGTTTGTTCAACACTCAATACAAGAGAAATAATATTGGGCCAGAAAATAAACTCGTCATAGTAGTAACGATTATGTAATTATAAATTAATAGGGATAATTATTGACAGTTTAGTTGAAGAGGTCAAGATTACGACGTTCAGATGAGAATTCGCGAGGATATCTTCTCGACAGAGTTGTGGTTCTTGGTCGGGAGAAATCTCTGATAGGAACGTTCTTCCTACATTTGGAATACGGAAGCGGTTAAGATAGTGATTCGATACTTTGGAGGTAGCATGAAAACTCCTATAGCTGGAGAGGTTTGAACTGGAGCAACTGAAGGATGAAGCTCATCTCAACAATTACCATACAATCAACGGTCACGTAAACATCGCGAAAATGACATATCAAATTGCAGGACATCAAATCTGATTTGGCCTTGACAGATACGTGTTACGCTAGGTTTAATTGCCCAAAACACGTCACGCATGAATGAGATTCCTTTTCGGCTTTCATCCAAAATATGTAGAAGGAACTGTTCATGGTTCAGCGGTGCAGTGACCCTGAGAGCCCACCGATGCAGTTGATAACTTACTGTAAATATTCGGTCTTTTTGTCTCATTTTGCCCAAATATAACACGTTTTGATCAAATCTTATAAACCGTTAATGGAATATCTGTGTGCTACAGAAACAAGTGCGTACCATAAAACACAGGCAAGTAACCCGTATATCAAATCGGCTCTTCCAACTTGAAGGTCTGGCGCAATACTGTCATCCTTACCTAATCGATCTGGCTAGGAATTAAACATATCAACTATGGTGATAACTACAATAAATCATGTCATGTCGAATAAAATCTAATTTTAAAAGGAATAACAATCCTTCAACTCATTTAAAAGTAATCGAACTCGTTTTGAATTACAAAAGATTGGAAATTGATTAATTTGCTTTCAATTGATTTTAATTAAATCTCCCTTTAATCAGCAGGTTTAATTATTTTCCGATCGCGGATCGATTTTTGTTATCGATATAGGATTGTTGGGAAGGAAAGATTGGAGAGATAGGGCAGTGCAATGAAGTTGAGATTTAAAAGACACGGTTTCCGTGATCTATATATATCGATAGGTCGGCATGACCTTATGTGCGGCGATTACAAGGGAACTAGAAAAATGACACGTTGCGTCGTAATGATCAACAATTTCGCAGGCCATAAAACCCCAGCTCCAGTAGATTATTTTCACATCGACATTTATTGGGTCATTTAATTCCGAAATATTGGAAGATTTTAAACTCGTATATGTGTAAACATTGGTTGAGTATATACTTGAGTATATAGGTAAATATTGTCCGGATTTTTACTTCACTCTATACTTCAACATATAAGGAAAGATCAAGCAGAGTTATACATTTGTATGTAGGTAAACATAGGTGGGAGTATACTTGAGTCTATACGTAAACATTGGTCGGATTTATACTTGAGTCTATTGGTACACATTCGCCGTGTTTAAACCAGGAAATAGGGATGACCGAGCGGCTTTATAATTGATTGTAGGATTACACATTAGTCAGTTTTTATTGCATTGAAAGCATACTCGCTCATTCAGAATTAAAGTCAAAATAGGACTTTGCTTTACTGTGAAGTTCTTTGTAGCCGAGCGGTAAAAGGACGCCGGATCAGACGGTGGTTCGTCCTGCAAAGAGAGACGCAGGTTCGAATCCAACCGGACAGCACATTTTTGTTAGTTTTTATATGTTAATAAGCACAAAAAGGAATATAAAACTCAATTTTCCGAACAATAGGTTAAATAAAACAAATTTGACAGTCCAATTATAAAAATAGGAAAAAGACAAAATTATTCGTACAGTGTAATCTCGTTATTTGATTCGTGTAATTAATATAATTAATTTATAGGGGATACCTTCTAGACTATCTATTCAACAGAATATTAGTGATAATTCTAGCAAAGAATTTCACGTCGTGCATAGAGTGTCATCCTTTTTATTTTTACGTTAACAACACAATGGGGAAGACAAAGAAGTTTAGCATTGACTTTGAGACAGAAAACTATTAAATTCCGCAAGTCAGGAAATAGTTACAGCGCTATTTCAAACCGGTTATCTATCCCTAGATCTACGGTAATTTCCGTTATATTGAAGTTTAAACGATTTGGCACGACAGAAAATTTGCGTGGTGTGGAAGAAAACACAAATTGTAACCAAGAACTGGACGAAAACCCTGTCGTAAGGTTAATATAAATCTAAGTATTGTTTTGAAAGACATCGCCAAAAGTGTGGATACGATGAATATCAGCACAATACAATGTTGTTTAAATAGAAATGGTTTGTATGGAAACCGACAATCACAAAGCCCTCTTCACAAACCATGTCACATTGTTGCTCGGTTTAATTTAGCCAAAACGTTCTTGGACAAAGAAAATTGCTTTTAGGAACAAGTACTATGGAGTGATGAAACAAAAAATAAGCCTTTTGGACATAATCAGGTAAAATTTGGCGTAAGAAAGTTGTCAACATAAAGACATGGATGAGGCTCGATGATGTTTTGGGGTTGTTTTAGGTCAAGGGGGACTGGATAATTGCAATAAGAGGAATAATCTAATTTATAGACTATATGAGAAATCTGGACGAAAATCTACTACTATCAGCGCAAACTCTAGGTAGATGATTTAATTCCAGCAAGATTATGATAGCATACGTCTAAATCAGTAACTGCCTGGCTTAAGAAAAAGAAGATTACAGTTCTGCCATGGCGTTTAATGAATCTGCACTTGAATCCTATTGAAAATCTATGGCAAGAATTGAAAGTTCGAATAAATCGTCGGTCACCAAAAAACCTTCAGGAATTAGAACGTTTAACCATTGAAGAATGGAAGACAATCTCAGAAAAGACTCGTGTTCAAATCTCATCAAAAATTTTAGAAAACGATTGCAGGAATTTATAAAGATGAGAGGCAATGCTACTGACTATTATTACTGTGAAAATTGTTCAACTTCTTTTTTTTTATTTTTCATACTGTACGAATAATTTTGTCTAATCGAGAGTCAGACACCAGCACATATGATTAGATTATAGTGGTGTAGGCTTTGTGCAGAACCAACTACCCTTTTTGAAGGGCCGAATACAGAGACCTGGTGCACCACGTGCCACAAGATCCGGAAGCGAATCTCCGCAGGTTTTGAATTCAAAGTTGTCCTTCTCTTAGACCAGTTGTCATCCAAGGCTTTAGAACCCTGCCTGACCTGCTATTTACCCATAGCTAGAGCAATAAGAAGAGGATTAATATCTTTCCCAAGCGTATTAGCACGTAAGTGAATGTAATGGATACATACGCACACACACACACACACATATTATATATATATATATATATATATATATATATATATATATATATATATATATATATGAGCATTGTTTTGTTCGATAAGAAAAATGAACTTGGTCGTAAATAGTCCCGAGTAAGACAAGGTCAGTCTTTATTACTATCTATGAAAATGAAAATATCCGAAGGAAACGATTGTAATTAGTGCTCTGGTGAGGGAGAATTCTAAAGGTAGTGAAAAAAAAAAGCGGGAATAAAAAACGAAGCATCTATTGTAAAGAAGACTGAATCGTAGTCAGACAGAATAACAGCCGAAGATGAGATATGCAAATTAGAGATGCCAAACAAAAGCAAGTGACAGGCAACAGGAAATGTGACACCGAGATCCGAAGGCGTATTAGAATAGACACAGACCGTTTGCAAAAGATGAACGAAGTATTAAGAGACGAGACAGTTTCGTTACAAACAGGGAATGAAACCGTGATATAATATCCATGCCTTTATGAATGGTGGACAAATTCCTTGGAGATGAAAAGTACATTTGAGTCAAAAGAGATATGGTTCTACAAAATAATGTTGAGGATACGGTAAATGTAGTATGTGGACAACAAGGAACTATTAAGAAAGATAGAAACTAAAGGGTATCTTGTATTTAGAATTAAAATAGACAATTGTGTTTACTAAGCTACACAATAGGCTAGAGGTCTTAAAAAAATTGACACTCAAAGAACCTATTCAAGACCAGTGTTGCAGAAGGAAACAATGTTTAATCTGTTTAAGGAACTTATGGAAATGAATGGCAGCACGGGCGGTGCGTTTTTTTTTTATTGAATGATTGATTTGTTCTTTAAGGTATATCATGCTTTTGCAGATTATTTAAAATCAGAAAATATTATACAAGTACCAGTAATTAAAGTATTGCTGGTAGTGGTGTGGGGATCTGGATTCATGCTTTCCTAAGTATATTTGCGTGTAAGATGAATATAACGAACGCAGCTGTAATTGGAAATCAGCTCTTCGATTTCCAATTCCGAGCCGTTATCCATTACAGCACCCGCACACCCAAGCTTACATCATCTGATATTACCAAAGCAGTAAACCATCTACGCACTGACCAGTGTCGACGTTCTTTAATATCAGCGATCGTATGTGAACAAGTGTTTTCATGTGATATGGCCTAAGTCAAAATACAGTAGAAAGGAGAATAAAAATGATACACTGCTAAGAGCTATAATAGATAAGAAGATAGAGTGAGACATGAGTACCCAATTCCTGGTACCTAAAAGATAATGACTCTAGTACGGTCGATGCTAACAGGTGGTGCACAATGATAGACTAAGTTCTGTAAAAGTCTATAGAGTAGCAGCTGTTCATGAATTAAAGAATCATGGAAAACTTTCATTGTTTATTGATTTGTAGTCGAACGAAATCAAGATGGGCGGAAATTTCAAGTTTCTAAAATTAGCCGTTGACGACGTCTTGCCGGCATTTAATGTTTGACTGGCTTCCTATTCTAATCAGGTAAGCCTTGCTTTTCTGTCGTATGCAGATATGAGCCTGGGGAACGGGAAAGTGAAGGATGTTGGATAGATCCTAGATAGATTGGGATGTAGGAAAGGGGACGAAGACGAAAATATCTGTAATTGTCCAGTCAGTGTCTTCTTTCTGTAAATCGATAACGACGTGAGACTCTCAGCCGAAGTGTCGAAATACTGGACAAATTGATGTCCGAACTGTTTGGAGACAAGCCGATTGGGAATGCTCGAGAAGATACAAAATTACTAGAAATAGATAACCTACAAATGTCGCATGTAACCATGTAAAAGTCGATTCTGCAGACAAGACATGGTTTGGTGAGTATTAATTAATACTTTATTATAACGCTGAAATATGGACAGACCAAGTATATATAGCAGGTATAAATCTCTCTTTCTCTCACTTTGACACTGTCACATTTTTCTTTCTTTCTCTCTCTCTCTCTCTCTCTCTCTCTCTCTCTCTCTATATATATATATATAT
>OZ010572.1:102603913-102661413 GCA_963932145.1 Acanthosepion lycidas
AAAACCGTAACCTAGAAATAGCCATCAACATTAACAAAAGTGTTGGCTTAAGAAGAAATGTTCTCCTCGTCTATAGAAGATGTCAGCACTATGCCCCGTTTTCAAGAATGCCAGCGAGCGCTTAACACCCGCCGCAATAACACCCCATCAGCCTCCTTCGTGTCAACAGCAAACTCTTTGATCACCCCAACAGAGACAATCTTTTGAGCCACAAACAGTAGCTCTTTTTTGCTCTTTCGACCCACTTCTGATACCCTGTCTTTACACACACAATCAGCGAAACGCTGGATAATAAACTCCTCACCAGAACGTGAACCTTAGATATTTCGAGACCTTAGATATCTCAAGTGTGGTATAGGGAGTTCCCACACAATCTCTGGAAAAGTCTTTCCCAGAATTATCAAATACTTTCTATTAGTTATTTCCCTGAATGTCGTTCTTAATGGCCAGACTTATGGAGCACATGAGATCAATGGATGCGTCCCTTGTTAGTCTTACTCTATTTCTATTTTATATTAATGCTCTGCCTTTATATTATTGATCTTCTTAGATCATAAGTAAATATCTATGCAGATGATACCAAGATTTATAGTTGCTTCTGCTAAATGCTCGGAACCTGACAGCTGATTTCAATTCTGATCGAGCTCTAACAGACCAGTCGGGAAATCTGATTTGTAACATACACTACCTCTAAAATTAAACTAGTAATGTTCCATCATCACTAAACTGGCTCTGAATTTTCACGTCATGATGAACGGCTGTAGTCTCAATGAGGCTCTTGGACATCTATTGAGATTAAAGTTCACTGTAGAACTCACGGAGAATTCAAAAGTACGATCCCTCTCTAAAGAGGCTTGGTAAATAGCCGATACATTGTGCTGCACCAGAAAGAATATGACCCCTCCTACCATTCTCTATCCTTACTAAAAGTCAGGTCAAAATCAAAAATAGCTTATTGCTGTCATATCTCTCGGTTGAACAGCGAAATTCCTACTTCCCAGAGTTAACAGTTATTCCAACTTGGTTGGAGACGAGAAATTGCGTGTGATCCCACAACTCCTTCTCAACAGATGAGACGTTGCAAGACTCTCGCTACCCTATCTCTACTCTATCGCTATTTCAAATGTGCTCGCGAGATATTAGGTTCGTGCAAAAATAATGACGTAATAATGTCGTTTTTTGACGTTAAAAATACGTCCAAAAACGACATTATTACGTCATTATTTTTGCACCAACCTAATACATTCCTTAGTTGCCCCAGTTCAGACCTTTATAGCTAAGACCCACATTGACACATACAAAGAGTCGATTTATCCTTATTTATTTCGTATACCACTGGATAGAAGAAAATCTACTCAGTTTCTTCACGAGCGGATGATTCCCGGATTACGACAATCTTAAAAATTTCAAGTCCAGAATCAACTGCAATCTTTCTACATATCTTCATAATCAGCACGTTTTATTTCCATTTTACATCCATAGAAAAGTCACTCAGTAGCGCTCTAGTTGGAGTGGCTGTTGAACCTTTCATGAGCGTTTAGTACAATAAATTTGTTATAAAATCATACATATTATAACCCTACTTCTCAGCATTACTCACATTAATTCTTAAACTCTGTCACCTATCTTACCATGACGCTCAACGCATTTCTGTAATAAAACCCTTAGCAATGCATTTATATTAGACTTATATTCTGTTAGTAAGCCCCTTTAATTTTTGAACTTTGACATTCCCTTTTACCATAAAGTTCCACGCATTTCTGTAATAAAGCCATAACAAATGCATTTACATTATTTATATAAAAGCTTTCTTCTGTAAGGAATGGATCCATTAATTTCTGATTGTTGACCCTCTCCTTTACGCTAATGTTCTACCCATTTCTATAATAAAATTATTAGCAATGCATTTACACATGCAAATAAAAATCCTATCCTGTCAGAAATGCGTGCATTAATTCTGGCCACTTTCTGTTTTTCTCATTGACCATTCAGTGTTCCAGTAGAGTATCCTATCGTTGCGAACACAAAGAATTCCTCGGAGATTTCCTCTAACATTTGACACAAACCAAGTGTCCAAGAGATATGTTTAACGCCAAATATTGTGTAATCTGATGATAACTTTAGTGTGAAGTATTGTGTATGTGCTTATCTATGTCCATATATGAGTGTATTATTTTTTTCAGACTATATGACGCTAGATTATTCTTTTCTGATTAATCAACTTTTTCTCTGTTGTAGGAAAACTTGACTTAGAGAAGAGACGTCATGGAATATTTGAAGATAAGCAGAAAAAGAAAAAAAATTCAACTAATGATCGAATATTGATATTCTGTCGATACTAAGTCTGGAATATCCTAAAATTGATGAAGAAATCCTTGGAAAAGTTCGAAAATCTCTCAGTAGGATTGATTTAATACCAGCCTCGAGAAACAAGTTTGTCACAAGAAAAATCAAACTTGAAGTAATATATATATATATATATATATATATATTACTTCATATATATATATATATATATATATTACTTCATATATATATATATATATATATATATATATATTACTTCATATATATATATATATATGTATGTATGTATATATATATGTATGTATGCATGTATTTGCATGTATACGTTGCAGTCTCTTATTCTCTGCGTGCGCATATACGTGCAAATAAATGTGCCCATGGATGCATATTCGTATATATATATATATATATATATATATATATATATATATATATATATATATATATATATATATGCATGTATGTATGCATGTTTGTATTGAGAGACACAGAATGAGAGAGGAAGAAACACACACACGCACACATATGTGTGTGTGTGCGCGTACGGGCGTGTGTGTGTATTCAGTTTGGTCCGAAAGTCTTGTCACTCCCTACCAAAAAATAAATGAGAACAGTAGAAGAACAAGTAATACAGTAATACAATGCGTATGTCCTGGATTCAGTTTATTCATTTTCATTGACGCTGTCAAACATCGAAGGGGTCTGTATGAACGCCATCATTTTCATTCCATAAAATAATTCGGCGACATGTCCCGTGTAATATTTTTCGAAGTTGTGCTTTGTTGATTGTTGCAAAGCCTCTTCGAATGGCGCCTTCAACTGATGAACATTCTGGTATTGTTCATATTAAACTCTCTCATTGATAACACCCGACACACCGTTGAAATAGAAATTTTTATTATGTATGTGTAACAAGATTTTCGGACCACCCTATAAACATTTATAGCAAATCGTATTTCTTCATGAACAATGGGGTTTAGGAAATTATTGTTGATATGAATTTTTCTATGTTGCTTAACTTTCTATAAAACAATATGTTCGAAATTAAAATAATTTTTGAACGATAAATCATATTTTTTTTTTATAAGACATATTTTATATCTCTCTGGACATTCGCTTTTATAATTGTACTAATGTTTTTTTTATATATTGAATATATATATATATATATATATATATATATATATATATATATATATATATATATATATATATATATATATATATATAAATCGTACTAATGTTTTTTTTATATTAAATTTACAGTTTTACTATCTACTAGAACTTATTGGAAAAAGGATTTTCTGTTATCATGAAAATGTCGTATAAATATCATAAACGACATTATTTTTGCATATGGCTGAATTTTGAGCTGATTAATTATTCCCCAGAAAAAAAATAATGACTCCATTGAATTATTTTATTGCAATCAGATGCATCCTAAACATAAACAATACGAAAAGGCTATAAAAAGTATAATCCGTCGGTATATATAACACATCTTAATACCTTATTTCAATTATTATAATGTATACATATATACTGGAGAAATTGTATGACGAAGTGGAAAAAGTTTACTTGTGACGCGTTACGTACTTCGGATTAAATTTGTTATGCTGGTACAACTGCACATGCGCATAACAGAGGAGTGCTGGGAATTTTAGAACTTTTTGTTTATATCTTGCTGAATTCATTTAGAGTCCATTTCTTTTTATTTCCAACACTCTTGTTAATAGGTATCCCACATTGTGATATTTTAAAATCTACCAGGAATTGTGAAATGTTGTATGAGCCAGGGCGGATATTTAGTGTGAATGACTTTACGATCAAGGCACTCTCTAGACATTTACGTCGTAATGAATTAATTTTTCTTTTGATAAGAGTATCATTTTTAAGTCAAAATTGTGGTCAGTCTCGTTACGATGAGCAACCAAAGCATTTAACTTATTGTTTTGTAAAATGTCCTTTTTGTCTTCATATAAACTTTTGTTTAGATTCCTTGAGGTTTCTCCAACGTATTTTTGTGACAATTATTACAGGGTATAGAGTAAACTACTCCTTCAGGTTTTAGCTCATTGTTTTTGGTTAGTATTGACTAAATCTTTTATTTGTTTTGGATGTAGTAATAACAAATTTTATGTTGAGTTTAGATAGATTCTTTTCGATTGTAGATGCGATAAGTTTAGTTGGTAGGGTAATATATTTTTGTTTCATTGGGTTTTTCAGGAGGGGACGTTTTTTGTTTTGATATATTTTACGAGATTTTTGTTTGGCACTTAAAAAAAATAATTAACGTATTGAAGAAGTGTGAAAGTGTTTTGACTGTCTTTCTCCTGTTCGTGTAAATAATCCGGGCTGAATATACTTAGTGCTCTTAAGTAGAATCCGATGATTATGCCGGATTTTGTTTTGTTGTTATGATGAGAATAGAAATTAATTAGATCGTTTTTTCTTGGTTGATTTCCGGTGGACACCGAGTTTTAAACTGTTAATAATGCTTGATATCTAGGAAGGGTAAGGGATTGTGTTCTTCCATTTCGTATGTAAATTCTATTGTGAGTTCGACTTTGTTTGGTTGATTTACTGGGTCCGGTAAATCACTATCACGAGGATATATACGTAGAGCATCATCAATATAACGCAAGTATATTGATTATATGGGTAAAATATTTTAGAAAGGAACGAACTCAAGAAGATGCACACTCCACTGAGAGCCGATCCCATTGGTGATGTGTATTTCCTTTTTCCTCTCTAGGGTTCTTTAGTGCATTTAGGTGTGTCTCAGTGGTAATGTATTTTCGTTGTTGGTTTCTATAGTAGCAGTGATTATGCCTCGAATGAAACATTTGGTAAATTCTGAGTCGTTTTGCTTATGACTGTTTACTATAGTGCCTATTATGCCTCTTTGCGGATTACGGTGGCAAAGTTTAAACCAAAACTGATGGCTTCGCGTTCTGTATTGGAAATCATTATATTCGATAGATTTTCTATTGAATTAGGCTTTCCAACATATTTCCACTTGCTGTTGCTGCATAGGTTTTTGTCTCAGTTTGTTGTTTTGATTGTCACTCTTTTGTTTGATCGTTTCGTGTAGTTAAGCCATTTCCGGTTTTGTGACAACATAGTTTCTGTGGAGTTGCAGTGCTGTTTTCAGGTATTTTTTAGGGGTTAGTTTTTCCAACACTTCTAATTCTTCGGTAGATGCTTTTAGGAAAAAAATATACCCCGATGAAGTCCTGAAGGACGAAACGCGTCACAAGTACACATTAGTCTCGTTGTCATATAATTTCCCCAATACTATTCTATATAAAATATATATCGCTATCTCATATATATATATATATATATATACACACACACACACACACACATATATATATATATATATATATATATATATATATATATATATATATATATGTATGCAATTAACAAATGATATAAATGATTTGAAAAATATAAGGAAAATTTTCAGGCGTCAAAACGAAAAATTATGTACAGTAAGCCTGAGATCTTATAATAAAAATGTATCAGACGAGGTTACGAAATCTTACAAAAAGGTACCGTCTTCTAATGTGGAGCAGTTAAATAAAGAAGAAAAGACATATGTATAATATATGATGTGGGGGATGAAGTAAAATTACTCGGCAAAAAGGAAGCCTTTCTAACCATTAAAGATCACAAGGAAAGTTTTCTAAACAGTCCAACGTTCAGAGTAATTAATCCAGCAAAAACAGAGCGGGTCATCATTAGGGAGAATATTTTAATTGATGCATGTAATCTACTTAGAGTTGCCACACAAGTAACCCTATGCTGACTGCATCGCATAGTTTAGTGGTATAAATAAAAAAATGCCAAAAAGCATTCATAAAATACGATATTATGGAGTTTTATGCTTCTATAACCAAAAAAAGGTCTGATTAAAGACTTGGCCTTTGCTAAATTGTACATTAATTTAAAACCAAAAGATATAGACGTAATTCTTCATTGTCGCAAGTCGGTAATGTTTTTCAAAGACGAAGCGTGGATTAAAAATTCCACCGACACTAACTTCGACGTCCCATAATAATCGTACAATGGTGAGAGGGTGTCAAAACTAATGGGCATATTCTTATTTAACAAAGTTAAGGAAATTGTGCACATTGATGATCATGGTTTATATCGGGATGATGGACTGATGGCGGTAAGGAATAACATACAAAAAAATGACAAAATCAGAAAGAAGTTATGTAAATTATTTAAAAAATCTGGAGTTTTGACATTACAGTAGAAGTTAATAATAAAGTCGTCCAATGTTTGGGCGTTGAACTCGCTGTTTGTAAAACCCAACTCGTCTCTAAAATATGTTAACATAAAATCCAACCATCCGGAAAATGTTATAAAACACATCCCATTTGGGATATAAAACAGATTATGTACACAGTCTTCTTAAGGAGAAATAATTAATTATTAATTTATTTTAATTTATTTAATTTATTTTTAATTTATTTATTTTAATATTCAATATCTAAGTAGATATATGAAAGTGCATTGAGGGAGGAAGGACACAAAGTTCATTTGAAATTTGCGAACCAACAAAATCCGAGGAATAACAATGACAAAAGAAAGGGTAACGTTATTTGATTAAACCACCCATGTAACATACACAATTCGACAGATTACAGAAAGATGTTCTTCACGCCATTAAGAAAACATTTCCCAAAATGATCTGCATTAAGCAAATTGTTTAATAGAAACACAATGAAAATGATCTGAAGTTGCACTAGCAACATTAATGATATAATGAAAGTATTAGGTTGGTGCAAAAATAATTACGTAATAATGTCGTCTTTTGACGTATTTTTTAACGTCAAAAAACGACATTATTACGTCATTATTTCTGCACCAACCTAAAACTTAACGAAAGAAACTCTGCAGAAGCAGAAGGACGTGGAAATACAATTTTGTGCAACTGCAGAAATAAAGAAAATTGTACTTTAAATGGGGTGTGTTGTGAGCGTGGTTCGGTGTACTGCGCTGATGTAAAGAGCGATAATGGCCCAGTCAAGAAATATATTGGTTGTACAGAGGGCCAGTTCAAAAAGAGATTGTATAACCATACTTCCTCGTTTAAGTCTCAGCGTCATCGATTTAACAGAAGTCTCGCAGACCATTATTGGTTATTACCACGGTTGCATCCTTTTCGCAATATAAATATGATAAAGCATATAAAAACCTATACTATTCAGTAATGGTTATCTGTGGATCAAAAGAAATAACCCAGAATTTAGTATTGTTATGAGAGCGGAGGCATGCGAACTTGTTGGAATTCTATTATTGTGTCGACTTAGATTTTTTTTCGACATCAAGGACTCTATAAAGATAACAGTGTCGTTCTCCTCCGTGAAAGTAGCCCACGAAATATAGACCGGTTGAAAAAGGAACTGATATATTTTTTTTTTTTAAAGATAGTGAACTACACCACCGCCGGTGCGAAAGGGATCACCTTTCTCGATGTAATCATAGACCTGAATAACTGTTATTATAAACCATGTACAAATGATGTATGTAACCATAGATACCTTAGTAAATAATCATACCATCGCTACAGAATACTAGATAAGTTACAGAAATCAGTCCAAGGTGAATTATTCACTAACTCCAACAATAAGAAAGTATTTGATAAGTCTAAAATTAAATATATAAAATCTTAAGAACAAAGCAATCATAAAGTAAATTTAGAAATAAACAAAGACTGTAAAAATAAACAGTGTGATCTTTTAACAGCAATGTTGTAACTAATATCGGAAGAATTTTCCTAAATATAATTCATAAGCATTTTAACCCTTCACCAACATTGAAAATATTTTTAACGATAATAATGTTATGATCATATATAACAGCTTTAATGACATAAACACATCCATCTCCCATCATAACAACAAGGAGAGCGTAAACTCTTCTAAAAATGAATGCAACTGCCAAAAAAGTATGATCTGTCCCTTAACCGGTCAATGTATGACTGAGAATATTGTATATCAAGCGCGTACGTTCGGGTAATAACGTTAAATTTTATTTTGGTAATTTATAATTAGTTGAAAAACTGGTTATCTTAAAACATTACGAGCTTATTAAACAAGAGAAATAAATTAATGGTTAAAAGTACGCATAAACATGAATATATGCTTAAATACGTTGATCCAGATTAATTTTTAATATAAATTACGGTTTATTTTTAATATAAATTACTATTTATTTATTTTTTTTTTGTTTTTTTTTCTGTTCTTAAATTCGAACAAATAATTTGTCTTTAATATTTTAAAAAAATTAAGAAATGAATATGCACAATTCAAAAATATTTCTTTTTAATTTCATTTGATTTTTCTTCAATACATATATGAATCTCGCTTAATTAAATTGCTAAATGTAATTTTTAAGATTGAAAAACAGTAATCTCAGCATAACTACACCAACATTGGGATAACCCGATATATTCAAATCCAAATTACGTCACGGTCAGGTCATAGTAGCACGTGAAGATTGTAATAAAAATATAGTTTTAAGGTATGCTATATTTATGAGTTAAACTGCTCGATATCAGGGATAGAGCGCATATGTAAACATTTAGATCAACACCAGAGGCGACAATCTGTTTCATGCTTTAATGCAATCGTAAGGTCATATATATATATATATATATATATATATATATATATATATATATATATATTTGTACTATAAAATAGTATTAATACTATATATATATATATATATATATATATATATATATATATATATATATATGAATATTAAATATTGCAGTACTTTTAAATTATATATATATATATATATATATATATATATATATATATATATATATGTGTGTGTGTGTGTGCGTGTGTTCGTCTGTGTATTTGTGTGTTTAAATTAATTTTCTGCTCCACTGTCTTAAGAGTGCATGGGACCCAGTATTGTATGGAACGGTGAAGAAAAACATATATTTTTATTAATAGTGTGTGTGTGTATATATATATATATATATATATATATAGTGCATATATATATATATATATATATATATATATATACATATATACATATATATACATACCTATATATATATATATATATATATATATATATATATATATATATATATATATGTGTGTGTGTGTGTACATGTATGTATTATTTGAAAGATTTGGACGTTCCAGACATGCAATATTTAGGACTAAGAATGTCTAATGGTTATGTAGTCTGCGTCAAATCTTATAGAGAATCTCAGAGGTATTTTCTTTGTGTTGGCAATAACTCACAAATGCCCAGGAGGTACCTCCTCGTCTCGGCAAAAGACACAAGTAAATATTCGCTTTTATTATTTTTACCCGAAATAAAAGCATCATTTAAGGAAAGACTAGAATCAGGCAGAATGAAAATTCGAATCAATTATCTACTCAATAAACCTATTTTTGTGTACCGTTAAACGGATGAAAAATAGAGAATCGGGAGAGAATGCTAGAGAGTGTGTAAGAGAGAAGCAGACCCCAGACAATAAGAGAGAAAAAAACAGATTTTACAAGGCAGAGTTTAAAGCGGTACAGGCTATAGTTAAATAATCTTAAGGAATACCTTCCCATTCGTCTTACTTGGATATATGATCTTCCTTAGAAGCCAGACTAGAAACTTACGGATATGTCTATATTATAAAAGAACAGTTTTTTGTCTGTACGTCACACACCCTTTTTAATATGAATTTACAAGTGCATATTAATTGGAATAGATAGGTCCTTCTATCGCCCGGTTCAAACACCTCCCCTCTTTTTGAACAGGAGTAGAGGTTTATCCTTTTTTTCATGTTTAGGATTGGGTTTCCGGTTTCTTTTGACGTATTTTCCTTTCCTTTCATTTCTGGTGTCCGCTAGCATCTTGTAGACGTTATCACTTTGTTTGGGATGGTAATTCTGATTCTATAAAAATATAACTCGAGTGGTTCTTGGGCCTTTTACAGAGTGAACATTTTTGTCAAAAAATATAATTTATATGTTTATGTTGTGCGTTAGTGACTTACGTGTGTTCGGGCTATTTAATGTAGATATTTAATGTAGATATTTAATGTAGATATTTACCCGGTCTCCTCACTGAAACGTGATTAGGCACAAGATCGGGTTTACTGTGCAGGAAACCGAGCGCGTATCCCCGGGCCAGAACCATTGCGCTCTTTAATGTAAACGCACGCATAAAATACATATGCGATTTGACTGAGATTTTACATTGGTAGAATGCAACCCTCCTTATCAGAAAGAAATGTTTAATGCAGTTTAATGTTCATCAAACTGTTTTTTTTTTTATTTTGCTTACCTCCATGTATATTTTCTTTTCATTTTTTTAACCAATTCATCCTTCAAATCTATAAATCAACCATTCGCTCTTACATGGAATATTGCTGTCATATATGGTCCAGAGACCTGCTGTTCGTCTTAGGGTCCTCGACAAAATTCAGAGACGGATATGCAATGTGGTTGGCCCTGATCTGGCATCTCGTTTACCGTCGCTCTCTCACAGACGTGTCGTCGACTCCCTCTGTCTTTTCTACAAATACTTTTACCGTAATTGCTCCGACGACCTATTTTCAATAGTTCCAAAACTGCATGAATTTAAACGTGCCATTAAGTCAGCATCCCTTTCTCACTCTTTCACTGTCGAAACGATTTTATGCTGCCGTCTCTTCTACTCTAATAGCGTAATCTCTCGCACTTCCCGTCTGTGGAACTCCCTTCCTCTTACTTGCTTCCCTGATAGCGATAATCTCCAACTATTCAAATGCAATATCAATCGACATCTTCAGATGTCTTGATCTATTCACCGTCCTTCTATTCATCCTTTCCTCTTTCACGTCTCTTTACGCTTGCTCCCACACTCTGTAACCCCTTGCATGCTAGTGGTACTGCCGCCTTGCTTAGAGTTAAAAGCTTAAAAAAAAATCACCCCCAAGCAAGGCGGTAATGCCACTAAGACGCAAGGGGTCTCCTGAAAAGAATGAAAAACTTTAGAAGGAACCGCAAACACAATACTAAACAAGAAACAAGGGATAAAACTCTATTCTTGTTTAAAAGAACAGGAATCTGTTTACTGAACAATAGACGAACCGATCTGGTAGTATTATTGGAAATATATTGAAGAAAATAGAAATATTCTGCTTTCTTTCTCTTTCCTCCAATGTGAAAGAGCGTTAGTATGTTATCGATAATTATTTCATTCTGTTTCTATCTATTGCTCTAAATCTATTAATGTCTATCGATTTCAGATTGTTTATACCTATCTATCAATCTTTGTCAGTCAATTTCAGCACCACTTAAAATGAAGTCGTCCTGTGGTTAGGGTCAAGGACGATAGGATCCGTACAGAGTTTCTGTACGGTGTGTTGGTGCAAGGAACGCCCAGAATAGAAGCCGATGTACAAAATTAAAGAAGAGTTTCGTAGGTGGAGCTGTCCGTCCACTCTTCAGTGGGTATCATAAATGTACTGCTTATATATATATATATATATATATATATATATATATATATATATATATATGTGTGTGTGTGTGTGTGTGTGTGCATGTATGTATCTTGGCTTGACTTCGCGAACGAAGATTTATGAAGTGGGCTGCCTCCGTCGACTGCAGGCAGGCTGATGGCCGACGAGGCCGATGCGGGACAGGCAAGTCCGACCACAGCGACTGCAATTAAAGATCTGGTCTGGTATTGCTTCTGATGCTTTCCGGTCCTTCCTCCCACTGCGATTTTCCTTCATATATTTACTGCTTCACACACACACACACACACACATATATATATATGGTTACTGCAAAAAAAATGTACTCATTCTTTAAAAAATGCAGCGTTTATTGCCTTGCAAACAAGATTAATGATTAAAATAAGGAAGTATAATTTTTTTTTGACATACAAAGAATAGTAATATTTAAAATTAAATATTAAATGCATGGTTAGAAATATTCAAACTGACGCTGAAGTCAAAGAGCGAGTTCATTTTCTGGGACACCGTGTATATATATATATATATATATATATATATATATATATATATATATATACGCTACGTAAGAGCGTTGTAATGATATTTTTAAATAAATAATTATATTTATGCTCTACTTTTGTATCGAGCACTATTTTTAAAAAATAATAACAAAAATACTAAAGAGACTTTGGATTATTTACCTAACGAGTTCTTTTCCTATTTTCTATATATTTTTTTACACACACACACACACACACACACACACACACACACACACACACACACACACATATATATATATATATATATATATATATATATATAAATTTACACATTAATTCTTTGGACAAGACTAATTGCTATAAGATGACAACTGGAAAAATATCTCAATTTTTTTGCCGACACATTACATTACAAAATCTAAATTTAAAAAAAAGGAGAGAGACGCTTCTGCGTAAGCCTCTTTTTAGTTAATTAAACAAGAGGGACTCTTTTGAATTTGGATTTTGTAATGTAACTCTAACAACAAAGACATTTCGATTTCATTTTTGACTTGAAAAAGTCGGAAGACGAAACGCGTCACCAAACAAAATTAAAAAAATGTTTTTTCCAGTTGTCATCTTTTACCATATATATATATATATATATATATATATATATATATATATATATATATATATATATATATATATATATCCGTGTGTGTGTGTGTGTGTGTAATATAGAGTGTGGTAGAGATGCCTCCTATGTGATAGTAAAACATTACTGGCAATAGTATCTTAATTTAGCTCACGTCTTAGCATTTATATAGGAGGTATATATGGGAAGTATTTCTGCCGCACCCTGTATCTATCGACATGTAAGGATTTGGAAAAATTGTCTATTTATTCATTATCTCATCGATCTATCTTTTGTTTTTCATACTGTCTTTCCTATACATTGAAAACGATCAACAACACTTTTGCGCCATCTGTTATCCTTTCTTCTGACTATGCGTCGCATCGTCCGCTCTTTTAATTGCTCATTTATGTCACGATTATCTGCAATTACGGACAACGAGTATTTTATTATACTTCTATATCTTTTAATAAATGAGTCCCAACCAATTCTAATACGTCCTTTTATTTTTTTATATGGTATTTCCGTGTTTTTATCGACGTTATTTTCCTGCTGATGATCACGAGCTCAGCATTTAGCTTCATAACGTTACGGGAGATAATGCGCTAGAGACTACTTACCTGCTACTTCAATCGTTTAGCTCTCGCATATCCAGATTTATTCTCATTTGCACGCTTATTAACGTGGGTCTGCTCAATAGAATCAAACGGACCTTTGTTGATTTGGAGCCCCCTGAATAATTTTCTGTTTGATTATGGAGCAATATTAATCTTGTGACTACATAGTATGTAGATTAAAACAAACCTTTCGAATTTCTAAACAAAAAAAATAGTTTTTTGGTATAGAAACTCTGGTTTCCGATAAAGAGTTAAACTTGTGGCAAAGAAGATAAATGTTGCATTTAAAACTGTTTAGATTTCTGGAGTGACTTGTAGTTCTAGATATAGTTTCAGCATGTGCTCCACAAGAAATTCACTTAGGAATACAGGTCTTGATCATGATTTCTTGGTAAATACAAGGTAAGTTATCACGAACACTCGACATATGGTGTCCTTAAGCGGAAGCTACTGAGTACGCTTTAAATATCTTCCCTAGATAGATTTTCCTGTATTTTGCAAACTTAAAAAGTTCGAGAGCCACTAGAGGGTCACGGAATAAGGGCCCCAAGTTATGGGAATATGTAGGGAAGATAACGGCTGACTCTACACTTGAACAGGTTAATATTGTAATGATCAGGAAGCATCCACTTGGGAGTCGGTTCCACAAAGCAACGCTTGGTGGGAAGAAGCTATTCGAATGGAACTTACATTTAACGAATAGAATATGAAGGAAATGATGTATTTACATTACAACGGAGAAAATCTCTATCGGGTAAATTTGACTGAATTTTAGGTTGTACAACCACCAAATCCACTTCCCATAGGTCATAAGAGCAAAAGTGAGGCTTTTCTTTTGTTTAATATTGCCAGCTTTTGTAATATGACGTTTGATACGCTTATTGTTTCTGGGTTCATTTTTCTTCCAGGATGAGGATGTCAATGGTCTTTACAGCTTCCTTTCTGTCGTTTCTTTCATCTTTTATAGTCCTCTTTTTATATTTGTTCATCCATCTCTATTTTCAAACTTGTTAAGTGGCTTACTCTCTGTTTTCCTTCAGTTCTCTTGTTATCGATGTGTCCTTTGACGGTTCCGTTCTCTAAGCTTTTCTTCTTAGTTATATCAACTATCATTTTCGCATTGTTAGCATCAGATTCTTAGCACCTATTGTCCCTGAAATAGCATTTTTCACAGTCTCTTTCCAGCATCTTCTTAATATTCGTCGGTGAAGTCGTACACCATCTGCTTCTAGTTTCTTCATTTTCTTTTTTTACGAAAGTTCACTCTATACAAGGCCAGTCGAGGCAGAGTGTTACTTAAGAAGTTTGTTATATGAATGTAAGTGGTTAGAATCGCAGTTTATGAGAATATTTGGAAAAGATTATGGTTAACGGAAAAAATGAGATTATAGTGATTAGAGAAGCATCCACTTGGGACTTAGTTTCACAGGGTAGCAGTTAGGGTGATGCATCTGTTTGATTGCAACTTACTACTACCTAATGGAATGTGAAGGGGTATGAGATTGGTTCGGCTCCTAGATGTAAGTTTAGAACTTGTGGAGCTAAGGGATGTATCTAGTCTGAACATTTTCTATGCAAATAGCGATATAATAATGGGAGTGTTGCAACGTTTCTGCTGTGGAAAAGGGGTTGTAGATTAGAAAATATTCCATCATCCTCAAGTACGTGTAGATCTCTATCAAACTTGGAAAGTGAAGACTGGACAGCTCCGGCCCAAATATCACAGCTGTGCTCTATTTCCAGCCGAATCTGGCTCATGAATACATCGGAACTGACTGAATTTTAAACTCGTAACTATTACCCGAGCCGAAAAAAAAATTATTTAATTGGTGAGTTTTTTTTTACCCCTAATTTCCTGTCATTTATATTAATGGCTAAAATGATTCCTGAAACTCAGTTCTGTGTGTTACACTAACAAGCGTATCGTACGTACGAAGGAATGCAAAAAGAGAGAAAACAAATATAGTGTTTTTATTGATGTAGATGATAATGAAAATGATGAACTGCTTTCCTATTAATCACTGTTTTAATATGTATATGGTGTTATCGCAATAAGAATTTATGCAGATTTCTTGAAGGAAAAATTCACATTTTCTTCCGAAAACATGCATCTTATTTTCATTGTTTTTACGTTAGAAATTGGCGAGGTTCAGGTACTCAGTGATATTAGGCAACAAACATCAAATCTAAAATGAGACCAATCCTTCTTGGCTGTAGGATGATAGGATCACTAAGAGAAAAAATGATTTCCAATTTTTCTCATTTCAAGCACAGTGGTGATTTCATACTTATTTATATTTCTTTAATTGTTTAAGTTTTAAAATTTAATATTTTAATAGTATATATATATATATATATATATATATATATATATATATATATATATATATATATACCTCTAAATTCACCTTCATCCCTGTCGTGCGCCAATGGTTTAGGGGTAAAATTACGGTAGATTGCGCAGTTTTGATATATAGATTAGGTTACATTTGTTCCTCGTGTACATTTCGGGATAGTATATCTTATTGAGTAGTGAGTTAAATCAGAAGTGTTTCATTTAACACTGGTAGGATATTTATGTGGTGAACAGGCAGATATGATTTTTAAATACGACCGGCTGAATGGTAATAGACACGAGGCTGCATGGCTGTATAAGATTGCGTTCCCACACCGAAGACAGCTAAGTCATCCAACCTGTTCAGCTGTTTATCGTGTTGAGAGAGGATACGTGGCACCACCCGATCACGAAGTACACATTCCATAGGCTGTCGAAGACAATCCAGGTATCAGCACACGTCAAGTGTCTCAAGCATGTTTCTTATTTAGGATGGTGGGTACTTCAAGAGAATTTCCTGTATCCGTGTGTGTACAGGGTCTTTCGCCCTCAGATCACTCATCGCGAGAGAGGTTTTGCCCATGGTTTATTACACAAACTGCCGATTCGTTATGTGTCTATTTAGTCTTCTTTACAGATGAGACAATATTTGTAAGAAATGGAATAACAGATTTATACACGCAACACGTGTAGGCAGATCGAAATCACCATGATGAAATACAGGCTAAACACAAGAACCAGTTTACGATTAATGTGTGGGCTGGAATTGTAGGTTAGTGTCTGGTAAGCCCATATGTTCTCCCAGCACGTACAACAGGATCTGACTACAAGTACATTATTTCGAACATCCTTTCAGTCCTGCTAGAAGATGTATCCCTGATAAGACGACGATGCATGATAGGGCTTCAGCATATTTTCAGTCACATTGTCCGCGATGCACATGCAGAATGGATAGGTAGGGGAGTGCGGTTTCCATGTCCTACACGTTCCTCTAACCTCAATCCTTTGGATTTTGGTCTGTGGTTTGACCTAAAACAATGGGTTTATGCAGCAGGCATTAATAATGCAGAGACGCATCATCAACCTATCATGGGATCCTATTCGACACCTTGTGAGAATATTTGAAAGAGTCCACCAGTCAATCATCCGACAGGTGCATGCGTGTGCAGAAACCAGCGGATGACATTTTGAACATTTGTTATTAGTTGCTGCGTTGAGGTACAACGATGGTCGTTTGCACATATGTTTTTATGGACATTTTACTACTCTTCATGTCAGGAACCCTCCCCAAAGTTTTTCTACACTCTGTATATATACACATTACGTTCGTGGGTCGTGTACTTTAATTAAAAGAGAAATCAATTAACTAAAACGGAAATGTATATAAAGTTTTTTTTAATATCAAAATCATACAAAGTAAATGTATGTCTAGGTTCATACAACATTTAAGCTTTCTTAGCAAATCTTCTATTGTCACAATGAGTGATATTTAATAAGGAAAGTGACAAAGTAATTAAAACATAGAAATTAAATAAAATCAGTTAGACTATATAGCCAAAAATAATATTTAAAAAATATATATATATATTCAGCATCTCCTCTTGTTCATATACATGTGTAATTACATCAACGTAAAGATTACTTTCGTCCAATGAAGTCCTAAAGTAAAAAATTCACCCATTTTTCATAGATTTCCCTAAAATAATTATGACTTATATGTATTTATATACAGTGTAACCCGAATATAAGAGACCCGGATATAAGAGAAACTCGGATATAAGAGAGGTTTTCTCTGGTCCCAATTTAGAGCCATACTTACCTAAACAAAATAGACCAAACCCGGATATAAGAGAAACCCGGATGTAAGAGACTTCTTCTCCGGTCCCGACAACTGTCTTATATCCGGGTTACACTGTAACACTTATATAATTCATTTATTAAACGTTTATATATTTGTCTACCTATCTGTTTCTCTCTCTCTCTCTCTCTATATATATATATATATATATATATTTTTTTATATATGTATTTATTAGGTTGGTGCAAAAATAATGTCGTTTTCTGACATATGTTACTATGTGAGAAAACGACATTATTTTTGCACCAACCTAATATGTATACACACACACACACACATATATATATATATATATATATATATATATATATATATATATATATACATACATTATTTCTGATAAATACATGAGAAAATATTTGTTTTATGCCTAGGATTTATTGTGTATGTGTTTAAATTTAAATTACAATGATATAACATTTCTATGTTTTCAGATACATAGTTGCATTCGGCATAGGTGCATTGACTCGACGGTTAGCAACACAAAAATTATGATCACATAATTGATTTCAAAACACAGTTAAATTATCTTATGCTTACTTTGCAATGTTGTTCCTGGTAAAGACATGGATCCACTTCTCTCTAATCGGTCAAAGCGAGTATTAATTCAATAAGGTTTGTATCATGTTACTCGAGGAGTATATAAGGACTACCCGGTCATTTTCATTGCATTAAATGTTAGAAACGTCTCTAATCGATATGGAAGACCAATGAATAATTTAGTCCGGATTCTATACTTTTTTGATCTACTTCTCATTTTTCAGGGTTGATGTAGAAAGGAATTTTTTGTTTTTGTGTTTTTGTTGTTTTGTTTTCCTACTGATTCTACCTGGCCAGGTTAGATGTTGAGAGGTGAGTATTTTCATAATTTTTCTTTCGTCAATTCACCCCAAGCAAGGCGATAAGGCTAGTAAGACGCATGGGTTACTAGGAGTGAATATATATATATATATATATATATATATATATATATATATATATATATATATATATATATATATATTCGTATTCGTATTTATGAACATTCACCCAAACTGGTGAAGTAAGAGAATTCGTTAATTCTAGGGAATTCCCTTCTCCCACTCTGTCATATTATTACCCTAAATCTCCTCAGTGAGCGTGGGTGGCTTATACACCTACTCCGGGTATTTAAACTCTACTTTCGACTAGGGGAATCAACTCCAAATTCGTTGTTTACGAAAAATAAAATTTTCGCTTTAAAGCTTGCATGTGCAGCTGTGTGTCAATCAACATTGCCCCTTAAGTCAGGGTCATTTTTCCATTATTCAAAATGTTCGACGTCCAATTCAAGTCGTTTACATATTAATTAAATCCTCAATTCTTCTTTTGGTATTAACCCTTCTCGTTTCAATGTCTCTCAGCGCATAACACTTTCTATTGATAAGAAAACATTCTTAGGTTTTATTTTACCTCGGTAACAACAAATAGTATCACATTCCCCTAGATTGGCTGTTAATCAATGCTAGAAAGCTCATCTCGCGCAATTATTTAAACTGGGGTAGTGGGAGAAGAGAATAATTCGTGGCATTTGCAATGACTTTTGTGTGAAAGTGAACGCAACAGTCAGGCTACAGAACGCAGCAGAACGATAATCATCACCATACTTGCTCATCCTTTTCTATGAACTCTACTGTATAAGAATTCAAAAAACTTGTCAGAATAAAGGAAAAAATCAAAAATCAAATCTATTTTGCAGCTAAGCACTTATTCACTAGAAACCTTTTTGTGTATTTATCTCTTTTTCTTTAATAATCTAGGGAGATCCTAGCAGACTAATCACATTCCCTGGGCTAAAGAACACGCGTTTCATAAATTTTAGTCTAAAACAAAATTATTGCTGACTACACATTGTAGAGTCTACATTGTGTAAACAGCAAAAAACACACAGAGAGTCCTCTTTATTTAAGAGATAAAAATCATTGGGTTTTCGTTGAATAGATGTAAATGTTTCTGCTGTCTCTAAAGCAAGTTCACACAATGAAGCAACGGATTTATTGTTGAAGCATTGATTTAACAGAAAGCAAACGGGGCAATTATTGCGGCACTATTGTTAATAGCAAGTAATCACCCCTGCATTATTATTATTATTATTATTATTATTATTATTATTATTATTATTATTATTATTCTCCATTTTCCCTTCACTTCGATTTGTAGAAAATGACGCGATGCCATTGGGGACAAATCACATTCCTCGCGGGAATAGATAAAGGTACTCGTATTCTCTTTATAATTATCATGTTATTATATCGGGCAATGTGTATCAGAATAGAAAACAGAGGCTGTGAGAGCAGTATTTAAATTCTATCTCTGAGATTGTTATTTGCACTAATGTCCTTGGGCGAATTATTAGGTTGGTGAAAAAATAATTTCGTTTTCTAACATATGTTACTATGTGAGAAAACGAAATTATTTTTGCACCAACCTAATATAATTTGAGTTTATCCCACCAGAAGTGTGGATAAATGTCTCGTTACTAGTATATCATGAGAGTAACAGTTTGAAGCCGCGTTAGTAAATATTTTAGAACCTTTTTGGACACAGATTTAGGAACAGTTTTAGAAAAATTCCAGATATATTTTAAAACAGTTTAAAAAATGTTTGTACATATTTTGGAAAAGTTTTAGAACATTTATAGACGCATTTTAGAACTTTTTTGCATAAAATAAATGACGGAAAAATTTGTTTTGTAACCAAAGTAAATCAATTTTCTTCTATTTTTTTTTTTTTTAGTTCATAGAAATTACTGCCACTTAAGATAAAACTTAATAGTCATTAATGAGCTGACAGATGCTTAACTTCCATAACAAAATGCATATATTTGATGTCAATCCTATACCTGGAACAAACCGGCCTAGCATTGTAATTAATTTCAGCTTATTTTATTTTTCTTTCTATTTTTATCCCTATTTTCTTATAACGTGTCTGCTAGAAGCCTGGAATTTCTTTTACTATTTATTTCTTAATTTTTTTTTCCTTAATAGGAGTAGATAGACTCATCCATTGACCAGTTCGCAATCAGCCGGAGTATTATGAACAAGAGTTGAAGTTTATCCCTTGTTTCCTGTTTAGGATTGTGTTTCCAGTTCTTTCTAAAGTCTACTTCATCCCTATGCTTTTGATAAATGAACTCTGAAATATTATTTAATAATTATTGATTTTATATTTTCTCCTCAATAGGAGTAGATAGGTTTGTCTATCGCCCGGTTCATACACATCCCCGGTCTTTTGAATAGGAGTCAGTATTTATCCTTTGTTTCTTATTTAGGACTGAATTTCAGGTACCTTCTAAAGCATACTTCAGATCTATACTTCAAAAGTGATTGATTTTCCTCCTCAATAGGAGTAGACAGGTTTGACTATCGCCCGATTCACACACTTTTCTAGTCTTTTGAATAGGAGTAGGTGTTTATCTCTTGTTTCCTGTTTAGGACTGGATTTCAGGATCCTTCTAAAATATACTTCGGCTCTATACTTCAAACGTTATTGATTTTCCTCCTCAGTGAGAGTAGACAGGTTCGACTATCGCCCGGTTCACACTCTTCACTAGTCTTTTGAACAGGAGTCGAGATTTATCCCGTGTTCACTTTTTAGAATTGAGATTCCGGTTCCTTCTAAAGTCTTTTCACTTTCTTTCACCCCCAGTAAACCGTTGAATCTTAATAGCATTATGGGGAGAACTGATAAAAAAATATAAAAATACTCACCTCTCAACACATAATCTGCCCAGGTAGAATTGGTAGCAAAAATCAAACAAAGCAAACACAAAAGAAATCAAAACAAAACAAAACAAAACAAACAGGCTATTTCTTTCCACATCAAAGTGGTCATATATATATATATATATATATATATATATATATATATATATATATATGTGTGTGTGTGTGTGTGTGTGTGTGTGTGTGGGTCGGAGATTCCACTCCTAAGCTGTTGGCGCACAGCAGGGATGAAGGTGAATTTAAGCGTATTTATTTTTTGATAAACATACAGTGACTGAGAGAACTCGATTCGCTTTTCCGAAGAGTCTTGCATTATTAGCAGTAATAGTCAATGTTTACAAACTGGCACGTTCTCTCCATTAATAATAATTTTTTCAGGATCATATGCATTGTCATCCACAGACAGACTGTTTCGCTGTATCACGGAGCATGTTTGGTTGAATAGTATAGACATTATGTGCATTTATTTTAATATTCTCAAATTCACGTATCCGTTATTTAGTGCTGTTACAAAACAGTAGAAAGATGCCGTATTTTTGTTTATTTGGTAATTTTCCCAAATACTTTCAACCCATTCTAAGATCATATGTCAGGTTAATCTTGGATGATCTTTGATGGAACTGAAAGTACTTGAGGAAATAAAAGAAATAACCAAATATATGGAGTCTTTCTTACTTAGTTTTGTAACAGAACTAAGAAATTTATCCATGAATTTGAGAGGATTAAAAGAAAATTAATAGGCATAATATATCAAAGTTATTCAGAGAAACAGGCTTCTATCAAGATATACTGCATATATATATATATATATATATATATATATATATATATATATATGGAGAGAGAGAGAGAACAGAAATCCAAAATTATTTTACTCGAAAAGGTATTTGCGGCAACAAGCCTTACTTGTAGGTCTTATCAACTCAGAGGGTTGAAGAAACAATTTTTGGTTTTATTTTTTTAAACCTCCGAGTTGATAAGATCTAAAAGTAAGTCCTGTGGGCCGAAATAGCTATTCGGCTGGGGTAATTTTGGATTTCAATTCTATGTAATGTATATGCCCTGTTATAATAAATACACTGAGCTCTTTTTGCGGATTATTACCTGTATAATACATACATACATGCATACATACATACGTATATAAATACATACATACATACATACATACATACATATATATATATATATATATATATATATATATATATATATATCCAGGTATGATGAGAACGAATAGTGTACACTTCTAACGTTCGCAACATTTAATTTAAAAGAGGGCTCTGTACATACTAGAACGATATTACAATAGAAACATTTTGTAGCGACCCTTGCATTTTTCTGCTGTAATATCCTAAAATAATATATATATATATATATATATATATATATATATATATATATATATATATATATATATATTTGAAGGAATAAAAAGTCAAAAAGAAATACTGTTATGCCAATGCGTTTAGTAACTTGAGTAACTGTATTAAGATAAATGCGGAAATTATATTCCGTAACGTGTAATTATATAGATAAAGAATTTGGAGAAATGATTCTTCAAATTTTGAAATCGAAAAACCTGTAAAAGATTCTTAATGTTTACTGGGCAAAGGGAAGTCAAACTATCGAAGACGTTAAGTGACGTAATTTTTCTGCTTATTAAACGAAAGTCAGTTAAACTTGTTATTGATTTTTTATGCGATTATTATTTATTTATTTAGTTTTCTCTATTGTTATAATAATTAATTTTTGTTCATTTTTAAAGGTATTAAGTTAATTATTTTCTTTGAATTTAAAAAAAAAATATGGTCAGGTCAATGTTTGCATGAGAAAGAGTTGAGACAATTGAAAAAATCCTATGCACAAGTTAATAATCTTTCTCACTATATATATATATATATATATATATATATATATATATATATATAGATAGATAGATAGATAGATATAGATACGATTTAAATACATTTAAAATAAAATCTTGGACAAGATCACTCAGAATTTGTAACCCGCAATAAAGGAGGAATACACTGACTATACTTTTAATCTCCTCCAATACTCTAATTATTTCAAACGCAACACGAAACAAAAGACTCGTAAAATATTTAAAAATGGAGGCGTGAAGCATTCTGGCAACTCCACTAAATCAACATATAATCACAACTACAATTTAAAAGATTTCACTTAAGCTTAACATAAAATTTGTTGCACCTATTAAAATAATTAAAAAAAACACTTAATATAAAATGAAATAATAAGATCAACTTTTTACATCCTTAATAATTGCCACAAATAATGCAGTGGAGAAACCTCTAGTAATTAAAATAAAATATTATACGAACACAGAAGGAGTCTTTTACAAACCAACACTAAACACTTTAGTTGCTCATCGTAATAAAACTTTCATTTGGAAAATTGTGCTTTAACGAAAGGAGAAAGTTATTTATTAAGGCGAAAATGTATAGAGAGTACGTTAATCGATAATAATCCAAAATAAATTTACGTGCAGTTTCTTACAACGTCTCACCTTTCTTGGCAGATTTTCTATTATCACACTGTGATATATCTAATAAGAAAAGTGATAAAAAAATAAAAATAGAAGCTAACTGAAATAGACTGTACTATGTTTCAAAAACACATATTTAAGAAGATGAAAAATTAAAATTTAAAATGTCTGTATTCCCCCTAATTCATGCTCATGTGTACTCACATCAACGTAAACATCACTACAGTGCAATTAAGACCTAAAGGAGAAAACGCGTTCTATGAAAATTATATATATATATATATATATATATATATATATTGGTTATTTATTGTTGTGTCGTGGCACAATAGTAAAAATAAAAAAATCAAGTCGAGGTTGGTTAAAGAACAAGTGTATTTAACATCACAGATACAAAGGTAGGAAACGGGTACTACTCAGCTAGGCAGTTGTAATACTGTCGCTGCTTACACACCGGGTAGGTATTACTGGCACTATATATAGTGAGAACCGGTGTAATTCCCTTGTGTTAGAAGGCCGGTGTAACATTTATTATGTTGATCTGTATGTGTGCCAGTTGCACAAAATTTAGAAAGATGATAAGTCAACTGACGAGGGCGTCTGTTGCATGTGTGACCAATGTATGAATATGTTTTTATTGATTGTTAGAGTTGGAGATACGATCCCTCAAAGGACTTTAAATTTCATAAACAACTTTATTTTTACATGGGGTACATTTTTGAGGTGATGAATTAGTTCTAAAAAATGTATTAGACATTTTTTTTAATAATAGATGGTTAAGCTACCTTATTTGTCAGAATCAATAATTTATATACCGGCATATTATACAAATTGGACTTTTGTCTTGTGTATTGTTAGTGTGCATCTGGTTACAATAAAACAACTGAATGAGTTTTTTTTGTTGTTTATATGAAACTGGTAGGTTTATATTATTTGTCTGAATTTCTTTCAACCTAATCCGATTTCTTCATCAACGTTTTTGAAAATTATTTTTCTTCCTCGCTTTTATCACAGTTCCTATAACCAGCTTGCCTCTTTTCATAATGTCTTTTACAAACTTATCCAAGCCAATCTCCGCCCTTACGTCGTCACTAAAGCTTTTAACAGTTATTAAAAGTCTTTCCAGTTCGTCATCATTCTTATCGCATAACTCAAGATCGGCAATATAAAAGCTGGTCGCGGATATTACTTACCATTTTCTATCTATATCCAATTTTCTTCAGTTCCATGGATAATAGAATTAGTTAAAGGCAGATAGAAAGATGGGACTAAAACTATCTCTTGATATACATACATACATACATACATACATACGTACATATATATATACATATATATATATATATATATATATATATATATATATATATATATATATATATATATATATATAAACGTAATATGGGTATGTTTTTATTTTTTTATTTCAAATGGTAATATCTTTTAAAACAATTCCTTTCTGATTCATGTTTCATACGGCGGATCGGGATCAAAAAGGCTTTAAATGGAGTTAAGTTCAAAATCTGTAAAGATGCTTAAGGACGCGTTTGTTCAGGTCATTGTTCTGCTGAAGAATTCAGTCATCTCTATTCTATATTTTGGTTATTTTCTTTGCCTACTCTCAAACAATTTCTTCAACGTCCTCAAAATTTCTGTCGATTCCGAATCTAACAAATTTCGTATGTAAAATCCAATTCTCAATTTAAAGAAAAAAAATGAATAGAAACCTGACTATAAATGGCACCTGTATAGTCATTTCTTTCCGAGTCCCGACCCGAGACCTAAGTTCAGAAATCGCATCATGAAATTTTCACTGAACTGTCAAAAAAAAAAAAAAGTCACACATTTTACATAGATAAAGACTTTCTTATGGTGTGAGCTGTACTTGAGGCGAACATTTTTTTTTGTATTTCTTTAAGGCTTGAGCTACAAGGTATCACTTCAATAAGTCTATTGGAATCTTTTTCAATTAATCCGAGTGCTCCATCTACTACTGGAATTGTTGATATTGTCATGTGCCATATTTTTGAAATTTCGATCTCAAGGTCCTTGTATTTTGATAGCTTTTTTGAAGATCTTCAAACATACATTACAGTCTGCAGGGACTGAATGTCAATAAAAAGGCAGATTTTGTCTTTGCGATCTCTGATCACGATGTCTAATCGATTACCTTTTACTGTTTTCTTTGTGTGCATTGTAAAGTCCCATGAAATTGTTACAGGTCCTATCTCTGTAAGCGTTTCTGGGTGGTGTTCGTACCAATTACTAGCACTTTCCTTTCTGTAAAATTTGCAGATATTTCAGTACAGATGTTGGTCCACTCTGTCATGTCGAATTTTATATTCAGTGGGTTCCAATACAGAGCAACCTGATTGTATCTCGATATTTATCAAGGAATCTGATTTTGGAGGTAAAACAATTTTTCAGTCTGTGTGCTTGGTAATTTCTAGTTAGCAAGCATTGGCCCTATGCAACATGAATAAAACCATCACTTTCAACTTTTAACCCTGAAACTACGTAGCCACTGATGGGTACGGGCTTTGTCGACATCAGTTGTGTGGTACTGGCAGAGTATGGACCGTAAAGCGGTTTATCTTGCCATCGATTTGCCTTTGCTTTATTTTTAAAGTATTTTGCGGCTGTAGTGTGTGTATTATTATATTTTACTTGCATTTTCTGACCCATTTGAAACTCCATTTGTAAATTGTTAGCTTCCTTTATTATTATTATTATTATTATTATTATTATTATTATTATTTCTTTTTCTTATGTTTTTTTATGTGCCGTGACCCTTCAGGATGTCGGAGATCATAGCTCTTCACTATTTCCAGTCCTTTATAATTGTTAGTAAAGTTTGTCTTTTTGTTATCTCTCCTAATCCCTGTTCTGCCAACCAGCTACAAATGCTCATTAGGTAGATTATGAGTTGTCTTTCCTTTGACCCTCTTGCTGTCAATATAACCTGCGATTGTCAAAGTTTCTAAGCCCCGTTACGTGACCTAGAATATCAACTTCAGTTTTTCTAATGCAAAGCACAAGTGTCCGTTTTATTAAACTTGTCTCTAAAACCTCGTATTTTTCCACTTGTCCAATTTATTCTCAGCATCCTTCTGTAGAACTACATTTATGTCTACTCGGATCTTTTCTTCGTCTGTGATGAGATTGGCCAATATCCTTTGTCATATAGAATGGCGCATATTACATAACAGTTCAGTATTATTTTCTTTGTCTTTAACGAATTTTTTCTTGTTTCTTAATACTTTGCTTAGCTTTTGGAAATCAACTTCCATCATCCCAATGCGCCTTCAGATTTTGGCATCGCATTTTCCATCCTAAGTTAAAATACTTTCTAGATATTTACATTTTTGTACTTGCTTCCTTTTACTATACACAATTTGTAATTCGAATATGTTGTGGATTCCGGGATGAAATCCGGTCTCAAATGAATGACAAACGCAGGAATGAAATATAGCAAATAAACGTAATAATACGGTTAGTAGATCCAGAAATGCGATTAGCAGCAATAATAATATATATATGTACAGTCTGGGAAATTCAGTATCGAAGTAGGACTTCCTTCTGAGTCTACGTGCTCGCAACTGTGACTCCTCCAAAGCGGTTACCTCACACTGTCACTCTCTCACTGTATCTCTGTTACTCACTCTATCCCTCGGGCATTCACCGGCAGCAGTACAAGTACACACTGGTCGAGTCCACTTGTATGAAAAAGGGGTGGACCCCATAACAGAGTTAGCTTTTTTCTTTTTCTGACAACAACATATTCTGACTTATTCCATTCTTCACACTTTCCTATATTATCATCTGTAGTTGTTTCCTTTCTGTGTCTACTATCAAATGTGTATCGTTTGTATATCTAATGTTAATCATGGTAGGAAATCTTATTCTCCCAAGATTGCATCACTGTAAATATTGAATAAATCTGTTGAGGTGACACATCTTTGTCTTACACTTCTCTCTATTTTTGTGTGTTTTATACATACACAGACCGCTTTCTCCCAGTATAAGTTCAGGATTGTTCTAATATTCAAATAAATCAGGTTTACTGAACAATTCAAATAGTTCTAATTTCATCCTTTATCAAATCGTTCTTTATGATATACATTATCATATAGAATATGAAAAAGCATAATCTATAAAACAAGTGATTGTTTTATTCTGCGGCCCGAGGGGGTTTCATGATATTATAAATATCTATAATAATATGTTTATCGATATTTATTGTTTCAGTTGCAGATATGTCAACATCGCCTTAAGAAACATATAAATTTAAAAAGGAAACAAAATATTGTGAATGGTGTCAAGACTGTGTTTGGTAATTGAGAAATATATGAACAAGAACGAAACAAAAAAAAAACAGGCTTTAAGAGAATCTCCAAAAATATTTGACAAAACTGAATAAGAATAAAAAAAAAATAGATTGATCAGCAAAAAGAAAATTCAAGAAGGTTTTACGAATATAGGCAGAGAGAAAAATTCAGAATATTAAAGACATTGAATTTAATTGTGATTTCAATCCCTGGGCCGAGCAATATCTACTTGAACTTAGTGGAAACGGGCGAGCAATGACTATTCAGTACTAAAAATAAAAGTAGACTATATATATATATATATAAATATATATATATATATATATATATATATATATATATATATATATATATATACATACAGGTATAGACTTTTCTCGTTCCCCTGCCCTAGTCTATATATATATATATATATATATATATATATATATATATATATATATATATATATAAAGGTAATTTATATTAACCAGAAAAAAAGGCTTAGACAGAAGCGTCTATCTTTTTAAATTTGGATTTTTTTTTAATGTAACTATAACAACAAGAACATTTCGATTTCATTTTTGCCTTGAAAAAGTCGGAAGACGAAACGCGTCTGCAAAATCTAAGATCTTTTTTTCCAATTGTCATTTTATTTATACCAATCTGTCTTGTCCACAGAATTGATCTGGGAATTTATCTATCTATCTATCTATCTATCTATCTATCTATCTATATATATATATATATATATATATATATATATATATATATATATATATATATACGGGGAACGAGAAAAGTCTACACGTATAGATTAAATAAAGTGTTCAGTTCAGAATTCTTTGTAGATCGATATACAGCTGAAGAAACCTGAGGACACAACGGCCGAAACGTTGTGATAACAACAACAACAAAGATGAGGACAATAGTTCAAATATAAATAGTGTAAATAATGATATCCCATCTTGCCCGAAATTCAGACAGAATTATTGATTTTTATCCTTGAGTTCACCTGTTATACTGCTCAAGGGCCTCTTACGGTAGATGGTTATTTTTAAAATGGTTTGATGAATAAGGTGCGTGATATGAATGAAAGCGGAAGTTACAGGAAGGGCAGATTATGAGGATAAGGAGGATAAAGTATGATTGACTTTCATCTTGTTGTGATTATGATCGAAGTGTTCAAGGAAGCGCTTACGGGAAAATATATTCCACAAAGAAGTTGTGAAGAAGAAAATAAACAGTCTGAGTTGAATATTCTTCATACATTTGGAATATAGATTAAATGAGGATGATTCGACTCTGCGGAATTAGCAAGGTGCAACCTTGTTGCATAGGTCTGGTGGAACTAAATTAGCTGAATATTTGCCATGGAAATAGAAAGATTAGCGATAGGGTTTCAATGTCGTGACTGTAGGAATGAGGCTGCCAATCACAAAGAAGCGAAACTGCCAGCTTTAAGTTAAACCACACGCACACGAAAGCAAGCTTGGCTAAGAAGGACATGAAATGATTTCTAAGTAGTAGCGCATGGAAGTGTGAATGTATTGTAAACCTTATCGTCGCAGGATGTGGAATCGCCGAGCTGAATTCAAATTCCGGACTAGGCAGTAACGTTGACTCTCGCATCAGTACCTTCCATAGACTGATTCTAATCAAAGGTGCGGTGTCAAGTTGACATTATAGGTAAGAAAATCTAAGTTTCCATTCCTCTATGTATAACCGACCTTCAGGCGTTCTATGTGTGCGTTGAACAAGCAGAAGCAAATTTGGGTAGGCGTTAGAAATCAGAGATTAGCCACCTGCCCTAGCAGAAATGTGTACCGGCAAACGAGTCCCCACTCATTAATATTATACTTACGGCTCATACATCCTAGTACCCTCTGGTTATTTCTCTCTAAGATTCTGCATATACTGTACATATTATGTATTTGTGTATAATATTCCCAGAAAATATATGTATCTGTCCTATGAAAATATCACTTACATACACACACAAAGACCTGCACACACATGCATATACATACGCACATATATACACATGTTTTGTGTGAAATTTAGTTAAAGATAAATGAACATGTTTTGATGAGATGCGAAGACGTAATATTTTTGAAAAATGATGAAAATGCCAAAATCCCCATTTTTGTTTAATACACCAAAGAAACATTTAGTGTATGTATTTGTGTTTAGGCTTAAATAATGAATCATTATGAAGTAAGGTATTACGAAAACCGAAACTATACAGAAATCTTATCAAAGAACACTCTGCGTTCTCTGGTAGGATTATAGCTTGCTTCCCTCTGTGCAAAGGGATCCCTCGTACCTCTGACGAGCTCTATACCGACTGAGTTCTCTCTCTCTCTCTCTCTCTCTCTCTCTCTTTCTATATATATATATATATATATATATATATATATATATATAGGTAGCGGAATATGCGTGTGTAAACGAAGAATTAAATTAATCTTCAAACACATATGTAGTTTTCATTCTAATTAAAACAAAAGAATTATAAAAATACTTTGTGAACAACTTCACAGAAAATGTTTTTTGTATTTTTTTATAGCCCAACTGAATGAATTGTGTTAATATAGGATAAACGATAAATTCGTCAATATGTGTGCAGATGCGTGTGATCGGTCTAGTATGAAGAATTGTAGTTGTAGAACTGGGAAAGAAGTCGAGCAAAACTAATCGCTGATGTTGCATACGTGCGGATGTATATATCCCAATTTTACATTTGCATTGTCTGCATAAATTCTAGTTGTAGACTGGATGAAAAAGGCAGGAAGTTAGGTTGCAACTGTTGATGCATGTAAACAAACTAACGCTAGGTATTATTTTATAATATCGTATACTCAAAATAAGTGAAAGATGTGAGTAATTTCAGTTTCGCTTGTGTGACAGTCGATCGAAGGGTAACTGAAAAACTGGTTAGTCACCAAGAATTTAACGCATTTATAATAAAAAGGTAGGCTCCGAGAAATTTAAGATTTGGATTTATTAATCGCAAGCTTATTGGCTAATTTTTAAATATTCCCTTTAACGAAGAAGTATATTGTTTAACATTATCTAAAATTGAGCCTTTAAAATTTAATTCTAAATATATTACTGTCTGCCAATTCAAAGAATACCGAGCGTTTCGTTCGACATCGCTGGTTGGTTAATATATGTGAATGCAAAGATTCAAATATTTGGAGTGTGTGAAATGGACAGAAATTGAGTTACTTTTAGCATGGTGAGATTCCAATACTTAAATCTTTCAGAAATTTTTCTACAATTCTGAAAAAAAGTATTAGTCTATTTTCGTCTACCGGCTTGATTATGAATACTCGAGAAATCTTCCTGAAAGCGACTATTTTTCTCTAATAAGATTTTTGGAATATTCAGGAAGGTAAACTAAAATAAATAGAAATTGGGTTTCATAAATAAACGGAGAATCAAATACGAGTATCTACTAAGAATAAAGGCCAAGTAATATATATATATATATATATATATATATATATATATATATATATATATATATATATATATATGAATATACTTTTAAGGTGTGCAATATTTATGGGATAAAGTGCTCAATATCAGAGATAGAGTGTGTGTAAATATAAAAGTGAATATTGTAGTCAACACTTAGAGGCGACAGGTTGTTTCATGCTAGACGCAATCGTCAGGCCACCTGATACACACACACATACACACACACACACAAACATATATATATATATATATATATATATATATATATATATATATATATATATATATTGGGAGTAAATATTGTAAATTTAAATTTCTTTGGTAACAAGACTACTGAGCTGTTACGTGACATCTGTCCTTCCTTACGGCAGCGAATGTTGGACGATTTCCTCAAAGATGAAGAAGAGTCTCGCGGCAACGGAGATGTGATTCTACAGAAGGATGCTAAGGGTAGCATGTGAGAAACTATTAGGTCCTAAAGTGGGTTGAAACATGGAAGAGGTTTATACTTAACATCTGGAAGAGGCAGCTGAAGCTTTTGGGACACATAATGAGGAAAGAGGGCCTTGAGAATCTAATACTCACGGGTCGAATATAGGGAAAGAGAAGCATGGGAAAACATCGCATGATATAGCTAGCGAGTATTTTTGACAGAACGCGGTCTGGGTTAGGTAGCGAAGGGAAGGAACTTGTTGAAAGCTGCAAGGGATAGATAGAGTTGGAGCGCCATGGTCGTCTACGTCCTGATAGAACAAGGCACATGAAAAGAAAGAAAAAGAATGGATATACGCTGTAATTTTATGCCCTGGCTCTTACATATTTCTTCTTTTATTACAGTGTGTCATATCTAATAACAAAATTGATGGAAAGAAAAAGAAAAAAATATTAAATCAAATCGGCTAAATTATATAGGAAATGAACAAAATTAAAAATTAAAATTCCCAGCATCCCACGTTCATGCGCATGTGTAGTCGCAACAACGCAACAAATCTACTCCGATGAAGTTCTAAAAGACGAAATGCCTTCCATGAATATTTTTACCATTTTGCTATACATTTTTCCCTAATATTGTTCTTGATATATACAGTGTGAGAGAGAGACATATATATTACTTATTACAATAATATGGATCAATAAATTTAATTTTAAAATTTTCTATATCAGTGATTAATGGAGAAACATTGGATAAGGTAAAATCCAGAAAAAAAGATTGTTATAAAATAAACATCTTCTGTATAAAGTTAATATTTTTTCATCACTAGACTGGGAATCAATGATAAATTTAAGTAGATACAAAACGATGCAAAAATATGCACATACCTTTTTGAAAGTTAATAAGTTTCGTCAGATTAGGGATTTGTTGAATTTGTTTTATTCAGAAATAGTTTTTTTTTTTTTTTTTCATGAAACCTTTTAAATTCAGAAATATCTGGACTACAACAAATAAAAACACAATAAATTTTTAGGGCTTGTCATTTTACTTCACAGGCCAATGCATTTCATTTGCGAAATAAACAGATTTATCTAAATAAAGAACAAATTTTTTCGATTCTCGATAAAATGTTATGTTTTTTTATGGTGAATAATATTCAAGATGTTAATCCTGTTTATCGATTTCAATTTGGACTCCAGTTTAACACCACTTATTTGAATTAGATCTCAAAAAGCATTTGTCCGATAGTTGTAGGAAAAAATCTGTCTGGAATAACAGTTTTAAAATATGCCTAAAAAATCATTCATTTCAAAAATAAGGGTGTGTGATACGGAATAGATAGATAGATAGATAGATAGATAGATAGATAATGAAAAGGCTGATATATAGATATATAGACAGATAATAATCATTCTGATAGATAATGAACAGATAGATAGATAGATAGATAGATAGATAAGGAAAAGGCTGATATATAGATATATAGACTGATAATAAACATCCTGATAAATAATGAACAAGTAGATAGATAGAGAGATATATAATGAAAGGGATGATATATAGATATATAGATATATAGACAGATAATAAACATCCTGATAGATAATGAATAGATAGATAGATAGATAGATAGATAGATAGATAATGAAAAGGATGAATATAGATATATAGACAGATAATAAACTTCCTGATAGATAATGAACAGATAGATAGATAGATAGATAGATAGATAGATAGATAATGAAAAGGATGATATATAGATATATAGACAAATAATAAACCTCTTGATAGATAATAAACAGATAGATAGATAGATAGATAGATAGATAGATAGATAGATAGATATAAAATGAAAAGGATGATATATAGATATATAGACAGATACTAAACATCGTGATAGATAATGAACAGATAGATAGATAAATATATAATGAAACGGATGATATATAGATATAGAGACAGATAATAAACATCTTGATAGATAATGAACAGATAGATAGATAGATAGATAGATAGATAATGAAAGGGATGATATATAGATATATAGACAGATACTAAACATCGTGATAGATATGGAACAGATAGATAGATAAATATATAATGAAAAGGATGATATATAGATATAGAGACAGATAATAAACATCTTGATAGATAATGAACAGATAGATAGATCGATAGATAGATAATGAAAAGGCTGATATATAGATATATAGACAGATAATAAACGTCCTGATAGATAATGAACAGATAGATAGATAGATAGATAGATAGATATATAGATAGATAGATATCTTAATTTTCGATATATAAAGAATGTCATAGAATTTAAAGAAATATATATTTTCTAACGGCCAAAAAGATGCAACGTGATGAAATCTCAGTGTTCGAAAAATCGGCAAGTTTTGAACAGAGTTCACGAAATACTCAAAATAAAGAAATGAAATGTATAGCTTGAAGATAAAACGGATTTGAGAAATATTAAATGAGTGGTATGCAAGTGAACAGCAAGAATTCATAGACTGGACTTCCAGATATCATTCTAAAAGCTGATACTGTGAAAGTAACCAGGGAAACGAATCAGACTATTAAGAAAATGGACTAGAAAGATATAAAAGTGACCAAACGACTATCTTGAAGTTAACATCACAAACAGAAAAATGTCACTGAAGCGAAGAAGTACTTTCAAAAGTGATTTTCTCAGCGGTAATGCTTTGAGATGAATGTAAAAGTAAAATTAGATGGATTTGACGGATAGACAAGATGCTGGATGCATAATGAAAATTATCAACCTACACAACGAACAAGACAACTAAGATGAGATGTTGTAAAGTTTTGGGCTGTTATTGTCGACAGCAAGACTATAACAGCCGAGACTAAATAATAAAAACTATAATTTCCTTCAAATTGATTATGGTGTCAAAGTAAATAAAGATGATTATTTTATGTTCTTTGACAATATTTTCTTAAGTGTTAACAGTTACAAATTAGCATCTTTAAGTCAAGGTGTATATGACAATAAGCGTTCAGATTATGAAAACTGACTCCTGATTGCAAGCGCAACAGCCTAAGATGCAAGGGACGACTTGGAGACGTCTGAATAAAGCATAGACGATTTACGGTGGGAAGTGTCACACCAGAATCCGAAGGCACGTTAAAATATATGAAGCTGAAGCTGAGGAAAATGCTGAGAAATCTCTCAGGATTTTCCTCAGTTACGACTTACTCGAATATAGTTCAGTATACGTCACTCCTCGGAAATAAATCACGTTCTTGAAATCACAACATTGTTTAAATTTAGTCAAAATATCCCTCATCATCAGATCGTTTCTGAGCTTAATTAAAGCGCTGCTCATTGCTCGTCACTAAAAAGTAGACTTGCAACAGCAACAGTCCTGGACAGTATCATTGTCAATGATGAAAATTATGTTATCTGTAATACTAGATTAAGGACAATAATTATAACCCACTGAAATAGATGAATGCATCACCAAAGCAGGAATGTTCTGGGTCTTATAGAATATGAATTGTGAGGTGAATTGCTAAAGCAAAACGAACAAGTTAATATGGAGGAGTAAGATAAGGGTGTGTCGTCGTACCGGACATATTCAATCTATCTGGGAGAATTAGAAGTCCTATAAGGATAGCTATGCAGATTGTACCGTGTCGATAGCGGTCACGGCAAGGAAACAAAAATAAAACCTACAGAATTTAGTTAAGGCAAGCAAGAATAAAGGAAGAAATATCAACCGTAAGAAGACAAAATGTATGATTGTCTGCATAATGAACAGCCCAACATGCGAATTACGAATTGGAAACACCAAAATCAAGTACAAATATTTAATTCTGTCTATATTTCCGAGATGAGCTATTGTAACTATTCATACTATTTACATGGTTCGAACTGTCGTCCTCATCTTTAATGACATATTCACGACGTTTCGGCCGTTGCATGCTACAGACTTCTTCAGGTGATATACGTTGGAATTTCGAACCGAACACTGTATTTAGTTCACGTCTGTAGATTATTCTAAATCCAAGAACAGAGATGAATACAATATGGGAACCAGTAATACAGAGAGAAAGAGAAAACAAAAATAAACAAAAAAAAATGTAATATGAACTCTAGTAAAAAAGTGGATACTGAGACATTAGGTTTATAAGTCTCCAAAATTTACTCACTGATATATTCAAGGATAAAAGTATTGGTTGAGTGATCCAAAAACTGACTTCACACAATGAGTTGTGAATTCAATACCTGGCACGACAAAGGGAAGAAAACTTGAGGAGTTGAGTTACTAAGGAAAATAACTGAAGCTGAGATATCCAAATAAATGGTACTAGTAAATAGAACAATATATCACCGTGAATTAAATAGACTTTGGTTCGAAATTCCAACATAGAAGAACTCACCTGAAAAATGCTGGAGGGTACGGCGACTGAAACGTCTTGGATATGGAAATAAAAATGAGAGCAACAGTCCGAACAATATAAAGGAAGTATTTTAGCAGAGGGCTGGAAATCCGAAGGTGCATTTGAATAGAGAATGATGCCTTCCAAAAGCTAAACAAAGTATTAAGAAAGAAAGAAAAGAGCATTAAACTGTTATATAATATCGGCCTCCCTATATAGCAGAGAATAGTGAACAATATGATCACCGGTGAAAAAAAGGAGGTAACAGAAATGCACTTCTACAGAAGGATGTTGAAAATAGCATAGACTGAACAGGTGAAAGAAAATGGAAACAAAAAGGTTAATTATGCGTATCATCAGAAAGAACCAGTTGACATTTCTGGGTTCATAATAAGGAAAGATGACTTGGAAAATGCGACACTCACAGAACATATCGAAGTAAATGGTTGGCAGAATAGGGATCAGGTGTGATAGGACAATGACACTTTACCAAGCTCCACAAAAGAGAGGAAATTGTGAAGACCCATGCTCACCCACGTTTTGAAGGGATAGAGCACAACGTAGAAGAATGAAAGGAAATATATAAAATAGGCCAGTCGTATATTAATAATAAGGAACTTTCGATGCATATTCGTTAAAATAAATTATATTTACTTTTTCTTACAATGGGTTTTTGCTCGTCAAATTTTTGATTGATTCACCGATTTGTTTTTATGGTTTATCAACACTTTGTTGATTATTTAAAGTCGAAAGATATTACGTATTATAAGAGGTTGATTATCGCTTACCCAAAAATGTTATAAGGAAGGTTTCGATGTGAGTTGTTTAATTTAATTTTAGGGCGCATTCTGTTTGGTAAACCTCTGCTTCTGATGTAAAATTAATTATCCGTTTTATATTAATTAAAAGTATAATTGCTGTTGAAATGTTTGCCATGATTCTTGTTATCAGACACCATAACTAATGAACATGAAAAACATTTAGATGTTCGCAATAAAAACAAAAAAATATCAAAATATTAAAAAACAGTTTAAGAATTTAATTATTTAAAAAGGCGCAGTTAATAACAAACGGAATGAAAAATTATCCTAAAAGTACATTGTTGATCTGAGATTTTAAAAAGTCTAAACATAAATGGGACGTTAAATTAAACAACACTGTAATTCAATTTTGAAAGTGTCATGACCAAAAGTGCCATGAAATGTTAATATAAAAAGATACTTCATCTATGTGTAGCGTCCCATCAGGATACATACGATCAAGGCTCTTCACGACTTCTCATCCCTTGTAGACTTTAGCAGTTCTTCTCTCTTTGCTAAGGCTCCCGATCCCAATTTCACTTCTTCCTTTATCTTACTTTCTCCTAATATAACCGAGTTATATTTACCAAGCCCCGCTTTGTCATTATGTGCCCAAAGAATTTCAGTTGTCTTTCCTGATTCTGAATAGCCATTTTCTTTAAGAACTTACATGTTCCGTCCATGGGATATTCAGCATCATTCTTCATAGTCACATTTCTGCTGCCACTAGTTCTCTAGTGATACGTGTAGAGATTGTCCAGCATTCACTGTGATATAAGAGGATTGATATCACATATCAGTTTAGCTCTTTTCATTGTTTATAACGATCTTTTTTCTGTTTCTCAGCACCTTGTTTAGATTTTGGAAAATTTATTTCGCTAGTCCGCTGCCTTTGCAGATTTTGGGCTCACAGTTTTTGATCCTCTGTTAAAACACTTCCCAGTTATTTAAACTTATGCCTTTACATTTGTGGAAATATCCACTAAGGAACAGCGCAAAGATTTCAACTACTAGGAAAATTAGATCTATTGGGAAATGTTAGAATAATCCGGAATTTATACTGGGAGTGAACTGTTTGCAGACGGATAGAAAATGAATGATGGAGCTACAAAAACTAGGAATGAGTCAAGGATGACTCGGATGCCCAGCAATTCTCCTATATAGCAGCGAATGCAGGACATTCTCCTGAAAGATGAAGAACAGACATGAAGCAACAGAAATCTGCTTCTAGGGAAGAATGCCGAGATTACCATAGACCGAACATGCGAGCAATGACGAATTTTTAAAGAAAATGGAAACAAAAAGAAAACGTATACTTATCATCGGGAAGAGACAGTTGAAATTTCTACGGCACATGATGAGTAAAGGGGGCTTCGGAAACTCTGATACTTACAGTAGAGATTGAGGACAAGAGAAAAACAGCGCACAAACTAATTACTGACATTGTGTAAATCGATGGCGGAACAAGTTTTCGGAGAAATATAAAAAAGACAAAAATTATTAAGGGCTACGAAGAACAAGAAATTGTGGAGGGCCATGATAGCCTACGTACTGAAGACATACGGCACCTTAAGACAGCAACATTATTCTTAGAGAACTGGTGATCCTAACAAGATTTATTATCGGTGGAAGTAACCTTAAGTATATAAGATAGGCAGATGAAACTGTGTTGATGGTCAACTCGCAAAGAAAAAAATATCCTTACCTCCTAGACAGAGTAATAGAAGAAAACGTGACACAAAAAGAATCCCCATCAGGTGCAAGAAAGCACAAGGCCCAAGATGTGACGTACAAATAAAAAGCTACAGAAGAGTGAAATCGTCGGTAATTAATACGAAGAATCTCGAAAATACTTTGTTTTCGAATTGCAAATGACCGACAACATGGCGATTTATAAAATAATATGCAAGATAATCATCATAATCTATTTCATAATTTGAGACAACACAACCAACATGAGTTCATTATAGTTTGGGCACAAAATATAACGCAGCCATAAAATTTTTGGTATGTCTTGGGAAAGATAGACTAACTGAGTCTATTCCTCTTCAAGTTGGGTTTTAAATCAAAATTTCCTTTTATTAGACATGTTGTCACCTCAAATATAGAGATCCCAGTCAGGTTTGTTATTTTTATAGCTGTAGGCAAATAATGTGCACATACCATTCTAATTGAATTTGAATACGAAATTGACCGTAACAGTCTTGGCTAAAATACGAACTCGGCTCGCTAATTACTGTTTGCGAATCGTAACCAATATACTAACCCAAGATTCAGACGATCCAAGATGTTTTGACAAAAACAAAAAAAAAAAAAGACGTTGAAATTGGTGTCCTGGGTATGACGAGAAACTATATCCGGCAACAAGACATCTGATCGAGAGGTTTTGAGGAGTATGGAACCACATCTTAATTGCTGTTATTCCCAATTTAACCCTGACCCATGTTGGTAGCACCTGTTAGGGTACCAACTATGGACAAAGAGTTAACTGCCAAACTAGAGTCAAAACACAATGAAAGTGTGACAATACATGTTCATAGTAAAAAAAATACCAACACTATATTTTTGAAAAAGAAATTAATTATGCCCCTTAGAAAATTCAATTTCGGTATTAAATGACCCATAAGGAGTTGATATGCCGCTAAACAAACAAACAAACAATAGTACTGATTAATATTTTCTGTGGGGTCAACATATAATTCTATAAAATGATCAATACATTTTCATAATAAAATGACTACATTTTCAAAGCAGAATGACAAGCAATACATTGCCAGAAAAAAATAATATCAAAAATTGGTATGATCAATTTCATTTCTTGTAAGGAGAAATAAGTTTTTACTGGATTGATTTTATAAAATTATTTAGGTTTTAAAAAATGCAGCTAAGTGATTATTTAATCGTGAACTGCCTTTCTCTTGAATTATAAATTTTAAATTTCAATATGTAGATTTCGCCATACGGGTTGACTTTCTGCTAAAGAAAACCAGCCATTTGTCTCGTCTATTTACAGTTCCTAAGAGAAATTAAATTGATTTTAAAAATATAAAAAAAAAAAAATAACCATAACAGCAGTTTTACTATTTAAAATGAATGTTTTTTACATTTTATATACAAGATTTTATTTAGAAAAAAAACAAAAAAAAACATTAAATTTCGACATTAAATGACCCAATGGGTTCATATGTCGGAAAACAAACCAAACATAAAAATTGCTCCTGAAAAATTAAGTTTAACTGAAATAAATAACTTCACTGGAAAAAAAAACAAAAACATTTTAACTCTTTGATTTGACATTCAAGCTTAAAAAGAAGGATGCTAAGAATACCCTGAAGAAAGCATGTGAATGATGAGTGAGTTTTAAGTGAAATAAGAACAAGGATATATGTAACGGAAATTAGGAAAATACCTCTTGGACACATAATGAAGAAAGGAGGTTTGGATAATTTGACACTGACAAGAAATACGGAAGGCAAGAGGAACTTATGACCAGACATTTGACACAAATATCCTAAGATATATAAAAATAAAGATTTCCAGAAACTAAACAATATGAAGAGATAGGGAAATCTCCTAGAAACTAAGAAATGATTGCAAAACTGCGCTATAATATGTATGCTTCTATGTGGCAGTGAATACTGGACGGCTTCATTCACAGGTAAGGGGATGTGGTTCTACCGATGAACAGTGAGAATAGAATAGACAAAATATCTAAGCAAAATGGATGTCTCATAGAAAATAAGAACTATTAGGTTGGAGCAAAAATAATGTCGTTTTTTAACGTTCAACTTCAAAAGAAAAACGACCTTATTTTTGCACCAACCTAATACAAAGAAATTAATAATTGCAACGAGAAAGAGACAACTGGAATTTCTAGGATACATAATGAAGAAAGAGAGCCTGGAGAATTTAACACTCTCAAGGCGTATTAAAATCATGAGAATCAAAGGGAAACAGCTAGTAACATGCCTAACGAACTTGTATAAATGGATAACAGAATAGGGAATAAAAGGTATAATTTTATTCTTTTATATGCCGTGTAGGCGATCATGGCCCTCCACATCCTCCTGCGCATTGTTGCTCTTAATACATTTTGTCTTTTTTGTTATTTCTTCTAAAACCTGTTCTACCATCCATTTACTCAAGCTCATTAAATATGTTACATGTTGCTTTACTTTGTCATTCTTACTCTCACTCTGTCCTGTGAGTATCAGATTTTCCAAGGCCTCCTTCTTCATTAAGTGTCTGTCTCTTCCTGGTGTTCAGTCTACTTTTTCGTTTTCATTTTCTCCAAAATTTTATTGTTGCTAACTTGTTCGGGCCATTGGATCCTCAATATCTTTCTGTAGAACCACATTTCTGCTGCTTCAAGTGTCTTCTTCCTCTTTGACGAGATTGTCTGCCATTCACTGCCATACAGTAGGATAGATATCCCATAGCATTTCAATAGTCTTTTCTTTGTCTCCAACGAAAATGTCCTCTCTCTTAATACGCTTTTGGAAAGCATCTTTGGCAATCCCAATACGTCTTCGAATTTCAGTGTTGCACTTTCTGTCCTATGTTAAAACTTACCCTGATATTTAAATGTCTATACTTCATTGGTTTTTGTATTCCTGGTTTGTAATTTGCACTTTTAGCTCATCGTTTTGCTGCTGATCATTCATTTGGGAAGTTAGGGAGAGCCATGATCGTCAATGTCTAGAAGGAACACTGCATATAAGAGAATGAACGCGCTATATTTCGAACACGACAAATATTGCTATTCAGCTGAAACTTCCAGAAGAACATAAATTCGATGATAGTTTATCCATAGCTTCCACCAGAGACATATAAAAAAATGGAAGCGAAAATAGAAATTACGCTAAAAATAAAACATTTTTTCGAAATATTTTGATAGTTTTTTGTTTTTTTTTAGATTTATAATAAATACCTGAGAATAGTTTTACAAGATATCAGGTTCAAGATTATTTTACAAACGTTTGTTTTTATACAAAATATTTTAATTTATTTATGTAAGAATGCTACTTAGGCACATCGAAGTTAATAGCTTATAACGGTGTTCAAATAATCAAGAATATATATATATATATATATATATATATATATATATATATATATATATATATATATACATATATATATATATATATATATATATATATACATACATATATATATATATATATATATATATATATATATATATATAGATAGTTGTATATTTAGGCAGGAATCCTTCCTTTATGCATGTTTCATTAAAACGACAGACAAGGTAGTACGGTTAAGCTTTTTATTTAATTTTATTTCGAACAAGAGCTTTCTTTTCTGGACAAAGGGTGTGTAAGAACTGTCCAAATGTTTTGTATATATATATATATATATATATATATATATATATATATATATACACACACAAGTCACACACACATATATATATACGCACAGGCACATACGTACATACGCTTACACACTCATACATATACAAGCGAATAAATATAAAAACAAGCACATATTTAACAACCATCAATTCAAACATATATATATATATATATATATATATATATATATATATATATATATATATATATATATATATATATATATATATATATATATATATATATATACAGACATGTAACTAAAAGTACAAATATATTCATTTATACATACCCGCAAACACACAAAGATCCACACACACACAAACAAACACACACACACACACACACACACACACACATATATATATATATATATATATATATATGTACCCGCTTTTCGACTTCGTCGTCAGTTTGAATATTTATAATTATGCATTTAATTTCATACATTTAATTAAATACATGTACATGCAAATACACATATATGTATACACATACATATATATTTATAATTCGCATACACATATATACATATATCTACAAAAATATACACTCATATGGAGACACAATAAACGTCTGTCTACATATATGTATACAGATAGGAGGATTACCAGATAATATAAGTAATAACATACTCAACTTACAGTAACATTGCCTTATCGTCAAAAATATTACTTCTATAGTAAGTTAAATTTTGACCTACGTTTACAGTTATATATATATATTTATATATATCTATATATATCTATATATATATATATCTATATATATCTATATATATATATATATATATATATATATATATATATATATATTAATTTTGTGCTATGTTTACAGTATTATATATGATTACAGTTTTATATATATATATATATATATATATATATATATATCAAATATGTGGTGCAGTTTTATTTATATTACAAAGAATCATTCATACAAAAATTAAATTAGTAAAGTTAATGATATAAAATGGTGAAATCCCTTTACCAGCTAAATTTTAAAGATGCATGAATCCATTAATCATTCGATGAATGATTTTATCCTTAGTTTTTAATATTATAAACTGTATTAGGTCATCCTTAAATATGCAATTTTTTTCGACGGTTCCTCCGGTCATCCTCAAGCTTGGAAACTATTTTGTTTTTGGTCAAATTTGCGTAGCATTCCAGGCGAAAAAATATAATGCAAATCGAAATATGTTTTTTTTTTTTAATGTGTTATTGAAAACAGATACAAACATGTGGCGTGTGCAGTCGCAACGCTAAGGTTGAATTTTTGAAAATTTATGGAAGAGCGTTTTGTTTTTCTAGTATGGCAGTTTAATAATTTATTTCTTTGTTGTAGGAGTTCATCAGTGAACGTGGTATGAACTAAATAGTTCAATAAGTATATATATATATATATATATATATATATATATATATATATATATATATATATATATATATATATATATATATATACTTATTGACTATATATATATATATATATATATATATATATATATATATATACTTATTGAACTATATATATATATATATATCAGGAAAAAAGACAATAGGAAAACTTTGTGTAGTTTTAGCAGACGTGTTTCTTCCAATGTGAACTTTTTCAAGGCAAAAACGAAAACAGTTTCCTATTGTCTTTTTCCTTTATACATATTGTCTTTTTCTACAAACTGATTCTGTGAATTTTTACATCATATATATATATATATATATATATATATATATATATATAGAGAGAGAGAGAGAGAGAGAGAGAGAAAGAGAGAGAGAGAGAGAGAAATTGAGAAATATGTCAAATTCCCACATTAGAGTAGGAATTGAGTATTATTAGCTTCATTTTCAGTTTTTTCGTTCTATATATGAGTATTTAATAAACTTCCTCATCTTTGTTACGTCTACTTTGTCTTCTGTTTCTTCGATACTCCCTCTAAGTACGGCCTTCCTAATTCTCGGCTATTTTGAACAAAGGCAACCTTAGACAATACCTATTATTTTATTCTAGCTTAAATGCCGTAATTTTGAATTCTTCAATTCCCTCCATGTAACTTCAAAACCCTATTTTAACTTTAATTCGAACTATTAGTCCAATTCCGACGAAAAGACCGATTTGAAAAATGAGTTCTTGAAATCACAAACTCTTCAGGACTTCAACTGAGTTGACTTCTTCAAATCGCAAACTGCGGAACTTCAAAACCTCACTTCATTAAACGTTTCACTTTATCTCTGATTCCTTGGCATTTTGAAGGAATGAAATTGACTTTCTAAATTGAGAAACTTTTAGAGATATTTTAAACTGAATTTAAAACATTTTTTTTTTGAATTCACAAAGTTTTTTTTTTTGCGTTACTTTAGACTCAATATAAATTAAAAGTTTTTACAGTCATTAATTTTTTTCCAGTTATTTTAAAATTTCAATTTTTTTACTATTCCCTCCTCATCTGGACCCAAACTCCCAATACTTTATGTTCAAGCACCAGATGAAAGGTATATTTTCAACCTGGATTCATCCTGTTTCCCAAAAGGTGTAATATGTCTATGTAGAGCAAGTGTGTCCCGTAGAAGAGGTAGAAGTGTGTTTCAGGCATACGAACGGACAGAATTTGCTGTTTATTTATTCAGATAGATGATGAGCATTGGCTGATCAGTAGAGTCTCAATGCATTTTCTTCATATTGAATTCTTTTCTCTTCTATTCAGAATGGGATTTATTAGGTACAAATCTTAGTCAGATGTGTTAACACTAGTGAACTAATAGTGCGTTTAACGCAAAGTAACGTATGCTTATGTATTTTTGTTTTTGTTTTTAGATATTTTGGTGTTTGGCTGATGTAAATCATTGGATATTTTGCGAAATGTATTGTATATATTCCAGCTACTGTTATATTTTTGTTGCTATTCAACTTGGCTTTCACTATAGCCTACATTGATTTAGACTTAGTCTTGAAAAATAGTAGATCACGGTTGGATAAGCTGTTTTCGATGGTAGCGGTTATGGAGGCGACAGGTTGAATGATACATTCTCTTCCTCGCTTTTATTACTGTTTCTATAACCAGCTTACCTCTTTTCATAATGTCTTTCACAAACTTATCCAAGCCAATCTCCGCCCTTATGTCGTCACTAAAGCTTTTAACAGTTATTAAAAGTCTTTCCAGTTCGTCATCATTCTTATCGCATAACTCAAGGTCGGCAATATAAAAGCTGGTCGCGGATATTACTTACCATTTTCTATCTATATCCAATTTTCTTCAGTTCCATGGATAATAGAATTAGTTAAAGGTAGATAGAAAGATGGGAGTAAAACTATCTTTTGATATATATATATATATATATATATATATATATATATATATATATATATGGGCGTGTAAGCCGATTCGTTACATTTATAATCGCACAAATACGCTTAGAAATGTGGTGTAATGGATAGCAGCTCGGAATAATAAATCGAACAGTACAATTCGAATTCCAGTTGCGTTCGATAAATTCAGTTATGCGTAAATACCCTGCCGAAGGATATGGAAATTTTCCTCCAAGCTATGGGTTAAATAGTGGGACTTCTATCTCTTCCCAAAAAATGTGAACGCAATATTGCCTGTCACAAAGTGCTGACAAGTGGTAACCAAAAAACAAATCGATCAAATAAATCAACCGATCACCGAAGTTAAGCAACTCGACCCTGGTAAGTAACTAGATGGGTGACCGCTTGGTAATAACTCGTGCTGCAAGCTTGTGTGTGCTCGTTGTGTAATATATGATGGTTCGGAATTGTTAATCGGAGAGTCAAGTTCCAATTCCCGGTACGCGCAAATTCCTTTGAGAAACCTATCAATGCACATCTTATCCCTCTTTTATGGGTTAATTAGTAAGACTTACCACTAAATCATTATTATCTAAAAAAAATCTTATATTCTAAACTTATTTCCTGGCTTTAAATAACCTACAAATGGTTGATAAGCCGTAGAAATCGATTCAATGCAATAACAATCTATAAAGCTATAGGTTAACTAGCCGAGCATACTGTAGTTTACGGTGCCAGCCGTGGTATTTGAGCCGTGGTATTTGAGCCGTGGTATTTGAGCCGTGGTATTTGAGCCGTGGTATTTGAGCCGTGGTTGAAAGCCAGTCTTAAAGATAGACAGATGTAATGTGATATAAAGATGGTTAGATATCGAGTGCAGACACTATTTCTCTACAAAAAGAAAAAAAAAACGTTAAATTTCAGTAATTGTATGACCCCAGTTGTGAGTGAGTATCCAGAATGCTGTTGACACCTATCGGCATTGGAACCAAGATTCACTTGGTCCCAATGCCATCTCTATGTAATAGTAAGATGCATCTTTTTATATTATAACAATATCTAAATGAAGTAACAAATGTTATAATGATATACATTATGATACTTCATGTCGCAAAAATTCGTTACTATTGAGATCTTAACTATTTCAATTACTTTTTTAATTCATGAATGGAAAATATTATCAAATACGGTTTTTAGTCTATCCATATGCTGCCAAATTATTCATTTTGTTATTACATGTCTTCAAACTCATGTGGTTGATCAGGAGTCGGTACTTCCATCCGGACGATTGCTGTTAATAACATCTATTGGAAAAGAATTGTTGTTATACATTACGTATTTCACCGCTATGAATTATGAGTCAACTAACTAAAGGAGATCCAAGGATAAATGGTGTAATAATACATCTAGTATCGTCTCTTCTACACAAAACATTGTTTTGTTTATAGTGAATTTTAGAGTTTAATTGGGAGAAACTTGGAAAATAGAGTATTTGAATTTTTCATGATATTTTGTATGAGAATAAAGCTCAATATTTTATTTCTTTTAATCTTCTGACAGAACCCCACCTTTTTTTTTTTTTTTTTGCTTTCCATCAGCACGGTTGATTCTAACCTTCAGAAGAGTGACTCATTGCACATTCGTGGGCTAATGTTTTCAGCTGACATGAAATTAAAAGTTTATATTGAATGAATTGCTATGTCTGTTCTAGGAAAGTTGATTCACTGCGTCTTGCTAGAAAATTTTACTAGCCAGAATTCATCTTACACGTTTATAAGTCTCGCTTTCGTCCATGTATTGAATATCACATCCGGACTGGAGCTTCTGCTATGTGTCTAGAAATTCTTGCCTAGTTCCAAAGAGGTATCTTCAGTGTTATCGGTCCAGATCTGACCACTCGTTTTAAAGAGCGGAGTAAAGTAATTTTTATAGTACTTTTAATGGTAATTTGTCTGATATGCTTTCCTCTTTGGTAACTCGACATGACATATTGAAGCGCAGTGTAAGTTTGGCAACTTAGTCTTATCATTTTACAGCTGAAATGGCGAGATTTAACCGTAAGTTCTATGATAACAGTTTCTTTTCTTGAACATCTTGCTTGTGGAATTCTTGTCTAACTTCTTGTTTTCCAGCCAAGTTTGGTCATCAACAATTTCAATGCAATATAAATCGTTACCTTCTGTCTTCTTAATTCCTGTTATTTTATTGTTCTTACTTCTTAATAATGTTTTTCTTTTTCTCATATTCTCTAACACTCAATAACTCCTTGCATCTTCGTAGACTATACGAAGCGAATCCCTTAATAAACAATCAAATATTGGTATTTTTATTTCTCATTGTGGTTCTAATTTCAATTTATGCTCTCTTTGTAAGTGTACTCTGGACCTTTCTTAGTTTTCATGCATATGGATACAAATGAGAATCAAGGCACAACATGGACTGATTCTTCCTATTGGTGAAAGACTGAGAGAGACAGAGAGAGAGAGAGGGAGAGAGACAGAGAGAGATAGAGGGGGGAAGATCCCTGTTGTATGTGACGGCATCTTCACTTGCAAAACAACCAGTAAGTGTACATACATGAAAAAGAGGATAATATGAATAATTATTAAAATAGTAATGAAATTTACCACAACTGATTAAAAATATTCTAATGACCTATAGAAACTTTAAATCTAGTCATACATATTCCAATAATCAATATTTTGGCCTATTTGCAATCATTTCAACCCAAGCAAGGCAATATATAGATGCAATGGATTACTAAATTTGAAAAAATAAAACAAAAAATCTAAGTGAATTGTGACTTTCAGAACACCCCATATAAATAATTTCATGAAAATTGTTCTGATGAATTTTTCTTCTATGGTACCTAGACTTTATGAATTTAAGTGCAGTACAAGATTAGTGGTAATCTCTTCATTTTACAGTTGAAATGGCTAGATGTAATCTAATTTGTATGCTTCTCACTTGTGACACACTCTTCCGGCTTCTTGCTTGCAAGTCAAGTTTGATCTTCAAAAATTTAAATATAACGTCAATCGTTATCTTCTGTCTTAATTCCTTTTATTTTATTGTTCACTCTCCTTAATAATATTTTTCTTTTTCTCATTTTATTTCACACTCGGTAACTTCTTGCGGAACAAGAACCTTGCTTGAAATGAAATGATTTAAAAATTGGCATCTATAGGAATTCCATATTTCATGTATGCATCGCATTCCTAGAGGTGATGAAAAATGGGTTTTGCATGTCAAAAGAAAAGGAAAAAAAGAGTGCTTATCACAAAATGCGAAAACAGTACCAGCACCAAAACAAAGTACTCTTTTTTGTGCTTGTGGAAAGGTACCATCTTTTACGAGCTGCCTGGAACATGAAGATGTTTATTGTCATCAGCCTGATAAGATAAACGAAGCATTACATTTATAGTGCATACACAGCAAATCAAATCCAAAATGAAATTAAGATAAGATCTCACGTTCTTCCACGTTTGTCATACTAACTAGATTTAGCAATTCTAGATACTTATTTATTTTGATAACCAGAAAATTTCATAAGTAACAACACTTTTAGAAACAAGAAGTTGGAAAAATTCATTCAGGCTTTTGCCTCGGCTGGAAATATTTGGATTTCCCGGTTTTTCTGCAGTCGTCAAAAATGAAGGTGTTTACATTTCTTTCTAAAAATGTCCTGACGAATAGGCTTAACGATTACAAAACAGGTCATCTAAAAACTCAGCTTGGGTAATTTTGTTCTTGCTTTCTGAGCATTTAAATATTTTCCCAAGACAGATCTTAATGTTAATTGTATCTTCTGTATTAGGAGGTGTGGTTACGCCTTTTGCTAGTTAACCGAATGTTATTCAAGGTGAGTGTAATGACAAAAGTATGCAGGTATAGGCTTTAAGAAAGCTTTATACAACTGAGAATAAAAGGTTTGTGTATAGTTTCCTTTTACAGTCCCAGTAAACAGAAATAGCTCTCTCAAAGATGAGAGTAACGAAACAAGGGGAGACCACTCCTGATTATTCATAACAGTGGGATCATTAAAGAAAGTACAAATATCAGGAGTTGTATATTTCATTGATTTTTATCAGTACACCTTCCAGTTTAACACACTGACGACCAAACACGAGATAATTCGCCGTTGGTAGTTTTTTTATTGTGACGCCAGCCACGAGTTAACTCGTTTTTGTGGTGTTGAGATTTTCTTTGTTTTTAACGCATGAAACTGTGTCTAAGGTAGGAAAAAATCGTAGTGGGAATGAAATCGTGTTTTATTGATAGATTCATTCATTCATTTTCTATGGCTTCAACCCTTATTCAAAGCAGGAAAATATTTTTCTTTTTCGAAGAAAAGTTTTTTCTGGAACTCTGCTTTCTGATTAACACTTCCGAGCCATTAAACATTACACCAGCTGCACATTCAAGCTGACAGCACGTGGTGTTGCCAAGCAACTAAAAACATAAATTGACTTATGAATAATCAAGAGTGATCTCCACTTGTTTTGTTACTCTCCTCGTTGAGAGAGCTATTTCTGTTTACTGGGACTATAAAAGAACACTATACGCGAACCTTGTATTTTCAGTTGAAAAAAAGCATTCTTAAAGCCTACACCAGCGTACTTTTGTCATTGCATGTATCCGAAAAATCTATTGAAAATATAACCCATAAAGGAAACAAATGAGAAAGCAACAAACTAGAATGGTTATTTTTTAAAACAATCAACGACGTAGGGAGGTAATTTGTCGTCACAAATTGAACAGCAATACCGTGTTTCTCGTTTTGCCTTATTTTTTACACGAACTTTTTCATTTACATTATTTACATTATTCGGAATATTGTCCTCATCTTTTCCGCCATATTTATCACAACGTTTCGGCCGTTGTACGCTCCGGCCTTCTTCAGGTGGTTGGAATGTCAAACTGAACCCTTTATTTCGCTCACTGAGGTAGACTGTTCTAGTTCCACGTGCCATGAATGTCAGTTATCCGTTATCTCCTGTTAATTTCCCTCTGAAAGTTCTCCACTGCCTTAACCGAATATTGAACTCACACTCGTTGTGTCCTGTCACTGGATATAACCAACATCAGGACAACCTTCAAAAGCTTGTCGACACTTCGCAGATATCTCTCCTGAGTAAGACCCCCCCCCATAGAGGAGAACATGACAAAAGAGTGTGTGTACGCTACCCGTGCAGCTGCGGAAGGGAATATAAAGGAGAGACAGGCCGCCCCCTCAAGGTAAGGCTTCAAGAATACCAGAAAGCTGTAACACGAGGGGAAGTAGAAAAATCAGGTGTGGCTGACCACATATGGGGAGAGAAGGGAGATCACCGCCCTCTGTGGGATCATCTTGAGATCATAGACAAGGAACACCATTGGAAAATTCGTAAACTTAAGGAATCAGCACATATGCTAGGACACAAAAATCTCCTGAGCCGACCAAGCATAGAAATAAATACAATATTGGAACCAGTGATAAAGAGTGCCAGAAAAAAGCAATTATAACTATATAGTTGCAATATGAGCTCTGGTAAAAATATGAAATGGTAACAGCAAAATTGCAATATGAGTGTACGACGGCGGAAACTTTGTGATAATTGAGGCGAAAAAGATGAGGACAATAGTCCGAATAAGGTAAATTATGTACATAATACCTCATCTCAGAAATATAGACAACTTTTCATTGTTTGGTTGGACGTTTTTGTTTATTGTCAATTTATAATATAGCTTTTAAATAATGCTGTTTTCAGCATCCATTCTTGGACGTTTTGTGTTATTTGGTAGTTATTCACCAAGCAAGCATTTCACAAATTACGAAGTGTTACTTTTAGTGTGAAAACAATGTTAAGACTTCAGTTGAAGCTATAAATGAACTCATGAATTTTTTTATTGTCTAAAGAACGAAAAATCTTTCCGGATTTAGTCACCACTAAAACGTAGATTCTTTGTTTCTTTTCTATAAATAATTTCAGGATAATTGTTTTGAAGTTCCCTCTGTGGAATCTAGATGTTATGAATTTAAGTGCAGTACTAGACTAGCAGCGAATGTCTCGTCATTTTGCGATTATTTTAATCGCAAAATGACGAGACATTCGCTGCTAGATTTAAAATCGCTTCTGGAACACTCCTCGGGCTTCTTGGTTTCCATTCACGTTTGATATTCAATAATTTTAATGCTATATCAATAGTTATCTTCTGTCTTCTTAATTTCTATTCCTTTTTGTTCTCTATTCTTAATGGTTTTTTTTTTATTATATCCTCTAACTCTTGGTCTTAGTGTCTTTATTACCTTGTTTGGGGTGAAATGTTCGAAAAAAGAAAAAGTTGGCTATTACAAAATCGGCATTTGATTTCGTAATTGTACTCTGAATTCAATCATTTTTAAATCATTGTGTATAATGTAAGTAATTTTTAAATCATTATCTACAAAATTATATCATCAGGAATAAAGTGAATCCTTTTGAATCCTTGTGTACATAGCGAATCATTTTTAAATAATTGCGTTCAGAGTAAATCGTTTTTAATTTATTAGTATAATGTAAATAATTTTTAAATCAATGTAAAGTAATAAAGTTTTTTAAAGCATTGTTTACAAACTGAAATATTTGTAAACCATTCAGTACAAATCAAATCATTTATTAATCGAGTACAAATTAAAATCCTTATTAATTAATTAAGTATAAAGTGAATCATTTTAAATCATTGGGTACAATGAGAATCATTTTAAATTCATTCTGTGCAATAACAATCGTTTTTAAAACATTAAGCGCAAAATAAATCTGAAAAAATGTACAGAGTAAATGATTTTAAAAAATCCACTTAATCATTAGAGTATTTTCTCTGACAAAAATTTCGATCAGGACTATTATTTTGGCGGAAGATTTCTAAAATCAATGCAAGTGAATATTTACGGCGTCAGGATATTTTATTTTGTTACATTTTATCGCTAGCTTTATCCAATTTTCTTGCTATTAAAATCAAAATTAAAACAGTTAAGATATCTAAATTTTTTCAATCATTTTTTAAAAATACGCTTTATTTTAATTTTTGTTGTTACTTTCCTTGCTTTAGTGGAATCAATCTGTACTAAGCAGTGTTATAAAGAAATACCAAGACAAAAAGTTTGACGAACTAATGTACTGTATATTGGCAACTTTAACGAGACGACGTTAACCTAACACTTTCCATTATCCGATTCCGTCAGCCATTTAAATTGATGGTCGGCCATAAGATATTTGTTTTTAGACCTGAATGTTGATCGGCTGGACGGTAATCCAAATTTCATGACGTCAAGTTTTTCACCAGTAAACGAAAAGGAAATTGAATGTTATTACACCAACAACAATGGAGACGGAAATAACGAGAATCGTATTGAGAAGTCGAAAAAGAAGAGAACTAAGAAGACAATTAGGGAAGAATTTATGAAGAAAAAAGGAAGGTTTGAGGACATTAAAGAGAGTGAGGGAAGTGAACAGGGGCTGATGAATGATGACATCGTTTGAAGGAAGTATAAAACGATTAGTTTCTCAACCGAAAATGGGATTGACCGGTTAAGCGAAAGAGTCAGTGGCAAAAAAATACTGAAATGGAGAATGTCAAAAAAGATGGCGGAATTGAATCTAAATGAATCGAGATGAAGAAGAGATCAACAGAATACGGAGAGTAAACAAGAAAAGGCGATGAAATACGGGGACATTATAACAATAATATATCTGAGACAAAATTAATAAAAGTATAAAGAACTAAAGCTGACGGCGATCACGAAGAAAGAAGAAAATTGAATAAATTAACAATGAAGAAGAAACGGACAATGAAAAAGAAGTATGGCAAGAAAAAAGAAAGAGATATGAAAAATGAAAGTGACGTGAAAATTAATGTAGAAATTAGAAAAGAAAGAAGGAAAAAGAAATATCTAATTTGAAGAATTTTACATCGTCACCTTAAGGAAGAAGAAAGATAAATTTAAACGAAGATGGAAAAAATAAAAGAAGACGAAGAAGACGAAGAAAAAGACATAACCAATAAAAAAAAAGGCTGAGATGAAAACGGAAAAATTAGACATCAAAATGAAAGTAGAAAAAAAACCCCAAAGACAACGAAATTATCAATATAAAAAGCAAAAGAAGGTAAGATAGTAATAATAATAATAATAAGAAATGGACAATGAAAAAGAAAGAAAAACTAAGAAGTAGACATGAATATAGAAAGAAAGAAAGAAAGAAAGAAAGAAAAGGACATAACCAATTTGAACATTTTTACATCACCGGAAGGAAGAAGAAATCGAAAGATAAATGATGGAAACGTTAGAAGAAGAAGAAGAAGAAGAAGAAGAAGAAGAAGAAGAAGAAGAAGAAGAAGAAGAAGAAGAAGAAGAGACAAAGAGAAAAGAAATGGTGCGATAAAAAATGTAAAATTAAATACCAAAATTAAAGTACAGTGTAACCCGGATATAAGAGAGTTGTCGGGACAGGAGAAGAATTCTCTTATACCCGGGTTTGGTTTATTATATATACATTAACACAGGCTCTAATTTTGGACCAGAGACAATCTCTCTTATATCCGGGTTTCTCTTATATCCGGGTTACACTGTAGAAAAGAAATAAAGGAAATGCCGAAATTAACAATATGAAGAGTAAAACAAGGTAAAATAAAAAAGAAGGAATTGATAATAAAAGAGGAAGGTGTTGGGGAAAACAAAACATTACACATGAAAATGGAAAGAAAGAAAGATATTTAAGTAAACTTCCAATAGAAATGGTACACATAACCCAAAGGAAGAAGCAGAAGGATCAAACAGCATTGACAAATGAAAACCAAAAGAATTTCAAGAAGCAGCAGAGGAGAGCCTAATAGATGATCATGATAATAATGATGATGATCTTGAAAATGAAGTTCACAGAAGAAATGGTGAAGAAAAAGCAGGATTGGAATAAAGACAGACAAAGAAGCCCGAAGTTTTATTTATAACCTATTTTATATGTCTTTATAATTCGCAAAAAAAGTGTAGTAGGGAGAAAATGTAAAGAAAGGGAACGAAGAAAGCTAAGTTTAACAAATAAGTAAAGCGTTCCGCTAAGAAAGAAGTATGATACGTCGAAAGAAGGAGAGTAGGAATAAAGAATAACAACAGAAAAAGTAAGAAAGAGGTGCGAACCGTAAGAAAAAATACAAAAAAGAAAAAAATGAAGAAAGATAAGGGAAAAACGCAAAGAAAAAAAGGAAATGATTAATGAAAAGAAAGCAGACAACAACAAAAAAAAAATCAAACAGAATGATGTGTTCATATTTCGACGATAAAATAAACTTAAAAAAAAAAAATGTGTCAAAGCGGAAGTTGCTCTAAAGAAAAAAAACCCTTAAATAACAGGAACTAAAAAAGAGGAGGAAAGCAACGTGGTCTAATTGAAATAGTTACAATAATAATAATAGTCGTAAATGCAAAAGAAAAGTTAATTTTGGCAGAAAAGCGTAATCGCTAGCCAATCGATTAACGGTTAAGTATTCAGAAAAGCGTGTGATAGATCGGTTGCTGTTTATCACCTCATAGCCGTGGGCCATTTTGACGGACATTGGCACCTTAATCTACTTTAATCTTTGAGACAGGTGCGCCGAAAATAGACTAAACGTATACTTATGGGTCATTGGCTGCTTAGGGCGAATAGTATTGTTTCGACAGCACTCCGCGTCGACAGTTACGGTGCGAGTATAGATAGGTTTTATCGAGTTATTTGCAGGGTTGTTTCAGGGCTCGGTGAACAAGGAAAGAGAAAGAAAAAAAGGTACAATCTGAATAGAGAGAGGGTAAAATTAAATTAAGAGAAAACGACGAAAAGACAGGCTACCATGTCTGCAATGTCCAATTTAGAACTGGATTTGAAGCGGAAATAAAGTGTAAAATGAAGTTGCATTGGGTGAGGGGGGGGGGCAAAAACGTAGGCAACTTTTACAAAAGTAAAAAGTTGTAGAATTAAAACAAATCAAAACGTTGAAAGGAAAAGAAACTGAACGGAAAACGGAAGTTAGAAATGACGACGAAAACGGAAATTTGGAGTATCTAAAGAAAGAATTTAACAGAAAGGATAATAATATAGGACCTTTATACAAAGAATTATACAGATCAGTATACCCACCTTGTGTATCTCTATCCTCATGTTCAGACCGCCAGCCCTCTGGTCTTGTATCATCAAAAGTTCTGAGATGAAGAGTAAGACACTAAAAGACAGTATTCGAAAAACGAATCATCACCTTTCTATTATTAAATAATTTCCGGAAGGCTTTCCGTCCTGGGTAAGACGTTAAATTACGTCCAGCAGCAAGTTCTCTGATCAGGAGGTTTTGAGGAGCGTGGAACCACCTCTTAATTGTTGGTGTTCCCAAGTCCACCCTGACCCGGGGTGGTAGCACCTGTTAGGGTCCCAGCTATATGCAAATAGTTAACTATTACCAGCAATATTTTTTAGAAAAAATTATTACCAGCAATACAATTTTGAAGGAAATATATTACCAGAAACAGATTTTTGACAAAACAGAATATTACCAGCAATAAAAAAATTTGTCAGCATTAAATAACCCATTGAGGTTGATATGCAATGAAACAAAATAAAGCAAACCAATCTAAACCAAAGAATACATACTCTATTCATACGAATCTATCCTAAAAATGTTGTCGGCATTAAATAACCCATTGAGGTTGATATGCCGTTAAACAAAATAAACCAAACCAAACCAAACCAAACCAGAAGGCTTTCAGATTGTTCGAACTGAATTTCTGACTCGATGTGTGGTCAGTATCCAGGCTGCCATCCACACATTTGCTCTTTCAATAAAAAGGTTTCGACACTTACAGATTAATAGGGATTTGGCTAAATAATCAAATTACATGGACAAAAGAAAGAATGGAAGATACAGGAAAGAAGATGATGAAAATGAGAAAATAAATAATCACTAAAACTTATAAATTTTCCCGGATACAGCTAGTGTTATGATAATTGTTATAATAAATAGAAGTTTTATAATGTCTCTTACAAAAGTTAGCAAAAGTTGGCATAAAATATAGAAAAGGGAAATAATTGTAGTATTTTATAGTTTCAATATTTACTTAATCCGCTGCAGAAGATCATGTCTAGTCATTCTAAACAAAGAAAACAATCCCTGACAAATAATGGCTGTCGCCGTCGCACCAGAGTGAAGGCAAAAGAAATTGAAAATCTGATACAATATCCCAGATTTATCAGGGAATTATTAATTAGTATATGTGATAATAACGATGTGCTCGGAAAAGTCTCGGAGAACTAGAAAAATGAAATGAAGCTTTCCACCTTGATAGCACAACTTCACGAATTTAAGTCGAGTAATAGATTGGCAAATAGGTCGCATAACTTTAGTGGCGA
>OZ010572.1:102663913-102706413 GCA_963932145.1 Acanthosepion lycidas
TTGCTAATAAGAATTGGCAGGGGATTTATCGTGGTACAAAAAGATATTCTCATTAAACTTTCCATGACATTTTATTGCAAAGTATTGAGCTGATTTGTTCGAAACACTTTCGAAAATAAGCACATAGTAGTGGATTTTATCCTCTACAATGTTATCTAGCAAAATACCTTCAGCATCCCAGAAAAACGCTGCCCAATATTACCTCCAGTCCGTCTTACATTATGCTTTGACTAGGCTCGTTCCAACTTTGGCTAATCATTTTTTGGGCTGAATGTTCAAGGAGGCACGGTGGAGTAACAGATAGCGGTTTGAATTGAGGAATCTAAGTGGCAGAGTTCGAATTCCTGTCGAATCCATTACATTCACTTACGTCCTAAGTGAAAAAGATATGAATCCCTCATCTGCAGGCTGGTCCAGTCCACTTTAATCGCAGAACTAATCATGACAGTTGTCTGCTAGAAAGAAGGAGACGACTCTCTCTTCCTGTTCTAACGTACTACGAGTGATGACCATTGTTTTACGGACAAGTATACAAATTTGTATTTGCTGTCAAAATGACAAACTTCCAAAGTAGCGTTCGCTAAACGTGCATTCATTTTTAATATAAAAAATCTTCTACGTCAACCTCCACACGTGCTTTTTTGACGTGAGTTATCCATTTTTAAATTGCTGATTTTTTTTTTATCTCCATAAACTTTTCTCAAAGCACCAATAATGTATGACCATTGTCTTCAAATAAGATTTTACCGTAAATGTTATATTTCTTGGTTCAACTTTTGATTTTTCATATTTATAAATGGTGGGTGTGGAAATAGAATTCCATAAAATCAAAGACTATTTTAAAAAAAAATCTTGGTTATTGTTGAAACAGTTACACTTTCATTCTCGTAGAGTGAACTTCTTTCAGAGTAAAAAGTAAAAACTGAAAAACCAAACGAAATTTGACATCAACATAAATGTTAATGTTTACATTATTCGGACTATTGTCCTCATCTCTGTCGCCATATTTATCACAACGTTTCGGCCGTTGTACGCTCCGGCCTTCTTCAGGTGGTTGAAATATCTAACTGAACCCTTTATTTCGCTCACTGGGGTAGACTGATGGATGTCAGTTATCAGTTATCTCCTGTTAATTTCCCTCTGAAAGTTCTTAACCGGGTATTGAGAGAGAGTATTGAACTCACACTCTTTGGGTTCTGTCACTGGATCTAACCAACGCCTTTATCCACTGTGCCATAAGGAGACATGGCACAGTGGATAAAGACGTTCGCTAGATCCAGTGACAGGACCCAAAGAGTGTGAGTTCAATACCCGGTTAAGGCAGTGGAGAACTTTCAGAGGGAAAATTAGCAGGAGATAACTGATAACTGACATCCATCAAACATGGCACATGGAACTAGAACAGTCTACCCCAGTGATCGAAATAAAGGGTTCAGTTCGAAATTCCAACCACCTGAAGAAGGCCGGAGCGTACAACGACCGAAACGTTGTGTTAAATATGGCGTCAAAGATGAGGACAATAGTCTGAATAATGTAAATACTGTACATAATACCTCATCTCAGAAATATAGACAGACTATAAATGTTAATATTTTTCTTTTCTTTTTGTTGATTCTATTTTAAAGAATTTTAAAACGTGTTTCAAGAAAGAAAATGAAAATCAATTGCTAGCAATTTTTTTGATTAATCTTTATTTCCTATTTAAAATTATATTTTGAATGTAACGTGAAATTTTAAGCAGATTTCTTTGTAGAAGTAGATATTTCTTTCACTTGTAGTGACCTCTGGATTTTCTCGCCCATTTACCTCTGTATTCGCACAATTTTGAATAAAATCAATTGTTGATCTTAATTGTTTTTCTTGCCTTGAAATAAAATTCTAATTTAGTTTTTAAAGTGTTGAGAATCCAAATTTAAGTCAATGTATTAATCACTGGTAACTGACATCCATCAAACATGGCCACCATTTCCTTTTGTCTTTTTTTTTTCTTGCAACAAAAATATTTGTATTTATTTAAAATTTTACTACACACCAAAAATAAACATTTTGACATAAAAAAAATAAACTTTTAACATTCTTTTTACACAAAAAACGAGTTTTAACGGAATTTAACGAATTTCAAAGTAAAAATGAAGAGGTTAAATCATACAAGTCGAGAATTAAGGAATAACAGAATGTCGCTAATTTCTTTTCGATTACAGGTAAAAATTTGGCATAAAATTTCAATTTTATATGCATTAAAAATAAATTAGAATTTTTTGCCAGGAAAAAAAAAAAACATTTCACACCAAGAATCTATTTTATTCAACTTCTGGGCGAATACCGAGCGAAATGAGCGAGAAAATCCAACAGTCGTTATAGTACAGTTGAACGTCTTTTATTAAATTTATATTTACGAACTTTTAAACCAATTTGCAAATAAGATACAGCATGAAATATCTCATTAGAGTTGAGTTGAATATTATTATTATTGTCTTGTTTTTCTTTGTACATTAAAAATATAAATTACTATCATATGGATTTTATTGATAGTACCACCAATCTAGCAATAAACGGCCAAATCTTTATAATTATAATAAAAACGTGGAATTTCTTTAATAATAATTATATTTTGCAACCATTATATAAATTTGGGATGTTAAAGTGGTGGCCATTTCATGCAAAAAATATGAGGACTAGTATGAAACCATTGCTGTTCTAAACTCCCACAAAGTTAGGTGTACTCATACGACGGAAATCAGTAAATAAGACCTCAGAATATATGTAGGTCAATATCCACCACTAAAATAAGTAAAACTTATTTGTTTTTAATGTAAGTATGGAACCCTTAATAGAAAATAAATGAGTTTTGGTCATTAATTATCCTCGCTTTAGATTCTATGCAAGATGCAAATCTTCTATTTTACTATTTATTATTAATAGTAAGTAAACCTGACTTTACTTAATAACCAGCAATGTCACAGGAGGCAGAGTGAAAAGTTCAAGAATTTCTAAACAAACTTAATTTTATTTCAAAATTGAAATGAAATATATTTTAAAAATTAATCTATCACCTTATTTTTTGAGAGCACAATAATATAGTTTCTCTTTTTCGGTTACCATATTTCGCAAAACTTTCTCAAAAGATTTTGCAAAACAAGAAATGTTTACGCAAAATTTAATCTAACTATTGCTGACTTGAAATTGTTCTTCATTTATTTTTCAAACTTTATTAGTTTTTTTTTAATCTGTATGTTCAACTTTCTGTAGTTTTAGTGTTAAAACAATAAAATACGGTTAAGAAATGTTTCAGAACGAAGCCATTTTCTCAACAAAGGTTGAGAAAATGGCTTCGTTCTGAAACATAATCTATAAATAAATAAAATTTGTCGAATTTGTACACTATTTTAATTATTTTTTTTATTATTTAAAGATTCCATCTAACTGATTGTGAATAAACTTTGTGAACAATGGATCTATCCAAAAGAAAATAAACCAAGTATATGTTGCGATTTTGTTTGCGTGGGTGGGTAGGAGGCGTCAGTCACGATCTCGCCCCCGGCACTACTAGACCTATGCACGCCATTGAAAGAAACAAAGGATAAGAAGAATATATTTATTTGAATTGTAAATCTAATCTTATTAACTTTTGATTTGGTTTGTTTAACGGCATATCGACACCTTATTGGTCATTTAAAGCCGAATTTTTTTTTTTTTTTTTTTTGTGGGGGAGAGCTTTAGTAATTTTTGTGCTGCTAGTAACTTTTTTCTTTTGCAATAATTTATGGGTGGTAATTTTTCTCGTCCTTTTTCAATGATGTATTCCTTCAATTTTTATCCTTTTACTATGAACACGTATTGCTGGTATTACTACAAAAATGTATTTTTATACTTTCACAATGTTTTGAACCCAGTTAGGGAGGTTCACTATTTACCCATAGCTAGGACCTTAACAGGTGCTACTACCTCGGGTAAGAATTGCTTCTACGCTCCTCAACCCCCAACCATCAGTGACCTTGCTGCCAGATGTAGTTTATTGCCTTACCCAGTACGAGTTACTCTTTGATAAAGAAGAAATTAAAGTCACTATATAATTGGCTTTAATTTCTTTTAATTCTTCACCAGTTCTTCGAAAATAATAACGAGATAAGTATGAATATTATCTTCAATTATCAAATAACAACTGGGATACAAAGTTAGGGCAATACCAGTGGAGAGAGGCATGAAACGGCAAATAACGTCTTACGAAACTAAAAGAAGGAAAATAACATCAAGTAACCTTTTAAGAAACCAGGAGAAATAAACCCAGGGAGTGAGTACACTTTTGTCGAAGAATCCTGTTGGATGATGGCAGAACAGTCGAAAAACTTAAAATAACGGCCAAAACGGAAAAAAAAAACTGCTTCAGCAAGAATGTGCGAAGAATACATAGCACGTCACCACCAAAATGGGAGATTGTACGTGAACAACAAAAGGCGGGAAAAGTCTAAAGTTGAAAAGACTTGAAACATTTAATGATGCCAGGAAAACATCACTGACATATCGAGAATTCGAAGAATGTATATTACGAATCAAAGAATTATTAAATGGTGGAAATATAACACTGGGAATTGTGAAAATGTTGAAACAGAAATTGATGTGTAATCTAAAAAGAAACTGAAAACAAATGGGTTGTTGCCATTGTAGTTTTTTGTAAATCTATTAGGTTGGTGCAAAAATAAGGACGTAATAATGTCGTTTTTTGACGTTAAAAAATACATAAAAAACGACATTATTACGTCATTATTTTTGCACCAACCTAATATTTCTCTTAATGTCGTCTCTGTTTGAATTGCAAAGGTGTTTCCTCCCCGTAGCAGTCATTGAAGCAAATTGATGAAATTTACAAGACAGATACTACTGATAGGAAGAAGAAATCAATCAGAATGCAATAATAATAATGATAATAATAATAGTAATAGTAATGTTATACAATTTGTATGTATGTGAATGAGTGTGTACTTCTATATGTGTGTATTGTTATTGCTGATGGCGTTAAGATCTTTCATGAGGCATCACAAAAATATGGAGGACTGAAGAGAGGATTTCGGAAGGGATCCCTGAATTACCATGAGGTGCCAACCTGGCCATATACCCAATGCAGTCGGATAGGCCTGTCCAAGGCAGGTCTGCTCAGTCACCAGAAATCACACCGACACCAGCAGTCTATTGCAGATGACGATTTCATATTGGTATGCTTTGAATGCCCAACATGCACTAGAGTATGCAAGTCCAGGTCGGGATTGACAAGGCATAGAAATACACATATTGGAAGTGATGATATTCAAAGTCAACTTCAACCAACCGTGGATGATTTTGACATGCCACATATGAAACTGTTGTCGGATGGGGGAGGGGGGCTTAACTGATGTACTGGACATGTCGGTGATCGTCATACTCGCTTTGTGAGTTAACAGCCACTACACTTGTATATATATATATATATATATATATATATATATATATATATATATATATATATATATATATATATATATTACAGTGATTATTATAAAGCCATAAATTATTTTTTTGATTAATAATATTTTAATTTTAGGTTGGTTGGGTTTTATGGCATATCAACCACTGTGGGTCATTTAATGCCAAATTAAATATATATATATATATATATATATATATATTTATATATATATATATATATATATATATATATATATATATATATATATTTATATATATATATATATACATACAGACACACATATATATCTATACATATAGACATATACATACATACACATATACCTATACATATATTAAATATACAGTACTATTAAACGCATAGCTGGCAACTTTATTTTTTCAAAAACACATAGCTGGCAACATTATTGTTTCAAATGCGTATAGCTGGCAAGATTATTTTTTCCAAAAAAACGTATAGCTGGCAACATTGTTGTTTCAAAAACGCATACCTGGCAACATTATTGTTTCAAAAACGCATACCTGGCAACATTATTGTTTCAAAAACGTATAGCTGGCAACATTATTTTTTCTCAAAAACGTATATCTGGCAACATTATTTTTTCCAAAAAAACGTATAGCTGGCAACATTATTATTTCAAAAACGTATTGCTTGCAACATTATTTTTCCGAAAACATTATCTGAGGCCTTGTTGTTGGACGTAGTTTATCGTCATACCCAGGCCGCGGATGTAGTTTATCGTCATACCCAGGACGCAGATGTAGTTTATCGTCATACCCAGGACGATTTAATTTTAGAGAAACGTTACTAAGTTATACTTTTTGTTGATATACCGAATATGTAATCGGTACATATTAGTTTTAATTATTTTAGACGCAAATCTTATTTTTTTTAACTGATTCGAGCAGAGCATTGGACAGATATTAGACTCTTATTACTTACTATACTAGGCGTGACCCGTTGGGTCACTGAAGCTTTAGGTTATAAAACAGGGAAATTGATTTCAACACCGAAAGAAAAAAAAAAAAAAAAGAAAAGAAGGAAATTACCTGTTTGAAGCAAGTTGAAATAAAAATACTTACTATATAAAGAACTCGTATTTTTTTTTAATCTTATTCATTTAGAATTTATAAATCAGATTAGCTTAAAAGGATTATTTAATATGCCAAGGAATATTTTTAAATCATATTCACTTGAAAATGCGTTGTTTTTTTTTTTAACTATAGCAAAAAGTATATTTTTGTTTTAATATTTAAAATATTGTTTGTTTAATGAAAGCTGAAGTCACGCAATCACAAAGAGGTGGAAAGAGAGGGAGATGGAAAGAGAGGGAGATGGAAAGAGAGGGAGGCGGAAAGAGAGGGAGATGGAAAGAGAGGAAGGCGGAAAGAGAGGGAGGTGGAAAGAGAGGGAGGTGGAAAGAGAGGGAGGTGGAAAGAGAGGGAGGCGGAAAGAGAGGGAGATGGAAAGAGAGGGAGGTGGAAAGAGAGGGAGGTGGAAGGAGAGGGAGGTGGAAAGAGAGGGAGATGGAAAGAGATGGAGGTGGAAAGAGAGGGAGATGGAAAGAGAGGGAGGCGGAAAGAGAGGGAGGCGGAAAGAGAGGGAGGCGGAAAGAGAGGGAGATGGAAAGAGAGGGAGGTGGAAAGAGAGGGAGGTGGAAAGAGAGGGAGATGGAAAGAGAGGGAGGTGGAAAGAGAGGGATGTGGAAAGAGAGGGAGGCGGAAAGAGAGGGAGGCGGAAAGAGAGGGAGATGGAAAGAGAGGGAGATGGAAAGAGAGGGAGGTGGAAAGAGAGACTTGAGGAAAAACTTAAATAATTATACGCCCGATGGCGGACGTTTGCACGATTCACAGACATTTAGTGTAATACAGATAGTTGAAGAAGAAAGAAAAACGAAGAGGAATTCAATAGTATTAGTGATGGTAATGGTGTTGATAGTGATTTCTCGAATATTTTTTAATGTTCTTTTGTTAATTATTTATTTATTAGTAATTTATATAAAATATTTATTTTATAAGTTATAAAATACAAACACTTATAATAAATAAACACTTAAAATAAACTTTTATTTAAGTATTATTAGTAACTATATATTAATTGTATTTATGGGTAAAACCTATTTGTATAATAACAAGATTAAGGAGACTTGAATATAGTTTCATATTTTTTAACATAAGAGACAAAAAGTCAAAGAATGTTCCATTTAAAATTCAAGTTATGCCGGAGTCTGGTGAAGCACGTCGTGTCTCCCTGGAATCCAAACGCTTACAAACGAAGATTTTACTTTTGTTGTTCATAATAGCAATAGTAAAAAAAATAAAATAAAATAAAATAAATGAATAGATAAAAATAATAATTAAAAATAACGGGAGAAGACCTGGACCCCTGGACGTGATCGCCCACCATGCTATAGATATGCTCTGGCGCTCACGAACCAACCCTCACGTATGGGTAAATACGAACTAATTATAATGCTGATACAACTAAAAATATTGATAAACCGCATCGGTCGTCACGCGGGTCAACTGCGATCTCCAGTGAGGAACCAGTCTGCAACTGGAACAAACAGTGCTCACAGAGGCCCTTTATATTCATTTAAAAAAATTCCTACAAAAGGAACAATAAATAAATGGTCCAGGGAAAAGTATATTGAAGTAATGATAGCCTTTTACACCGCTATAATAAATCTGACAAAGACAACAACGACCAAAGCAGTCTATAATATCAGGCGCGAAAAATACCCATCAAACATACTAAACATCGATGCGAACAAACTAGCCAATGTCAGGCGTGACACCATCAGGGAAAAAAGAACACCTAAAATAGATCTCGAAAGCACCCGAGAAAACATCATAAATGATTAAACTTTAACATCTAAGGGTGAAATGCCAACAGCTCAGACGGGACACATGCAGAGGAACAAATAGAAACCAGTTCTGATAATCATTCTGAGGTACACAAGCAAATAGAAGACGATAATATGAGAGAGAAATAGAGATCAGAAAAACATCTGGTGTAAATGGGAGAATGTAATGTGCTTCGAGGAAAAGCCGAGAATTCCAAAAGTAAGAAAGAATCTTCAATTGAAGGAAACTATCAACCTTGCTAACCAAGCAATTAGATACAAAAGAGACGAAATGGAAAGACCCATGAACCTGACAGAACTTAATCATCTTATATATGCAGCCTCGGTAACGATCGCAGAAACAATAGGTGAAAAAATAAAAATCCAACGTAAACGACAAAGAACAATGTCAGTCTGGAAAGGAAAAATAGAAACACAAATAAATATCCTACGAGGAAAATTGTCACTTTTAAGTGAAGTAGACAATGGCTCCAAAATGAAAAAAAAAAAAAAACAAAAAAAAAAAAAACAAACAAACGAAAAAGCGACAACTGAAATGAAGCCTTGACATAAAGAATAATACTGACTTATCAAAAGTTAAAGGGAAACTGAAACAACAAATTCAAGCGAAGGTAAGCAAGATCTCCAAAGAAGATGCCAAGAAGCTATATCGAGAAGTTAGAAAATAAAAGAGATAAATGTTCTAGATAATATCCAGGAATTCGAGGAGTTCTGGTGTAAGATGTGAGCAGTGCTGCAAAACGCACAATTAAAGAGCTACATAGATCAAGTAACAACAGGAACAACACACACAGAGAATGCAAAAATGGATGTATATTAATATTACTGAAACAGTCGCTGCCATCTGCAAATCAAAAACCGGAATGCACCAGGAACAGACCGAATTGCCAAATTTATGGATAAAAAACCTATCTAGTACCCACCAAAACTTCGCACGAGCTTACAATGATATAGTCATAAACCCAGAAAAATGCCCGAAGAACCCAGAGAACTATAGGCCCATCACCTGCCTACAAATAATATACAAGATCCTCACTTCTATCATAATCTAGAGGACATACAACCACATTGAGAAAAATATTTATACGCAGTAGAACAGAAGGGATTTAAAAGAGGAAGTTAAGTGTACAAATAATTATGAATAAAACTATATTGGAAGAGGTGAAAACAAAGAAAAGATTCTTATCGAAACATGGTTCGACTACAGAACAGTATTCGACACTGTTTTCCACTCATAGATAGACGAGAGCCTAAAAATATACAGAGTATGCCACCCAACTGTCAAATTCCTAACAGAAAGCCGGAAAAACTGGAAACTACACTAAATTTAATCAATACAAACGGACCAATAACATCGAGACCAATCAATATGAAAATCGGGAATTTCCAATGAGATTGATTATCACACCTCCACATTAGAGATTGATTATCACACCTTGCATTAGCGCCACTCAGCTGAATAGCATTAGACAAGGATACAAGAATGGCAAACTCGGTCACCTATTTTATATTGATGTTAAAACGTTTTGCAAGCATGACAACCAGCAGAAAAACCTACTCACCATTGTCCAAACCTTCAGCGAAGACATTAGAATGGAGTTCTAAAATGATAAATGTGCCAGAACCATATTCAAAGGCGGTAAACTAAGGAAAACTACGGATTTAGACCTTGATATCAACAAGAAAATTAAGGAACTACACTATGACGGTACATACAATTACTTAGGAATTAATGAAGGAGACTGAATATAACATTCAATTCTGAAAAAAAAGATCCTAAAAGAATATTATAGAAGAGTACGTTTAATACTAGAAATCAAACTAAATGGGGCCAATAAAATGAAAGCTATCAGAACCTTTGCTTTAACCGTTGTAACATACAGCTTCACTATTATTAAATAGAAGTTGAATGACATTAAAAGACGCCAAAATCAGAAAAATGCTTATCCAAATGAGGTTGCAACACCTGAAATTAGATGTTTATAGGCTGTATATACCAAGAGCTTTAGGAGGTCGAGGTTTAATACAAATTGAATTGACTCTAAAAACTACAAAAATCGGATTGGAAGCGTATCTCACAAAAAGCAATGACCCTCTCCTACAAATAGTAAAACACCAAATTCAGTCCATCAACAAAGCTGCACGCTTCAAGAAACAGTTTAATGTAACTGAAATCCTACCAACAAAAAATAAGCGAAAACCATCTATGCCAAACAAGTAAAGGAGAGAAAAAAAAACAACTTGGTTAAATGAAATTACAACAAATCTGGGAGGTCCTTGTGAGAAAAAGAATGGGCAGTTTTACTAACAGTGTCCCAGGTAACATCAACATAAAAAGTTGCCTAGAAAATCGCCCTACTGGGAACATCCCACATACTAAGAAAATTACTATCAATTAAATCACAGTTCATCTATAGGGCCTAAGGACCATAGTTTGGGCTTGGCTCTACAGGATACAAAGCAGGAAACATAATACACAAACAATAATAACAATATTGATAATAATTGTTAAAATTGATATATATTATAGCCTGAATCTATATATCGCATATTAATGTATATGGATATTCTATCAACACTGGTTGTTTAATAAAAAATATTATTCTTAAAATTAACTTCCGCAATAAAAAACTGTGTACACAAATACACAGTTTAACTGAAATGTGTCGCAAGCCATTCAAACTAGGGAAATGATGCTGAAAAAAAGTATGAAGAAAATAAGATCACGTCTAAATATCCTGAAAACCTTTGCGACATCCTATTTCGATATTTCTGCTTGGTGTCGACGCATGTGCATGCATGTGCACGTATAAATAACATCCAACATATATCAGTAGTTAATAGCCTCTCGATATGAATAATATTTTTTGTCAAATGTTTTTCTCATTTGTTCGAAGCAGCAAACGTAAATGCATTTATTAAAAAAAAAAAAAAAAAAAAAAAACATTATTTTTACTTACTGTCATTTTCGTTTTCATTCAGCGTCTTCTGCGCGTGGCGTCCAGCGCATGCGTTCTGTGCTCTCTCGTTAACGTGCCAACAAAAAAGAAAGTGACGAACAGCTTCTGAATTTAGCGCCTTGTTCTGTGTCTTTTTCAGGAAGTTGTAGATATTAGCGGAGCATAGAAGTGAAAATCTAATATTAAGCGAAGTTTGAGAAATTATATTTGACAGGTAATGTCCGGCTTGAGATGGTCTCTATATAATTAATCGGGACGGAAAAGCACTTTAATTTAAATAGCAAAATATGAAGGTATCTGTCGTAAAACTCTTGAAATATTCCTGATGAAAGAAATATTGAAATAATACGACACAGGAATCTTATGTCTTTAAAATATTATATATATATATATATATATATATATGTAAATATAGATGCTTGCCAACCTACACACGGAAACACACACACACACACACACAAATTCAGATAAAACTAAAATATATCCGTAAAAAGACAATATGAATAATGGCAAATAATGCTCACTTAGTTTTGTGGGAGGGAGCAGAATTCTGCTCGAATAGGAACTGCCCCATTTCCAATTTGAGGGCTTCACTAACGTTTCTAGTAACTCAATGTCGGCGCTTATGGAGATCTTAAAGACTTGTAGAAAGAAATGTGGTTGAATGGCATCTCCCTAGTTATTCAAAAGTCTCATGCCGTGTGACATTGGTGTGCATCACCGAACTTACCTGTGTGGTAACACTCAAAGCCAACTGTCATTCCAACTGTACATATAGACACTTGAAAAAAGACCTTCTATGTCTGACTCAATTTAACTGGTACCTTTTAATTATCGTGCCAGACTGCAAAATTATTTTATTAACACTCATTCCACACTAAGCAAGGCAATAAAGACGCAATGGAGTTACTGAGTTTGAAAAATATAAGAAAAGGAAAAAAAAAACATTATTAAGGAGGGAGAACTATAAAAGAACAAGAATTAAGAAGACAAAAGATAACGATTAATATTGCATTTTGAAGATCATTCTTGACTGAAAAGCAACAAGCCGGAAGAGATTTGCACAAAAGCCGAGTGCGAGAGAAGAAACTGTTAGCATAGAACTTACGGTTACATCTAGCATTGCACTTAAAATCATAACGTCTAATTACCATAGAGGAAATTACATCGGAGCAATTACCATGCAGTTATTTATAGAAAAGGCACAATGGAGCTACCTTACGACAGTAAAATAGTGGCTGAAGCTGGCAAGATTTTTTCATTCTGTAGACAATAAGTACCATAGAGGAAAGTATCCTAGAACATTTGCCATGAAAGTATTTATAGAAAGGGCACAGAAAAGGGAAATAAGAATGTTAAAATTTAGTGCAGGTTGCGTAATGGGCATCTAAATGTACGTTTTTGTTTTTAACTAAATCTCACACAATACAAGAAAAAGGATTTATTTCTAGATGATTCCCACATTGTTATGGTCTGGTTCCTTGTACCGCGGTGATAGTCTAAAGTAGAACCAATAAAGAAGAACGCGAACACAGGTATGGAATAACACAGATATATTACAAACAGGAATATATACAGAGAAGTAGAAGTGTTAGTATGAACAATCAGGTTTAGTATAGAGAACAATGTAGTCTCGACCAGTATCACTATTCCAATGTTTTTGCAGTAATTGTCTGAACGCGACTTTGTTTCGGACTGCCTCTGACTCGACTCTTGAAATTGAACGACTAACTCCACTTGAAATACTAACTTCACTTGAACTACTGACTCACGATATTCAGTCACCCACCCACGAGGGCGTCATGTGGCACAAGGCCTTTTTAACGTGGGATCTCCGAGCCCGTGGGCTCGGCCAAAAATATGCCCATTGAACCCGTATAAACGGATTCAGGGCCGGTTTACCTCCCCGAAAGAGAATCCGCCCTTCGGCGTAGCCTCCTTCGGGTTCCTCCCCGCCCGAAGGCAGAGAGTTCAACCGATCAGTCGGTCAGAAAGTGTACGACTGATTCACTCCTTGCCTACTCCTGATGCACAGTATTTATTAGGTATAGAATAGTCCATTATTATTATTATTATGGGTAAGATCCCATGACACACATTGAATAAGAATTAGAAATAAGCAAACATATTTTTGTTGCTTGACACTAAAATCTAAATTTCAGATTAATATCATAATGTTTTAAGAAACGTCCTAATTTTTATACTGAAATTCATCTAATACAAGTTTCAAAAGTAACTAAAGATAGAAATTAAAATCGTAGGAAAAAATAGGAGTTCGCGATAAATGAAAATTATAAGGAGTAGGATATATAACGATTGAACATTGACTTGAAGAGTTTAAGGTTGAACTGTCTCAGGATGCACGCCTGCGGGGATATTTTTCACAAAGTAGCAGTTCTTGAGAAACTTTCTGATTACATTCGAAATACGGCGGGAATAAAGGTGCTTCGTCACCGTGGATGTGACAAAAGTGTAAAGATCTAAAATGGTTTAATTAAAGAATGGAGTTCAGCTGAAAATTCCTATCAAATTGGTGATAGAGTAGCGATGGGCTTGCAAGTTTGAACCTGGGAAAAAGACTAAGCAGCGGATAAGCCTACCCCACCCACCTTTGCACAAAACCATGTAAACATTTTTCAAGGCGGGAAAGTGAGAATTGAGAATTTTCGTTGATTTATTGATTGATTTTGATTTTTACGTCTTATCAATCTTTTGCAGGTTATTTGAAACCAGAAATTATTTTTAGATTGTAAGTATCTTTTGGAGATAAGTAAGACAGAAATCTTACTAATGAACTCATAGCTGGGAGAGAAGATGGGGGTTGATGAAGTTATTTGCGCCTAAGTTAATATAACGAAGAATCACTGGAAATGGAACTCGGCTCTCTTTACTCCGAGCACCTATTCATGAACCATACGCACATCCGACCATACAATACTTGTTATTCTAAAGCTATCACCCATCTTTGTACGGAGCAGGCTCGACTTATTTTAACTTCTTGAACCTGTGTTTCGATGTGAAACGGCCGTAAGCCCGGAATTTAACGAGTTAAAAGTTAGCGTTATTGCACATTCTGATAACGATCGGGGTTTCCTTCCAAACCTTTTGTCCGATTTAGCGTGTAAAGTTAACATGATTATAACTTTATTTACATTCAAGTTACACGTGCTGCCCTATTGCTACAGATGAAAGTCTTCAATTGATGTGATTTTTATTTTTTTGTGAAGTTCATTCTTTGTGAAGAAAGCAGCTTGGATTGAGGAATTGGAGAGCCGAGTTCGAATTCCAGTCGAATCAATAACATTGACAGGAGAATTGTCGTGGTGCAAAAAAATATTCTCATTAGACTTTCCACGACATTTTATTGCAAAGTATTTAGCTAATTTGTTCCAAACACTTTCGAAAATCAGCACATATTAGTGATTTTTATCCTTCTACAATGCTAACTAGCAAAACACCTTCAGCATCCCAGAAAACTGTTACCCAATATTACCTCCTGATACGTGCTAATACCCTTGGGAAAGCCCGGGTTCTATAGCGTTGGATGGCAACTGGTCTACCACAGAAAGAAATGGCAACCTACTGCGGGAAAAAATCTGCTTCGTCAGTCATGTATCGAAAGACACATGATCGTCTACGCGTGTATCACGCATGGCACATAACTGACTTTTATTGCGATACTGTAGCGCCAGTCTATAAGATCTAACGAAGGGTGCTCTTCAAGACATGAAGGGTTCCTTTATTTGAGAACATATTTCATTACTGATTTCAGATAACGATTGTTTATAGTTGATCATTTTTTGATGGTGTTTTAGACGTTTTTGAACGAATCGGACAGGTTGTTTCATAAAAACGACAACAAGATCAAGTAGAACTATTGAGAAAGAATACAAAAGAAGCTTTTAGCTAATCAATTTTCAACACCAAAAAATAACAAGGAATTTTTTTTTTTTTTTTTATTTCACTATTTATTTAGGACTTTCCCGAACCATTTTTGCTTAGAGTTTCATTTGAAAATCATCAACCAATAAATATATAAAATGAAATTCAATAAATAAATAATGTCGAAAATGCGATTGGCTTCGATCTTCAACAATATTCAGCAAAACAGAGTTCGATTGACAAGTTTCGTATCCATTATGAGTAAATCCTTTTTTACAGTAAATAATCGATTCTACTCACGTCATCGCCGTAATTAATAATTTTCTTTTTATGTTTGATTTCCTTATACACGAAAAACACGAATAGCTTCAAATCATGCATTTCTAAAGAAATCAATACTGGAATAATAACAAAATTGATGAGGCTTTTCTGTTGATCAAATATCGTTCAGCCGCGAGAATATTTCGCAACTTTATTTTCATCTTCTAAATTTTAAAACGATAAGGAACAGATATAGTCTAAAAACATATATCGTTGCTGTTAGATGACGTTACAAGAGTTTAATCAATAGTAATTTAATAGAAAAAGAACGATTAGGCTCTGAATGTAGAACTATGCTTTGAATGTTTTGAGTCTCATGTTTACTTCAAGTCTCAAGTAGAACACATGTATACTATTGATTGTTAATCATACTAAAAATGTTGTTGGTTCCTTCTATCATTGCAGAAAGTACTTGGCACCTTTTACCAGGATTTATCTTTACTATAGTCAGATTAGACATATCATGGAATATTACTTTTAGATTTTCATTGTAAGTGTAGTAACAGATGATATCGTGCCAATAATAATAAAATTGTTGTTTGACGTTGAAGAAAATACAGAGAATACAGAGTCGGCTTAATGGGATGATCGGTATCAGCATATGTTTGTAATGTAATTCAATGCAATGCGCGATTTGAAATCTTTACAAATAAGAGATTTTTATGGCTTCCGTAATTAAATAGCTTATGTATTCAAATAAAACCACTTTCTGTCCTGAAAGTGATAACCACTTTAATATTTCGATAACAGCTTGGGAATAAAGGGAACTAAGTAATACTTAAAAGAATGATGCTGTCATTGTAATACTAAGTTTGTATAGAGAAAAATCGATATGTGAGTAGTGTAACTGATATTGGTACTGAAAGTTGATTCGACGAGCCGGGTTCAAACCCCAGGGTAGTCTGTTGCGTTCACATTCGCATAAATACCCTTGAAAATGGAAAGAATTTATCTCTTCTCATGGTTTAAATAACAAGAGAAAATGTATTTCTGACTTTGGGGGAAAACCAGTCTAAGAGAAAGAAAACAGACTTTCAAAGCATAGAGAAACGGAAAAAAAGCACTCGTCGACCTTTCCAAAATATCTATGGTAATTTACAGATATTAAAGAGAAGGAATACATGGAAAGTCCTGATCGCTTACACCCTGAAAATTAATTATCTGAAAATATAAAATTTCAAATATATATATATATATATATATATATATATATAGTGCTGTTCGATAAAAGTGACTCATCTGATTTTTTTACTAAATGTTCTCTTCTCCTATGAAACGAAAGTTGAGCTAAATTTAAAAGATAAGCGATCTAAAATCCGAAGAAGAAGCTTTGAAAGCTCTTTGAATTTAGCAGTAAGTACTGTCAAGCATCCGTTCAGTATAATGTTCTGGGGATGCTTTTCTTTTCATGGAACTGGTTTCTTAAAACCTATTGAAAAGACCCTCAGGAGCGAGCAGTACAAGAGAATTTTAGAGTCTTGTCTGCTCCCTTCTGCTGAAAGGGTGCAAATCGACCCCACCAAGCTCATTTTTATGCAGGATAATGCTCCCTGTCACAAATCAAAATTGATGAAAGAATACTTTGATGAGAAGCAGGTGAGTATTATGACATGGTCGCCCCAATCTCCTGACCTCAACCCCATAGAAAACTTATGGAGCGTTATAAAGTACTGGCTCTCGAGAAAGCAGTTGAGCAACATGCTCCATAAGTTTTCTATGAGGAGTCTTAGAGAATTAGTACAATTGTCTCAACAGACCAGATGCCTGCGACCACCCCACAAGAGGGAAGCCAACAAGTGTCTTCTTTCTATTCTTATGGAGAGCAAGTGCAACCAATCGATAAAGGCTAATCGGAAAAATTGTAAGTGGCACACGCCTCCGTTTTACCCTTCACAGACATACGCCGTCGAAGCCAAGTCCGAACCGTCCCTTTCGACCTTTGACTGTACTTTGGACCAACTCTTCATTAGCTGGAGATTAGACACGAACCACACTCCAAGAATGCAAACCGGTCCGTCCAAATAAATGTCTCCGGAAGCGTGAACTCCTTCCAGCCATCTAACCGCCAGCCGGATGACTTGTCGCGATTAATTTTGGCACCCTCACCTTCTCGTCCCTCACAAGTGGATTCTGTACAACCTCAATGTCGCTACAGCACGACACGGAAACAGACATGTCATCGGCGTACGCGGAAAACTGGCTCGATTTCCAGGAACGTCAATTCCGCGCAGCCCTTTCCTTTAGCCGACGAAGTAAGGGCTTCAACGCCAACGGTTAAAGTAAGAGCAACAGTGGACAATCCTGATGAACCGAACTAGACAGCGCTCGGCCGCTTCCCGTTTACCTGTACCACAGAACTGAGTTAACGATACAGAACGCTGATGCACTTGCAAAAGTCGGCCTGCAGGACAGCCGCTAGGTACCGATGGTCGACCCTATCGAATGCCTTGGGCAGCTCTTCTTCTACACCTTCTATGATCGTGCGGACCAGATCCAATTTGCTTTAAATTGTTCGTCCCCTCACAGCACAAGTCTGCTCGGATCCCAACAACCTCGTGACAACTGGCAAACGCTCCGTCAGAATCTTGGACCAAATCTTTAACTCTGTGTTTAGCAGAGTTATGGGCCTATAATCATCTAATTTCCGCCCAACACCCTTGACCATTTTCAGCAGCGTGATCACACGCCTGCAGATCCGATTGGGGATGGACTCTTACCGGAACCAGATGTTGAATACCACTGTCAAAATCGGGACAAAGATGTGCGATAGCATCAAGTACAATTCGTAGGGCTGACCATCAAGTTGCGGAGACTTGCCACTGCCAATCCTCTTCAATGTCAATTGAACTTCGCCCGCTGTGATCGCACCCTCGCAGCTAGCCGCCTCAGTCGACGAAAGTCGAGGAAAGTCAGCCAAATAAGTCATCACAGAGACCAGGCTCCTTAGTAAATCGGCTCTCGAAATGCCGCCGAAACTCCTCATACTTGCACTTCGTCGATTTCAGAGTATGCCCATCCGAGGTATTGACCTCGCAAATATATTGATCAGAACCGCGATTGATCTCTCCCTTGCACAATTCTACGCCCTTATTAACCGCTTCATTAGACATCTTGTTTAACCTATATTTAATTACTTGACCCTGGTAATGCTTGCTGGCTTCACGCTCCAGAACCTGTCTAGCTAGTGCTATCTCTAGGAAGTATCCCCCACCGCAGCCTTCGCCCGAGGCAGACTAAACCTCTTGAGTCTTCGCCATCTTAGGAGAGACGTTGGCTATATTCGCTGGTGAAAGACCTAATCCTATCCTTAAGCCTTCCCACCATTTATTCCCGATAACCGTCCCCACTAATTCCCGCTGCGCTAATCTGATCAGCTGTTACTGGAAGTTCCAGCTGTCCAGTAATGACCTATTAAACTTCCATTGTCAAGCCGTTCTAGGCCTAGCGCCATCTGGGCACAGACAAGTCTATGATCCGAATAGCCTAACCGGTAGAACGTGAGACAATCTAGCAAATCTAGATCGACCCTTCTAATTAATATTCTATCTAGGTAGCTGGCTACCCGGAGAGACTGCCACTTAAGAGCCCACGTTCACATCTCCTGACCCGGATGATCGATCATGGCCCTCCCCAATGTCCATAATCATCTCTTCAGACTGAATGTTCTTAAAAAACAGAGACAATGCATCCGGAATGATGTTAGATTAACAGGAGGAGAAGAAAGAGGGCGTGGAAGAAAGAAAAATAACAGATAATCGAATATGATTTCTTTCAAAATATTTATTTCCTCTTTCTTAACTTTCCTTTCTATCACACACTCTCTCTCCCTCCCTCTTTCACTACACCTTTCTCTCTTTCTCTTTTCCTGTTAATCTAGTATATCAGTCCGGATTAATTATCTCCATTTATTAAGAACTTTCGATCTGAAGAGATGAATATAACAATATTCACGAAATAAATTATAACCGATAGGAATCGTTAAGGTTTTTTCTTGATTTAGTATTAATATTTATTATTATAATTCTTTGTAATTAAAATTTACATTGAGATCTCTTTGGATTAATATCCTGTTTGAAATTATCCCTAACAGTCACAAACTGACTTGAACGCTTTAAACGTTATTTTTATTGGGAACTCATATTTGAGTAGACATTCTGTTTATTTATTAAACAGTATATTTATTTATTTTCCTTTACCGGTGTGAATATTCCATAAATCTTAGTAAAGTAAAATATACGCCCTCCAGCAATATTCGAACCTCGTTCCATAGGGCAGAGGGGAGTAAATGATCTGTTTCCGTAGAGGAATGCAAGTTCGATTCCAGTCGGAAAACGCATATTTTCTACAAAATTTCTCGAATATTCAGGTCGGTAAATGTAATTAATACTGTTTACTTAACAGACCATTTATTAAATAAATTGTATGTGTGTATATATATATATATATATATATATATATATATAGCACTATTTTTTTTTAAAATAATAACAAAAATACTAAAGAACTTTGGATTATTTACCAAACGAGTTCTTTCCTATTTTCTATATATTTTTCACACACACACACGCACACATACACATATATCTATCTATCTATCTATATATATATATATATATATATATATATATATATATATATATATATGTACCTCTTTGTGTGGTTTAAATGTAGGCAGACAAGTTATTTGCATGAAAGTTAGCGAGAGAAAGGGCAACCGTGATTGCAATAGAGTGTTCCAAGAAGAATTTGATGGTAATAGCCCGTCTAAAACAAGTGTTGTGTCGAGGACGAGCATTATATAATCTAAACAACATTCATAAACAGCTGTGTGCGCTGTCCAGGCATGTCCACTGGTTACCCTGGTGACATTACTTTTAATTGAAGTGTGATGAACAAAGAAAGCCTAATCCTGAATGTCTCTTCTCTGGTGGCGTAGGTGTAAGTGGCTGAAGGAATAGATTCGTGTTTCGTTACTGGCCACATTTACTCCGTCCTCTAGCAGATCGTCAGAATGCTTTCCTTGATTACTTATTGCATATATATGACGAGAACTCTCTTATGGCGGCAACCTGCTTCTCTTCAGGTAAAAAAGGACAGTCTCTTCATGTTGTTAAGACGAGTTTATGGTTCATTTATCTAAGGACCCAGGATATTGTCAGAATTCCTTTCTTGATAGTTTACAGCCTCTTTCTTTTAGCTTGTATCTGGTTCTACAGAGGATGCTGAAACTGTACACGTGAGCAACTAAGGAAATTAGAAACAAAAGGACACCTACACTTAACATAAGAAAACACACTTGAAATTTCTAAGGTACATAATGATGATTTGATTAATTCTTTTTTTAAGGTTTATCAATCCTTTTGCAGGTTATTTAAAGCCAGAAAATATCTTTAGGTTGTAATAATAATAATACTTTAGTCTACAAGTTTTACTAATTAACCCATATCTTGGCTCTTTAATTAACAATTCCGAACAACTATCCATTACATCAAACGCGCATCCAAGCTTAGGGTACCTTGCATTTCCAAGCGGTCTCCCATCCACGTACTGACCAGGTTACTTAATTTCGGTGATTGTACGGGAATCGGTGTTTCAACGTGATATGGCCGTAATCCCTCATAATGAAGAAAGAGGTCTTAGAAAACATGATACTCACAAGATACACTGCGTGCCAAATTATTATCGAGATAACTTTTTTCTAATATTTCAAAAACCGTCCAATCAATTCGCACAAAATTTTCACACTAAAGATGGATTCTGCAATTCCCCAGCCCCAAAGAACAAACATTGGAATAGAGGATTCTCTGATAAATCTAATGAAAGTTATGACAAAAAATGGTATTTGGTGCCCCGCATATACTGATAAAAACGGATAATGATCGGATGAAAGCTACTTAGTACGTTTTAAATATCTTCCCAATGGCATTTTCCTTACATTTTCAATATCAAATTGTTGTAATATTTGAGAATTTACGTAAAAAAGATAAAAATGGTTTTAAAGGATTTTTGTTGACATTATTTGATGTTAGAGTTGGGTAAGAAAAAAATGAAAAAAAGCACACAAACTATGAAAAGGACTATGTTTATTCTCGACTTAATATTGTGGTGTAGGCCTTCAAAATCCATTTTAAAAACGCTTTAAAACAATGCCAAGTTAAACTTTCTGTAAATTCATTTCAATAAAATTCAAATACCTTTCCTAGAAAAAAGAGGCAGAAAAAACAATTATCCAGAACTGATTATCTAAAAACAAATTATTCAAAACATGCAAGTTTTGATTAATTCAACAGACAAGGTAACAAATACTAGGATTTAGGAGAAAGTTAAACCAGTTCCCAAATTCTGAGACTATCAAATTCTAGACTCGAGTCGAAGTTGACAGTCTCAGAATCTCAATATAGCACATATCCCGCGATAAATGCACCGGAATTGTCATATGTCCGCTGTTTAAGGCATTATGTGAAGTTAACATCCAGATGATATAATTCGTTTCTTTTCGAGTTACATGTTCTATTCATTTTAGTTGATACTGTTGTTAGAAATATTAAAGTCATATTGTTTTGGTTATTTGATAAAGTTATTTGTGGTTCTATAGCATCAATCTTTAAAATCTGATGAAGCATCGTCTTTTGTAAGTCATTGACAGTTCATTCACTTTAGGCATTTTTAATCACTGCTCTGAGAAATTAGTTGAGTTTATACATTTTTGTTCAATACTTCGAATTCATATGATATGTATTATATTAATATTTTAGTTTTGCAGCATTTTGTGCATTTTGAAAAATCAGTCCATAGCACAACCTAATCGATTATCAATTTACTTGTCTCCTATAGGCAATGTGAAAACTGATCCATATTGATATACTTTAAGTGTCTAGAGTTTATTAATTCAACATTCTGAATGTTTATAATGGACTCAGTTTATGGGGGTCACTGTTTCCATTCCAATTCTAGATCATCGGTTCTGTTTGAAAAGGTGTATCTTAAGACCTATTTCTTTGAGCAATTGGTAAAGAATGCTAGTATTTTGTTCAAGATCATTATTATACTAACTATGAATATCTATATCATCAACATAGACCTCACTCATTATACCTACACTTGTCTGGGGAGACGGAAACGTGGACGATAATAAACCCTGATATGAATTGTCATAGAAGATAGTAAACGACGAAAATAGAGGTAGAATGGAGAAAACAAGTGCGAGAAATAAGACGATACGGTTGCATGAAGTTAATTTGAAAGTAAAGCGATGAAGCCTAGTTGCTTGTCTAGTAATACACTTAAAAGCACCAAGAAGGAAATCTCATCAAAAACATTGTCATGAAAATATTTGCAGAAAAGATATAAAGAAGCCACGTCTCTTCGGTGAGAAAGTAAGTAAAGATATATAGTAGAAGTACCAGATCTGATATGGCAGGAATATTCAATGCAGAGACGAATAGGAGATTTAAAAAGGCGCAAGATGAATTTGTACTGAAGAAGAAAATTGAAAAAAAGCTTCCATATTCCAAATTAAAAGTCTGCAGTGAAGAGCCAAAAATTCCCTAAAAGAGCTGAAATTTTGCATTTAAAACATGTAAATTTCTTTTGGGGATTTTCAGTGCTAAAAGTAGATTCTAGATCCAAAACAGCGTCAGAAAAGAGACAAGGAATTCTTGCGGAAGGTGCCGATGATTGATTCAAATATTACAAAGCACTGTGTTGATTGGCTATTTTTACTTACATTTAAATAATAATTATCACTATTTTCATATTGGTCACTTTATTAACAAAAGGATTATGTTAAATCTGTTATAATCTTGTATAATTTCTGTGATAATGAATTTGACACCTTACAATTAAAGCGTCCCTCCAGTCATTGTTTCTTCCTTTTATTTTGGTCATTCATTGATGATAGTTCAAAGTTTTCCGAATTTTAATCGAAAAACACACTACGGAACTCATCCCCTTGATGAACTTTTTCTCAGTTTTTTCTTGCTTCCTCGTTTGGGCCCAGGTTATTAAAGTAGGATCCCAGTCGATAGCTTTCGGCCGAGCGCTTTCGGTTGTCCTCAATCGTCATCATGGCGTTTGTTTTTATTTGGAGATATGATACTGGTTGTTTAATTAGGTTGGTGCAAAAATAAAGACGTAATAATGTCATTTTTTGACATATTTTTAACGTCAAAAAACGACATTATTACGTCATTATTTTTGCACGAACCTAATAGTTTTATAGATAATATTATTGGGTTAGTTCATTATGGAGGGGATTGATTTTATTTAGTTATTAAATATGTTTAATATATTCCTGCCAGCATTAAATGCTATTTTATTTATGTTGGGTTTTTGGTTTTCCATTAGGATTGCTTCCAGAATTTGCAGTCTTTTTTTAGTCGTTTTTATAGAGGATTTTGGTCTTGTTAATTAATATTTTTTTCTAATCCTCCAATACCAGCTATTGCTTACGTATCAGAACTAATCGTTGCGGAGTAGGTTTATCCTTCTACTGAGGTGATGTCAGCGTACTCTACAGGCTCAGACCACAGGGCTATATTTTATTTTATCTTTGATAGAAGGTTTCCTATTGAATCCAGAGGTGTTGCTATCATAGAGTGATTGCCAGCCAAGTCTTGAGAGCAATATTTACCTTATAGAAAAGGGAAAAGCAAATGAATTCATGCCTCTTCCCAGAGTATTTGTAAGATAGTGATAATAACAGACTAGGCCGGAATTGGAATTCGGTTCGTCGGTTTCACTTTTCGCACAGATAGCAGTTACGCTACCAGCACACCCGGAATAGCTTGATAGTAACACGCAGTTACTGAATATAGGGAGTTAACATCCATATAGACAAATCAAAAGACTCTTCAATATGCCTCGCCTATGATTGTGACTATTTAAAAATAGTGTTTTGTCCGCTGAAAACATCGTCTTATCCAACCGTGTTATATTGCTGCCTGTATCTTTTGTAGTTTCCGTGAAAATAAATTGGAGGCAATGCAAACAAAGCATCCCTTGTGTTTATATATATATATATATATATATATATATATATATATATATATATATATATATATATATATATATGAACTTGTTTATATGTGCGTTTAACATATATTTGCATATATATAAATTTATGTGTGCATTTAAGAGATGTTTATATATATATATATATATATATATATATATATATATATGTATATATATATATATAAACTTGTTTATGTGTGCATTTAAGAGATGTTTATATATATATATATATTTATATGTATATATATATATATATATATATATATATATATATATAACTTGTTTATGTGTGCATTTCAGAGATATTTCCAAAAATACACACAAACACACACACACACACACACACATATATATATATATATATATATATATATATATATATATATATATAAACTTGTTTATGTGTGCATTTAAGAGATATTTACATATATATATGTATATAAAACCTGTTTATATGTGTGTTTAAGATATATTTACAGATATATATAAACGTGCTTATGTATATGTGTGCGTTTAAGATATATATATATATATATATATATATATATATATATATATATATATATATATATATATATATCTAACTGAGAATGTGCGGGAGAATGAAATGCAAACTCACAAATTTAGAGAGAGAAAATCAGAGACATTTTTGCCGCACACAGTGGAAGGGAGGGCGGATGAAAAAGAACTGAAAATAGATTTACATTCACAGAGAGAGATAAAGAGCAAGTAATAGCTTTGGACAGTTTTAAATAAGCAAATGTGCGAGAGTGCAAAATTTGTACGAACACATATAGAGAGTGAGTAAATTGAGAGAGAGAGAAAGTCGAGATTGAGAGAGCAAGAAGAGACAGACAGACAGAAGTCAACTGAGTGAGAGTAAGTAAAATAGATATAGACTGACTTATAGAGAAAGAAATTGAGAAAGAAAAATGAGCTCCAGATCGGAGAGAGAGAGAGAGAGAGAAGAGGAAAATAGAAAGATAGAAATAGAAAGATAATGACAGATAAATAGAATTTCTTGGTGACATATGTGCAAACGTTACCTACAAATTTCTTTTTCATAATCACTAGCCCGAACGATGAGGGGGAGATGGAAATTGGCTTCGAACCAGTTTTCAGGAAGGAAATCAGAAACGTTGTGTTCATTCTGCGAGTCTCTTATTGGAACTAACCAAAAAAAGAAAAAAAAAAGAAGATAAAATAATTATGTCTATAAATTCATATTCAATGTATACATTCGCTTATAAAAAAAAAAAAAAAAGAAAAGTTAAAAAAAAAAAAAAAATCAAAAGAAAAGTCTTCCGTGGAAATGACACAAAAGAATTTTCACCGAACCAAAATGCAACAATGATTCGCAAAATGGTATTTTCTCTTGAGAAGTTTCTTTTCTCAAATATGTCAATTTCTTATCGATACTTTTGCTTATTTTCTGTCATTATTTCTCCGTGTTTATTCTCCTTCGTTCTTAGGTTTAAAAACAAAATGCAATGCAGCCTGAATATCTTTCTATAGGTTGTTTAGAACCTGATTATTAATACTTGATTTTGTTTTCTTTCAAATAAAAGAAGAGACATTTAATTTTCACTAGTTTCTATTCTGGCACGATTATTGCATCTTTATTTCTAGTAGTACTAATAGATTTAATAGTCAAAAGTTTTTCTGATTTTGTATTTTCTTATTCATCTAGATTCGTCTCTCTCCATTTTATTTATTTATTTATTTTTAAGCATTTCACCCCAAGCAAGGCGGGAAGCCACTAGGACGTAAGGGGTTACAGAAAATTTAGAGCAAGATCAGATAGGAGTGATAGAAGAAAGGATGAGGGTAGTGGATAGATCAAGGCAACTGGAGATGTTGATTGACATTACACTTGAATAGCTGGAGATTATAGCTCTCAGGGAAACAGGAATAGGGAAGGGAGTTTCACAGGCGAGAGGTGCGAGACATGGAGCTATTGGAGTAGAAGAGACGGCTACATTTAGGAGTTTTGACAGTGAAGGGGTGAGAGCGGGATGCCAGCCTCGTAGGGCGCTTGAACTCATGACGACTGGGAACCAGCGAATGCAGCTCCTGGGAGCAATTTCCATGAATGTATTTGTAGAACAGACAGAGAGAGGCGACGGCGCGTCTGTGAGAAAGTGACTGTAGACGAGATGCCAGAGCAGGGCCAACTACATTGCATATCCGCCTCTGGAGCTTATCAAGAGCCCCGAGGCAAACAGAAGGGTCACCAGACCATATATGGCAGCAATACTCCATGCAAGGACGAATTGTTGATTTGTAGGTCTGGAGGATCGATTCCGGGGAGAAAAATTTCCTGGCGCGGCACAGGGAGCCAACTTTCCTTGCGTTGGACGAAGCAATTGACTCAATGTATTTATTCCATCTCAGGTCATCAGTCAACGTGAGACCGAGCAGCTGCAGAGAGTTGCTCTCGAGAAGTTGAGCGTCAGACATTCTAAGGGAGGGCAGGGAAGGATCACTGTGGTGATTAATAGAGACTCTTGTTATATTTTTGGTGCTGTTAGTATAATAATAAAGTTGTCTAATTTACATTATTATTATGCTTTTAATAATTTCTAATTTAAGTTAAATTTGTTGTTTGCTTACACCTCATAAAAGTACCAGGAATTCTCAAATTGTTTGTGTTTTCTTGATGGAGTGTTTTATTATTACTTTAAGGACATGTTTCGCTCTCATTTTAATTGTGCTGCTTTCTTACACCTTGTAACAGTAGAAGGTAGTCTTAAACTGTCTGAATTTTCTTAGTGAAACGTTTTTATTATTAATTTTTTACACTTTTTTCTTTTATTTTCTTTTTTATTGTATAATCAACGTAGTAGGATTAACAGACAAAGCAATATTCAGTTTATTTACATTATTTACACGCGGACTATTTTCCTCATCTTTGTTGTTATTATCACAGCTTTTCAGCTGTTGTACCCCTCCCTCGGCCTTCACCAGGTGGTTGTCGGTCCTGCTAACATCTGGGGAATTACGAACCGAACCCTTTATTTAATCTACGGAATTAGATTGTTCTCGTTCCGCTGATGATGTCTAAGGATACCGTTGTCTTGTTATAAATTTAGTACTGTTTCGTTATTGCCGACTCCGTTTTTCGTGAGTCTAATCATACACTAACTGAACTAGGGTTCGAATTCACAAACACTACATCATCAAATTCAAGAAGAAGCCCTTGCGCAATAAGGCGTTGGTTCGTGAATTTGTAAAGTATTCAAGATTTTCTTGGTTTGACAATCACCTGATGGAGGCCGGATGGGCACATAGCCGAAACGTTGTGATGTGAAACAACAGTGATGAGGACAATAGCCCATACGTAAATAACCTAAATACTAACTTCTTATCCTTAAAATTCAGACTGAAATTATCGACTCACACTTAATCTGTCGCATTTTTACAGATGAAGCATTTTTATTAATTTTTGGTAAGTTTTTCTTTGAATGTATTCTTTGTTGCCTTTTTACACCTACCGACATCCGGAAGGCGAACTGTGAAAGCAAAAGATTCCTTCTAAAAGTTAAGCAAAATATTAAGTGAGATAAAAATGTGATTGAAAAAAAAAAAAAAAAAAGAAACGTACTTAACTGTCTATAATTTAGATGCTTCCATATCGCAGTGAATTGTTGACCACAGATGAAGAATAGACGTAAGGGAACAGAAGCGTGATTCTACAGAAGGATTCTGAGAATACCATGGACTGAACATGTGAGCAACGTTGAAGTTTTATAGAAAACGGGAGGAAAGTGAATTTATACGTAGCGTCAAAAAGTAATAGTTGAAATTTCTAGAAACCTAATGAGGAAAGAGAACTTTGAAACTCACAAGACATATTAAAAACAAGAGGGACAGAGGAAAGCAGTGTATAATCTTCCTGATGAGCTTGTGTAAATGATTGGCAGAACAGGGATTAGGAGATATTACAAAAAGAACTTTACATCAGAGTCTGTCTATATTTCTGAGATGAGGTATTATGTACAGTATTTACATTATGCGGACCATTGTCCTCATCTTTGTCGCCATATTTGTCACAATGTTTCGGCCGTTGTACGCTCCGGCCTTCTTCAGGTGGTTGGAATTTCGAACTGAACCCTTTATTTCGATGCCTGGGGTAGACTGTTCTAGTTCCACGTGCCATGTAGAAAAATAGCAGGAGATAACTGATAACTGACATCCATCAAACATGGCACGTGGAACTAGAACAGTCTACCCCAGGGATCGAAATAAAGGGTTCAGTTCGAAATTCCAACCACCTGAAGAAGGCCGGAGCGTACAACGGCCGAAACGTTGTGACAAATATGGCGACAAAGATGAGGACAATGGTCCGCATAATGTAAATACAGAACTTTACATAGTTGCTATATAGGAATAAAGTGTTGCTGCCAACACTTGAGTTTGAACATAGATCGCCAGTGAGCAAACACAGACGACCCCATTAATGATTTAAGTAGACCACGTGACCACAGTGGATACACTTATATGTAGTAAATATCTGACGACTAACGATCGCTATTTCTATTCTATCCTCTATATTACTTGGAATGCTATTCTCTACTCTATTCACTATACTATATCTCTATTCGGATCACTATACGGATTACTGCTCGAGCAAGGATTATCGAGCAAGTACTATTAGTGCGAGTGATATTCGAAGGCGTCTGACACCGGTATTGTTCAACGGCGTTACTATAGTTGTATCTGCGATTACAAAGTCTCTACTACAACGAGCATTACAAAAGTGACAACGAGTATTCGTTGACATCACAAAAGTGGCAACGAGTGTTCGTTAACCGCATAAAAATAGTGCTACAATAGACAGGTAATTTGGGGGAGTTAAGATTGCCTAGTGTCCTGAAGGGAGACGGCAATTAGATGTAGAAGCATTAATAGACATAACAGTTTATTTTCCTCTATTTTGTCTTGCTTTTATTTTTATTGCAATCGTTTAAATGTTTATAATGGTTCACAAAAAATAGTGAATTCAATATCGCCTTATACTCGCATCCCGTATAAGAGAACAAGACGAAATATAAACTAGACTACATTTTTAATAGGACATTCCCAGTTCAACTGAATGACAGTATTCAGTATTAAGGTCTTTGTTAGCAGTAACAACTTGAGAAAAGGCCGGGCGTTATTTGAATCTGTGCTTTACTGAGTTGTGTTGGGAAGCGTGAACACAGTTTCTGACTTGACTGATTTTTTCAGATATTACTTACGTATGGACATAGTTTACGAATTGGAAATGACTCAAGTCTTGATCTTAGACAAGATTTAGAGTTCTTTTGGCCTACATTAGCTGATCCCTTTAAAACGAATATTTACAAAGTTTAATTCAGTCCAGCAGCCAGCCATGGAATGATTATAGATAGATACATAAAAATGTTATGTCAGAGTATTGACGGTTTTGTGTATTTTAGAAGTACACACATGTACTTACATCAAGGAATAATATTAGGTTGGTGCAAAAATAATGCGGTAATAATGTCGTTTTTTGACGTTAAAAATACGTCAAAAAACGACATTATTACGTCATTATTTTTGCACCAAATCTTTCAAGTTAACAATCTCTGATGGCCTATAAGAATACAAGTGTCTGTCTCACTGTTAATGCTGATTTTCTAAGTGTAGCTTACATGTGGCATAAGGCCGAAAGTATCGGACACCCAGTGAGGATCGACCTCACTATTTAGTCATAATTTATCTTGCGAGACAAGATTGCTACCCATTGCATCCCATTGAAGTGCCCAAAATGCGTTTCTAAGTAATAGATTAGAGGTTGTACAAGGTCAAAAGTATGGAGCACAAGTGAGGACTGAACTCAGTCGTAGCTGATCTAGCGAGACAAGCGTGCTAACGATTAAGCTATGTGCGCCTGTTTCACTGTATATGTAATGAAGTGGAGACAGTTGAAATGAAAATACTAGACTCTAATCTTCATTACATCACATTCCATTCATCTCTGATGTAAATGTTTGGTTATATTTTATTTTCACTCATTCTTTACTTCGTCTGTAATGAGATCTTCGCTGTCACCCTCGCCTACGCGATACGCGAACCCTGGATTCTCATTCCGCGGTGTATGAGAGACTGTCTCCACTTTTCTTAAGCGCTTGGTTCTATATCCATCTGCCCAGCAGTTTTTCCCATGCTTAAATTGTTGTAGAATACCTACGGACGATAAGGGCTATGTCCCCGTTCACATAAATACAGCGGTAAATACTGTATGTTGGTCTGAAGTTGGAGATTCGTCTCCAGCTGTGCCGGTCAAACTCTCTCCCTCTGGACAGAGAGGAACCTCAGACGAAGCTATGCCAAAGGGCAGAGTCACGTCTCGGGAAACAGCTACCCGACCTCGTTTTATACGTGGTCTACGGGAAATATTTGGCCATGCCTACGAGCTCGGCTACCCCACATTAAATTCGGCCTTGTGCCACATCTGATCGCTTGGGGCGGTTGGTAGATATCCTGCAGTTGGAGATTTATTGTGGAATTCACTTGACTCATTTCTAGCAGTTGATTACTACTTCTACGCGCCGCTGGCGAATCTTATATGTTTTGCTCATGTCCTAAGCATTATCGTTCATTGAACTCAGTCGTAATTGATCTAGCGAGACAAGCGTGCTAACCATTAAGCTATGTGCCCCTGTTTCATTGCCAACTTTCGTTTGATTATTTTATTCAGTAACCTTCCCTAGGTTACAACATATATCAAGCGCAAAATTGATCAGGACTGTTCACTGAGTCGCCACTGACAACGGGTAAACCATGCACATGTCTTCTTTGATTGTCTGTTACCAACTTGTGTGGCGATCCTATTTTAGTATACTACCAATTATTCATTCGCTGACAGACTACTGGTCAAAGATAGCTTTGTCAGTGAGAAGTTTCTGCACTCGGGAAAAGGTACGTGAAAACATTCGTGTCTTTGCATAGTAATGGGCATGAAATTTTGCGCTTGGGGGCAATAAACAAGATTCTATAAAAGACACGTTGTTATTCGTTAGAACAACATTTTTACTCGTGATATTCAACAAATAGATATTAATAAAAACATTCAATTGTCGATTCGAAATTGATGGCTTCAGGACATCTAATTTGATTCAGTTTTAAAAATATTTACAAAATCCTATCTTAATCAAAGACTTGAACCATATTCCTTTTTTATTATACAATCTACTGCTTAGCTGAATCGGAATTTTTATCACGAACATATTGTTAATTGGCTTTAAACGAAACTTTGCTTGGTCAGCCACAGTTAACAATAATTGGTGATTCCATGAATGAGGAGATTCTAATATATATATATATATATATATATATATATATATATATATATATATATATATAGTTCCGCAATGGGAGCTTTCTATTTTTGGCGTTGAGTCGAATCTAAGCTATGCTTTATTTCAAAACAGAAGATATGGATTGATGTTTAATCATCTCACATTCCCAGCAAGGCGATAATTCCGCTAAGACTAATACTGTTAAGACACGGTGGGGTGCGGGGTGTGGTTAATGACAGTGAAGAAAACTGAAAAAACGTTAATGAGGAGATAGCTCAATTAAGAAAAAAAAAAAACAGGATTCAAGCAGACACGAGCTAACGATTGACGTTCTATTTGAAATTTCTTATATCTTATTTGTTAGGAAAACAAGAATCTAGAAAAGAGCTCTTCAATTCTCGCGAACTGAAGAATTGCGCTTACACTGAAAAATTTCAACTGTAAAATGTTGAGACCCAGCCTCCAATCTAGTACTGCGCTTAAATTCATAAGATCAAGGTACTAAAGAGGACTGGCCATCAGAACAATTAACAAGAAGAAATTTGTAGAAAAGAGAAAGGGTAACTACGCAACGGTGGTGAAAAAGTACTTGGAGTCGAAAAGCAATATTAGGACCCATAGCATTTTTGGTTCTTCCATGTAATTTTTCAAGAATCACTTGATGCGTAGCAGTAGCGCCAGCACACAAACACACACAGGCTCATACAAATATATATGTATATATATTTTGAATAGTAAAAAAATTAAAACTTTCAGGCGGCTTTGGTTGTATATTAACATTTTTTTCCCTCTGAAAGTTCTCCACTGCCTTAACAGGGTATTGAACTCACACTCTTTGGGTCTGTCACAGGATCTAACGAACGCCTTTATCCACTGTGCCATGTGTCCTTGAGGACATCTGGGTATGAATTTCTGGGTATTATGAACCTAATAAGACCCCCCATAGAGGAGAACATGACTAAAGACTGTGTATACGCTCTCCCGTGCAGCCCCGGAAAGGAATATAAAGGAGAGACAGGCCGCCCCCTCAAGGTAAGGCTTCAAGAACACCAGAAAGCTGTAAAACGAGGGGAAGTAGAAAAACCAGGCGTTGTTGAGCACATATGGAGAGGGAAGGGAGATCACCACCCTCTGTGGGATCATGTTGAGATCATAGACAAGGAACACCATTGGAAAATTCGTAAACTTAAGGAATCAGCACATATGCTAGGCCACAAAAATCTCCTGAGCCGAGCAAGCATAGAAATAAATACAATATTGGAACCAGTGATAAAGAGTGCCAGAAAAAAAGCAATTATAACTATATAGTTGCAATATGAGTTCTGGTAAAAACATGCAATGATAACAGCAAAATTGCAATATGAGCACTGGTAAAAATGGTTGCTGAAGACATTACGTTTATAATACCCAGAAATTCATACACAGATTTCCACAAGGACACATGGCGCAGTGGATAAAGGCGTTGGTTAGATCCAGTGACAGGACCCAAAGTCCCGGTTAAGGCAGTGGAGAACTTTCAGAGGAAAATTAGCAGGAGATAACTGATAACTGACATCCATCAAACATGGCACAGTCTACCCCAGTGAGCGAAATAAAGGGCTCAGTTCGAAATTCTAACCACCTGAAGAAGGTCGAAACGTTGTGATAAATATGGCGACAAAGATGAGGACAATAATCCGAATAATGTATATAATGTACATAATACCTCATTTCAGAAATATAGACAGATTTTTTGATTTATTATTCATCGACTAGCTTTGGCCAGTATGGCCATCAACAGGGGAAAAGAAATTCCTGATTGTTGGTAGCAGTGAAGGACTGTTTATTATGAAAATGAACTTTATCTGTAGTTTTAATTTGTCTGTTATCGTTAATTTTGGTGTTAGTCAAACACCCTCTTTTAAGAAGGCTGTGCTCGGAAAAGGAGCATCCACACACACACACACACACACACACACACACACACACACACATATATATATATATATATATATATATTAGTGGATAGCGTCTCGGATTGAGGAATCGTAGAGCCGAGTTCGAATTCCAGTTGAATTCATTACATTTACTTACGGAAATATATTCATCCTCTTCTTCTCCCTCCAGCTATGGGTAAATAGCAGGACAGGCTGGCTTCTATCGCCTTGGATGGCAACTGGTCTGGAAGAAGGACAACTCTGAATTTAAAACCGAATACTATGTGATATATATATATGCGTGTGTGTGTGCTTGTGTTTGTGTGTGAATATATATATATATGTATATATATATATGTATATGTCAATATATATATATATATATATATATATATATATATATATATATATATATATATATATATATATATATATATGCGTGTGTATGTGAAAAACTATTCTTAACCGACGCGTTGCTCGTTTTTATATGCAAGATCAAGGATGTCATTGGTTTATCAAGGTTTTTAAATTTGAGAAAGTTCATGAATGTCCATCAGGGTGTTGAAGGTCAGTCAAAACATATGGGGTACACAAAATGGCATAATTCAAAATCTGGTTAATTTAAAAGCCTTGATAAGCCAATGGCATCCTTGATCTTGTATATAAACAAGCAACAAAATAATTTCTACATTTGCCTTGATAATGTTCCTCAGAGGACGAAACGCGTCGGCTAATAATAGTTGTTCCTCTTGTCTTTTTATTCATTTTATTCCTTTTGAGATACGCTCTATCTGAAAATAATTTTCACATTCTCTCTCTCTCTTACACACACACACACACACACACACACACACATATATATATATATATATATATATATATATATATATATATATATATATATAGAGAGAGAGAGAGAGAGAGAGAGCATCACTGAGCAATTTTCACATGAAAGCGTATAAATAAATCACTGTGTTGACGAATGGCTCAAAGCAGAAATAAACTTAAATGCGATCACCATTGTCATGGCTATTGTCAGCATTTCGCGTCTTTTTGTTCCTGGACGCCATTCTGTGAGTTTCTATTTCAGGAGAGGCTTTTGTTTTCTTCTGATGGAAAATAAATCGAAGTCAAAAATAAAACGAAAATCTGAAAGAAATTCGAAGAAAAGATTTCGCATATCGTAGTGTGAAGAAATATTTGTTTTTTTTCCTCTTTTATGGTATAACCAGTTTTATAAGGGTTTTTTTTTTCGTATCTATTCGTCTATAATTTTCATCTGCCATTCATTCTGTTCTTGTGGAAATATTCCTGGAACATTCTTGAATGTCGCCATTTCTCTGTCTCGTTTTATGCATTGTTTTGTTTTTCTCTTTATTTTTTTTTTCCTTTCTTTATCTTTTTTTCTTTCATTATTTCTTATTCTGGCATTTTCACAGTCGCCTTTTAACTCCTCTTTTTTTCTTTTCGTCTTTTCATTCTAACTATCGTGTTTTATTTTCATTCTTTTTCTTTCACTTTTGGTTCAATTTATCCTCCTTTTTTTCACATTTCCGTTATTAACTTCTTTTCACCCTTTTCATCCGTTTCTTTGATATTCAATATTCAGTTATTAGGTTGGTGCAAAAATAATGTCGTTTTCTCACATAGTAACATATGTGAGAAAACGACATTGTTTTTGTACCAACCTAATATATTTCTTCTCTTCCTCTTGTTTATTCTTGACATTGATCTTTTTCCTTGTTACTTTTTCACGTCATTCGCTTCTTCCTCTTTTCTTTTTCGTCTTCATCTTATTTTTCTTCATATTCTTCCTCTTTTTTTCTTCACTTTACTTTTCTTCGTCTTTTCTTTCTATTCTTTACCTTATTTTTTTTTATCTTCTTATCCTTTTTCTCTTTTCATTTAAAGTTTATTCTTCTTCTTCCTCATTTTTTTTCTGATTTTCTTTCTCTACGGTGTACACATGATTTTTTTTCTTCCCTTCTAAACTTCCTCTCTTCTGTTTTCTTCTCACCATTATTTTCTTCTTCATTCTCTCTCTAATCTTATCTCTCTTATTTTTCATCACTTGATCATATCTCCTTTTTTTTTATTTCTCTTCTTTTTTTTTCTTCGCTTTATTTACTACTGTTTTTTTTATCCAACTGATTTTATTCTTCGCTTTTTTTGTCTTACTTGTCTTTTTCCCTTCATTTTCTTTTTCATTTTTAATCTCCTTTCTATTCTTTTTCTTCTTTACCTTATTCTCTCCTTTATCTTGCAACTGACCTTCAGGTTTTTTTTTTCTTTGCTTTGTCTTCTTATTTCCTTCTTTGTGTTCGTTTTCCTATTCAACTTTTTTTATTTATATTTTTCATTTTCTTTCTTACTTCTTTATCTTTCTTTTCATCATTTTTGTACTTTTATTCTTCATTTTGATCATTCCCTTTTTCTTTATTCTTCAGCTTCTTTTTCATCTTCTCGGTAATCTTTCTTTTCTCGTTTTTTTGATTCTTTATTCTTTCTTCCCGTTTTTTTAAAATTTTTATGCATCTTATTTCGTTGACATTTTCCTTTTGACCTTTAATATTCTTCTTATTCTCCTTCTTCTTCTTCTTCTTCTTCTTCTTCTTATTATTATTATTATTATTATTATTATTATTATTATTATTATTATTATTATTATTCTGCTGCTTTCTTATTCGCATTCGTGTCAATTCTTTATTTTCATCTTGCTTTTCTGGAGGTGTTTTTGACTTTTTCTTTTTCCATCATTAACTCATTTTAAAACTTACAACTTTTTTTACTATATTTCAATATTATTTATTCTGTCGTGATTGTTGTTTTATTTTGACTTATTTTCATTTCTAGCACATTTTCCTTGGTCTTTTCTATTCAAACATAACTTTCGATTTCGAGAATTCCTTCCTTATTTTGTTAACTTTGAATTATTCTGTAACTCTTTACTGAAGTTCTTTCTAAAACTTCGCGTTTGCTTTTATACTTTATGTATACATATATATATATATATATATATATATATATATATATATATATACATACATACATATATATATATATATATATATATATATATATATATATATATATATATACTGTAATCATAATATATCGCACATATATTGCTGGTGTTAATAAAATAGTGATCAATGTAATATAACAAAGCTATTAACTATATCTCAATAAATAGATATATTATCCTAACACCACTTTCAATCACGATGCAATCTTCAGGTGTTGAATATGAACTGACCGTTACACAATTTGAATCCTAATATATATGGATATCATAATGTTGGCGTAGTTATATATTATTCTGGAATTACAGGTTGTTCTTTTTTGTTTTTTTTTTTAAATTAAGTAAAAATTAAGAATGAAAAATTTAAAATAAAAAAATTATCAGGATCAATGTATTAGGTTGGTGCAAAAATAATATCGTTTTCTCACATTTGTTACTATGTGAGAAAACGATATTATTTTTGCACCAACCTAATATTTAAGCCGATGTTTAATTTTATGCTTAGATGTAACCATCAATTCATTTCTTTTGCTTAATAAGCCTTTGTTATTCATATGTTTTTTTTAAGATAACTAAATTTGCAACTAGGCGTAGATTGCATTTGTTTCCTTTACCGTTATAAGCCATAGCCCTAAATATAATTTCCCATTTAACTGATAGTAAAGTAGCCTTATTCTTTAACTGCCAGAAATATTTGGAGAGAGCAGGTTTGTTTTGTCATTTTAAATTATTTATGGTGATAGTAAAAACGAAATTTCCAAGGATCTTCCGTAGAATCTAAATAAAATTTAATTTCGTTACCAGAATGTATGTTCGCTTGATATACAATAATATCGTTCATACATTGACTGTTTAATGGACAGGTCGTATTTTTTCGGCGGTTGCATTTATTTATAGAGGATTTTACGTTTTATTTGTTGGAAATTTATTTGTTTAATATAATGTTGTTATGATGGGAGATGGATGTGTCTATAATATTAACGGAGCTATAGATGAGCTAATACTGTTTTCTTTTAAATACGTTTTAGTGTTTGTGAATGGTTACATTGTTTATAAATCAAAGTACAACTGATATTAATTTTGAAATTTTTTTTGCGTTGTTTCTGCTTATTTATACCTCCTTTTGTTATTTCTAAATACTCTAAATTTACTTTATGATGGCTTAATTATAAAGCTTCTACATATTTAATTTTATCTTTATCAAATACTTCCTTATGGCTGGAATTGGGGAGTAATCTAACTAGTTTATGGATAATCTAACTTTATTTTAATTGTCAAATATAATATTTTAATTTTTTTAAATTAAAGTAAATGCAATTGCATGATAATATATAACTACACCAATATTGTGATAACCAGATATAATATATTAATGATAACATCAAATGTGTGATTTTAGCGTTTTCATTTAAGAGCCCAAAAAAATGCGTAAATCGGAGTTAAAACATATTTTCAAAATAGAAACACATATAAAAGGATTGAACAGAAATTTAGGTGTACTCAGAGAATACCGATTCCACAGAGGACCGTCTATAAGCTTTCCAAAACTCTAATCTTAGCAAACAACCGATGAAGAATAAAAAATCAACAGCAACAAAATTCCCCGAAAGAGTCAGTCCCACTTCTTTGTTATTTTCTCGCTTCGTTGAAAAAAGAAAACATGTTTGAAAATACCACCTTTAAAATATTTCATTCATTCTTCGCTTTACTCAAAAGGCCTGCTCATATAATAGCATCAGACTTATTGGCATTAATGTTATTTTGTTGTCATTTTAGTACTCAAATTTCATTAACAAGCCTCCTAAATACAACACACACACACATATATATATATATATATAATTATATATATGTGTGTGTGTGTGTATATATATGTATTATATATATATATACCATGTATGTATTATATGCATAATATATATATTATAAACATATATATTATATATATATATTATATATAATATATATATGATGTGTATATATATATATATTATATTATATATATACATATTATTATATTATATATATCATATATATTATATATATTATATATAATATATATATTATATAATACATACATAATATATACATTAATATTATATACATATTATATTATAAATATGATGTATATATTATATATACATATTATATATATATATATATATAATAATAATAATAATAATAATAATAATAATAATAATAATAATAATTTATGGTTTTTCTTTGTTTTCCTCTTAATGAATTTGAATTCAAGTCGGGATCATGAATTGTCCAACAGTTATCGATATTACTTACACACAGGCTATTGTTCTCATCTCTTTTGTTTTTATCACCACGTTTCGGCCGTTCATTAGGTGTTTGAGGATTTACGTAATCTACAGAGAATTTTATTTAATTTAACCCTTTCCATTTCGGTGCGTATGTCTAAGTATGTCTCGTCTAGTTCTTATTTTAGTACTGCTCAGTGGTGGCTTGTCGTCTTTCCAATGACCGGCTCAGGGACTGCTTTCACAATTACTATATTACCACTTTTCTGAAATACATGTTTTGGTACAGGTTAAAATGCAAACATTATAATCAATGTTATCGTCGTTTATACAAGTAATCAACCCTATCAGTATATTGCACTTACATAAAGCACCAACCGTCTATTTTAATATTTGAAACTCTGACAAAGTTTAGAATAAAATGAACTAAATTTAGAAAAAAATTGTACGGACGCAAATTAATCTCGTCTGTTTCCAATATTCTAAAACAACGCAGTAGTTATTAGGTTGGTGCAAAAATAATGACGTAATAATGTCGTTTTTTTACGTTAAAAAATACGTCGAAAAACGACATTATTACGTCATTATTTTTGCACCAACCTAATACTATTTTCCTGTGATTATCTGAAGTGTTTCCACGGAACATTAGACTTGAAAAGTAACGTTTGCAGTAACTGGGAAGAATGTCGGATAAAAAATTAATTAAAAATTTACTGTTGTTTACGTCTCGGATACGAAACTGGAGTTAGAAGATATAGATCTGTAGAAGCCCCAACGAAAACACGCATTCCGTAAATAAGTAAGTAAAACGTTACTCTGTCTTTTCGTCCATTGTCAAAACTGGTAACAGCTCGTTTCGGCTATAGAACACGGATATCAACTCAAAAATGTCTCCCCTCAGTAAAAATAACATTTACAGCAATAAGAAAAACACACAGACGCAACGTCAAAGGACATTTTTTGTAAATAAGTTGTAATTTTTAAAAAAAAGATTGATTCATTAGTTGCTATTCATTCGGAGTTACACTTGTATTCAACATTGATAGGACAAATACAAAAAAATGGAGCATTTAAAATGCGTAGATTTCTGTAAACACAAGTAAATTACATGTGCGCCAAATCATGGCCTTTTGGAAGGACGAGCAATCGACACCCGCCCACTCAACTAACAAACGAACCAGACTAAAAATTACGGTTAGAAGCACTAGCCAAGTGGTTTGTGACATCATCTTGCTGATCATCGCACTACGGTAGCCGCATATATAAATATATACGAAAAACAATTTGTTTCTGGCACTAAATCAATTTAGTGATGCAATCGAAGGCTTTGCATGTAGTGTAACGGTTATCGGTGCAGAGAGTGAGATTGCCGTGATGAGTTCAAAACACCTCCAAGTTTGTTTCTTTCGCATTTTTTTTAATCATTTCACCGCAAGCAAAGCAATTAAACAACTCGAACGCAAGGGTTACTGAGTGCTAGAAAATATTAGAAACATTGCTATTAATGGGAGAGGACAATAAAAGAAAAATAAATTAAGAAGAAACAGGGTAATTTTTTAAGCATTTCACCCAAAGCAAAGTGGGAGTGCCACTAGCACGCAAGGGGTTACAGAAAGTGGGAGCAAGAGTAAAGAGGGTTTTTTTTTCGGAAAAGATATAGAGAAGGACGGAATTCAGGATCACGCCATCAGAAGATGTCGATTGACAATACATTTGAATATTTGAAGATTGTAGCTATCAGGGAAGCTAGTAGCAGGAAGGTAGATCCACTGTCGGGAAGTGCGAGAGAAGAAGCTGTTGGAGAAGAAGAGGCGGTTACATTTAACTGTTTCGACAGTCAAAGGGTGGGACCGAGATGCCAACCTAGTAGCACGCTTAAATTCATTCAGTTGGGGTACCAGTGAAAGTAGCTCGTCAGAACCGTTGTCATGAAAATATTTGTAGAAAAGACAGAGAAGACACAGCAAGTCTGTGAGAAAGTGACTGTAGACGAGATGCCAGATCAGGATCTATCACATTGCATATCCGTCTCTGGATTTTCTCGAGGACCTCAAAATGAACAGCGGGGGCACCAAAAGATATATGGCAACGGTATTCAATGCAAGGACGAATGGTAGATTTATAGAGTGAAGGATGGACTCAGGCGAGAAAAATCTTCTGGCGCGAAACAGATCCAAGTTTCCCAGAGGTAGATGAAGCTATTGATTCAATGTAGTTGTTTCACCTGCGGTCAGTGGAAAACGTGAGACCAAGAAGGCGCAAAGAGACACTCTCGTGGAGTTGAGCATCAGCCATGCTGATAGGAAGCACGGAGGGTTCTCTATGGTAAGTAAATGAGAGACGTTTCGTTTTGGAGGAATTAAAGTTTACAAGCCATTTCCTGACCCAGTCAACCCCAGATTGAAGGTCCTTTTCGAGGCCAACGACTAGGTTAACTTTGTCAACAATGCCGGATTTACTATTAAGACAGGAGTAAATAGTAGTATCATCTGCGTAGGTGCCTATTTGGGAAGTGATGACATCAGGATAGTTGATAAAGATCAGAAACAGGATAGAGCTTTGCGGAACACCAGCGTTTGTATGAATGTAAGTGGAGGCGAACCCTTTTAGGACGACCTTTGACAGGAATGATTGTATTAAGTCAAGTAATCGTCCTGTAATACCGTGTCCCTGAATCTTAAGAAGAAGGCCGGCACGCCAAATCTTATCACAGGCCTTAGAGATATCTACAGCCACAGTGGTTATTGTCATGTGCTTATTCATTTATGACCATGAGAACGTCATTGGTAGACCGAGCAAAGCGGAAGCCATATTGTTTGTCAGAGTGTAGATAATAGGATGTAAGTTGCTTAACCACTACGGTGTTGATTAAAGCTTCGAAGACTTTGCCGAAGATTGGTAGGAGTCTGATAGGACGGTAGAAAAAAAGAAAGGCCAGAGAAAAGTAAAGGATCCGGGAAACCCGTCCTAAACAGGAAACAAGGGATGAGCCTCTACTCGTTTTCAAGAGAAGAGGGGGAGGTATTTACCGGGCGATAGGAAAGCCTATCTACTCCTATTACACACATACACACACAGACAAAGAGAGAAAAGAATCAAATAAAAATAACGTCTATATACCATAACGTAAAGTATTTGGACAAGTACCCTTGAAAAAGCTGTATATTTATTGTTTTTCCTCTCAGTTATGGATTAAATAGAAGAGCAGACTAATCATTAGCCATAGTTGATTCGGAGAAAGAAAACTCTGAATTCGAACATGAAAAGTTTGCTTTGGAAACTTCATTCTAGAGTATATATAATTTCTCTGTTATTAGGTTGATGCAAAAAATAATGACGTAATAATGTCGTTTTTTGACGTTAAAAAATACGTCAAAAAACGACATTATTACGTCATTATTTTTGCACCAACCTAATATCAATTTGTTTTCGTCCCTCATTCATCAGCTATGAGATAAATCCCAGGGCAGTCTCGAATCTCTA
>OZ010572.1:102711413-102713913 GCA_963932145.1 Acanthosepion lycidas
TTTAGCAAAGCAAAAAAAAAGACGAAGTTAGATGAAGGATTCCTAGATACAGTTTGTTAAAAAACCGTTTAAAGAAAAATCACTCAATATTTTTCTAAAACATTTCGTATCATGCGCTCATCTTAGGTAGTACTTTCTTAATATCACAAAATGCATAGCTGTCTGATAAAAAATATTTATATCGAACAAAACTATATATTTTGATAGAAAGATAAAAATATGGATCACAGTTTTATTCTTTTTGATGACAAATTAGAATTTCCGCCTGTGTGAATTATGATTATTTCGGTGAAAAACTGAATTTTCGAAGAATATGAATATTCACTACCACAACATTACGCCTACAGCGTATTTTTAAAAACCTTTACATGAGTAGTGGACAATCCTGAAATGACACCGAAAATATCTTCTTTTTCATAGGTTTCGTAAATTAAGATCGATATGAAAATTACTTGGTGTTATGGGTAGTGGGGAATTTACCAAAATTTACATCTGCAAAAACTAAATCGAAAAAAAGGTTCTTTACAAATTCAAATGCTTTCAACTTTGTCCTATTTTATCGCGTACTAGCAGTAGAGCCCGGCGTTGCCCGGGGATGTAACAGTAAGAGATAGATCAAGTATCGACCATCATAAAGACTGAAAAATAAAATTGACAAAGATTATTGTTTAAGGTTGACGGACACGCATGTCTTAATTAGTTTTTTTTTTTTTTTTACGAATTGGTCAAACCCAAACTCAAACAAAAACATTGTTTTCAATCGTTATGAGTCTACCGATTGAATAGAATTTTATTATAAACAATTGTCTTGTAAATGGAATTTTTAAAGCATTCTGAATGTAAAAATAAAGAAAAGAGTGTACAAGACAATAAGAAACACTACCTGCCAAAAAAAAAGTGAAGTTTTGTTGAAATCGGTTGAAAAATGTAGGAAATCTGATCCCATATATAAACGAACACACACAAACAACCTGGGTTTTATAATAAGTATAACTCGATATTAGTTGTCCCGCTTTCATTCTGGCGAGAGAATCGTGTTTTCAAATTGATTTCGTGCAGAAAAAATTGTGTTTTTCCAATTTTTGGCGCTGTCAGAACCACCGCAAGTTAATTTTACGTAGTCCTGTGAAGTTTTGTTGAAATAGGTTGAAAAATGTAGGAAGTCCGATGCAATATATAAACGTACAGACACACACAAACACACAATCTGCGTTTTATAATAAGTAAGATTATATGCATTTTTTTCCAAAAAAATTCACAGAAATACTTTAAATTAACTGGAAGGCTAATGTTTAACTAAGCCCATCAGACGAAACCCCTCCTAATTTCATCATACGGGAATATTAAATGTAAACAGTGGTAAGCATGCATTGTATCTCCAAATCTTAATATCAAATTCAATAATTGTTTTTAAAGAATTGATTTGTACGTATCTGTCTATATTTCTGAGATGGGGTATTATGTACGCTATTTACATTATTCGGACTATTGTCCTCATCTTTGTCATCATATTTATTACAAGGTTTCGGCCGTTGTACGCTCCGGCCTTGTTCAGGTGGTTGGAATGTCGAACTGAACCCTTTATTTCGCTCACTGGGGTAGACTGTTCTAGTTCCACAGGCCATGTTTAATGGAGGTCAGTTATCTCCTGATAATTCCCCTCCCCAAGTTCTCCAAACCAACGCCTTTATCCTCTGTGTTACGTGTCCTCAAGTACACATGGCACAGTGGATAAAGGCACTGGTTAGAACCAGTGATAGGGACCCAAAGACTGTTAGTTCAATACGGGGCTAAGGCAGTGGTGAACGTTCATGAGAATGTGGTTTTTCATGGACTTATCAATGCAAAAGTGTTTTTAACCTGGACTTATCAATGCAAAGTGGTTTTTCGCCTTTCCCATGAACGAAATGATCATCTGTATGAGGTAAATCGTTTAGATCTCATGTATATAAGTCCTATTCATCCAGGTATTTAGTCCGAATATTTCCAAGAAGCATACGTTCATCGACGCTTAAGTGGATTCCACGAGCGGAGTCTGTTTCATTTACTTTCACACTAATACCCCAGCAAAAGGCATTAATACTGAGCTTCTTCTCCATCGGCTACAGGTTAAATAGCAGAGTAGACACTGTTCCATAGCCTTGGTTGGTAGCTAATCTAGGAGGAGATCTTCCCTTAAAAGCCGTAAGAAAACTACGGAAAATCGCTGCACTTTCTCAAGAAGTTATATTAATTCACAAATAATAATGAAAATGAAAAGGAATCTATAGACACCTTCATCCGTAGGGGATACAGTATTTAAAAAGAAAATCTTGTAAGAGGATTTTGCGAAAAGTGTGTTACTGAGAACAATCTTGATGCTATCAACCATACAAAACATTTGTTAAGTCACTTTTATTTATATAGATTTTTAGTATCCCTGAGATTCGCCCTGTTAGTCCCTATCTTATATGTTTTAAGTGCCTTGCATTTGGCTTTCAGGGGTTAGCCATACTGGATT
>OZ010572.1:102718913-102781413 GCA_963932145.1 Acanthosepion lycidas
CGCTGTTTCGAGAGATGATGCGATCTGGGAACTTCTCATTGCATTTCTGTTTGAACATCCATTTTCGTAATAGGCTTCGATAACTTTAACATGTTGTTTGATTGTTAATCTTTCCACGGTTGAAATCGCCAAAGACTTAATCTGTTAAATCTGAAAGAAAACTTAAACTTAATTCACATTCAAAATCGGTGCGAATTATTGGAACACCCTTATTTTTCTTTGTTTCTTATATTACAATTTTTATTATATTATTATGCATTTAGAATACTTAATTATTAAAATACATATTTGTTTATTATTTTTAAGATAAGTCGCGATATACATCGATTGTTTTATTTTTAAATTAAGTGTTTTATCAGGTCTATTTTATTAAGAATGTGTTATCACTAAAAATTATTATATTAAGGACAATTCATACAATGGATTTATTAATTAAACAATAGCATGAATAAGTCTATATTTATATTTAATCGTAATATTATTATTCTTTTATGAAAGAGGGTGCAATTTTCGAAATTGGAAGAAATATCAATCGAGTCTTAATGTTTGCTTTGTTTGTCTTTGACTATATGTTCAGTACCTTTGATTTCTTTCTCTATCATTTATTACGCAAACATTTTTAACAACATTTGCCGAAAATTTTATTCTTTTATCTTTATATTTTACTAGCTTAATAGCTACCATATAGATCGGCATTTAAGGTAGTTCTTGTGGGGGGGGTTGATTGGGCTTTTATCACAATTGGTAGGGGAGGAGTAGATGCGACAAACAAGAAGAAACTACGGAAGAACTCAAAATTGATCGCTGTATTTAAGTATTGCTTTAAGATTTAATCTTACCTTTTAAAATTTGGCGATAATTCTTCTGCCGCCATTTAATTTAAAGGCAATTTGATGTATGCAGGTCTTTACAAATATTATTTTATTTCATTGGTGACTTTCACTGGATTCCGAAATTAATTTCGATTATTCTCAAATTTATTTCCAAGTTATAAAAGTTGTTATCGTAAAAAAAAAATTGTTGCAAAAACTTGCTTAATATATCGCCAAAAACAACTGCTGTAATGAAAATTTGAGAATTCAAACTTTCAGGATTGCGAGGCCGGATCAGGTCAGGAATGATTTTAATTTTCTCACAGAATCGTCTTGATTGCCAAATGGTATGATATGTTGGGATACAGCGTCTAGGAGTAAAGTCGAAACACGGATAATTTTATTTTGAGCTATTGAAAGTTAGAGATTTGTGTCCCTTTAATTGTTTTTATCAGCAGAAGCCAAGATGGCGGAATCCGAAAACAATCGTAGTAATGAAAACTTGAGAATCTAAAATTTCAGGGTTGCGGCTCTGCATCGAACTCAGAATGTTTTTAATTTGCTCCTGGAGTGGTCATGATTCCAAAATGGTATGATATGTTAGTCTACGACCTTTAGGGGTAAAGTTGAAAATGTGTGACACAGTGACACACTGACATTCACATTTATTATATTGAATATGTCATTTTTTATGGACGACGATATAATTTAAAATTTGTTGGAAAAGCAATTTGAGTCATAACATTATTGTTGCTTTGTTTGTTAAGGACACAGCAATTAAAAGAAGAAGGCATATAAGAAATAATTGATTTAATCATTCATTTTTTACAAATTATCAATCCTTTGCAGCTTATTTGTTGCTAGTAAATAGTTTAAAGTTGTAAGATTTTTTATGTAGATAATAATGAGTTAATGATAAAACTCTTAGTAATTAATAATAGATTCATACCTTTCCCACTGTTATTTGCGTGTAAGTGAATATAACGAACCCAACTGGAATTGGAACTCCGCTCACCGATTAACAATTTCGAACCATTTTATATTACACCACCTACACATCCAAGCTTACGACACTTGGTATACCAAAGAGGCCATACATCTAGGTACTGACCAGGCTTCGACGTTGCTTAACTTCGGTGATAGTATGGGAATCGATGTTTCAATGTGATGTAACCGTAAGCCCTTTACAAAAAGGATTCTTAGCCGAGGATTCTTCTACGAAGTCCTTATAGTACGAAAAAGGTTGAAGAGTTTAGTTGAATAGAGTTTAGTTGAAAAGAAGAAAATAAGAAAATTATTCTAACGAAGTAGAATAATCTGGTAGGTTCTTTTAATTCTGCATCAAACTTTAAATTTTGGCGTACTTTAAACATTTAGTGTCGCGCTTATTTTTTGTCATATATATATATATATATATATATATATATATATATATATATATATATATATATATATATATATATGTGCGTATATATGTAAGTGTAAGCCTAAGATTCAGGTGAAATGACTGGCTCCTTGTACCGCTCTAGTAAGTACCTGATTCCGCATGCCATTACCTTTATCAGAGTTAGATCTGACCGAAAATGAAGTACTTTTGCCATATTTGGACGGAGCTGTCCAACCTTCACATTCCAGTCTTGACAGAGTCTAAATTCGTCTCCAAGTCCTTGTTGGAGAAGAATTATTTTCGATACACCAAACTATCTTTGACAGTCGAGATGTGGCGAGTTTTTTTTTACTCCCCTATCACTATTTCCATGGAAAGTGCTCGGACGTACTAGATTCCTTGGTCCCGTCTGGGCTAAACATCCTGGCTAGGACCCACCATGCCGCATAGTAACAAACGACCCACATCCTCTCTGTATTCCATCGGCGAGTAGTAAGTTCCACCCAAACAGTTTCTTCCCGCGTACTACTGCTCAGTGGAACAGACTCCCAAGTGGATCTTTCACGGACCGTAACAATCATAACCTATTCAAATCTAGGGTTAACCGTCATCTTCCCCTCCTATCCATATAAACTCCTCCTTAACGTAAGCCTCTACCTCTAAGGGCCCCGCGCCTTGTACAGGGTGAACCTTGTTGTAAAAAAAATTATATGTATTCGTTAGTGCATTAATGTGTGTGTGTCTATAAATCTGTGCGTGTGTATGTGTATAAATGCGGGTTTTCATGCGTTGTATACGTATTTTTTATACGTGTATGTGAGCAGTATTGTTTCCTAGCTTCCGGGTTGATGCCTCATTTTTTCATCCTTTTAGTGACTTCTAGCCGGTCGACTTTGTTTATTCTCATCTTCTCGGGCAACGCAGTTCCGTCTATAAGTCTATTCATCTCTTCCGCCTCTGCGTCGACCTTTTCCCCTCCTGGTCAACAAACACAGAGGCAAGATAGGATTGTTTGAAAACGAACAAACACTTTCTAAAATTGGACATGGATTGGTTTCAGCCTGCTTAACACAATATTTCCGCTTCATGTCCCATCAAGTTTACCAAGGCGGTGTCTGCTAAATATATTCAAAAATTAAACCATCAACAATAATTGCGCATCGACATTTTTTTTTTATTATTATTATTCATAAACACTAGATTTTTCTTTCTTTATTTTTCTACTTTTTTTTTTTTTTTCAGTGGGAGACAGTTTTTCTTTTATAGTGAAATCTTTAATCTATATACTAATAAATATATATTAAAAATCAATCAGTCCAAAATAAAATCGATGATGTGACGGTGGGTAAAAGATTATAAAAACATCACATGTTCCCAGTCTCAGAGTATTTAACGTCGTCTAATCACGAAGACAAGTTCTGATTCCTGTATGATTCATCTGAATAATAAAAACCTAGTCAATTGCATAGATCCTAGTTCTGCAGCGCACCAAACCATTTGGACATTTTTTCTTAGTAATTCGCTCCTTCTTATATCACTGTAGACGTTAAAGAATAAAAATATAAAGACGACATTGGGCGAGATTTGTATGAATGTGACAGTAATGCTTATAATCATATGGGCACCCTTAACATTTCTTTAGCTCCTCCCAGGAAGGCCAATGATTTTATAGATGTGTAGAATAATTTAAACGTTTAATAATTTTACGCAGTGCTAAATTCACCGAACAAGAGAAAGTACAACGAATTTGAATATACTTGCTCTATATCCACCTCCAGACATAATGTGAAGGTGTTGGCACTGGTGAATCTTTAGATACAGCTGCCCCTGATAAGTACATAGTTGAGAAAAACCGTTGAACAGATAACTATAACAGATACGATGAGTAAATTGTCGCCATTTCATATTTTTAATTTCGCGCATGCGTGTTGACTGTATATTATAGTAGGGTCGTTTGGGCATTGCCCCTGAGAAACTGACTAATTCACTCCGCCAGAAATTTGGAAACGGAATGCTGTACTGCTTGGCATTCGCACCGGAAGCTCCAATGCGAACATTTCAGAGTGTTTCGGTGTTTGGAGTGATTATTAGTGATGTCAAAGTTATGCCTATTTTCATCTTCTCACAGGAATTCAGACTCAACACGAAGGCCTAAATCAAGTCTTTTGAGGAAGCAGTCCTGCTTTTGCTCAAGTGGAGGGCTGATGAAAGAACCTATGTCCATCAAAAGGACTCTGCACCATGCCACACAAACAACAGAATCCAGTTATGGCTGTCAGACAATTTATACGTCAACATTACTCCTTATATCTGGCCAATTTACTCTCCAGACTGCAAAACTCTTGATTATTATGTGTGCGGTGCAGTTGAGCGAGAGACCAATAACACACCTTGTAACGCCAAATATGAACTGAAGGCAAGGATTATGGCTGCATTCACCAACTTAGAAAAGGAAACCGTTCAGAAGAGTAGCAGAATGGCAATTTTATTGAATAAAATTACTCTTTAGTAATCAAGATATTTTTTATGTAATTATGCTAAATATATCTGTTAAAATGATTTTTTCATTTTTTTGCGTAATTTAGACAATTTATCCAACGCACCCTGTATAATCATCCGCTCTAGAGAAAAGAGACAGTCTCTAAAACAGGACAGCAGCGAATGTAATGCCCACGTGTCGAACCAGTGTTGTGTTAATGCATACCCCATAGTGACCGAGAGTAACTGACGAAATATTGGAGTGAAAAAATGTATGTTAAGTAATAAAGATTCAAGTGTCTTGTTATAGTTTGGCTGATACAGCATCATATTATTGCGGTAGTATGACACCCGAAAGGTCGAATAATTCGTTTATAGCTTATATGAAAAATAATAGCTACTTATTTTCTCGTCCTTAGACTACGCTTGATATGAGAAGAGAAAAAGTATAGTTAAAAATTGTGCCAAATATTCAGACGACCTACACTTCTAACTTTCACCAATTTAGATCTTTACAGATAGGCCCTGCCATGCCAGGTACATTGAAGTGATTTATCATCATTCTCTTTGAATTCGAAAATAAGGAAATTCCACTGAGGCAGCTCTTCCCCAGAACTGTTACGTTTTAGACGCAAGAATGCTTCTTCAATCACTGCTATCGTAAATTATCCAAGTCTAGAGTCAAACGTTATCTATCCTACATAACCTCATATTAGACACGCCTGACTGCTTCATACGCCCTTACAACAACCTCATTTTATAACACTCTACCTCGAACAACACTTAGGCCTTGATTTGGTGAACAAGAATATTAAGAAAAGAAATAAGGCAAAACAAAAATCACTTTGCTCTAATGGTCTTCTAAAATCATGAATGCAGATTTCCCTAATCTTGAGTTAAATTGCGGTAAGCGGCTGCATTCTAGAATCGATATGGTACACAACTTCAGAGTAAGGACCGATTTGGTTGTGTTTTATATTTGAACTGTTAATACAGGGTGCGGTTGCAATACGCCCCACATTTTAAAGGTTGACAAAAGGACCAAGGTCATTGCTATTAAAAAAATGATTTCATTATTGCTAGAACACAGGGCTATAGTTTTTATTCATTTCTTTTTAAAAATGACATTTTTAAATGACAAATGGACCCTATTCACCATACACGGTTGTAAACGATTTCTAAAGTTTTGCATCAACCGAAATGTTTCTGGTGTTCTAACGTTTCGAGATTTTCAAGGTAGCGTTGGTTTATCGTGTGGCCCTGAAATTTTCAACCCATACCACTGTCGATTTTCTATCCGGAACATGAAATGAGCCCCAAAAGCTTAAAAATTCATCAGTTAACGCACCGATCCAAGCCATGATGATAACTGCTGATATATTAAAAACAAGCCATTAGTTACATGAAGACATCATTGCCACTTTCTTAGGTTCACTAGGTGACAATTTATGTGCGACGTTATTTCTGTTACACTATGTATTCTTCTGAATCATCTACACAACGGACAAACCCTAGACTAAACACTAATTTCCAGTTTTTCAAACGCGAACTTTCAACCGGAAGAAACGAGGAGCTTCAACATGCACCTTATTAAAATGTTCATTAAGATAACCATTCCGACTAGAACGTGATGAATTTAAATAAAATTCTGTTCTTCCATTTTAGCCAATCCTTTTCAATCTTCGATATTTTCTTAGCTGAACATTTTCCCCTTTATCAGCATCCAATTTTTTTATTTCCTATTCTCATGACTCTTATTTTGGTCCATGCAAACTTCTGCTGATTCTTACCTGTAGTATTTTCATATAAAATTTTCTAACCCTTCCTCTTCGCCCATCTTAACACTTTTCCCATTGTGCTTCTTCTCCTGCCCGGCCAACATAACGTCGGGTTAGAGATCAAGGTTACTACAGGTCAGCAGCTTCATAAATCAATTTTAGCTTTGTCTGCAATCGTCAATCTCTTCCTGACCAGACCGGGGCAGACCAGATGAGGTCATTAAATCCTTAGACGATATATATATATATATATATATATATATATATATATATATATATATATATATATATATATATATATATATAACCCTCTCTTCGTCTGTTTTTCTTACATTGAATGTCCGCCAACGCAAACAGAACCTGATTTAATCTTTGAGCCTCTCCTGAGTGACACCATTGGAATAGTCAAAGATCAGCTCATTGGTGGATGCTAGCCATCCTGAGTGCGAAATTTAATTAGTTGCTAACAAAGAACATTTTATTGGTTTTGAAGAAAAGAAAACGTCAGTGATTTTTCGCCAAGCGCTTGGTAATTTGCAATGTTGCTGTCAGCTTGAGGATCATTTGCTTCTAGGAAAGTTATATTTTAAGTTGCGATCAAAAGCTTCCTCATGTTTGTTTTGTTCTGTAAACAAGTTATATAACTTCAGCTAAAAGATCGTCTTTCTTTGACGTTTTATCATAGGGGTTTGTTCGGTCAGATTAATTTTGTTAAGAATCCTCACTTGTTAGACAAACGTGCTGCCACTCAGTCTAACCTCACTCAAGATAGATAGATAGATAGATAGATAGATAGATAGATAGATAGATAGATAGATATGAATATAGTAGTATAGATGAATATAGAGATAGAGAGAGATGCTTTCTGACATCAGTCAGTAGGTCAAATTTAGACTGTCGAAGAGGCATATATACTTAGAGTCATATAGGAGTGCATAGTACCAGTAACAGAGAATAATCACTAAATTGACTGAAAATATTTGAAATTATATGTATATATATATATATAAACCGAGATTAATAGAAAAATTCTTACATATAATCAGCCTGGGGTTAGTAACCCCTTGAGATAGATAGATAGATAGATAGATAGATAGATAGATAGATAGATAGATAGGATTTTTTACACTATTTACATTATTAAGACTATTGTCTTCTTCTTGGTCGCCATATTTATTACAACGTTTCGGCCGTTGTACACTCCGGCCTTCTTCAACTGGTTGTAATGTCGAACTGAACCCTTTATTTTGCTGGGGTAGACTGTTCTAGTTCCACGTGCCATGTCTAATAGATGTCAGTTATTAGTTATATATATATATATATATATATATATATATATATATATATATATATATATATATATAGAGAGAGAGAGAGAGAGAGAGAGAGAGAGAAAGCGATAGGTAGGAACACGCAGGAAGAAATAGATAGATAGATAGATAGATAGATAGATAGATAGATATGAATATAGTAGTATAGATGAATATAGAGATAGAGAGAGATGCTTTCTGACATCAGTCAGTAGGTCAAATTTAGACTGTCGAAGAGGCATATATACTTAGAGTCATATAGGAGTGCATAGTACCAGTAACAGAGAATAATCACTAAATTGACTGAAAATATTTGAAATTATATGTATATATATATATATAAACCGAGATTAATAGAAAAATTCTTACATATAATCAGCCTGGGGTTAGTAACCCCTTGAGATAGATAGATAGATAGATAGATAGATAGATAGATAGATAGATAGATAGATAGATAGGATTTTTTACACTATTTACATTATTAAGACTATTGTCTTCTTCTTGGTCGCCATATTTATTACAACGTTTCGGCCGTTGTACACTCCGGCCTTCTTCAACTGGTTGTAATGTCGAACTGAACCCTTTATTTTGCTGGGGTAGACTGTTCTAGTTCCACGTGCCATGTCTAATAGATGTCAGTTATTAGTTATATATATATATATATATATATATATATATATATATATATATATATATATATAGAGAGAGAGAGAGAGAGAGAGAGAGAGAGAGAGAGAGAGAGAAAGCGATAGGTAGGAACACGCAGGAAGAAATAGATAGATAGATAGATAGATAGATAGATAGATAGATAGATAGATAGATAGATAGATAGATAGATAGGATTAATTTAGCATATTTAATGAATCCGAAAAAATGTTCGACATGTTTTCGTTATTTATTTACCTTCAGCAGAAAATCTTTCAGAAGTGGAGTAACGCCGAGTCGTATCGATTCTTAAATTCTATGTTGTTTTGCTTGCATTCATTGTGTAGACGCCACATGTTCATTTTATAGTATTAGTATGTATATTTGCATGTCTTAATGTCACTGTCACGTGTTTACAGAATGGCGTGTGTATGTATGCATGTATCACTTTTTTAAAATTTCTGTTTTGTTTTCATTGGCCCTATGGGTGTCACATGGTGTGTGCGCATGTGTTTAATTATTTTAAAAATACAAGTGCATTTTAAGTGGGCATTATTTTTTATAGTGATGTATTTTAATTATATGATAAATATGAGGAAGTTTGGAAGTGAGTGTAATACTAGGTTACATCATCTGCAATGTATGGATCTTGCATTTTTAGGAATGTCGCAGCTATAAAGAAATGTGGCTGGTGATTATTTAATGTATAGTTTAAAGTAAATATTCACCAAATACAAAACTAAAGAGATAATCAAGCTCGATAGGCAATAAATCAGTTTATTGTATAATTCTAAGAGGTGGAAATAAGTTCAGATTATTAGTATACGTAGATAAGGGTTGACCCTAGGCATGAAGATGTTATGATTGTAGTGATCGGGAAAGCATCCTCGCGGGAATGTGTTCCTCAAATAGCTGTTCTCAGGACGAAGCTGCCCAAATTAAACTGTCATCATACTAATGAAATTCGAAGGGAATATTGATGATTTGACACTGTGTACGAGTCTTGGCGGGTCCTAGCCAAATATCTGAAGTATTAAAACTATTTTCTTTATAACAGGTTGCATTCCTTATTCGTCATGTTTATTGTACAAATGCTACCAAAGCGATTACAATTCTCACTGGATTCTCCGTATTTTGGATACTTGCCAAGCTTTGTAATTATGAGTATGTGAAGGGCAGATAACAGTTGACTTTGAACTTAAAGAGATTAAGATTACATTAATCGGGAGAGCATCCTCTCGGGAGCCTTTTTCACGAAGTATCTCACCGGACTTATTCAAATTATACAGAGAGGCAGCTCTGAGAGAACTGGTAATTCTACTAAGATTCATCATTGGCGGTCTTAGTCTTAACAAAATAAGATATGCAGATGAGACAATGCTAATGGCAGATACGGAAAGGAACCTACGAAACTTCCTACAGAAGGTAGCGAAGGAGAGCGAAAAGAAGGGGCTAAGCATAAAATGCAAGAAGAAGGAATGCATGGTCATCAGCATAAGATGAGCCTAAAATGCAATTTGCATGCTGGGGACACTAAAATCAAGCAGGTACTGAAATTTACATATCTGGGAAGTGTTCCGATATATTAGGATGGCCAAAGACACATTCTAAAAGCTAGGCAGAGTTTTCTGAGACAGGGGCATTTCGTTGGAAACAAAGAAAAATTCTACTGAACTGCTACCTAATATCTATCCTCCTGTATGGCAGCGAATGCTGGACAATCTTCTGAAGCTGAAGAAGAGACTCGAAGCAACAGACATCTGGTTCTAAAGAAGGATGCTAAGGATACCATGAGCCGAATATGTGAGCAACAGCGAGGTTTTAGTGAGAATGGAAACAAGAGGAAACTTATACTTAACATCAGGAAGAAACAGCTGAAATTTCTGGAACACGTAATAAGAAAAGGACGGCTTGGAAATTCTAATACTCACAAGAAGGATAGAGGGACAGGAGAAGGCAACGCCTGATAATACTTGATAGGATTGAGCAAGTAGACGGCGGTACAGCGTATCGGAGAAATAACAGAAATACACACTTTATTAAGAGCTACAAGGAACAGGAGGAAGTGGAGGGCCATGATCTCCTGCGTCCTGAAGGGATAAGGCACATAAAAGAAGTAGCGGTTTTCGGAAACAGAACTCAGTCCGGTTCTGCTTATGAAGTTGTATTCTCAACTGTTCTCTTCTTCTGTTAGGTTTTCATTAGCTGCAGTCTCCTTTTGAAGATCAGCGGTGAGTTAAAGCCATCGACAATTCCATTATTAATCAGAGAAAAAGAATAACGTTAAAACATCATAAAATAAAATATCAGAAAATACTTTAGAACTGTGAAGGAAAGATTGCTCTTGGAGTCTAATTGGCGCGTTTATATAATCACTGCAATGCACATGACATAAACAAGACCTTGGCAAGAAAAGACAAGAATTGTTTTTATTCTAAAATAGAAAAAGGAACAATCCTATTTGTTATTAATCATAGCAAAAGACGCTAGGGGTTATTAATTTTTAATAAAAGTCGTTCATCACCAAACGAAGTAATTGCCTTTCTGTTTTGCTGTCTCCAATAACCGAATATGACGCCAGGCGAAGCTTCGAGCATCCACTTATTGACACGAGCAGTTTAAGTGGTTTGCATATCAATTATGATTTAACAATCGAATGTTTACTGCATGGTAAAAGTTTATCCCCCATATCTACTTACACAGGCCTTGTTCACTAAGGAGACTGGAAGCAGCTGACAAGATACTGCACTTGAATCATTATCAAGAGGATAAGTCCCCCGCAACTGACGGGTGCCTAATCTAACTATTGGACATTACGTCTGTGTTGGTCTTATATTTTGCGTTTATTGCATCAATTCCAATTTAAATCTCTACTGAGTAACAATTATTTAATCGATTTGATCTCGAGAATCTTTGCTTGAAACTGAATAGAATCTAATATCTTAAGCTTTTAACTGTCGCTTTATTTAAATACTTGAGAATTTCAGGTTTATGGTTCTATGCTCATTCGCCTGTGTAATTAGTTGCTATGTTTAAGGGGAGTATGGTTTAAGAAGAAACGGACCAGTTCCAATAATGCTCTTTCTGGTTCAAATGTCATCTTAGTATAAGAAATAATTGAAAATTACGAATATTTCATGTGCGCCGGTCATTTTAAATTGAGTCAGCGCCATAATGTCAAGCAGGTTTAAGATGCAGTCCGCAAAAGAAAGTTGTAATAAAGTAGAGGAAAGGAGATAGTTTGAATAGAGTAACGACATTAGAGTTAAGAAAACTTATTTAATATTTGGAATCATTGTCGCCATCTTTGTTGGTTGGCTATGACGTTTCGAATTTTGCGTTACTCGGCTTTCTTGTAATTATTGAATGTTTCCCTACATTTTTGACACATTCTTCTTCTTCTTCTTCTTCTTCTTCTTCAATATATATATATATATATATATATATATATATATATATATATATATATATATATATATATTGTCGAAGACCATTTTATCAGGATTTATCTCTTCAGAGATTAAGTGACAACAAGTTTCATACTCTATTAATTTTCATCTAATGCAATTTTGTCTCCGGTCTTTCCGAATTTCCAGCTTCTTTCCAACATAATTCTGCACTATTCCAGCTAGTCTAGTATAAGTTTTCGTAATTATATATATATATATATATATATATATATATATATATATATATATGTACATATATAAGTTTTCGTAATTATATATATATGTATATATATACATATATATATACATATATATATATATATATATATATATATATATATATATATATATATATATATATATATATATATATATATAGGGAAAAAAGCGTTCTTCAATTCACAAGTCAAAAATTTAACTTTTAGACGAACACAGAAAAGTACTCAGAAAAAAATAATATCTATCGAACCGCTCTATTCCTTTAATAATGACACTAAAAGGCTTGCTTGTGAATATGAATGGATCCAATTGGAAATAAGTAGACAAAACTTGTCTAAATTATTCAATGAAACATGACTATATATATATATATATATATATATATATATATATATATATATATATATATATATATATATATATATAATACACTACAGTTCAAAAGTCTGTGGCAACTTCTGGTAATTTTTTAAATTGTCTTAAAAATTAGTTTTTGTATATATAAAAAACAACATATTAATTTTCACGCATTTTTTTCACTTGTATTATTATTATTATTATTATTATTATTATTATTATTATTATTATTATTATTATTATTTATGTATGTTATGTTTCCTGCTTTGTATCATGCAAAGATCTGGTCCAAACAATGCTCCTTAGGCCCTATAGGAGTTTTTTCATGTAATTGATAGCACTTTTCCTAGTATATGGGATTTTCCTAGTAGGGCGATCTTCTGGTCACCTTTTATCTTGATGTTACCTGAGACACTGTTAGTAACATTGTGCATTCCTTTTCTCGCGGATCACAGAACTCTGATTACAATTGGTACAGTCTCAGTCTTCATTCCCCACATCCTCTTAATCTCGATCTACAGGTCTTTGTATTTGGACAATTTCTCGGTCATTTTCATGGAGGTGTTTGTCTCAGATGGCACTGCTATGTCAATAAGCATACACTTCCTAAATTTTTTGTCTTTTATGATAATATCATGTGTGTTGGCTTTTATTACCCTGTCAGTTTGAATTGGTGTATCCCGGAGGATAGTTACACCGTTAATTTGGGTAAGTGTGTCTGGTTGGTGCTCATACCATCTCTTAGTGGTTTCGATTTGGGGCTTCTTGTATATCTTCCAGTGCACATACGTCTCTTCCTTTTGGCTTCTGGATATATTCATTTTTTGCTAGTTCCGGACAGCCTTAGATTATTATTATTATTATTATTATTATTATTATTATTATTATTATTATTATTTGTGTATGATATGTTTCCTGCTTTTTATCGTGTACAGCCGGTTTCAAACTGTGGTTCTTAAGCCCTATAGAAGAATTTCATTTTATTGATGGTACTTTTCTTAGTATATGGGATTTTCCTAGTAGGGCGATGTTCTGGACACCTTTTATGTTGATGTTACCTGGGACACTTAGTAAAATTGTCCATTTCTTTTCTCACGATATGTAGAACTCTGATTACAATTGGTACAGTCTTTATTATTATTATTATTATTATTATTATTGTATACAGATATATGTCTTATATATATTAGGTTAGTGCAAAAATAATGACGTAATAATGTCGTTTTTTGATGTTAAAAATAGGTCAAAAAACAACATTATTACGTCATTATTTTTGCACCAACCTAATAGATAGAGATATAAAGGAAAGCAAGTCTATCTATCTATCCATATTAAAATAGGCATACATTGACTGATTGAAACTAAATTTTAGGTTGAAGGGCAAACATTTAAGTGGGTACAAAGTACAGTCGGTTTTACTAGGGTGCATACCTTAGTACAATAATTTTATTTAACTATACGTAAACAATAAATGTAGGGATGTATTGAATAATACTAGATACCTTGAGGATTTCAAGAAGCTGACCTTTAGTATTTACGACAAAATAGTGGAAATGTACTGTCCTTAAATAGGATATATATATATATATATATATATATATATATATATATATATATATATATATATATATATGTGTGTGTGTGTGTGTGTGTGTGTGCGTGTGTGTGTATGTAAAGAGGAAATAGAGGAACAGATAGATAGACTGAGATACCGGGTGTAACAACAAGAAAATTGTACAATTGTTAGACTATGCTTTGTATCGTTGTATCTTAGAAATTATTACAAATATCTTACTGGAATTCTGCGAGGTTTTTATAGGACTATTGGACTCCACTTTGAGCAAAAAGAATGTATAAGCTTAACAGAAGAATCGTGGTGACATCGATCATAAACGAAAATGACTTGTTCATCATTAATGAAGCATAGCTAAGGATCGGAATCCAATCAAGGATTGAAATAATGCTTATATATGTATATATATATATATATATATATATATATATATATATATATATATATATAATTATTTATTTAAAAATATGATTCCAACACGCTACATAAGAGGTTTCATGTTTCAAAACAAGAGCCGAAAACTTCAAAATAATATTTGAATTAACTTGAGTTAAAGTAGGCTCTGTTCCATCTTCAAGCGAAATTTTTTGGGAATGATTTATTTCTGAAGTTTACGAGTTTTAATAGTATGGTCAGAATTGAAATCAATATATATATATATATATATATATATATATATATATATATATATATATATATATATTATAGATTCTCCCTCTCTAACCTTCTAACTTTCTGTCCTGGAGTAACAAGATGCCTCACATGTTTCACGTGCGATTTCATTTTCAAGTCTTTTCCCACTGCTCTTTGGATTGTCATAGGTGAAACTCTTCTCTCTCGCGCTAAAGTCCTTATGGATTAAGTTGGATCTTTTCTGATTGATCTCTTTAGCTCTAAGTTGAAATGATCATCCCTCTTCCTGTTGTGGCGTCCTAATTCAGTTTTCCTCTTTACTATTTCCCCTGTTTTTAAACTCTTTCACCGTTCGCTTGATGGTTCTCGAATGCACTTTGAAGATGTAAACCAGAGTATGAATGTTGGTATAATTACTGAAGGCCTGAATGAATTTTTCTCTCACTATTGCTCAGTTGAGAAGACAGGGGGGCTGAGAGAAAACAATTTTAACCTGTTCTCTTTCTATCGGAATAACTCAAATGTGTTTTCAGTGATTCTTTCGACAAATATAATCACGATGACTAAACGCTATCCGAAAACCTGAAAAAAAAACTGGTTTAGTTTAATGTTTTTCTAGATATTAAACATTTTGTGGGATGGACAATTATGCTGTTACACGATTTGGGCAATTTTGATGTTGCACACGGTATATATTCATAAAAGCGTTATGTTAATTGCTTCATCTTATCAGATATTCTCCCTCTCTATTGCCCCCTAATGTAACATTACCTGAATCTTCCCTCCTTTCTTCGCTCTCTGAGATAACTGGTTTGGTTACTTTGTTTTGTTTTACGGCATATCAACCTCAATGAGTTATTTAGTGCCGACAAAAGTTTTATGGCTAGTAATATTTTTTTCAAAAATGTATTGCTGGCAATTTTAAAAAAAAATGTATAGCTGGTAATATTTTTTTTTCAAAAATGTATTGCTGGTCATAATTTTTCTTCCAAAACTTATTGCAGGTAATAATTTTTACAAAGTATTTCTGGTATTAAAACGTATTTTTACTCTTTCATTCTGTTTTGGCACCAGTTTGGGGTTAACTATTTGCCCATAACCGGACCCTAACATGTACTATCACCTCGGATCAGGGTAGACCTGGGAACACCAGCAATTAAGAGGTGGTTCTACGCTCCTCAAAACTATTTGATCAGAGGCCTTGCTGTTGGACGTAGTTTATCGTCTTACCCAGGACGGCTAAATGACTGTGAAGAGCAGCTACTGATTTACTCTCCCGGCAATAAACAGAGAAGATGAAACGCGACTTCTCCATTGTGATCACAACTGTTTGTGGAATGTCCCTATCGTGTGGCAAAATCTGCTTTTTATAATCCAAATACTACCTTTTAAACCTTGTGTCAGACTACCCAAATGACATTTTTGTGTGTCATAGAGAAACGTTGACATATGCTGCCCTGCTTTTGTGATTTGCCATGATTGACATATCCTGTTCTTGGAGAGCAAGATGCACTTGCACAATTCACATTTTCAGTTCTTTGAATTATAAAAGCACTGACATGCTTACATAGAGATGAAGTATTTCTACGTACATAAAAAGAGAAAAAAATATGTAAATCGGCGTGGTGTAAAGGTTAGCCAGCTTGACTCGCTAAAACAGTTATGTGAGAATAGTGAGTTCGATTCTCACTGGGTGCCCCATGCTTTCGGCCTTGTGACGCATCTAAGCTACGCTTAGAAAATTTGGGCACTTCGAGGTAGTGCAATGGCTAGCAAGCTTGTCTCGCTTAAACAATTACAACTCAGTAGTGAGTTCGATCCTCACTGGGTTTCCGCGGCTTTTGGCCTTTTGCCACATCTAGGCTACGCTTAGAAAATCACTATGAACTATCTGATTTAGATATAAAACTATAATAAAGATATAAACTGCACAATCTCCATATTCTAAAGTATCTGTACTTGTTCTATTTTGGCATCCCTAAAACGTATCTCACTCCTTGAGGTTTTTTTCTTTTGCTAACAACCATATATTATGTGTTATTGCAATTGCTATTAAGTTGGTGCAAAAATAATGTCGTTTTCTCACATAGTAACATATGTGAGAAAACGACATTATTTTTGCACCAACATAATATTAAGACTTTTTTTCGATTGCTTTTTACTCTGACTTACGAGCAATATTAAGCAACATCGAGCCTGGTCAGTAACTAGATAGGTGACTGCTTGGATATGCGAGTAATGCAATGGATAATGTCTCGAAATTGTTACTCGGAGAGCCGAGTTCCAATTCCAGTTGTGTTTTCTATGTTCACTTACACACAGCTACCCTTGGGAAAGGCATGAATCTACCCTTTTCCTCTATATTTTAGTAAAACTTGTATCAAAAAAGCGTTATTTTCTCAAAAAAATTCTTACAAACTAAAAAATAGTTTCTAGCTTTAAATAGTCTGCAAATGGTGGATAAAATGGAAAAAAACGAACCAATCAATCTTTTACTAGGTTCTATAGAACTCCATTCCGTTTTCTTTTGGACTCTGTTATCAACTGGGTGTTATCTGCATATCCTATGTTACTAAACAGTGCCCGCCAGTGTAGAAGTTTTAATTCTCTTACGATTGGCTTGCTATAACGGTTAAAAAATAAAGCGAGAAGACATCTTTGCCCTTTTCTATTTTCGTTTACTTAATTCATCATTTCTATCCATATATATGCTTGACTTTTCCGATATGTTCCCAAATAAATCGAGTTTTCCATGCAGTTCAAGCAGAAAAAAATCAAATGCTCGAACAAGAGTAATTAATCACTTGGTTTAACTTAATTTATGTAAAATTCTATACTTGCATTTTGAGTTGTCACTCTTGCGAACATCTATAAATCCTCATTTAGAAGAAATCTCGCGACATTTTAGGAATTATTTTCTATTTTTTGCCGAAATATCTGCTGATAAATTTGAAAATTTCTTTTTTATGTGCCCTGTCCCCTCAGGGTGTATGAGGTCATGGCTCTCCACAATTTCCTGTCAGTTGTAGCTCTTAATAAATGTTGTATTTTTGTTATTTCTCCCACACCTTGTTTCGCTATCTATTCAGTCAAGCGCACTAAGTAGGTTATGCTGTTTTCCAATTAATCTGTCCTCTGAGTATCAGATTTTCCAAGCCCACTTTCCTCATTATTCGTCCTAGAAATTTTAGGTTTTTAGATTTTGGTTCCGTCTGATCATGAGGCTTCTGTAGCTTTGTCAAAATGCCGTCCCAGGAAATTGTGAATTTGTGCGAAATAGAATATACGTTATGATATCGCCGAAAATAGCATTCATTTATATTTAATGTTACTCGTTTTATCGAACAAAAGTCAATCAGGCGAGAGCGTTGTGATAAAATGCAACAATATGATGACGAAATTAAAAGATTGGCTTGGTTGCTTTTACGACATGTCGACACATGTTGTATCTTTCAATAAAGAAATCTATCATTTTATTATTATATTTGACTTTATGAAAACTTACTTGATTCAGGAACGGGTAAATATTGATAATTCATTTTGGACTCAGTAAGCATTTACTTGGTTTAGGGATAGTTACCAAACCCATTATACTAATAAAATGTTATAAGAGAAGAGCTGGCTAATAATTGTTGTACCAGAGGAGTCATATTTTGGGTTCGATTAGGATAGTTGATTTTCCGTGTTAACTACTGTTGCAATATTTAATGTCAAAATCGAACTTGTTCTAGTTGAATCTGTAAGAATTTACTTGGTTCAGGAATAGGTAAATATAAGTTGTTACTATCTGAATCTATAAGCATTTTATTTCTTTGGGGGATAGGTAAATATTGATTATTTCTATTTGAGTCTACTATGGTGGAGTAATGGATAGCGGCTCGAATTGAGTTCGAAATCCAGTCGAATCCATTACATTCATTTACATGCTAATAGCCTTGGGAAAGATATGAATCCTCTTCTATACCCACTCCCCATCAAATAGTAGGACAGACCTGGTTCTATAGCCTTGAATGGCAACTGGTCTATCGCAGAAAGAAATGGGAACCTACTTCGGGAAAAATGGCAATCAACTGCGGAAAAATCTGCCTACCAGTCATGCATCAAAAGATACATGATCGCCTAAACGTGTCTCACGCATGGCGTATAACTGAAATATTTAGTTGGTTTGAAGATAGGTAAAACCTGGTTGTTTCGATTTGTGTTTATAAGCATAATGCAATTATTAAGTTGTCACGCTGGATCAATTTCAATGAGTAATAAGTTTTATCCACACTAATTGTTCCATATGTCCATGTACCAAATCTAAGCTACTCTTAGTAAATCTCTATTTGTTCTTTCTTATTTACTTAGTTCGTAAATAGGTAAACATCACTAGGTCCTATTTGAGCCTATAGTAATTTACTTGTCTCAGTGTTCCGTAAATAATTATCGTTTCTTTTTGTGCCTTTAGTTCGTTTTGGGATAGATACATATTGGCCATTTCCGTCTGAGTTTGTATGATTCAGGCATAGGTAATTATTGTCGATTCTCCTTCCGTCTACAAGTATTTACTTGCTTCGAGGATAGGTATATATTGGTTCTTTCTATGAGTACTTCGACGTGGTGAAACTTGTCCCGTTAGATCAATTACTAGGTGCTCCATACGTTCAGGTTTTGTGTCAAATCTAAGTTACGTTTAGTAAATCTCTATTGGTGTTTTCCATTTGAGCCTATAAACATTTATTTGGTTCGTGGATATGTAAAAATTAACCGTTTCTATTTGAGTCTATATGAATTTAGTGGATAGGTAAATATAGGTCGTTTTTATTTGAAACTGTTATCATTGAGTTGATCTGAGGACAGATAAGTAATGATTATATAAATTTGATCTTATCAACTGACTTCAGTAGAACCATGTCCAGTGTTCGCTGCCATATAGAATGATTGATATTACATAGTACTTCGGCTCTCTTTCCTAATAGGGCTTACGGCCACATCACATTGAAACACGGGTTCCCGTACGATCACCGAAATTAAGCAACGAGGATTCTAGTAAGTACCCTGATGGGTGATCGCTTAGGGATGGCAGCTGCTGTAAGCTTGGATGTGAGGGTGGTTTAATGGATAATGGCTCAGAATTGTTAATCGGAGAGCCGAGTTCTAATTCCAGTTATGTACAAATACTCTTTGGAAAGACATGAATCCAACTCTTCTCCTTTCAACTATGGCTTAAATAGTAAAACTTGTATCATTAAACAATTATTATCTCCAAAAATAATTATTGCAATCTAAAAAATATTTTCTGCTTTAAATAACCTTTAAAGTGTTGATAAACCGTAGAAAATGAATCAGTCAAACAAGGTTAATAGTAAACAATTATATTTCTCTATAAGCTTTGTCTTGATTATCCCAATAAGGTAAATATTGCTTCTTTATATTTACTTATATATGACTAGCAGCATGGCCCGGCGTTGTCCGTGCTTGATTCAAAAATCGTACGACTCATACAGCAATCGCTATCACTTGACTTCAAATATTTTTGGCCTTCCTTGCCTTTAAAGGAGCGCCCTTTGCCGTGCTGATGTTGCTACATGACTTACTTCTTGGGAATTTTTTCTAAGCTCTATACTAAACATTAAATCTGTTACGAAAAAAGAACTAAACAAAATGAACACAAAACGATCAGCTTTAAAATAAGGACTCGTAACTGGAAAAACCGAAAGAAAAAAGAATGTTAACAACTGATACTTTTTCACACCGAACCCAGTTCTGCGGAATCACAATCAACGTTGAATTTAAGCAAGCGAATAAGCCAATTGGAGTAAAGTGCCATGCAGATTTAAATTTTTCCTACTTGTGACGAATGCAGCTATCGATTTTTTTTCATGCTAGCATGTTAGTTAACATTCGTGTCAGTCAGCTGTTGGCTCTGAGGCTGGCCAATAGAATCTTCCTGCCTATTCGTGGCAGCCAGCTATTGGCTCTCACTCTGGCCAGTAGAAAATGGCCGCAAACTATGGAAACTGCCGTGGAAGCATGAAAAAATCGATTATTTCCACTGTCGATGGGAGTTGGGAAATGCAACGTCGGTCTTAGCCTTGGAGCATGTGCATGTAAATTTTGGTGCAAATCCGTCGAAAATTGCGGCGGTGCATTCGTCACACACACACACACACACACACAAACACACAAAACACACACACAAACACACACACAAACACACACACAAACACACATCCTACCTTTTATAGATAGCAATGCATCTACTTCATAGGTGGCCTCTTCTACAAGGAAAATTTAGTTCACTCTAACCAGCCCCCCCCCCAAAAAAAAATGTTCAGTCCAGAATTACTAATAGGACTAATCTATCACTAGGAATCTGCTCCTATTATTACAGCTTACGGCTACATCGTGTTCTTTCCAGCGTCGAGCCAGGTACGTACTTAGAAGGGGTGCGCTTACAAAGTATGGTAAGTTTAAATCGTGGATATAGAACTCGTGAACCTCCGAGGGTAATCCATCTCGTTCATCTTCAAAACCAAACCCCTCCCCCACCACCACCACTGTCACCACCATCACATGAAGGACTTTGGGATTAAAACCTTTGAATAAAATCCGTAGTTGGAGTCCTTGAAGCAGTTTGTGACTGTATTTGATAACTATGGGAGACTGTGTATCGATATATTTCTTCCTATTGGGTCATTTCATCGAGGTTGAGAGGAAGGATCCTCTGCATGGATAACCGTCTGTTCTCTTTACTTACCCATGCCTTGTGCACCGAAGAGGTGGGACGCAGCAGTGTTCCGATGACGGAGGAATAGCTTGTGTGTCATATCTAACCACTCAGGTCTTTTTTTTCTGGATAGACAGGGTATATCAGCTTACCGATAACACAAGAACCACCTGTCTCCCATATCTACCTAAACAGGCTTTGTGCGCTGGAAAGATGTGCAGTGGCATAACTGAGGAAGTTTCATGCCTTATGCATAGTATAGACAAGAAGCATCAATCTACTGATAAAAGACACTGCACCTTAAACATCATCCAGAACACAACTCCATCGGCATCGGTATATAATTATACTATTGTAAATTGCAGCGTACAGGTCGTCCTGGCCTACCAAAGATTTTTAGCTCAAAATTCTGTGTTAGGCTTATACCTACAGTACTAGTCTACCTCTAAACATACATCAGGCTACTAGTGGCCCAAAACTTAAATGAAGTTAGTCTACATTATACGACAACCGGTGTCAAAACTAAAAGGTTATACCACTTACCTGTATATTAAGACACTAACCGTAATATATATTTATAGCCGTTGTATAGCAAACAACTTACAATATGCATTGTATCGTTATGACATAGGGAATATTTAAAACTCGTCGGGTCTATTGATAAATATATTAAAGTCAACATCAACTCCTACAAAATGTTAATACGGTAGATTACACATCATACCAGGTAGTTTTTTTTTTTTTATTGAACTACTACGCATCTTATTTTATTGAAAAAGACAATATCACTTATCTGCCATTTGCATCCGTGATATAAACAAACAGCGACACCACCAATCTCATGCGGCGAATCGAAAAACTGTTGGTCCGTTACACTACTGACACTAAGATCAGAATCTCATCTTTTTTCAAAGGAGAGACCAACAGATCAGTTACGGGTAACAACAGGACAAACCATTAAGATCTTCATGATTTTATAAGCATTTAATCGTTATCCAGTTATTACCCACAGGCCAGTGTATGAGATGTGAGACACTATGAGTGGGTGTAGAATTAATAGAATGCTAAATTTGTCTTACTATTTTATACTAATTTCTGTCAGTATCTCTATCTATAAAAGGCAGGATGTGTGTGTGTGTGAGTGTGTGTGTGTGTGTGTGTGAGTGTGTGTGTGTGTGAGTGTGTGTGAGTGTGTGTGTGTGTGTGAGTGTGTGTGTGTGAGTGTGTGTGTGTGAGTGTGTGTGTGTGTGTGTGAGTGTGTGAGTGTGTGTGAGTGTGTGTGTGTGAGTGTGTGTGTGTGTGAGTGTGTGTGTGTGTGAGTGTGTGTGTGTGTGTGAGTGTGTGTGTGTGAGTGTATGTGAGTGTGTGTGTGTGGTGTGGGTGTGTGTGTGTGTGGTGTGTGTGTGTGTGAGAGTGTGTGTGTGTGTGAGTGTGTGTGTGTGTGTGAGTGTGTGTGGGTGTGTGTGTGAGTGTGTGACGAATGCACCGCCGCAATTTTCGACGGATTTGCATCAAAATTGACATGCACATGCTCCAAGTTATCGGGAAGGCCAAGACCGAGTTTGCATTTCCCAACTCCCATTGATAGTGGAAATACTCGATTTTTTCATGCTTCTTCGGCAGTTTCCATGTTGCTTGCGGCCATTTTCTACTGGCCAGAGTGAGAGCCAATAGCTGGCTGCCACGATAGGAAGATTCTATTGGCCAGCGTGAGAGCCAACTGCTGACTGACACGTATGTTAACTAGCATGCTAGCATGCAAAAAAAATATCGATAGCTGCATTCGTCACAAGTGGGAAAAATTTAAATCTGCATCGCACTTTACTCATTCGCTTGCTTAAACTCAACGTTGATTCTGATTTCTGCAGAACTGGGTTGGGTGTGAAAAAGTATTTCTTGTTAACATTCTTTTTTCATTCGGTTTTTCCAGTTACGAGTCCTTTTTTAAAGCTGATCGTTTTGTGTTCATTTTCTTTAGTTCTTTTTTCGTAACAGATTTAATGTTTAGTATAGAGCTTAGAAAAAAATCGCAAAGGGCACTCCTTTAAAGGCAAGGAAGGCCAAAAATATTTGAAATGATAGCGATTGCTGTATGAGTCGTACGATTTTTCAATCAAGCACAGGCAACGCCGAACCATGCTGCTAGTGTCAAATATATTCACCAAACAAGTCTTAGTGGGATATATTTGTGGCAGCCTTTGGGGCACGGTACAGCAATTGATAGACGTGCAGAAAGTAGAAACAGGTGCGGTTTGAATGAGATTTAAAAGGTAGACATACGTTTGATTTCCAATAAAATAATAATAATAATAAAACACATTTATACGCGTGGATTGCACGAATACACAGTTTTGTTTAGTACGAGATTCAAGAAGATGGACCAAAAGTAGATTTACACGTAAAACAAAAACGTACGAATTTAATTCTCTTCGGTATTTTCTTTAATAAACTGTTTAGTTTATCTTAGTAACACTCACTTATTCTTGTTACAAAGTATTCAATCAGTTATTCTATATCGTACACACCAGTAGGTCATAGTAGTTCACATAAGAAACTAATGTGTGACAAAATATTACTCAGTTTTAATCTTGAAGTATTATGTACTCAAGATAGTGTTTACAGATACCAAGACCACAGAATTGCTCTCTATCTGGGCTCAAGAATATACCAGGTACACAATCGCGCAGAGGGGTAAACCTCTCTAAAGTTGTACAACTGTTTATTGCACTATAACAAACTTTTTGTATTGTCGTGCCAACGTAACAAATGTCTAACTTTTTAATTGTCGCGCAAACCAAACCCATGTCTAGCCTTTTTACACGCTTGCAAAGCCAATATATATTTATATTTCTGATCCTCTAGCAAACCAAACGGACATCTATTGTTTTTAATTTCCTTAAAACAAAACCTATGTCTAATTTTTTTTAACGCTCCTGCAAACCATCTCTTGTACATTCTGTTATTTTTTTATATTCTTGAAATCCAAACCTGTGTCTACCTTGAATCTCGAGAAAACCACGGACATTAGTTTATCTTCTTGACTCTGCTGTAAACCAGCTTTTGTCTACCTCCTTGATTCTCGAGCAAGCCGAACTACCTTCTTGACTGACGTGCAAACTAGACTTCGGTCTATCTTCTTGATTCTCATACAAAGCAAAGGTATATCTATTTTTTGTTTACTTTCTTGCAAACCAAACCTATGTCTATCCACTTGACATAGTCCAAACCAGACACTAGTCCATCTTCTTGACTGTCGTGTAAATCTAATTTTGGTCCATCTTCTTGAATCTCGTACTAAACCAACCTGTCGATTCGTTTAAGACACCCTTGAAATCTACGCGTATAAATGTTTTCTTTTTTTATTTTACTGGCAACCAAACGTATGCCTACTTTTTAAATCTCATCCAAACCGGACCTGTTTCTACTTTTTCACTCTCATGTAAACCTTCATGTGCATATACCCTTGGGAATGCTATAAGTCCACCTCTTCCCCCTTCCAGCCATAGGTTAAATAGCAAGACTTGTATCAGAAAAATATTATTATGTCTAAAATATTCTTAAAATTAAAATATATCTTTCGGCTTTAAATAACCTTATAAAGTCTAATAAGACGCAAAAATATCAATCAATCAATTCTTCTTTTTCCACTAATACTAAGAGTACTACTACTACTACGACTAATAATAATACATTTTTCTCTTCTAATAAAACAATAATAATAAATTCCGTCATTTATTCTTAAATTTTGTCAATGAATTTATTTTCTTTCATTATAATACTTGCTTTTCTTCTCCCTTGTCATAATCATCATCCTCATTATTGCCCTCATTAGTAAAATCTATAAATTGACTTTCCTTTTCTTCTCCATTTTTTTTCTTTTTACCTCTCTTTTTTTATTCTTTTGAAACTACATTTTCTTTCTTTCTTTCTTGTTTATTTCTTTCTTTTTGCGATTAACGCTGTTCTTTCCTTTTCCTTAAAGAGGAATTTTAGTCCTTAAATATTTGTTTTTCTTTGTTTATATTCAAACATATTTCTTTCTTTCTCTGCTAGTTTTTCATTCAATTTTCTTTTTCCTTCTTCTATTGCTCATTTTTCTTCTCATTTATCATTTAGCTAATTATTATTTTTTCATTTCTATTTTTGCTTTCCTGTGTTTTTCATTCCTTCCACCATTCTTCATCTCATACCTCTTCAAACGCCTTTCTTTTTCCTTCTTATATTACGAATTCGTTCTTCCTGTCTTATATTCTTTTTTGTTACCTTTCTATTCATCTTTCTTTTTTCCTCCTCTTGTCTTTCATTCTTTCTGTGTATCTTTCTATTAGGTTGGTGCAAAAATAAGGAAGTAATAATGTCGTTTTTTGAAGGAATTTTAATGTCAAAAAACGACATTATTACGTCATTATTTTTGCACCAACCTAATAATTCGCCTTTTTTTCCCCTCATTATATGGGTATTTCCTTCTTTCTGTTACCTTTTAAATTACTTTTCTTTTCTATTCTTTTGCTGTACATTCCTTCTTATCTTTCATTCTTTCTGTGTATCTTTCTAATTCGCCTTTTCCCCCCCCTCATTATGTGGCTATTTCCTTCCTCTTATTTTTTAAATCACTTTTCTTTTCCATTCTTTTGCTGTACATTCCTTCTTCCTGTCTTTCATTCTTTCTGTGTATCTTTCTAATTCGCCTTTTTCCCCTCATTATGTGGCTATTTCCTTCTTTCTCTGTTACCTTTTAAATCACTTTTCTTTTCCATTCTTTTGCTGTACTTATTCTTCTTTTGCATTCTTTGTTACCTTTTCATTCTGTATTCTTTTTTTTTTTCTGGCTCGTTCCTTCTTCATGTATTTCCTTCTTTCTTTCCTTTTTATATTTTTCTTCACTTCTTTTTTACATTCTATTGTTTTTCATTTCTTTTCCATGCCTTTTTTCTTTCGTCTTTCCATCATAATGCTTTACTCGTCAAAAATCTCGCCACCTTCCCAATATACAACAATCTTCGATTTTCATTTTATTCCGAAACTTTCTAGACGTTACGTCGAGAACCTCTACATTTATGCCAAAACAACAGACTATTGCGAGAACAACCTCCATTCCACTGAGCATGTTTACAGCGACTTAGGTTTCTATAAATTTTGTCATTGTTTTTTTTTCCTTGAAGCTCTGGTTAGAATGTTATTATCAACAGTGAATGTGCCTAATGTGATGGCAGACGAGACGGAATCCAAGATATAAACACACACACACACACATATATATATATATATATATATATATATATATATAATGTCGAATATATAATAGTATCACATAATTTAAGATCACAAATACATACAGACAGCTGCACTTAGCTTTGTTTGCCCTTTTGATCAATTTTCGAGTGTTGTGAAAGTAATTACATTTTCCCGGAATGCATATAAATACAAATGTACATTAAGTTTCATTCCATGAATTATGTTGCATCTCAATAGGAAGAAATATTTAAAGGGTAAAAATTATGTTTCAAGTTTGTGTATTGGAGTTTTCTTATAGAACGAATTCTTTTGGTTAGTTTCTGTTGATATTATTTGTAAACTTACCAAAATGATATTTTTTGTTCTGAAAATATTGGGTCAGATTTGGAGGTTTTCAAGGAAGAAATAGAGAGTTGAGAGATTGCCAGTATGACATTTATATTGCTAAGGACCCAAAGTTTTAAATAAATCTGGGAAAACTTGCTATAACTGTGGAACACATTTTATTGATATGTGCTTTTTTAGTTGAAAGGTTTTTAATAACTGGTCACCAAGACAGAAAAAAAGTTATTCGGAGAAATTTAGCTTCTTCTTGTTCAAAAGACTTCCAAAATGTGCACAGAGAATTAATAAGATTAGTCTTCTCAAGAAAAATGTGGCATTACAAAAATAAATGTAAGCCATTTGTTACATTTATTTTGATGGGATTTTACACTTTAACAATATAATGTCACTGCTTGAATATATTCCTTTACGAAATTGTGGTAACACAATTATCAAAGAAACAGTTTTAACGTGCATAAGCTTAGACTACAGAAAAAACACGCTTGAATTTTCCCCTTGTGCTTAATTGAGAAACATAATGCGAGGGTCGTTCAAAAAATTCTCACCCAGAAAGAAGAGCCATAGCTGAACATTTTTCTTGTCGCAACACACATAATCTTCAAATATTTAAGTGTAATGTCAATCGACATCTGACCCTCTGAGCTTGTTCCACGTCCTTCTCTGTATCCTTTCCTCAAACGCACCTCTTTACTCTTGTTTTCAATCCTCTGTAACCCCTTGCATGCTAGTGGCACTCCCGCCTTGCTTGGGATGAATTGCCTTAAAGAATGAAAGACAAACAAAAAAAAAACTACTACTTATAAAACTAGAAAAACTAATTAAGATTTCTGTCTCAATTTCTGTGTAGGTAAGGCCTATAGAAAGGTGAGAGATGTGTGACTATTCTAAAAATGAATCAAACAGAGGTCCGAGCAGTATTTCCAAAAGAAATGTATAACATCCAAGGAAATCCATGAGGATATGTTTCAGGCACTTGCTGAGAACTCCACTTCCTATTCAATAGTAAAGAAGTGGGTTGAGGAATTCAAGCGAGCAGTGACAGCACAGAGGCTGACACGATCAAATCGCCCCAAATCCTCAATCACTGATAAACAAGTTATTTCCATTCGCTGTATGCTTTTGGATGACAGACATCTTACTGTCCAGCAGATAGCTAAGTCCATAGGAATTAGTTCTGATTCAGTCCATACTATTTTAACTAAAATCTTAGGGATAGACAAGCTGTCTGCAAGATGGGTCCCAAGAATCCAGACTCCAGAGTAGAAACTGAAAATGGTTGTCATTTCCTAGACAGTTCTGACTCGTTTCCAGGCTGACCCTGAGAATTTCCACCCGAGATTAGTAACTCAATATAACCTGGATTCACCACTTCGAACCTGAATCAAAAATTCATAGCAAATTGTGGAAACACCCTGGTTCTCCATCTCCGAAGACGTTCAAGCTAGAACCGTCTGTTAGCAAAGTGATGGACTTTTTTTGCCGGGGGAGATTCTGAAGGTTTAATCATGATAGACTACCTGGAAAAGGGGAAAATAATTAATGGACAGTACTATGCATCAGAATTAAGACAACTGAAGGAAGTAATGAACACAAAACGCAGAGGAAAGCTTAGGGTAAGTGTACTCTTGCTCCAGGACAACGCACCCATCCACACTGGACAGGTTGCAGAGGTTTTGACTGCATCTCCCTTACTCACCAAACGTAGCTCCATCTGACTTCTTCCTGTTTCCTAAACACAAATAACACCCGCGTGGTCGCCATTGTGGAAACAATGATAAGATTATATGTGCTGTAGAGGTGTTTTGGGTAGACCAGGCCGCCGTTTTCTTCCGTGATGGCATTGCAATGCCTAAGTATCGTTGGACCAAATGCATTGATGTCACGAGGGACTATATTGAAAAATAGGGAAGAACTGTCTTATTTGTTTCTGGGTAAGAGTTATAATTTTTGAGCGAGCTTTGTAATGGCACTCCAAGAAAAAATATTTTAGCACATTATAACAGTACAAAATCATTTTTTAGCGTATCGATATAACTAAATTACTCCACATGACGAATATCTCTTATAATCCTTTAAATTGTTTACTGAGAGTTGTCAAAATTATAATAACCTCAAGAGATATCTCAAGGCGTTATTACGGCAAGAAAGCGAGTGGAATTAAATGAAGTTACGTTTAAGCTGAAAACCGTTTCTACCCTGTGTTTGCTTATTAGGCAGTCATATATTTAAAGTCAACATTTTCAGTTCCCTCTTCATAATTCTCACTCTCTTAATCTTGGTTCATAGGTGCTCTCAAATAGAACAGAATTACCTTTAGAGGATTTCTCGCGGCTCACTATAGAAATCTTAATTGTTAGCATTATTTAAACAGCAGTCCGTAGATTTCAGAACACACTATAACCTCTCCCGTTTCAGAATCTCTTTAAATATTGATAGCTTGATAACTATTCTATTTGACAGCAAGATTCATCAGTCTAAAATATTTCAAGGTGATTTAGTGCTTAATATCTAATTTAGTAATATTAACTAAAGGTTATTTTTTTCTGACACGTTCATTTTTGCCAGACGCTAGATCAATGGTTCTCAGACGGCGCGGCTCGCCTCATAGGTGTGGCGGAAGATGATAGCAGGTGAGGCGAAATGATGGAAAGACAATCAAATATCTAGAAATAGTTTCAAAAAATTCGTATGCAAAAAACAAATATGATTTCAAAATTTAAAATATTACTATGGATTACTTGTAATTGTATGCATGAGTCCCAGTATAAATACTTATAAATAATTATTGACCGATTTTGAATTTGTAATATTTTTGGCAATTCATCAAGTATTAAGAATATAGTAACTATGATCTGCAAATTGAAGGAGAGAGTTATCAATGATAATGTTCTGACAGTGATCTCCCATATAACCCTCTCACAGTTTGTTTTTTTAAATGGATATTTTATCGCATAAAATTAAATGGATATTTTATTGCATAAAATTTGGTAGGGGGTGGGTAAAAAGATAAAAAGAATTTAGGGAACCAATGCCTAGACACAGCACTGACGTTAACTGTATCTCTAATCGTGACCATGCTTTTAATTATGACCTAAGGATTAAAACATTTTTTGACTGTAACCCAAAATATAAACCTGAACTATAAACTAGAGTATTAACATTAAGCCAGTATCTAAACCATAAACCTATATCCTGACCATATGTCCTAATACTAAAACTAATACTAACACTACTCCTAACTGCAATTATATCGTTAAAAATAAGCTTAAATTTAAGCCTATGGATATTCCTCTTCCTCTTCATAAGCCCTAACAATAATCCAAACACTATTCCTTCTCCTAACACTAAGCCTTACCCCATTCCTCCTTGTAAGGTTAATCCAAAATCTATCCCTCCAATTCCTATCGATCTAACTTATTCTTACTCATATAGTAATGCCTAACATTTTTCCTCTTTCTAAAGTTAAGCCCTAAACTATTCATACTCTGACCGTAAAGACGAACGTTATGCCTCCACTTAAGGCTAAACATAAAACTATTCCCCTTCCAAAACTGCGCCTTAACCTATTCTTAATCCTATCATAAAGACTAACGATGTTATTCCGCCTAACGCTATTCCTTCGCCTAACGCCAAGCGCTAACCTATTCTACTTCTATCGTAAAAACTCTATTATTCCACCTAACGCTAATCCTAACGACATTCCTCCTCTTAACGCTAAGATCAAACCTATTCTTACTCATAAGCCTAACACCTTCCCCAAGCTCTCAGCCCTAGCCTTATTCATGCTTCTGCTTTAAAAACTAACGTTGATACTTCGCCTAACGTCAAGCCTTACGAGATTCCTCTTCCTAATGCTAAGCTCTGATACCAAGATGGAACTAGTTTGAAACACGGAATGAATTAAATAATAAATATATCAATTTTTGGATAGCAATTTGTCAATCTGTTGCAAGACATCGCGACTTGTGCGGAACCATACTTCTACCAGCTCGTCCACTTACAGCGGCATTTGATTTGAACAATCTGTTTAAACTGAAAACTTAATTGTTTTTTTTTCTCTTTCTTTCAAAGAATGTCACCTGTTTCACTGTTGAAGATCGTTTCTTTTTCTCTTTTTTCATCTTAACTGCGCTCCGATTTCCGAGTTTGTTAACTGCTAATTGATTTCACGTGTCCAATTCCGAGAGGATGCAATAAATCCTTTCGTAAAACTGTTTTTAATCCCTGCAGCCTTTTTTGGTACCGCTCTTAATGGCTGACACAGCTACCGCTCTGTCTGCAATAAATCCATCTGAGAATGAAAACTTCACCTCCGGTATTATTTTCAAGAAAGAAATACTTTCAAACGCCGAGACCGATGCAAAAACGGATGTGCTCTGCTTTTCTGACCATTGTCGAACTAATTTGCAAATTGAATATTCGATTTGATCTACTTCGAAGGATACGGTGAAAACTTTATGTTAGCCAAATTATGCAATACATTTTAAGGAAGCTGTTCAGATTACATGATCATTTGTGTAGAAACCAAAAACTTTCATTATTTAACATACATAACTATTATTTAGTGTCAGTCTTAGCGGAACCGATATTATATAATATTGAATGCTAGTCAATATCCTTACAGAGGAAGAAGAGATTTGAAGCATCGGAAACATGGTACTACAGAAGGATGCTGAGAATATTATGGATCGATCATGTGAGCAACGACGAAGTTTTAGAGAAGATGGAAAGGAAAAAGAAAGCATATACATAACATCATGAAGAGACAGTTTGAAGTTACTAGGGCACATAATGAGAAAAGAGGGCTTGAAAAATGTGATACTTACAGGACAGATTGAAGACAAGCGGGTAAGAGACAAACAACGCGCCTAGAGAGCTAGAATAAATTAATGGCGGACAAGGGTTAGCAAAAATAAGAAAAAGGCAACAGTTATTAAGAGGCGCAAAGGGCAGGAAATTGTGGAGAGGCATGATCTGTCCTGAGGGGACACGACATCTGGAAGATGTCCCGTTTAGGTTCGATTAAGAAGCATTTTGACGATTCTATTTTGAGTAACAGTGATGTCAGCTCATTAACCCTGTCAAAACTTATAGCTTTTAGAATACTTTTTTTTTTCTGCCAAATGCATATCATCTGGTGGGAATTTTTCATTTTATAAAATAAGTGTTGCTTATGGGGCCTTGAAGAAAATTACTTGGAAAAAAATAGTAATCTCGCCGTACCAAATAAACCGCAATCTGGAGGTAAAATTGTCAGCAAACTGCTTGAGAATACCAGATGTCATAAACTTTAGTACATGGAACTTTACGTGTGACTGGAGTTCAAATTTTGGGTAAGGAAGTGCTACTCCTGGTCTGCGCATTCTCTCGAACATATCTTTTTCTGTGCAGGTTTCTCTACATGTTTCTTACCCCTGAGGAAATAACGCTCATATCTAACTTGGAAAAGGTTGTGTCTCCAAATTTAGAGTGAAGAGTTTCCTTTAGGGGGCATTAGCGGTCTAGAGTATGACAAATATAAACGTTCCAATAGAAAAGTTCATTTCAATCGTCGACCGATGGACTACACACTGATTATCGCTTATTAAATTTTTTAGATCTTACATCTGGCCTGTTGCTTCTGCTATATATTTAGAGATTTTTGATAAAATTCAAAGAAGAATATGCAATGTTATTGGTCCGGAAATGACATCTCGTCCTCTGTCCATTTACCACAGTCGTAACGTAGCTTCTCTGTGCCTTTTTTATAAATACTTTTCATTGTTATTATAATAATGAACTTTCCTTTATGCTACCTGACTTTATGGATGTAAGCATAGTAGTAGATTGGCGACAAGACTTCATCATTTTACATATTAAATGGCTAAGTGTAACTATGCTAGCAGTTTCTTCTCTCACAGCTACCACTTGAGGAACTCTCCTTTGACTTCTTGCTTTCCAGTCAACTTCGATCATGAAAAATTTAAACGAAATTTCAATCATTACCTTTTGTCTTTTTAATTCCTGTTCTTTTATTAATGTTTTTCTTTTCCTACTATTCTTTCACACTCGGCAACCCCCCTTGCATCTTAGTGGCTTTATTGCCTTGCTTCACGTGAAATGATTAAAAGAAAAGAAAAGTGGTGCCTAGAAATAAATATAAGCTTCAAAAAATAAAGAAAAACAAAATCTAAAGTTAGTGTGTTATTATTTAAACTTTCTTACATGGTTGTCATGCGTCCCTGTAGAAAGTTCTTTTGTTATGCAACTTAGAAATCATCTTGAAATAGAAGAAACACAAATGCAAGATACAAAATACAAACAATTCAAAACTGTAGAAGAAAAGAGAAATAAACATAACCTTATAAACTGGGCGGCAAGATCTCATCATTTTACATTTTAAATGGATAGATGTAACCATAAGTTCTATACTGACAGTTTTTTTTTCTCTCACAATTCTCGCTTGTGGAAATCTCTTCCGGCTTCTTGCTTTCTAATCAACTTTGATCTTCAAAAATCTTCTTTTTATTTCTTCCATCACCTTAATGTAACCACTTGTATCTTAGTGGCTTTATTTCCTTTCTTGGGCGGAAGTGATTTAAAAGATAAAAAGATGAGTCAATGCCATCATTTTATAAAATTTTCAAATTATTATTCTAATCTTTAGTTTTATCCTTACGCTTCGTATAACGTATTCTCGGCATTCCTGGTCTGAACATCTAGCATGAGATATTTATCAACCATAAATAGATGTTTAGGCTCTTATCTTTATTTTTGATGTATTTATCATTGTCTTCTTTTGAGATGGTTGAAAAACGCATTGGCAAGAAAAATGTAATAAAAATAACAATGAGTCAATCATTATGTTAATTGTTATCCTCTTTACCTCCTCTTCTATTCATTCTACGCACCTCATTCATTATTATCATAACCCTTTTTACTTGAATGACACACGAACCTTGTATTAATTGTATTTTAGTATCCAAACAAGGATGCGAATATTAGTCAATACAGCTCGTAGAATAAAAAATGTTTACTCATCTTCTCAAAGACTTTAACCATAACTATTTCAGTGATGAAAAACTTCGATGGACATGACGATGTTTTTCATTATTCACATAAAAAATATCTTAAAAACAAATCAACGCTTATGACTGGGAACTTGAGAATACCATCTCAACGTCCATTCTGTTATATAAAACACTGTATCTTTGTATATATTTTTCCTTTTTTTTCACTGCCTGATACTCACTAGTTAAAATGAGATATTGCGTTCTTATGGTAATAGGAGGTATTGCTCTACACAAATAAACTAACATAATCCTGTTATCAAAATAACAGAATATCTCATTATTAAACAGCAGGAACAGGTAACTAATATTATTTGTTTCGTTTCGTATCAGCTTTATTTGGATATGTATTTGTTTTTACCATAATGTTCACATTGTACAAGGCCCAGGAGCCACTCGAGGTAGACAGTTACAGAGTAAGATTTAAGGAGCACAATTTGTGAGGATATCTGAAGAAGATAAGAATATAACACGTTAAGCTTGTAGTTATCGAGGAATTATCCTCTTGTAGCCGTTTCCACAGGGTAGCGTTTCATGGGAAGAAGCAGTTCGAGTGGAACACAACTCAGCAATGAAATACGAAGTGGATTGGGGTGGTTCACTGTAATGTGTGTAGCTTGGCGGATCGTAGACGTGAAGGATAGAACCGATGTAACTAAGGAATATAGTTCGCCTGAACGCTTAAAAAATAAATCATTTCATCTCAAGCAAGGCGGAAAACGCCGCTGGCACGCAGGGGGGTTTACAGAGAGTGAAGGTGAGAGAAAAGACTGGGTATATTGAGGGCCGAGGAAAGGATAAAAGATGAACGGGCTTCAAGGAGATAGAAGATTTAAATTTTGGAAGATCGTAGTTATCAAGGAGGCAAGGAAAACAGAGAGGAATCCCACAGGCGGGAAGTGCGAGAAAGGAAACTGTTGGAGTAGAAGTGGCGATTACATTTAACTAATTCAACAGTGAAAGGGTGGGACCTTGATGCCAATCTAGTAGCACGCTTAAATTCCCGTAGTTTGAGCACCAGCGAAAAAAGCTCATTGGAGCAATGCCATGAAAATATTTATAGAAAAGACAGAGGAAACCACGTTGCGTTTCCATAGAAATAGCTATAGAGTAGCGAGAGGCTCTCACTATCCACAAGGAATACTATCATCTGAAATACTATTAAAATTAAGTGTGTCGTATCCACAAGGAATATTATCGTCTGAAATAATATTAAAATAAAGTGCGTCGTATCCATTAGGAACGTTATCGTCTAAAATACTATTAAAATAAAGTGCGTCTTATCCATTAGGAAATATTCTCATCTGAAATACTATTAAAATAAGCTGCGCCTCTTCTATTCATGTTAGGAACATTATTGTCTAAAATATTACGTGACAAACTAAGAAAAGCAATGCAAGATGGCGTCAGAGAGAATTTGCAAAGTGTTATTAATGAGTACGTGGCTGCTGGTATGCCAGAGCTTGTTTCTCCTATATAGCGAACAAGAAGACTTCTCGAAGACATGGAAGAAATGCCGACAAAAAGTGGACATTGAAGACTTCATTTTATGGTCAGGAATATTTTCTATATTTCTTTAACATATTTTAAACAAACTCACAAATATAAAAAGTAATAAATCCACGTTGAGCTCTATGTCACTCGCACATATTCAGTGAAATTTGTTAATATCTTCAGCAACCATTTTTTACCAGTGCAAATATTCCAATTTTTGCTATAATTCATTTTTTTTTTACCAGAGCTCATTTTGCAATTTTTGTGGTTATTATTGTTTTCTCTGGCACTCTTTACTAATGGTTCCCATATTGTATTCATATCTATGCTTGGTCGGCTCAGGAGATTTTTGTGGCCTAGCATATATGCTGATTCCTTATGAATTTTTCAATGATGTTCTTTGTCTATGATTTCAACCTGATCCCACACAGAGCGGTGATCTCCCTTTTCTCACCATATATAAATTTATAAACCTTACATCATGTTATATATATATATATATATATATATATATATATATATATATATATATGTAAGCAAATATATGGATATAGAATCCGACAGTATGAAGAAAAATATACGGGAAAAAACAAACAAAAATCCTTATATGCAATAATGCTGTGACTTAAAATGTGGGCACGACAAGCGTACATATAAATTTTAGATCAAATAGAATTTATTTCCCTGACTACATCAAACTCTACTTGGATTTAATAGCACCAGCAAACAACATATTACATCCGATGCTTGCATCTACCAAATCTCATACAAAAACTGTGACTTAAAATATGTGGGCTCGACAAGCGTACATATAAATTTTAGATCAAATAGAATTTCTTTCATTTTTCTTTCATAATATTCAAATTTAGGAATACGTTTTCACAGCGTCGCAAACGTGGTGACAACGTGACCATGTTTAAAATTAAACATTGATCGCATAAACTTTTAGTTATCTGTTTGGATATGTCTTGTTCTTGTGTCCATCGTTTTTGTTATGCTAAGTTTGATAATGTTATTTATATTTTATATTTTATATTGAATATGTCCTGAAGATGGTTTATTGACCGAAACGTCCGACGTCGACATATTAACATTAAAACAGCATTATTGCATATAAGGATTTTTGTTTGTTTTTTACCGTATATTTTTCTTCATATATATATATATATATACACACACACACACACACATATATATATATATATATATATATATATATATATATATATATATATATATATATATATATATATATAGAAATAAATATATATTAATGCTTTTTTAATGTCATATGCACATAAAACCTGATTAACCAATGAAAATCAAACAATACAAAAATACCTGAATTTCTTTCTTCTTTTTCTTATATCTCATTCTCTGATGAAGCTTTAATAAAAGTGAAAGCTATTAGATTCATATTGTTTCCTATTTTTATCGCACAATTCTGTCGTTTTCCTATCCATATTTGTCTGTATTTGATACCAATTCACTCACATTCACACACAGATATCTCTCTCTCTCTCTCTCTCTCTCTCTCTCTCTCTCTCTCTCTCTATCTATCTATCTATCTATCTATATATATATATATATATATATATATGAGCTGTGAACCAACGGTACATGTTTTTAAAAATCCGCTATTTTTTGTCTGTACGTACCGCGTGAGTTTCACTCGCACAGAAAACATAGTCAATGCAATTGTAAAATTAATTAAATAAAACCATAATCTTTTCAGAGCATATGTGTATGAGTTCTTCCATAAATTACAGAATAAAAACGGGGAAGTACTTCAATAAAATTTATGCATTCATTGCACTTCACTCAATTTGAATTACGAAACAATGAGAGTTTGCTTGAATATTTCAAGGATTGCAGAAATTTAAGTAGTGAACACTTTTCCTTCGCGGGTAATTAATTTCTAAAAAAAAATCTTTTTCTTAAATTTTTTACGAGATAAGTGAAAATATTTTTAATCTTTCTTTCCATTATGCAGAAAATTTACGCATCTCCAGCAATATTTAACGAGCTTCTAATAGTCGTGATATTCAACAAAAGGCATCCTTAATAATCAGTTCGATCCTCACTGTGTGCCACGTGCTTGTAGCCTTGTTTCTAAATCGATGAGGGCTACAACGTCTGGTAATGGTTCGCGAACTCATCTGGTTTATCTTTAATAACGAGTTCGATAATCACCGGAGTCTCTATATTTGTGGTCTGACCCTAGGGGAAAGAAAATAACAACCGAGATTTTCGGCATGTGGTCATGTTTAACAAGCTGGTGTAATTGAATATGACTACTCAAATGTGAGTTCGATTCTTACTGGGTGCTCCATTCTTGTGCCAAAACAAAAATAATCTTTGTAAATATACTGTGGGTGTTTCGTCGTCGGTAATGGTTAATAGCAAATCTAGTTGAATATTAATACACAGTTTGATCCTCACTGGGGGCTCTATAATTGTGACCTGTTAATACTATAAAAAGCTGAGGAATTAAAACAGGCACTTCAGTGTTGTGTAATGGTTACCAAGCCATCAAGCAGAAAATTATTTTTGGATAAAAATTATGGGTGCGTGTGCCAATTGTCTAACCTTTAGCTTTCTGGCCATGAGACCCGGTTTTCAAATCTGACAATAGTCAATTAGTTAATTAGCCAAGACGTTGGTGGCTCCTTAATCATATCATCCTGGGTAGACGGTCTCAGCGTTCTGAAGCGTTGGAAAGTACCTGAAAGCTATACCTCAGGAATATCCAAGGATTCTGAGTTGACGAAACTATCTATGATTCCGCTAACGGGCAGGGAAAATCTCTTCAGCCTTGGGTAGCAAGTTATATTGATTCGTTTGTTGATAAATTCATTTTCTACGGATGGTAAAAAAAAAAAAAAAAAAAATCCGGAAATCAATTATGACGATCAAATCCAAACACTATCTTTGAGATTGATTGATTTTGAAGCCATAAAATATTTTAAATTGTAGCAATTTGTTTTGGGAATAAGATTCAATGATACAAATCTTAATAATTAACCCATATCTGAGGAGAGGAGGCGAAATCATACATTTCCCAAGGGCATTTGCACGTAAGTGAATATAACGAACTCGGGCACCTTGAGGCGGTGTAATGGTTAGCAAGCTTGTCTCGTTAGAACAATTACAACTGAATAGTGAGTTCGATCCTCACTGGGTGCTCCATACTTTCGGCCTTGTGCCACATCTAAGCTACGCTTGGAAAATCATTATAACGAACGCAACTGGAATTGGAAATCGGCTCTCTGATTAACAATTCCGAGCCATTATCCGTTACACCACCGGCACATTGGGGCATCTGGTATTCCCAAGTCATCACCTCTCTTGTTCACCTATCTAGGTACGGACCAAGCTTAACGTTTCTTAACTTGGGTTATCTTACGGAACCGGTGTTTCTACGTGACGTTGCTGTGAGCCTGTATCATTTCGAAAGCAGAAACTAACACGTATAAGGTTTTTGTCAAGATGCTGCAACAAGAGCAACCGGTCACCGACTTGAACATCCCGTGCAATTAGAATTCAACTTTTCAGTCCAAGTGAAGGCAACTGCTGGCCTGCACATTCTCTCGATCACTCTAATTTCTCTTTCTGTGCGGATTTCTCTATTTCTTTAGGTGATAACGCCCATATCCAGCTTGTGGTAAAAGCTTTACTCCAAAATTTAGACTGAGGAGTCTCATGAAGAGATATTAGCTACCTCGAGTATGACAAATGTAAGCCATTGATGAAGAATGGATCGTCATTTTCGATAACAACGGGATACACACTGCTTATCATTTACAATTGTATTAGTGATTCATATTTTACTTATTAACCCATAGATGGGGAGAATAGGTGGATTCGTACATTTCTCAAAGGTAATTACTCGTAACTGAATATAAAGAACCCAACGGGAATTAGAAATATGCTCTTCAATAAACAATTCCGAACCCTTATCCATCAAACTACCCGCTCATCCAAGCTTACAGCAGCTAGTATCCCCAAAGCGATCTTATCTAGAAATGGTGATTCGGCAAAAACCACCCAGTAGCCTGGCCACTCAAGCAACGTATCGGACCGTAAAAATGCTCAACGATGATACTCTTAATTTATGTTAGCTGCGCAGTCTACCGCAAAAAGAGACAATATCTCCTCTTCAAGGATTAAATCACCACTGTCTTCTCCATACCTGTTGCCTTGTAAAAAAAAAAAAAAAAAAACTATCCAAAACATTGTAAATTAAGGGCGTATTGATGTGAGGTACTACTTGATATGTTATTCTAATTCCTCTTTTGTTGTGTAATGAGTTCGATCCTCACTGCTGGTGCTACGCTTATTAATAACAATATACGATTATTAATAAACATAACTGATACAGATGAAACGTTTCTAAAAAAAAAAATCCGGTAATATTAGGTTGGTGCAAAAATAATGTCGGTTTTTAACGTATTTTTAACGTCAAAAACAGACATTATTTTTGCACCAACCTAATATAATTTTACTAAAATCCGATATCAACTGTAGATTTCTACAAATAACTAATTAATGCTCACCATACCATTTTTTGAAAAGTTGGGAGTTGGAAGTAATAGCGAATATTTTATTATAAACTGCAAAATACGCCACACCCTTAAACCTTGTTCGAGTGTCTTTTTATCCAGCTAACATTCAGAATCGGTATCGACAGATACATGAAAAAGGCCGGAGGATACAATGGTCGAAATCTTATGATAACAACAATAAAAATGGGGATATTAGTTCGAATATAATTAATGAAAAATGATAACTTGTCATTCCAAAATTTCAGACAGAACGCCACATATTTTTTTTTTTAGATTTTAAAGCTTTACATTGATATGCCTTTATATTTAAAAGGTGTTTTGCTTCCTCTAGATAGATATTCAACATGTATTCATTTGAAAACAGAAAAACAAAAGTGTTCTGGATAAATAATGCTTTTTCACGATCCAAAAATATCAATTTTTTTTTCTATTTTTTGGTTTTTTTTTTTTTAGAAATCATATCAGATGGATCAGCCATTACTGTCGAGTACGACCTGATTACTATATAGTCTGGAGTTAATTCCTCCACAAAAAGGAGCATATTTCATCCAAATAATGACCAGTTAAAATTCAAAGAGCAATGTGGGGGAGAGAGAGAAGGAGAGAGAAATAAAAATCTGCCGTCTGGCTGTAAAAGTGCAAAGATTTTATTGATTAGGAGGTTTCCAGATATTATCCATCCACTATCTAATAAATGAGCGCTCATTTAAAAAAGATGGTAATTCGATCAAAACTCCAAGGATCAGTTCAGTATCTCAATTTTTTATAACACCTTCTCCAGTTAGAATTTATTTCGGACGAAGTCGTATTGTTTTGCCCACTCTACCCTTATTACTCATATAATAAACATACTGTACTGTTATTGCTTACGGCCAAATCATGCTGAGCCTCCGATTCTTGTCTCATCACCAAAGTTAGGCAGTGTGGATCCCGGTCATGACTGTTTGGGGACATCGGGCATTACAACCGAAAACCAGGTACAAAACCATTTGAGGATGGGGCTAAAAACTTCGTCATGGAAAAACGTAAGTTCTTTGGAAACCACAGCAGCAACGTGTTGTTGAATGCTGTGACTCCATATCTTGTAGTGGAGTTTTCGAGTAGGAGAAGGAGGAGAAGTGTATGAAAAGCTGTACTCTTTTTAGATCGTTGAAAATCAATGTGATCGAAAAAGAATCTTTCTCTAATGAAAACTAGACTTAAGATTTCGTCGAAAATTTTTTCATATCAGGATCGGCGGAAGTTTACTTCAAAAGCTTCAAAGAGATGCTGGATATGTGACAATAAGTCATTAAAACTAACAGCGATCTTTGTTTTTGTTATATTTATCCCACCGTTTGTACCGCTGTTCCTCTGGCCTATTTTCTCTATACATCTCTAAGACAAGACATGTTTTATTATACAATGAGTCGGTCAGACTCATTGCCTGTTTGTCATTATCGTGGCATTTCTGCCGTATAACATCTGATGTTTTATTGTGTTATAATGTCAAGAAATTATTCATAATATTGTTCATTGAATATTTCAGAAGAGTTCTATATATTTTTTTTATTTTTAATCAAAACTTTTCTTCAGATTGACTAACCTTCCAGGAATGACAAATGTAATTATACATATGAGAGCCCTAATCTATTTAAACTCTTTCTTGACTAAGCTTCGTGCATGTATGTGGAGATATTGACAGTGATCATTTAAGTATTCCATACTGCACCCCAAACTAATCTACAAATAAAAAAAACAGTGTTCCTGTGTACTGATGATGAGGGTGATTATCCTGATGACATAGATATTCATACTTAGGATGAGAATGATATTGAACCAAAAAAAAATCAACGTCCTCTATCAAGTGTTCTCAGTACGATGACTCAAACATATCTAAAAAAAAAAAAAGAAACAATGATATGGGATTGGAATGAAAGCAGTGATGACGCCTACGCTGAATCAATAATAAACATTCATGATGTCGAACTAATAAATATTAAACATATACCTCAGTGTATAACAAATTTGGTATAGGAGATAAGAACATTTGGTATAGGAAATAAAGACATTGAACCTAAAATAGGATGCACTATGGGTAGTTTCGCATAACCCTGCTGTAAAACCAAAATATCAACTGAAGAACTCGTGTCATGTACTTAAATAGGCTCGTCAATTTGAGATGTTCATATGGATGCCATGCATAGCGTGAGGAATGCGTTCATCAATATCTAAAATAACAGCTGTATACAACCACTTTCTCAGATCATTGATTAAAAATGGCTTCCAGCAAATGAGGACTGTATATATTTGTGAAGAATATCCTTCTTGTTGACTGACGATAGAGAATCACAAATAACTGTACTAAATAACAGAACTCCCACCACATGAGGGCTTTCAATAAAAATGGATATTTAATTCGAAGCGTATGAGATAATCAAGATGCTGATGTTCTAATCATCGAGTAAAGGTTATGAAGGAAACCCCCGAACAATATTGGAAAAAGCAATAATAGTTAACGGACTTAAGAAATCTTTTTTCGTGAAAACTAGTACTGGCCGTTCAGTCAATGAATATCGAATGTTTCTATTTACGAAAAAAGCTAATAACCAAATTACCATATTGAATTTAACAGGGTCAGAAGAAACGGTTTGGTGACTTCACCCTCGGTTCACATACAAGAAATGGTTAACAGAATTCTTTTTTAGATTTAATCCCTAAGAACGAGTGGGGATAACGGGTGGATGCTTCTTGACTTATATGATTGAAACAGATGAAAGGAGACACAATAATATAAAGTCATCAGCTAAGAAGCCTGAAAATTCCAAGCCTTCTAAAAGCTAAAAAAATTTCAAATTAAATAATATGACATTTTCTTGGGAAAAAAAACAAAAACTGCCCTGCTGTTATGTAATATCAGTTCTCCTATATGACAGTGTATGCTAGACAATTTCCTCACAACAAAAGAGGTGACTTGAGGAAAGAGAGATGTAGTCCTACAGAAGGGAATGCCATGGATGGAACATGTGATCAACGAGACTGTTTTAAGGAAATAGAAATGGAAAAGATGCTTACGTTTAGAATCAGACAGAATCAGTTGAAATTTCCAGGACATATAATGAGGAAAGTGGGGTTGCAAAGTTTGACACTCACAGGGCATAGTGAAGGCAAGTGGGGTAGAGTTTGTGTAAATAGATGCCAGAACAGGAACTGGGATAGTTGGTGCAAATAAAAAGCTTACCAAGTTATAAAGAATTAGAAGTTGTGATGAGCAATGTTCGTAATGCTTTTAAGGGATACTACATGAAGAATACAGAAGAATGGTTCAATGTATTGTAATTAAATGCTTTTATGATAAGCTAATCTTAAATATATACACAAGCCATGATTTAATGCAATTAATCTTCCCTTCGTTTAACTTTACAGTGCAACCGACGCCTATATTGGGATTGTTTTGAATAGAAAACCTTTTGTCAGTCTCCCTTGGAGATTTATTACCATATTATCACAATGGTATCTTAGAATAAATGGCAGTGGTACCACTTCAACGTTCTTGTTAGGATCAACATAACTGAATTAATGAAAAATGAATTGCAGATCGCTCGGGCCAGATCTACGCAGTGACCAATCAACCAGTTAAATCAAAATCTATGGGCAATCAATTCATGATTCTTCTTCGTTTTGTCATGCCATTATATATCTTCCTTTAAGACGTATAGTTGTTGCTAGGGACAAAGTGACAGCACTGCTTCTCTAAACGCAAAGTGGCAGCACTGCTTCTCTAAACGCTCTTCACTTCACACTCTTCTTCATTGCGCCAAATACACCCAAGAAGTAGACGATGATGGCTCTTCACAACTTCCTGTTTTTTTTATTGCTCTAATTACTGTTGACGCTTTATTATCATATCAATCTATATTTTTATTCTGCCATCCATTCACTCAAAAATGCAGTTACGCCTTTAATATGTCTTGAGTGTATTAAATTCTCTAAGCTCTCTTTCCTGTTATTTTTTCCTGGAATCTGTTGTCTATTTCTGGTTCTTACCAGAAGTTTATTTGCAATGCCTGTTTCACTTAAAACTTCCACTTTATTCATGTTCTGGCCATGGTATTCTCATCATTCGTCGGAACTATAACATCTTTCTCGCTTCAATTCTTCACTTCATATGTGACAAGATTCTCTTACATCTTCCGATATTTCGATTTTCAATCGGGGTTTTCCGTCAAATTTCCGTCATCTAAATATATTTCTTCCAAATGTGTTTTTTTTTTTCCCTACCCGCGAGGCTGACACTGTTCGCATCAGATTGATATCAATCTGCTTGAAGTCAAGCGCCTGTAGGTCACACTGCCTTCCAGTATTTCAGCTGATGTCGTTTGGATATTTTCTGTTCTTTTCATATTTTTCAGTTGTTTTTTCTTTTCTTTTCTAAATTATTCAGGAATTTTTCAATCATGCCTATAATTGCAGTTATAATTCTCATTATAATGTGATATTTTTTTTAGTTTTTTTCAACAAATTCCAAATGTTTTTTCACTTCGTTTCTCTAACTTTTAATTTTACTCTGCAGTCTTTTTGATGATACAGATATTCATAGGCATTGATTTATTTAGTTTATAATACATAACATTCAGTTTTTGTCTTGGATTGTTTCATTCATTTGAATTTGACTTTTATAGATCTTATAGATGTTTTTTTTATTTAAGGTTAGATTGTGATTTTTACAGAGTTTAACACATGTCATAAATAATTAGTTTATCGATCAGTTTTCCTTTAGTAAAACAACTTCTTGTGATTGTCACTTTGTTTGTTCATACAGGGTAGTTATAGCATGCTATCAAATGAGAAGGGGTCTCTTCAAATCTACAGTAGTTTTTTTTTATCATTTACATTGCAAACATCAACACTGCCGTGGGTTTAAAATCGTTCCTTGAAATTTAATTTGAAATCTCACTTTTCTTTTCTTTTTCTTTTTTTTGATTCTCGTTAGCCTGTTGGATTACCTACGGCTCTTATCTATCAGAATTCTACAATAATCGATTATTATCTTCTTGTTTGGATAAACAATCCAATTTCTTCAAGATTTTCAGGTTTGCGTTCATATAATTTGATTGCATAATCGAATCCAAGATATTTGCACAATTTCCAGTCTATGGCTTTTCCTACTCCTTCACATCCACTTTTATAGTCACCAACGCTAATTTACAACATTTAATTGAGATATAAATCCCAGTCTCCCCTACTTCTCCAGAAATTCCTCATTTGTATCTCTTAAGTTTTCCTTGACATAATTTGTACTGATGCATTTGCTCTGAGCTTTAAATTTAAGAGATTATACTTGTCGTTGTTGGGGACATCAGTTGATATTTTGACAACCATTTCAATAAACAATAAATAAATAGGGTAAATAAACAATCTAATGAATAAATAATGTTTAATTATTTTTAGTGTCAATTCTCAACGACAAAAACAATGTATAAATTCACTCTCATATGTTTAGGTTTTATTTATTTAATTTTAATTTTATTTTATTACAATTCTAATTATCGCTTTTTAAAACAGTAAACATTGCCGAATAGTGAAGGTAGTTGATATAATGGAATATGCATACACCTGTGTTCCCCCTCACTGGAGTGTGATTAGCTGGTGTCCGTCATAAATACCGACGGAGAGTCAGAAAAGTCAAGAGCCTTAGTCTGAGAGCTAAGTCTATAACGACGCCCATTGGACTACGCCATTGATCTACACTTCTTACCTGCGACGACGACGCGTACCAGTCGATTACTGCTACCGTATTCTATTTGGTTATAGTAGCCAAAACCACTTCGCTACTTCGTTCAAATATATCTCTTTCCGGAACATATCAGTAGTTAAAATAAAAGCGGTGTCATGGGAGAACCTGTCACTTTGACAATCCATATTTGGTGGGAGGGACGAAAGTTCATGTTTGTCGAAAAATGAATTTAGTAAATATACAAAGATAGAAAGAAGTGTAAAACGAGGATGTAACTTCTCACCGGACTTATTCAAACTATACAATGAGACAATTATTAAACAATTAAAAGTCCTACTGCGATTTATTATTGGTGACCAGATATTCAGATGACAGTGTTGACAGGAAAAGGAAAATACAGGAATTACTACAGAAAGCATTCACTACTATTGGATGAGAGAAGAAAGGCATAAACATCAGTTGTAAGACAACATGGTATATGGTTGTTTCCAACAAAAAGGAAAATCAACAATCAAGCAAGTACAATAATTTAAATATCTGGAATGTGTCTTAACAGAGGACGAAAATGTGACACCGAAATCCGAAGTCTCATTCGGATAGCCAATGATGCCTTCCAAAAGCTAAACATAATATTAAAAACAGGAAAATCTCATTAAAAACAAAGAAAAGAGTAATGGCCTGTTACGTAATATCGGACCTCCTAAATGGCAGTAAATTCTAGACAATCTCCTCACAAATTAAGAAGAGACTTGAAGCAACGGAAATGTGGTTCTACAGAAGGATGCTGAGAATGCGTCGATAGTTTAGAGAAAATAGAAGCAAAAAGAACATATAATTATCATCAGAAAGAAACAGTAGAAATTTCTCGGGTACATAATGAGCAAAGATTGCTTGAGAAATTGAATACTCACAGGGCATATGGAAGACAAAAGGGACAGAAAAAAAGGGGACATAAAACAACGTATAACCTACCTAACGGGTAAATAGGTGACAGAACAGGGTTTAAGAGAGATAACAAGAAAACAAGATATATTATGAGCTACAACGGACAGGAAATTGGTCAACATCCTGGATAAACACAGTATATAGAATGAGAAGATTAGTGTTTCATGTTGGCACCAGATACCTGGAGATATAAGCAGCGATTCAGTGAAGTAGATCTCCACAAAGTTACGACACTTTATAATCTGGCGCTACATAATCACAAAGAGTTTTACCAAATAACAAAAGCCGCTTCACTTGAACATTTTTAAATAAAAGCAACAACGAAAATGGTTGACACAAGTAAATAAACGTGAAAACAATGATATAACCAAGCTATTAACATTACCTATTACCATAGTAATAACAATGATATAACCAAGCTATTAACATTACCTATTACCATAGTAATAACAATGATATAACCAAGCTATTAACATTACCTATTACCATAGTAATAACAATGATATAACCAAGCTATTAACATTACCTATTACCATAGTAATAACAATGATATAACCAAGCTATTAACATTACCTATTACCATAGACAAAAGGTTTGGAAGGAAATTTTCATCAATATTAGAAATGGCGAAAAAAATAGACAATTTTTTTAAAAAAAATAAGAAAAAAAGATTTTATTAAATTCAACAGACAGTAACAGTTACTATTTGGTCAATAAATTCTGACTGTTTACTGCAGTTAAACGCTTAATTCTACCGTTACAATACTTAGTACCCACGCGAACCCCACACAGTAGTCTTCACATTCTCAACACCCACTTAAATTTCTTATTAATCTAATCTCGATACGTTGGCACAGCTCTAGCAGCACTAACTATTACAGTTACGATCCTAAGGTTCCTATTCTACAGTGGAATATTATATAATCAAAATGGATATTTTAGTTGATATTTATTACTAAATTCTATTGCATTGGAATTCTGTATTCAACAGACGCAAAATATGCAACAGACCCAAGATAAATATTCCTCTGCAAAAGAAATTTATTTCTTTTGATAAAAAAAATAATAGTTGTAAACCCAACTTATCTTTTAACTTTGTTATTTTGCTTCAGTTGTTTTTCTCTTACTTCTGTAGGTGTTTTAAGTAAATTCAAATATAAATAGAACACACGAAGTTAAAATAGGTTTTTTTAATGGTTTCAGCAGATCGACGCTTATTAAATAACTCTGTGAAGAGAAATAATTTCTCCGGATATTAAGGCGACATTTCTCTGCACAAACAGAACAACGATTCTCAAAAGATAGTTACAATATTCAGCAAAAATTGTCGTCCTCATCACCATCAATCTCATGAGAGCTCTAGTATTGATTGATTTGTTTTTACGAATTATCAACCTTTTGAAAGTTGTTTAAAGCCAGAAAATGTTTTAGGTTGTAATAATATTTGAGAGATAATAATAATTTTACTGATACTATGTCCTACTAATTAACCCATAGCTGGGAGGACAAGTGTGACTATTTGATTGCTTATCAAACGTTTTGAGATTATTTAAAGCCAGAAATATTTTTAATTTCATAAGATCTTTTTGGAGACAGTAACAATTTTACTGATACAATTACTACTAATCAACCCATAGCTGGAGGAAAATAGGTGGATTCATACCGTTCCCAAGGTCACTTGCGCGTAAATCAATAGAACGAATTAGTTCATTACACAAACCTCACAGCTTGGATATATATATATATATATATATATATATATATATAATTCATCGAGTCTAGAATAAACCCCACCAGAATGCAGAAAGCGCTGGACGGTGGCCGTTTCGTCATATATTTAGCGAGATAGCGAGAATTGAAACCCGAACAGTTACGATAGGAGGTAAACGCCATACCAACCAATATATATATATATATATATATATATATATATATATATATATATATATATATATATATATATATATATATATATATATATATATATATATATATATATATATATATATATATATATATATATACTAAGCGGTCACCCCTCTAGGTACTGACCTGGCTCGGTGTTGTTTAACTTCGGTGACCTTACAAGAATCGGTGTTTTAGCTCACATGAGAGTTATTTTAGCTGAACACCTGACCATTTCCTTCCACATATCTGAGTTGAAAGCAGATGTATTAATTTATATGTAGCGCGTCTTGGGCAAATGGACCCGGTGGTACTCATACCTCTCCAAGCCAAGCTACATCTGATGTCCAGCAGCTTAAAGGATTACCTTGGTTAAAGACACGTAACCGTTGACTCCATCGAAGTAACCCTCTGCCCTGGCCATTGACTTAAGCCTAGGGACGCTCTCCGCCTAGCGATGCCACATCATCACCGCGCTGGCAGCATACCTTGTGCTAGATCGCCCTTGAGCCTTTGATAGGTTTTGTTTTTAATCCTGCTTGGTGTCGAGCCAATTTCTTACCAGAAAAGCCTCGTGGGTGCACTGGTTTAGTCGCCGATGACCTGACCATGCGGCTGGTAGTACTGACTATGCAGCTGGTAGTACTGACTATGCAGCTGGTAGTACTGACTATGCAGCTGGTAGAGTGTCTTGACATAAACAAAAATGCTGTTGACAAAATTGTACATAATTGGACGGAAGGTGAAGTCGGATCTGTATGGAAACAATCATGCAAGATGGCTACATGGTCTATTGAATATATCAGGAGACTGGTGAATAAAGACAGTAGAAAATTGGCAGCGGATGTTGTGAATAAAAAAAAACAAAACAAAAAAACCTGACAACAAAATTGTTTTACTACAGAAATATGCTAAGAGTACCATGCTCTGACGATGTGGTTAACGTGGAAGATTTAGGTAAAATAAGAGGATGCGTATAATTTGAATTAGAAAGAGTTAAAATTTCTACTAAACATAATGAGAAACGTGGGTTTAGAAAATTTGACACTCACACGACATTTCGAAGGAACGCGTGACAGAGGAAAGCAGCCAGTAACCTATTTAACACGCTTGTTCAAATAGATTGCAGGTAAATGACTAGGTTGGATGGTGTAAATATAAAACTTACTCATACCTACAATGAATAAGGCCTTTTACACAGCCTAGACATTCTAAAGGGACAAAAGCATAGAAAAAAGAACATATATTCTGTATGTTTCAATTAAGCTTAAATGACTGTCGAAAGCTGTAAATGAATTCGAGCTACAAAGCATTTGATGTATGTACAAGATAACAAAATAAAAAGGAATAAATTCTAAGGTTTGTTACATACTGTTATCAGATGAGTCAAAAAGCCAAACTATTTCCGTTTGATGGCATCTAATGGGCTTAGCGCTGTCATGAAAAGCGTTTCGTTTCAACATCGTGGCTAAAATGCCATTGTTGTTGTATGAGTTCTAAAAATACGAGATAGATGCGTTTTATCGATAAAATTAATGAATATCGAATATTACATGAAAATATTAAACGAGAATATATTGTGTTTACCCTTTGGAACTATCAGTGTGTTCTGGGAAGATTACGATTAAAAAATATTCCGCTCATAGGACAACAGATTTACTGAGGAAGCAAAATTCGATTGGCCGACCGCGTTTTTTCTTTCACGTCGTGGGCGATCATGGCTTTCCACATTTTCGTGTCACTAATAGTCCTTAAGAATTTTTTCTTTTCTCTATAACTCATACTCTCTTTTCTGCCGAGCATTTATACAAACTCGTTACGTAGGTAACTCACTTTTTTCTTCTGTCCCTCTTACCATTTTTCTCTGTCAGTGTTAAATTTTCCAAGCCATATTACTTCATTATGTGCCCTTGATATATCAACTGTCTCTTTCTGATGCTAAGTATAAATGTCCTTTTTGTTTCCTTTTTCTCTGTCTCTTCGTCATTGTTCACATATTCCGTTCATGGTATTCTGAACATCCTCCTGTAGAAACATATTTCTGTTGCTTCAAGTCTCTTAAACTGTGCGAAGCTTGTTTAGTATTCACTGCCATATATAGAAGGATCGCTTGCTACATAAGAGACACCACACTTTTCTTTGTTGCTAACACATTTTTCTTTCTATATTTCTGAGATTAGGTATTGTAACTATTTATATTGTTCGAAAATATTCATGACGTTTCGACCGTTGTACGCTCCAGCCTACTTCAAGTGATATACACTGGAAATTCAAACCGAACTCTTTATTTAGTCCACGGGGGTAGATTGTTCTAGTTCAAATTGTCATGTCCTCTCTGGATATCTCAGTTTCGTACAACGACCAAAAGGTCGTGAATATGATGAAATGAGGACAAAAATCGAAACAATGAAAATAGTGTTAAGAGATTCTTTTGTTTCTTAATATTTCACTTAGATTTTAGAAGGCATCTTTCGCTATGCCAATTCCTCTCAGATTTTGTTGTCGCATTTTGTACAAGCTTCATTTTGGCATCTCCAATTTGACATTCGCATGTCGGGTTCTTATTTTCGTTGACAAACATATATTCTCTCTTCATACAATTGATTTTACGTTCTTTAAACTCGCTTTCATTTGTACTTTTGTCGGAGTTCCTGTATTTTCCTTTTTATCATTTGCATATCTCTGTAAAATCTGCACATGTGATATTGTTAAGAATGTAGCCGACAATAAAAAAGGAATTCTTATTTTCTTACAAACACCTCACTGCAAATGCTGAGAAGACACATCCTTGTCTTACACATTTAAACCGAACGCTTGTAGAATCAACTTAAACAGAATGTTGATAAAACACAAACAACCATTAAAGGAATGATTTAATGACTCAAAACCACTTAATAATCCGCTCGTAAATATAGGGACAGTATCATCGTGGAATAATTTTTATAGATTATTATTCATGAAACGTTCTGGAAACCTTTTTTTTTTCGTTAGATTAGAAAAAAAATATTGGTTTTTATGGATTTAGAAAGACACCATGTTCATAATATTGATACAGTGTAAAATCAATAGTTAACCTTTTATTGATTTAGATCTTATTTACGAACGTCAAGTTTAAAACTATTTTCATCATTGATATATGCATATATTTTTATTTTCAGAATTTTTTAACTTTTTAAAATTTAAAAAAATACATTGATTTGGGAATGTTCAAAACAATATAAAAACACGGTAGGGATAATTATTATTAATTCAAAATTATAAATGTAATTTTATTAATTTATATAAATGTTTGATCTTTAAACATTGTTGTCCTGTCTTTAAAAGAAATGGTTTTATGAAAGAAAATGACTGTTTTCGTACTCAAAAGAGTTATGGTGATTTTCAAGGCGTCACTTTGAGTATGCACAAGGCCCGGTGAGGATCAAACTCACTATTTAACCGTAATTGGTTTAACGAGGCAAGCTAAACCATTAAACTATGCCGAAATGCCTCGCAGAAGTGTTATGTCCAGTTAATTCTGTAAACACCCCGAGATCGGTTTTACGACGTGTCGAAGTAATGGACCGTAACCCTCCCTTTAAAATGATAAAACATTCTATTTTTTCGATTCTGACAGGTTTATTTAACCCAGCCTCCCCACTGAGACGAGATGTAACACTAGGTTGGGTTTTTATTGAGGGAAACCGTGCGCGTACACCAGAGTCAGAGAAGAAAATTCTCCAACCAGCGAAATCGTCAGTTGCACTGGCATGGTATGACTACTGCTCCCACTCTCTAGCGCAATGGGTGGGAGGAATTCTTAAGGCGTAGCTTAGATGTGACACAAGGTCGAAAGTGTGAAGCACCAGTGAGGATCGAACACACTATTTAACTGTAATTGATCTGGCGAGGCAAGATTGCTAACCATTAAAGCACATCGAAATGTTTCGATGAACACTGTAAATTCCCAGGAATCCGTTTTACGCAGTGTCAAAATAATGAAGAGAAACCCTTCTTTTAAAATGATAAAGATCAATAATTTTCGATTCTAACAAATGCCAAGCCTTAAGTATATATATATATATATATGTATATATATATATATATATATGATAATATTTTTTGTTTAAAAATATGATTCCTTCGCTACATAAGAGTTCTCATGTTTCAAAAACAAAGTTTTAAAGTTTTTTCTAATTAATTTGTTGTAGTCGTAATTAAAAACTTAACTAAGACTTATAAAAAAGCCCAGAATAACAATATAAATATGGTTGACAGTATCAATAGAACTAGTAAAATGATTACTGAAAAATTACTAATAAGTGATAGAGTTGGCAAACTGGCCGAAAAGGAGTGCTACATCACTTTTAAGGACAACAAACACGATTTTGAGGAAGACCCCACTATCAGAATGATAAACCCTACAAGACCCGACATAGGAAAGATAAGCAAAAAAATCCTGGAAAGGATCACTAGCCAAATTAAAAAAACACCTTGGATTAACACTCTGGATTAACAGCAAAGAAGTCATAAACTGGTTTACCAACATCGACAATAAGCCCGACTGCACCCTAATTCAGTTCGATATTGTCGATTACTACCAGTCAATATCAAAAGACCTCTTCACGACTGCCCTGGAGTTTGCTACAGTATATTCTCACTTAACTAAGGAAGAAACAAACATAATTCTCAGTGCAAAAAAATCTGTCCTCATCCATAATGGGACCAGTGGATTAAAAACACCAATGTCAACTTTGACATCACCATGGGATCTCTAGACTCTGCAGAATCTTCGGACCTTGTCGGTCTATTTATAGTGTACAATCTAACCGCCCACCGTGAACTAGACATTGAGGACATCGGGCTATACAGGGATGACGGGCTCCTGGTAGTGAGGAGTTCCACAGATTTTAAAACAGAGAAAATTAGAAAGATAATTTATAAAGAATTCGGAAAACTAAATTTAAAAACAATAGTCAACACTAAATTAAAAAGAGTAAACTTCCTAGACGTAACCCTAGACTTAACGAACAACGTTCACCTACCTTACAGAAAACCTAATACTAATCCCCTGTATGTACACCCTAAGTCAAACCACTCTCCATCTATAATTAAGCATATACCCGCATCAATAGAGAAAAGAATCAGTATGAACTCAGCAAATAAGGAAATATTCCGACAACACAGTAGTTTTTATAATACAGCCCTGAAAAATAGCGGATACAAAAACGCTGACATAACCTATAGAAACGATAGTACCAATAATAAGAAACACAGGAAAAGAAACATCATCTGGTATACCCATCCATACAACCAAATGGCCAGCACCAAACTAAGCCATAAGTTCCTAGCTTTTATTGAAAAGCACTTTCCCACTAATAGCAAACTTAGCGAGATCTTTAACAAAAACACCTTAAAATTGAGTTACAGCTGCACTGAAAATTTAGAAAGAGTCATAAAAAGACATAATAAGAAAATCCTAGAATAACGCGCATGACAAAACAGGAATAAAACTCATAAACTAAAATTAGATAAAAATAACGAAAAATTATGTGATTGTAGAAACCCTAAAAGCTGCCCGTTGGAAAATAAATGCCTCACAAAATCCGTGGTATACCAATGCACTATCTCATCCATGGAGAGTCCTAACACTGATAGGATATACATAGGCTCAACGAAGAATAATTTTAAAATTAGATGGAGGCAACACAAGAGCTCCTTCAACAATATTCAAAATAGAAATCAGACATCTCTATCCCAATATTTCTGGCTTCTAAAAGAAACGAATAAAACACCAAACGTAAAAAGGAAAACAGTAAATAAAACAAGAACTTGTATAAACTTGGGATGACCCATGCCCTTTATGCCTACACGAAAAACTACACATCATTAAATGTCTAAATAATGAAAAATGATTAAACCATAGGCAGGTGTTAACAGTTTTTTGCCGGCATCAACAACCTTCGCATTAAATAATTAGCATAAAAATATAAAAAAAATCCCATAGCTTAATAAAAGTCTTAAAAGCTTAGCCAAATCATTAAATAGGAAAAACCCTTTCTGTAGTCGTCAAAAAAAACAAAAAAACAAATTGAAATTCAGTGCAATACGGTTTGTATATAAAACACCCACTTGAATAAATAAATAAATAAATAAATAGATAATCAGATGGACAATAATAAAACACAATCCTCCCGATACATAACGACTTGTGGGCGCGCCATAAAAATATCCCTTACTGGAAACCAATTAAAGGATGACCGCAAACATTAGCCTTGAAATAGATAGCCTACCCAAACTTAGCAAAACCTCTCAGATGATGATGAATCTATTGATAAGAATTAACTCTCTGACCACTTAACGAAGAAAAATAGTCTAGCCACTCCCACAATAACGAATGTTGTAACGAACCATGCCTATAAACACACGTAAACCGAGAGATAGCTTATTCCTGAAATTTCGCTTGAAGATGAAACGGGACTAAACACCTGAATTCAACTTAATTTTAATAATTATTTGGATGGTTTCGGCTCTCGTTTTTGAAACATGAGAACTCTTAGGTAGCGAAGGAATCATATTTTTAAACAAAAAATATTATAAAGCTCTACTTCTGTATAGAGCACTGTCTTAAAAATAAAAACAAAAATACTAAAGAACTCCGGATTATGCACCCAACGTGTTCTTTTCTATTTTCTGCATGCCTACGCACTTATATATATATATATATATATAAGGCTTTTATATTGTTTTCAAAACTGAATAGTCTGAGTTCAAAACGCATTCCCGTGACTCGTTGTGTAAAAATATTGAAATAAAATCATCAATACTTAAATCAGTAATAAAAAATAATCTCACTAAATAGGGATCCAAATAACTTCTTTCGCAGTGAGGGTGAAACTTATAATTCAGTCGCAATTGATCTAGCGAGAACTGCTTTCGAAGAAAGCTCACTTTTTATTAAAATAATTGGCGCTTCTATAGATGTTTTGTGGGCGTTGGAGCACACACACTAAGGTGTATGCTTATTTTTCGACTATATACTCATATTTTTCATTACAGAATTTCACTGGTGGAAATAATAAATGCGTAATAATCTCCATTTTAATTACACCATGTTCCGTTAAGATTAATAAAATCTTGGTATAATTGGTTTCGAAGAAAACTCACCTTTTATTAAAATAATTGGCGCCTCTAAAGATGTTTGTGGGCGTTGTAACACACAAACTGTGATTTACTAAACATAGTTTAATTGGAACACAAGGCGAAAAGTATGGAACCCCCCAATGAGCATCAAACTTACAATTCAGTCGCAGTTTATCTAGCGAGACATGCTTACTATCCATTGCATCACGCCGAAGTGCCCCATATATAGAGAGAGTATTACTCTTCAAAATTAAACATAAATTCCCTTGCTTTCTGCCGATGGCCTAGGGGTAAAATATCCGACTGATGTCGAATCAGTTGGTTTCGATCCTGGCTTTAAAGCAACCGGGTGTCTAGTACACTGAGAAGCTGTGTTGTAGCAAAACATTCTAACTGTGGACGATTATATATATATATATGCTCCCGGAAAACTGGTTGAGCTGTCTAGGGAAAGGTTTTAAAACAAAAACAAAAACAAAAAAAAACAGCGTCTCCTAATCTTACTAAGCATTACTCTTCAAGTAAATTGATTTCGTATAGAGAAAAAACGTTAAAATTCCCTTCCTTTCTAGAGGTAACATATCTGACTGCTGTCAAATTAGACGGGTTTCGATCCCGGCTTGAAGCAATGGGATGTCTAGCCACACTGAAGAACTGTGATAAGGCGAAACAGTCTGTCTGTGGATGACTATATATATATATATATATATATATATATATATATATATATATATATATATATATATATATTACTTTAAACTTTATTATAGTGGATATTCCAATTTGAAATAGACGTCGGACACGTAAATAGCGTGTATTATGTCTCCTGATCTGCGCATTCGTGAAATATTAATACAGAAATATTAAAGTTTGCTTTTCGGCAGTGATCGAACCTTTGTTCCTAATTATAGAAGAAACTTCCGTTTAAATTAATAAAAATGTCGCATTAAAATAAATGTATTAATTATATATATATATATTTGAAAAATAGGGAGATAAACCAATCACGCTACCTTGGTTTCAACCTTTAGATATCCTCAGGTGATATAGGTCAAATAATTTCCTAACGCTTTATTAGTAATATATGAAAGCACCTCATGAAATCTAATGGATTAGGAGAAGAAAGATAAGTATATTGAAATTGCATTGGAAAGAGAGTGAATAAAATATACAAACTTTCATCCGGCTTCGTACGAACCAAAAAGTACTTTTTAGTGTTTCAGTTCTTTCATTTAGTAGATTTTTTGAGTATGGAAATGCTATTATAGCTAATTTTTCCTCCTGGAACAGTTTGCAGATATCACTATGACTACTGTAATTTTAGGTTCATAATATTGTCCAGTTTGCAAGCGGGTATTTGTTACTTTTTTCTTTTAATTCACACACGTGGTTGGCTAGTCTGGTACAATTCCTAAGGTTTTCTAGCCTGAATGAAGAACTGTGATTCTACCATCTCTTTTTGAAGCTGCCTTCAGTACACCACAGTATATATTCTCTGTCCATTTATATATTTAACTTCTGATACACACACATATATATATATACATAGTGTGTGTGTGTATATATATATATATATATATATATATATATATATAATTGGTCTATTAGTATTTGAAGCATCGATATACAGAGACTGGGTGGACATAGGAATCAAGATCAAGACTGTATAACGAATCTCAGTTTCACGCCTCAAACTATCTTCAGACCATGTGTCATTAATTATATACGGACTCTATATATTTTGCGGCTGGGAGATATCGGACCTTCTCAGTTTATAGTCGTGACCTTAAATGTCTTTACTTTGATTACATTCTATGCGATCTTCAGATTATGGAAACGACTAATTACCCAATTACTATTCAACTGCTGGCCAAATGTCAAAAGATCGCAATACGGAATTATATCGTTATGATTTTAAAACTTTTTCTTACTGTAGTATGCGTTGAGAAAATTAATCGGTCGAGCGAAATTTCCTCATTCGGAATCGTTTGAAATTTTATGGTAAAAGAACAATAACGAAGCAAAATCTCTTTGACTCCTGTTTCCACTGACAACTGTGTCTGGAGGGTAGCTTTATAGTCGCCATCTTAATTATGTCTAAGTCATCCCCACGGATACTTAGATAACGTGACTAGATTACATACTCTGATTTCATTCGGCTACCTCTAGAATTGACATGTTATTTTAAACACATTATTTTACATTTGCGTGACCACACTGTTGACGATATTAAAAGTGAAAAAATATCAGTACAGTGAGATATTGTGTCCAAGTAATCGATACAAAGTGATAAGTATATTTCCAGTGAAGATTCAAAGGCTAAAAACCGGGTGAATCGAAGCAATATCTGTGTTTATATAAGCCTGCAAGAGATGTAGTAATTGATGCGAGAGTCAGCGTTGCTAGTTGTTGTACAAACAGAAAAGCATTTTGGAATAAAATTAATCAGATCACTCGAAGACGAATCACTGTTGAATATCATCGATCCTTGCTTCTGCAATGCGAAATAATTCCAACAAATAATTGATTTCTTAAATTCCCTCTCGTTTTTTTTTTTTTCATTACTAAATTTCAAACATTCCAGCATCGAGTCAAGAATGACAGTCGAATGAATAAATTATTAAAAAGAGGTGAAGTAAATATTTTTGCAAGATTAAAAAAATGACGACATGTTTGTGCAGAGCGGATTGTGAGAGATTTAAAATTTTGAACCCCAGACGATTAATTTTTTTCAGGAAGGAAAATGAATAAATCGAAAACCAGTTTGATAACAGAATTTGTCATATAACAGCAAGTCGGAACAAAAATAAATTTTATGTAGAATGAGTTCTTGTTCTTCTTCCTTTTCTTCTCTTTGTTGTTGCTCTTCTTCTTTTTTTCTTCTTCTTCTTTCTTCTTCTTCTTCTTCATCTATTTTCTTCTTCTTTTTTCTTCTTTTTCCTCTTCTTCTTCTTTCTTATTCTACTTTTTTCTTCTTCTTCTTCTTCTTTTTTCTTCTTCTTCTTCTTCTTCTTTTTTCTTCTTCTTTTTTCTTCTTCTTCTTCTTCTTCTTCTTCTTTCTTCTTCTTTTTTCTTCTTCATTTTTCCTCTCCTTCTTTTTTCTTCTGTTTTCTTCTTCTTCTATTTCTTCTTCTTCTTTCTTCTTCTTCTTCTTCTTCTTCTTTTTCTTCTTTTTCTTTTTTCATCTTTTTTCTTCTTTTATTTTCTTCTTCTACTTCTATTTTCTTCTTCTTTTTCTTCTTTTTTCTTCTTCTTTCTTCTTCTTCTTCTTTTTCTTCTTTTTTCTTCTTCTTTTTTCTCTTCTTCTTTTTTCTTCTTTTTCTTATTCTTTTATCTTCTTCTTTTTCTTCTTTTTTCTTCTCCTCTTCTTCATCTTCTTCTTTTTTCCTCTTCTTCTTCTTTCTTCTTCTTCTTCTTCTTCTTCTTCTTCTTCTTCTTCTTCTAAATACTTCATTTTGTTTCTGTAAGAGATATTTTGTTATTCCAGCGTAAATTCGGATTTCTGTGTCACATTTTCCGTCTGGAATGATATTAACCAGAGAGTTAAATTTCCGCCCCAGGTTCATATTGACGTTTCTGTCTTTCTTAATAACGAACAAAGTCTTTTCTTCTCCTTTTCTTTTACTACGTTGTTTACGAAGATCTGCCAGTCCTTCTTTCTGAATCTATAATCAACTAAGTATCAGCTGCCTAGAAACAGTAGTAATCAAACTTAAATTATCGTAATTCATAAACAGTGATAGCTGCAATAGTGAAGAAATGTAAATATATAGCCAGATAGATCAAGAGAAGACTTGGAGATAAATAAATAGACAGAGACAAATAATTCAAATAAAGAACCGACAAATATATATATATATATATATATATATATATATATATATATATATATATATATGTATGTGTGTGTGTGTTTATCTGTGTGTGTCTGTGCGTGAAAAGTGTATATATATATATATATATATATATATATATATATATATATATATATATATATATATATATATATATATGTAATTATTTATATATTATATGCGCGGTACCTATTAGAAAGCGCTCAATATCAGAGATAGAGCTAACATATTTGGTTGGAATGATGTGAGTTTGTGACCCTGGGTCACAAAACTCACATCAATCCAACCAAATATATATATATATATATATATATATATATATATATATATATATATATGAACATTTCTCAGAGTTAACCTGTACAAAAGACAATGTTTATAAATATAAATGACAATAGGAAAACTGTAGTTATTACTGACGCGTTTCCTCCAATGAGGACTTTATCAAAGCAAAAAACGAAATGAATTTAATTAAAGAACGTAACTAATAATAACCAAATAATGACAATATTCTCCACACGTGACAATATCTGACGTTATTTTCAGTTAACAATATAAAAATAGCGTTCTCTGCATTCCTGCAGTTGCTAAGAACATTCTGTTTTTTGTTATTATTAGTTACTTTCTTTTTCTTCTCTTTCTCCTCTTCCTTCTTCTTCTTCTTTACACCCTCCTCCACATTTTCTATTACACACAACGTCGTGCGATTGTTTATGCTCTTTTTAAATAATATAGCATTAGTTTTTTTTAAAATGACGTATTTTAAGATATATGTATGTATGTATGTATTTTTAGAGATAGATATTAACAGACTTATACTACTGATATATGAGATTAGTGTAGGTTAACAGAAACAGGACATTAATGTCTACAGTGTCTTAAAATTCCAATATGTCTTTTCGTTTCCAGGAAAAGAGGAGTCTGACCTTTGATATTAAAACTAAAAACGTCATGATGAAGAACTACTAAAATTTCCGATAGTGCATGAAAGAAAATGTTATCGATTGTTCGTAATCATTGATGAGGTTACCGTATCCTTGGCCCAAGGAAAACGTCTTTGTCTAAAAATTAAAAGCAAACATCTACAAGTAAAAAAATACAGAACAAACATATATACAAAACCACATAGAATAAAACTTGCACAAGGTCACAAATTTAAATTGATTTATTTACATGTTTCTTCATTTGACGTATTCAGTCAGTCAGTTAAGTTGATTTTTTTTAATTTATTTCATAGCATGAATTGCTAGAAGAAATTAAAGACATTAACACAAGGCAGGATCAAAAAGTTCGAAACCTTCATGTAGAGACACTGAAAATAAATTTAAATTGAAATAAAACATTATTTATAAAAATAATAAATGTAAAATAATAAAGTTCATAATAAAAGACAGGATTAAATATAATGGAACGTTTGTATTAGGTTGGTGCAAAAATAATGTCGTTTTCTCACATATGTTACTGTGTGAGAAAACGACATTATTTTTGCACCAACCTAATACATAAGATTCCGTATCTTTTGCCTGCCCTATTAAATAATAGCCCTCTTTTCAGGACTTCGGTAATCACGACTCTCCATAATTTCCTATCCTTTTCATCTCTAAGCTACGTGTGTCTCTTCACTGTAACAGTCAACCCATGTTCAGTTATCCATTTGCACGAACTCGTTAGGTATATTATTCGCTTTTTCCACTGCCTCTCTTGCCTTTAGTAAGTACTGGGTGTCAATTTCTCCGAGCACCAGTTCCTCGTTATGTATACAACTTCCTCGTTGCTCACATGCTCCGTTCATGTTATTTCCAATATTTTTCTGCAGAAAAATATTGACTGCCATAATATCTTGGCTGCCATAATAAAATAAAATAAATATATGTTGAAATAATTTACTGATATATTTACAATGCTGTTTAAAAGCATTATGAAAAAAAAATCTCAAAGAATTAGAAAGAAAACACTTATAAAAGAGTTAAAGGTAAGCAGAATGGAAAAGTATAGAATCATAAAAAAAGTGTTGAAGCCACAACCACTGGAAAAAATATATAAAAGAATTAAATTTTCGGATATTACAAAATAAATGATGCACTTTTTTAACGTTTTTTTTTTTTTTTTTTTTTTTTTGTCAAGAATTAATCGATAATTTTTGTTTTTATATTTGTCTTCGAATGATAGTGTGAAATCTGATATTTGATTATTTTTTTTTTTTAATTTTCTTTTACTGTTCATAAAAGCAATGTCTTTTCAGGAAATATTCGGTTACCCGTAACTGAGGCTAGATACGCGAGTGCAACTGAACGTATAAGCGACATTTTGTGGGGGCATTTTTTTCTGTCTATTTTTAACAAATTAAAGATTTATTCGTAAAACCAGAAAAATATGACATCTAAAAAAGCTAAAATTACTAAAAATACAATTTTAAGAGAATAGAAAAAAAAATCTGTTGCAAATTGTAAAAAATGCCTAAGGCTTGTGAAATGCGTTGATTGGATAATTCGTTCAAATAATTTTTTTCCTCTTCCCTTGGTTCAATTATTTTTTTTTTTATTTTATTCAATCTAATCATTACTTTCTTATTTTTAGACTTAGGAACCTCAGGATTGCCTCCAGTTGAAAGATATGTGAACATAATATTTCAGATCATAAATTGATCAGTTACTTCAGGCTTTTTTTTTCCCGAGTGGAAAAGAAAAAAAAAACTATTTAAGCGAACTGTCAAGTATGCATTTGGGTGTACTCGTAAGTTCGCTTGTGAGGTTATTTATTAAGACGAGCAGAAGGCTACAGTAGTGAGGCTATTGTTTCACAACGATTTGCCTTTCGCTACTGGGAAGGCGATTTGAGCGTACGACACTTATTGTTAGTGCCTCAAAACTATAACTTAACACAAGTGACCCTTGTAACTGAAACAGTGTTTTTAATT
>OZ010572.1:102786413-102796413 GCA_963932145.1 Acanthosepion lycidas
CTATTGCAATAGCTATTAAATACAGTGGTGTAGTAGGAGCCTTTCTGAATTCAGAACTAGCCGCAGTGATTGAAAGAAGGAATTCAAAATGCAGTTATGCACAAGAGGTTTAAGCCAAGGTCGAAAGCCAACGACTTGTATACCGTGAATTCTGGAAAATCTCTAACCAAATTCTAAATAGAGTCAAAGTGTCAGTGCTTACAATCATAAATGGCCCGAAGTTATCTCCCCCTGATTAGATAAATCAGAGATCCCTTCCCCACTCTCACCGAGCATAAATTTGGTAATAATTCTATCACAGCCCGAGAAATACGAAGACTTATCGAAAGCCTTGACTAAGTAGGCTGCCGATCCAGATAAAATCCCAGAATATTAAACTTGAGTTATCTTCACTCCTAGAAAAAGTGTTCAGACGCTGTCTAAATACTTTCCAATGCTATGGAAGGTGTCAAGCGTATGACCGGTTTTCAAAATGTGCGTGAGGAGCCATCCCTGTCTCCATATCAACCTCTCAGTCTCCTCAGTGCCACGTTGAGGCGATAATGCAATAAGTCGTCGGTAACCTCTTGAACAACAAACAATACGGATTTCGATATGCTCGGTCCACTGTTGATATTCTGTAATTAATTCCAGAACCAGCGAGATATTATATAATAGACACGTCACGAGCCCTTTGATTAGATGTGGCATAGTGGGGGAGTAAGTTATTCCGCAAACTTTCCAGGTTCCAGGAAGGGATTTCTCAATTATCAAGTCGTTTCTATGGGGTTATGAAGATAGTTTAGTTAATGACAGCTCCTCCGAGAAACATGATATCAATGCAGGCACCCACCCCCCAAGGTTCGCTTTTGGGACAAACCCGCTTCCTGTTTTATATTATGTCTGAGAGAATACTCCGATCTCTTGGGAATAGCTACGCTGATGCTACAACGTTATATGGATGCACCTCCGAAAATCTATGTGACCAGAGTGAAAGTACCGCCCCGCAGCTGGTAATATATAATTTTAAAAAAAATAGATAGCAAGTTTTTAATTAAATAATATTAGCTGCGAGGCCTCACTTTACTGAATGATTGTCTTATTGCCTCTTTCGCCTTCTAATGAATGCGTGAATAACATTTACCAACATTTCGTGTCCCCCTCAAATTTTGAGTTGTGAGTAACAGTAAAATGCAAGTACAGTTTTCTCTTTTTATATTTTATATTTTCTCTGTAGTTTGTGTAAATTTTATATACCTACATCGAGCAATTTGTTTGTAGTGTCTGTGCCCTCTGACTTTTTTAAACCATGAAGTTAAAAAGGATAAGGTTATTTACTGTAGATTTAAATTTCACGATGTAAACATCAAGGGAGGTAACTAAGTGTTGAAATGTCAATATATTTATTTTAAGAACTATTAGTTAAAACTTGGATATTTTCAACTATCAACTGTAAACATTTTAAGTCGTTTGTGTAGTATTCATAATTAATTTAATTAAGGATTGGTTTCAATTTTTTAATATAGATAGCTACAAGAATTCTTAGTTTATGTTTATTGTTTACGTGAAATCAGATATATTTTTAATAAGAATTTTCCTAAATTGCAAATGTTAACTGGCAGGCTGTTGTAAATGTTGTGACATGTTTGATGCATCATTCAAATGAAAACTCACCCCACGAGACAAATTTAAATTTATATACAATGTCGGTTTTCTGCAACACGATAGTTAGTCGAGAGAAGCCATTAGAATTATTAAACTGGTTATGTTTAATTTGGTGTAGTATATAATTAAGTTTACTTATTTACTAGGTTCTGTGGTGGATATATTAATTAATTGTTAGCTTTTTAGAATATTTTCATCTTGTTTATAATTAGAATGTATTTGATAGCGATGTAAAAGATTAATATGTCTAGGGTTAATTGAAGAATTATTATATTCTATCTGCTTCGTATTAATATTTCTAATGCAATGTTTTATTTATTCATCAACAATATAAATAGGGAAATTAATAAGCGTTTGTTTTAGATTTTTACTTCACTGAAGAAAATATGATTTGTGGATGAATTAACTTTTGTACGGTTTATTTGTTGTTGTTGTTGCTTTATAATTTCTATTTTATAGTAATTAAGACATTCGTGCTTATAGTTAAGCGTACACGAATTTATGTTAGTAGGTTTCTTATATGGGGAGATAGTGAATTTAGTATTATTAATATTGATCAATATATCTTGAAAATATATTGTAAGTTCCTATGTAAATTTAAGGACATGATTATTTTGTAATTGTCTTTGAAGTTGATATATTTCATCCATATTCTTGACTAAGATAAGGATATCTTAGATAGATAGAAGGTTTCCTTTTAAATTGTTAAATATATTATTTTCAGGACTAGACATATAGAAATTTCTAAAAGTTTGGCCCTGAACTGAACCTATAGAGACACCATCTCGTTGTATGTATATATTATTTTTGTGATCGCAGAATGGGACTTCAGTAGTGCAAGTTAACAGTAGTTTACGTAATATATTATGTCTAGTTGTAAATGAGAGATGGTAGAGATGGATTCTTGTATATATTTCATATAATAATACTCAATATTTCACTAACAGGGACATTAGTGAATACATTTTCAACGTCAAGTGTGTCTATGGATTCATTATTAGGTTTTTTAATTTTTTAGAATTTGAATTATTTTTTTTTTAAGCGTTTCACCCCAAGCAAGGCGGGAAGCCACTAGGACGCAAGGGGTTACAGAAAATTTGGAGCAAGATCAGATAGGAGTGATAGAAGAAAGGATGAGGAGAAGGATAGTGGATAGATCAAGGCAACTGGAGATGTCGATTGACATTACATTTGAATAGCTGGTGATTATAGCTCTCAGGGAAACAGGAATAGGGAAGGGAGTTCCACAGGCGAGAGGTGCGAGACATGAAGCTATTAGAATAGAAGAGACGGCTACATTTAGAAGTTTCGACTGTGAAAGGGTGAGAGCGAGATGTCAGCCTCGTAGTGCGCTTGAACTCATGAAGTCTGGGAACCAGCGAATGCAGCTCCTCGGAGTAATTGCCATGAAAGTATTTGTAAAAAAGACAGAGAGAGGCGACGGCGCGTCTGTGAGAGAGTGACTGTAGACGAGATGCCAGAACAGAGCCAATTATATTGCATATCCACCTCTGGATTTTATCAAGAACCCCGAGGCAAACAGAAGGGGCTCTAGACCATATATGGCAGCAATAGACCATGCAAGGGCGAATTTTTCATTTGTAGATCTGGAGGATCGATTCCGGGGAGAAAAATTTCCTGGCGCGGCACCGGGAGCCAACTTTCCTTGCGGTGGACCAAGCAATTGACTCAATGTATTTGTTCCATATCAGGTCAGCAGTCAACATGAGACCGAGCAACCGCAGAGAGGTGCCCTCGAGAAGTTGAGCGTCAGACATTCTAATGGAGGGCAGGGAAGGGTCTCTGTGGTTATTACTTCATGAGTTGATTTTATGCTATATTTACTGGAAATGTATGGTGTGATAATTTGGTTAACAATTTCTGTTAATTGATACACAGGAGTGGAAATTTGTGATATAATAAGACGCAGAGGGCAGTTATGTTTTTGTGTTTTTACAGAACCATATATGTAACCAGGCTTATAATCGCCTACTACACATGGATGCGTTTATATTCCCAGTCTCACACTGTTCATATATGTTTATGTTTGTGCGAGCTCCAGTGAGTGGGTGTCCGTGTATGCGTGTTTGCGTACGTCAATGAATGAACCTGCGTATGTATGTTTGTGTACGTATGAGTGGCGTTTCGAGGACAATTTTCCTCCTACTACCATAAAAAACACCGATATACGCAACCATATATAAACCCAAAATTTAAAAATTAATCAGTTTGTCTGACGATCGCAAATAGCGTGAAGCTCAGGATCACAAACTCACACCAAGCCAACTAAATATGTTAGCTCTATTACTGATATTGGGCGCTTTCCAATAGGCACTGCGCATAAATATATACAAAAAATTGCATATATATATATATATATATATATATATATATATATATATATATATATATATATATATATACATATATATATATATGTAGTTAAATTCCCAGATCTGTGGATAAGACAGATTGGTATAAAATGACAATTAGAAAACAAATCTTAGATTTTGCCGACATGTTTCGTCTTCTGACTTTTTCAAGGAAAAAATGAAATCGAAATGTTTTAGTTGTTATAGTTACATTAAAAAATCCAAATTTAGAAGCGTCTATCTTTTTAAATTTGGATTTTTTAATGTAACTATAACAACAAAAACATTTCGATTTCATTTTTGCCTTGAAGAAGTTGAAGTCGTCATGTTTGCCTTGAAAAAGTCGAAGTCGTCATTACTTATTATATCAAGTTACTAAAGTTTTGTACGTCGAACCTATTTTAGGACCGACTTAGTACAAATACAAGCCTCCACTGTGAAACCACTCCATAACAGAAGCCATTACTTCTCCCCATATTTTGAGTTAATTCATAAAACTTTTAATATTTAATCATTATTATCTCCACTGTAAAAATATTGCCTGGCATTAAATAACCTGCAAAGGGTTGATAAGCCGTAGAAAAGTAATGAAGGAATCAATCTAACGGTTATTGGATAGTAAGGAACGGTTATATTTTAAATTATTCTAAAGGCGACTTATCAGAAAAAACATATGAAGCAAGATTCATTGATTAGGATCGCTGAAAAGTAAAAATACACACGTTTTATTGTATTTTTTTATTCGTTTATTTTGTATATTTTTTTTAGGTATAAATTGAATTTACATGCAAGTTCTTCCAACATTTCGCCATTCTTGCAAGATCATCTATTATAACAATTCGCGGTATATAATAACAAAAGTGATGAAAACATGAACAAAAATTAAGGGAAAAGATAATCGGCTTTATTATGTACCCAAAACTATAAAGCAAATTGAACATTAAGCGTTTCCTGGCAACTCTTGCTTGTGTATAGTTACATCAACCTAAACATCACATTATACTGATGAAGTCGCAAAGGACGAAAAGAGTCACACGAAAATTGCTTTCCACTTTTATACATACATATCTATATATATATAATATATATATATATATATATATATATATATATATATATATATATATATATATATATATATATATAGGGTGCGATGAATACATTTTCGTCTAAATTATGCAAAAATGAAAATGACACTCGCATGTCATTTTAACAGATATATTTACCATAATTACACAAAAATATCTTCAAATACTAAAGAGCAAACTTATTCAATAAAATCGCCATTGGCTTCAATCACGGCCTCCGGATAACTTCAGAATCTCCTGCAACTCTTCCGGGCGATCTCCATGTTTAAGTTGGTGAATTCTCCGATAATTCTTGCCTTCAGTTCAACTTTATTGTTACAAGGAGTTTTGTTGGTCTCTCGCTCAACATCACCCCACACATAATAATCAAGGGGGTTGCAGTCTGGAGAATTAGGTGGCCAGAATTAAGGGATTATCGGATCGTAGAAATTGCCTGATAGCCATTACTGGGTTCTCCTGCTTGTGTGGTTGTGAGTCCTGTTGCCAGACATAGGGTCTTTCAGAAGCCACCCTCTTGACGCAGGGCAGCACTAACTCCTAAAAGCACCTGATGTAGACCTCCGTTTTGAGCCTGGGGCCCTGTGGAAAGATGAATAGAGTTATAACATCGCCATTACTAGTGGGAATTCCCAAAATCTTCGCAATTACTGTCAGACTCATCCAACCTAACTCTTTCCGAATATTCTGCGCTGACTAACACCTAAACAATCTAAAATGTCCGTATAGTAGCTCCCTGCGCGAATGGCAAGTAGCATAGTATACCGGTTCAAAATTTATGGTGGAGTGTATTGCGGCATAGTACACTTTCCCGCCACAGATTACGCCCAATTGACCTTACCATACTGTGGAGTCGACAAAATAAAACCAAACTACGCGCATCATGTGTGAAATTAAAAAAATATAAATGTCGACAATTTACCCATCGCACTATGTGTGCGCGTATATATATATATATATATATATATGTGTGTGTGTGTGAGTGTGCGCGTATATATATATATATATATATATGTGTGTGTGTGTGTGTGTGCGCGTATATATATATATATATATATATATATATATATATATATATACAAAATAAATAACCTATGTTGATGCACAAATCGGAGTTTCACGATGTCTGCAATTTTTCTGTTTTCTCTCCCTCTTTCTCTGTGTGTGTGTATATATATATATATATATATATATATATATAGATAGATAGATAGATAGATAGATACAGCTAGTGAGCCAGACAAACCTACCTAGGTTTCACCTAAACGGATCGTCAGGGAAAGTATGGCTCTACGATTGTATTGAGCTCTTTTGTTAGCTAGTTGTCTACTCGTATCGTTTTTTTTCTTTGGGTTTCAGACCTGCATCTGTGCGATTTGTTCGACAGTAGTTCATGTTTGTAGCTCTTTCTTTTTTTAAAACCTTTTTTCCCTCGAGATTGATTTGATTATTTGCAAATCAAAAATTCGAGTGTTTTTCGAAACGAGTCTAGTTATCTATGTATATATATATATATATATATATATATATATATATATATATATATATATATATATATATGAATGTATATATATGCAGAGATAGAAAACAAGGAGTGGGGGAGAGGGAACATAAATTGTCATAATATTTGCTAACATGCCTACATTTCTTTCAAGGACATATTTATTTTATTTTCATAGTCAAGACTCCCGTAACCCATGGAAGACATATGTACAACACATTTACTGCGGTCATCTTAGTGGTGGTATGTTTCTATTATAAATCCCATCCTTTTTAAAGCTTATTTTGAATTCCTAGTGTTTCTTCTTCTAGACTGACCGCTACATAATTCTAGAAAACGTCCTTGGCTAATTTACCCACAGTTCGGTGGCGGTGGTAAAACGGATTTAGACATTTCATAAAGACATTCCTGGGATAGCGTCGGCTGGAATTTGAACTCGATTCACTAGTTCCACTTTCCGCACTGATGTCTGTTACGCAACCCGCACAATCATTTGTTTCACATATGATATTGAACCTTCTCACTCGCTCACTCACTCACTAATATCAATCCCATGTAAATAGATATTTAACTGATTACTCTAAAGGCTCCAAGCTTTACGCTGACAGTTACTGAGTCGATACGCATAAACATAATTTTTTAAGCAGTTACTCATATCTGCTTTGTGAATACTACGTCACTTATTTAATGCCTACGTCACTTCCGGTAAAAAAAAAAGATGTCGGTCAGGCGAGTAGTTACTGACTCGGAATTAAATCTAGACGCCATTGTTCATATAATGGGAAAGGCAGGGAGAATCAAAAGAAAGTAAAAGTGGGAGGAAAACAATTCATTGATTTTTGTTTTTAGCTTTCTGTCTTTTCTGTAGAGACTTTTGTGTTTCTAAAGTTGTCTTTGTGTTCTTCAAATATTTTTTTTCGTCTGGTGGAAAATGACAATATACAAATAAAAGAAAAAGCAGAAAGAAATATATCAAAATGCATCAATAAAATAAACAGAAAGCAGCTGGTTTTACTTTTCTTGTTTACTTTTTGGCGAGTAAAGATAATCATTGGTTGATTGGCTAGACGAATTGTCGGTAAAAAGTGTTACCAATAAGGCGCACATTTAATAATAGCAGACCTGTAGTCGTTCGAATTGTTGATATCCAGTGAATAAAGAGAACAAGGCATTGTCTACAACTACAAATACATTTTAAGTGGAACTGTAAAGTGACTGCAGAACGACAAGCAAAGTAGGTTAATGAACCCGATTAGAATAGAATGGCGTCAAACGTTTATAGCAGTAACAGACGCTTATAAAAAAATGCTTATTCAGGGCTTGTCTTCTCTACAAAGTACAATAATTTAATTGATCGACAGAAGTGGAAAAAGGATGCAAACTGATCTCCTACGAAAACGTTGTTAACAAACAATACAGAAAGAGGCACTTTGGGGGAAAAAATTACTAGTATTAGTAAAACGTAATATATATATATATATATATATATATATATATATATATATATATATATATATATATATATATGAAAATTTCTAAGAGTTAACCTGTAGAAAAGACAATATTTATAAATATAAATGACAATAGGAAAACTGTAGTTATTGCTGACGCGTTTCCACATTGGACGAAACGCGCCAGCAATAACTACAGTTTTCTTATTGTCATATATATATATATATATATATATATATATATATATATACTGTATATTTCGAAGTAAAAGGCGACCTTTACATAAGACGAGGTAAAGAATATAGCAAATTTTCATGAATTTATCCTGTACTTGTAGTGTAAGACGACTGCTTATTGATTATATGAAGATAATATTGTAATTGTTGTTACTAACTCATAAGAAATTCAAAATAAATGAAAAAAAAAAACGATTCTATATCATATTGTTCATACACGCATACGCTAAAAACGAAACCATTCTTTTACTTACGTTTCATCACGTGATCACTTGCGAATACTGAATCTTCTTCTGCATTTAAAAGTTAATCATCCTGGTGTAATAATGGCCATTTACATATACTTCGACAATAACAAAATACCTCTAATTTAAGATAATAGTACATTGCATTGCTGTGAATGCCCACGTATCTCGAATTTAACATTTTCTCAGCTGAGCTTGCATGGATACAAGTTGATTTCATTGATATGGAATTATTTGTCGTACAGACAATTTATTATGAAATTGTTTTATTACTTTTATTAAAAATTTATTTGAGAATGAGAATCTTGTACATTATTGGTTATCGCACCGAGGTCAAGTTTGGTTTACCGGCAAATGTCACTCAGAATTTAAGGATTTGTTTTTTTATAAATTACCCTGAATGTTTGATTTTGGATATTTAACGGTCGTCTTATACGCGGAAATATACCGTATATATATATATATATATATATATATATATATATATATATATATATATATATATATATATATATATTATAGATACAAATATTTAAGTAAATACTCTGTTTATAATAAACAGTATTAAACAACATTTACCGGCCTGAATGTCCGAGAAATCTTCACAGAAAATATTCGTCCTCCGACAGGATTCGAACCTGTATGCTATACAGAAACCATCATTTAGCTTGACGTGCCTTAACCGATCTGTCCACAGAGGAGCGTTCGGTTAGAGCTAGGTCGAATTTACTGTATTTTTGAACATCTATGAATCTCTCACGTACATTCATATCTGCTCATGGCATGTCAAATGTAAATAAATGACGTCACACATTAAGAAATGGACAAAGTCTGACAATTATTTTAAGAGATTTTTATGTTTATAATTATTTTTATAGATACAAATTTTTAAGTAAATGCTATGTTTATAATAAACAGTATTCAAAACCTTTAGCGGCCTGAATATACGAGAAATTTACTCTTAAATATTTGTATCTATAAAAAGAATTTATAAACTTAAAAATGTCTTAAAATAATTTGCTGGACTTTCTTAATATATATATATATATATATATATATATATATATATATATATATATATATATATATATGATGAATAAATTCACGTGTTATGTATTGGCAACATAGGGATATGAACACCTGGTTAAAAAAGAAAAGATGGGATCACTCAGATAGAAACGCAAAGCACAAGTGCCAACGAACAACACACACAGACTGAAAGTTTAAAAACAATTTTATATAACAAAACAACTGAATAGGGATATAATTTAAGATAACAGACCTAAGATCAACAGGCGGTACTTATCAGATACTTTATATTACTCCGATTATCTATGAATCATGAGCTTGCAGGTTGAAGTGTTCATAACAGATAAGTTTTTTTTAGAGAGTCTGAATGGAAATCGGTAATTATTCCTTCTGCAATATAAGCTGGGAGATTCCTGAATGGTACTTCTATTTCGTT
>OZ010572.1:102801413-102896413 GCA_963932145.1 Acanthosepion lycidas
CTGTTGATTCTGGCGCTATCGTCATTGTACGGTATTATGTTGGTATTATGAGCATTAATAATCTTGGCCATGTAATTAGAGCACCTATAACTAAACTTTAAATTGTTTTTGTTAAACAATTTATGGAGCAACTTGTCGCCAGAAAAGTACTTATCTATTAAACTTATGAATACACAGGCGATATTCGTTTTTACTGTCTTGTTGGGTGGTGTGTTGAATAAAGTAATTTTCCTGCCTCAGCTTCACTATTATTATAGTTACCACCATCATTATTATCTTGCTTGCATTATTTCCTTATGTCGGGTCTTGGCTTCATCGAAAATAATTTCATTGGCTAAGTTTCTGAATAGACAATTTTATACTGATGTTTTAATAGGGTGGTTTGAAATTTTGTTAATATATGCAATTTTGTACCCACGCTGTTTTTGTAGGGTCAATACGTTAATTTGTTTATATCGAAGGACACATCGAGCCATCATTCCTATTATCAGCTTCATTCATATGAAAAATACTGGAGCAGTGTTGCGAACCGCAATTACTTGAATTCCCCTGAAAGCGACCAGTTACTAAAAAAATATAAAGACGATGAAATGGTTTAATTCATGCGCTTGAAACGTGACATCATCAATAATGTTGATTTCAAGCTAAATTCTAAATCAACGATCTGCAATGAAAGCTTTGTGTTTATTGATAATAATTAATAATTCATTCCATACTGTGCGCTAAGTATAATTATTTTTTAGTCTCGTTAAGGCTTCTGAAATACAGTCAATTCGCACTGACGATATAGGTTCCCGTTTGATCCACGAAGGCAAACAGCGTACTTCGATGGGGGACTACTTCGGAACACTTGGGACTGTAAAGAGTAGTACGAGTCATATAATCATCATGGTCGAATCGATTACATTCACTCACATGCTAATACCCTTTGGAAAGGTATGAATCCTCTTCTTCTCCCCCAGCTATGGGTAAATAGCAGGAAAAACCGGATTCTATAGCCTTGGATAGCAACTGTTCTACCGCAGAAGAAAATGACAACCTACTGCGGGGAAAAAATCTGTCTCGTCAGTCATGTATCGGAAGATACATGATCGCCTAAACGTGTATCACATATGGCACATAACTGACTAACTAATCATCATATAATCTTAATGAATATTCTTTAAATTCCAGTCAAAGGAATTGGAGATCGAGTCGACATCGGTACATTGCAATCGAAGCAAACAGAAATCGAGTCGAATACGTTATTTTCCACTCAAAGAGTCAGTCGAGTTCGTTATATTCGCGTCAAACGAATAGGAGATCCTCTCCAATTCCAGACGATTTCATTACATTCACCTACGTGTAAATACTCTTGTGAATGGTATGAATCCATCTCTTCTCCACCACCCTACTATGAGTAAATAGAGGGCTGACATGGCCGTATAGCCTTGAATGGCAACTCTTGGTTCAAAACTGCCTGATATAGGTTAAATACCCTCACCAACCAAGGAGGTAAGTACAGCTACAATGAAAACATGCTCAATTAGGAATGGCTTCCGCCAAAAGAAGTGGGAAGGTCCTGAATTTGGATTTAGATTGTTGATGTAAAGTGCGATATTACGTATATTCGGCTTGCTTGTTTGTTAATTATAGAATATATATCATAATTTAGTTCTTAGGATACCGCTGGAAACTTTTGCATACCATTAATATTTTAAGAATCTACTAATCATAGCATGAGTTGGAACAAGTTTGAAGCCACATTCTGGCTTTGGATTAATCACTTCCGAAAAGTAGTTCCCGAGCTCACTTCGAACCAGAGAGATTTTCTCTTCCTGAAAGGTTTTTATCTCGCCTGTCTACTTGGGCTGTAGAATACACCTTTCCAGAAGCGTAAGACCTCCTCCCATGAGGCCACACGTGTCAAGCTGCGCTCACGGTTAAACGCATTCTCATTGAATGTACTCAATTAGCACCTGCAAGACATAACGACAATACGAAAACTATTTGAAAATACTGAAATCCTCAATACAATGCCCTACCTTAAAGAAATAGTTTTATACCAAAATATATAACACCTACAATAGATCATTTACAAACTGTATATCTATAAAATATACATTTACCCTGAAAGTACAAAATATCTGCAGTTGAAGGCAAAAAATAGCGTTAAAAATATAGGGAGAAAATTGTAAAATTGCGTACAAAATATTTAAATTTCACCATTAAATAACTCATAAAGGTTGATATGCCGCTAAACAAATACAACCAAACCAAAGAAAAGTTTTATTGTATATTCAATAATAACTAAAATGTCATATATTCAATAATAACTAAAATGTCATATATTCAATAATAACTAAAATGTCATATATTCAATAATAACTAAAATGTCATATATTCAATAATAACTAAAATGTCATATATTCAATAATAACTAAAATGTCATATATTCAATAATAACGCAATTTACCTGCATGATGTTTCCATAAACGTTTAGTTCATTCTGCCTAAGGTAATCGTAGGGATGGTGGCTTTTAACTTTTACGAAACGCTTCACCTAAAAAAAATTGGACACCGTACCCTAATGTGTTAAATGGATTCAGCATCCAAGTTTAGTAGGATTTGATTAAACCAGAAGAAGCTATGAAACTTACAAATTATTAAATGCAGAACGTGGCACCAAACTTTGGGTATTTTTTTATTTACTCATTAAGAGCTCTGTTTCCCACTAAGTGATTTTCAAAATGGTTGACTGTTTTAAAAGCGTTCTTGAGGATTTTGGTTCTGCTGACGCTGTTTTTTATTTAGTTTTTTTTTATTTAATCCACTATGCAGAGATTGCAATTTCTGCCTCTGTTAGTCCTTATCATTTGAAAATTAGCTTCCATCCAAAAATGGTGGTTTTCTGATTTAATTTTATCCTCTATATATCTTTTGACAACATAATACAACACCTGTGTATGACTATCCCAGACGGTACATTTATTATTTGGTACAAAAGAGTATTTTTAAAATTTCATAGTTTTATCTGGAAAGGAAATAACGTTCGCAGTCTGCGAATGTAGCTTGCTAACACACACACACACACAAGCATAGGGACAGACAGACACACACACACACATACATACATATATATATATATATATATATATATACACTTATCTGGCACATGCCGGGTATGGTTTATCATCTCACAATTGCATCTTTGTCTTCGGGCAGAGTGCAACCGAGTTGTGCCTCTGTCGGGGGACAGAGGTGCAACTGAGGAAAGTAACTACTGAGAGCTGCTCGGTCCTGGAGAACAACTGCTCGAAGCTGGGCATACTAATGCACTAAAGAGGGGGATCGGTAGTAAAAACGGATGTCAGCATAATCGACGGTGGCAGGGGCTAGAAAACTTTTTGTCTTTGCATACGCGCTCGGTTCCCTTGTGTCACATCCGGTCACAGTCGGAATACCAGAGTAAATCCCCCCCACACACACATATATATATATATATATATATATATATATATATATATATATATTTGTATATATATATTTATATACATATATTTATATATATTTATATATTAGGTTGGTTCAAAAATAATATATATTTATATTTATATACATATATATATATATATATATACATACATATATATATATATATATATATATATATATATATATTTATATACATGTATACACACACACACATGTGGGTGTGTGTGTGTACAGGGTGCGACGGATAAACTGTTTCCATTTTATAATTTTAATTTTCTGCATGCGCTTTGTTTGTTTTTCATTTTGTTGACTGCACAGTATAGTAGGGTCAGTTGGGCACCGTCTGTGGGGAAAAAGTGAACCATGCCGCAATTCACTCCGCCAGAAATTTAGAAACAGCATGCAGTACTGCTTGGCATTTGGCCGATACGAACATTTCCGAGAGTTTGGATGTCAATGCGAGGGAAGTGCAGAGGATTAGGAAAGAGTTGAAAGAGAATAATGCTGATTACACTGATCGTTCATACATTGATATGAAAAGAACTCCCAAAATTGTTTGTGACGGTCTCAGACTCAACAGGGTTGTCTACATCAAGAGCCTCGGGCAGGTAGTGCTACCCTGAGTCTAGAGGGTGGCTTCTGCAAGATGGACTTGTGCTATACCACACAATCCGCAGAACCCAGTCATGGCTATCAGACAATTTCTACGACCACATCACCTCTTACATCTGACCACCTAACTCCCGAGACCAGTTGAGCGACAGAACAACAAAATTTCTTGTAACACCGAAGATGAACTGAAGGCAATGATTATCGCACCATTTATCGACATAAACAAGGAGGCCGTCCAGAATAGTTGCAGGAGATTCCGAAGTTATCTGGAACCTGTGGTTGAAGCCAATGGTGATTTTATTGAATAAATTTTCTCTTTAATATTGAATAAATATGCTCTTTAATATTTCAAGATATTTTTGTGTTTACGTAATATCTGTTAAAATGGGCTGTCATTGTTATTTTCATTTTTGCGTAATTTAGACGACAATTCATCCATCGCACGTTATATGTATAGGGAAAACTTTTGAGGCTTCTCATTGGATTTCGATTTTACTTCTTAACTACCTTACTTCGCGCCAGACGGTTTTTTTTTTCTCAGATCACAGCTAAATCGTCCGAAAATTTAGTCGAAACTCAAACGTAATATATCTTAATTAAATATTGGAAAATGTGTGAATCGCGGAATTTCAACAAAGAGTTGGAATTTGCTTAGGATAATTTTTCTCCTTATCCCTCGAATTTGTACAATTTGCAAATCTTTTCTATAATGATTAGTTTGCTACGAGAAGTCTAACCCAGCGTAAAATATAATATATTAGTTTCTTACAAAATTTATTGCAGGGGTTCAGGAGTCATATGTATCAGCTTTCCCTGATGATCCGCTTCGGTGAAACCTTTGTAGGTTTGTCTGGTTCTCTACGTTTGACTAGGTCTGCTCTACTTTTGTATTGAGCACTTTTTTTAGTTAGTTGATTACTCGTATCGGGGTTTTTTCTTTTGGCATTGGACCTGTATGCTGTACGATTATTTTCGTCAGACGTTCATGTTCCTAGCTCTTTCATTTTTTAAAACCTTTTTTCCTTCAAAATTGATTTGATCATTCGCAAATCAAGAAACCGAAGTTTTTCCCGAGACGAGCGTAGTTACCTATATATATATATATATATATATATATATATATATATATATATATATATATATATATATTAGGATATTATACCGAAAACATGTAAAAATCGCTACATAATTGCAGTCGTGTTTCTCGTTTCATTCCCATCGTACCTATATATATATATATATATATATATATATATATATATATATATATATAAAACTGACATGATTTCTCAACGCCTCTTTCTTGTTTACTTAAGTTTTCAAAACCATCGTCTCCCTGATTTAGAAATTGTATTTCCAACCTTATTTTCAATCTTAAATATTAATTTGAGCATAAATTAAAATTTAAAATTAAACTACAAGTCATTTAAATATCTGAACCCCAACAATAATATCTCTCGCGGGAATCAGAAAAAAAAACTGTGCTGACCCAAAATATAAATATAATAATTCCAGCGCTTGAAAATAGCTTCGTCATGAATCTCGTAGATGTGTAATTCATGCAAGATATTATGTATATTTCTTTATATATATATATATCTGTGTTAAATGAGGAACAACTTCATCTGTTCCGATATTTATTTAGTGTGTACATACATGCTCATTTTTTTATCGAAATGTAAACAAAGGAATACCGAAACAATGAATGCATTTATTTGAAATCCACATATTTCATTTTAAACATTTCCCAAGGGTATTAGCACATCAGAGAATGTAATGCATTCGACTGGAATTCGAACTCGGCTCTCCGATTCCTCAATCCGAGCCGCTATCCATTACTCCACCGTACCTCCTTGATCTATATATAGTTTAAGGAAAATGAAAATCCTGATGTTGTTTGGCTCACTGACATGTTACGCTGAAAACCTGATTCTCCTCCGATCACCGCAGTTAAGCAACATCGAGCCTGGTTAGTACCAAGATGATGGAGCAATTGGGAAAGGCAGATGCTTTAAGTACTCTTTCATACATAGAGATGTCAATCAATCAAAAATTATGAAGCTATTCGGTTGGTACCTAGATGAGTTAGCCCTTGTGAATACCTGATGTTGTTAGATCGGATGTACAGATGGTGTAAGGGATAACGGCTAGGAATTGGAAATTCCAGTTCAGTTCGTTATGTACACTAACGCAAAAATACGCTTACGGAAGGTATTAATCCATTTCTTCCCCAGGCTATGGTTTAATTAGTATGACTTGAAAATCCTTACAATCTAATAATATTTTTGGCTTTAAGTAACCTGCAAAAGGTTGATAATCTATAAAAATTAATAAGTCAAAAATTATAATGTTATTCGGTTAGTGTATAGATGACTGAGCCCTTGAGAATACCAGATGTAAATGTAGATGTGTGTATGAGGTAATGGATAACGGCTCAGTATTGGAAATCCGAGAGATGAGTTTCAATTCATGTTTTGTTCGTTATATTTACTTATGCGCAAATAACCTCGGGGAAAGGCATGAATCCACTTCTCCCTACTCTGCTATGAATTAATTAGTAAGAATTGTATCAGTGATTCATTATTATCTCAAAAAACAAATTCTTACAATATTATAATATTTTGGGGGTCTAAATAACCTGGAATGGTTGATAAGCCATGAAAATCCATCAATCAAAAAATTATGAATGTTTTTCGAACAGACGGAAATTTTTCAGCTACAACACTGGGCAACGTGCCATAACGTTGTGACAACTTTGATGAATGACAAGTCTGGGACCATGAACATATTTAATTGCAACTTTACAGGAAAGTCGTCACAAAGTTACACATCTCGCAACCAATTTACATATGTCTGCAATGTGACAAGAACGTTCCGTCTGAAGTGGGATTTCTAGTTAAAACTTTCGGTTGACATTAGTTTTAAAACTCACATATTTCAAATCAAGGAAGCATCGAAATTGTCCAAATAGCATCTCCGTGGATACTGCGATAAGTGTTTGAGTATGGAGGAAATTTACTTTATAGTTATTACTGGAGTGAAAACCCAGTGACTACGGATAAAATTAATAATAAAAAAAATTAGCATTGAGCAAGACTTAATAACTTCATCACTATATCACCAGCATCGAAATAAAAGGCGGATTCAATACAATTTATGTGATTCAGTATGGCTGTAGGCCAGCCCAAAATAACCCTACAATTTTGTCTGGACACCTGTTATGGAGAAATCCCACGCGGAGATGTCAACGTTTGTGCGTGATCAGAGAAGCGGTCAGACAGTTTTACCTTTCTTTTTAGCAAACGTTTATTGACGCATTCTTTTTTAGATGGCCGTTCGTATTTCTATTAGAGATGCAGTGGCAAGAGGTACAATTACTGGACTGGGTGTGGTTGTTTTGTTGTCGATAATGTTTTATATGCTGTCTACTCGAGTTCCGTGTCCGGACGTGTTTTTTACTCATTACCAGAGAGAAAATTTGAGCCTTATATTTTTCCTCGTGTTTTTTCTTTTGTTTTCTTGATGATGTACAATTAAAAAAAATAGATAAGGAAAAAAATGTATTTAGTAGCAAACAATATCACCATTGACATAAAGAGAAAGAAAAAAATAAAGAAAGGGGGAGTAAAGAGAGTGAGTTTGTAGAGAAACAAATAAGACAAAGAAAAGATTGGAGAAGGTGAAGATGTCATAGAAAGAAAGGTAGTGACAGAAGAAGATGTAAAGATGTTGATGGGATCGCAAACTTTAAAAGAAAGAAAGAAAGAAAGAAAGGAAAAGAAAGAAAGAAGGAAAGAAAGGGAAAGAAAGAAAGAAAGAAAGAAAGAAAGGAAAAGAAAGAAAGAAAGAAAAAAGAAAGAAAGAGAGAAAGAAAGAAAGAAAGGGAAAGAAAGAAAGAAAGGAAAAGAAAGAAAGAAAAAAAAAGAAAGACAGAAAGAAAGAAAGAAAGAAAGAAAGAAAGGAAAAGAAAGAAAGAAAGACGTATATGGAGACGTTGAAGATGATGATGGCGTAGATGAATAATAAAACGGAGAAGACTTTGGTGGAAATGAAGAAGCGAATAAAGAAAAATTATAAACATAAGGATGACAAAGCGAATGTTTTCAAGAAAGAAAGAAAGAAGGAAAGAAAGAAAGAAAAAAGAAAGAAAGAGAGAAAGAAAGAAAGAAAGGGAAAGAAAGAAAGAAAGGAAAAGAAAGAAAAAAAAAAGAAAGACAGAAAGAAAGAAAGAAAGGAAAAGAAAGAAAGAAAGACGTATATGGAGACGTTGAAGATGATGATGGCGTAGATGAATAATAAAACGGAGAAGACTTTGGTGGAAATGAAGAAGCGAATAAAGAAAAATTATAAACATAAGGATGACAAAGCGCATGTTTTCAAGAAAGAAAGAAAGAAAGAAAGAAAGAAAGAAAGAAAGAAAGAAAAACAGCGAGCATGGAGAAGTTGAAGATAAAGAGGACTTTGGCGAATGAAGAGACATTGTAATGATAAAGATGAGAAAGAGAATGTTTTTAAGAAGAAAGAAAGAAAGAAAGACAGAAAGAAAGAAAGAAAGAAAGACGTGTATGGAGACGTTGAAGATGATGATGCATTTGGCGTAGATGAATAATAAAACGGAGACTTTGGTAGAAATAAGGAAGAGAATAAAGAAACATTATAAACATGTGGATGAGAAAGCGAATGTTCTCAAGAAAGAAAGAAAAGAAAGAAAGAAAGAAAGACTATATGTCCAGAAGACAAAGGGACTGAAAAAAGATGAGATGGACGTTGACGTACAAAAAGAATAAAACAAACGAGAAGTTTTTGATGAAAATCCAGAAAAAAGATGAAAAGTAGTTAAAAGATTTTTTGCAAGAAAAACGAGACGAAGAAAAACGAGACGAAGAAAAACGAGACGAAGAAAAACGAGACGAAGAAAAACGAGACGAAGGAAAACAAGACGAAGGAAAACGAGACGAAGAATGCAAGAATTTAGAAAACTTATAAGAAATAAGAGAAACTTGACGGAAAAATAACGAAGAGGAAAAGGAATTAAAGACATCCTAAACGAAGGTGCATCATTGCAGGAAAAAAAAAAAAAGAATTCGATGAATTCTTCGAGAGATTCTGGATATCTTCAACTTTTAAGAATCGGTGACCTGAAATAGAATTCTGAATAGAGCTACACAAACGATAGTCTAAAGATGGTGTGCCTTGCAAATACAGCACACGTAAAAGAATTTCTCAAGGTTGAAGACTTTTTTTTTAAATTAAAGAATTCAATTTGAATCCTAACACACAGAGAATAGAATTGTCTTTTTTTTCTAGAATATTCCATTTAGTTTGTGATGTTGATGGGCTTCATACGTCTAATCACGACTTTCCCCGTCTTCGATTTTCGTTTAAAATCCATTTTTCATACGTCAGAGGATTCTTGTAAGAAATAGCTATCTTTCGTTTTGTCAATCAAGACAAAGCATGCATATTTTTAAATGCTTATCGTTCATATTGTTCATGTGGAAGTGATCCGAGTTGCTGATTTTTTTTTCTATGGCTTGTAAATGGCGCAGGGCGGTTGACTGGTTCTTCAAGTTATAAAGAGTTAATGGATTTCAATGTCACTTTTAACATTTCCTAAAAATTTGCAAAAATATGTTACTGAACACATTTGCATCAGCTAACACCCACTGAACACACGAATATGTACACACGTATATTACACACACATATAGAAGGTCTAATCATTTCTCAAAGAGCGAAACTGTAATTCATTATGCAGTTTTGATTTCTAAGTCCAGTTATTATTTTTTAACGCTTTGTTCTGCTATGTTGTAATGGATAATGGTTCGGGGTTGTTCAGAGGAGAGCCGAGTTCCAATTCCAGTTGGGTTGGTTATGTTCACTTACGCGAAAATATCCCTGGAAAGGTTTGAATCTGCCTCTTCTCTCCCCCAGCTATGGGTTAATTAGTAAAACTTATATCACTAAATCATTATTATCTGAAAATGTTTTTACAATCTAAAAATAGTTTCTGGCTTTAAATAACCTGCAAAGGAGTGTAAAATATGAATTAATCAATCGACAAAAATATCAAAATAGGAGTTTTATAAATGGCGGATTCTCATCTACACTTACCCACGCACACACATACATACACATACACGTACATAAAAACACATATACACACGCATGCACGCATGTACACTTATGCCTAAGTATGGTGTCTGTCACTCTTAGTATCACAGATAGTGAGAGGGAAACCGAAAGAGAGAAGGAAAAGATAATAAAACGGATTGAGAGAGAGGGGCGGAGAGAGACAAAATAGGTGCGAAATAGAGAGGGACTGAATGAACGTCATCTTACATACACTATTTACATTATTCGGACTATTGTCTTCATGTCGCCATATTTATTACAACGCTTCGGCCGTTGTACACTCCGGCCTTCTTCAGGTGGTTGGAATGTCGAACTGAACGCTTTAGTCTGTTCTAGCTCCACGTGCCATGTTTAATGGATGTCAGTTAACAGTTATCTCCTGTTAATTCCCCAAGTTCTCCACTGCCTTAACCAGGTATTGAACTCACACGCTTTGGGTCCTGTCACTGGATCTACCTAACGCCTTTATCCACTGTACCATGTGTCCATGAGGACATCTATGTATGAATTTCTGGGTATTATAAACCTATTGTCTTCAGCAACTATTTTTTACCAGTGCTCATATTGCAATTTTTGCTGTTATCAAATCACGTTTTTACCAGAGCTCATATTGAAATTTTTGTTGTTATTATCGCTTTTCTCTGGCACTCCTTATTACTGGTTCCCATATTGTATTCATTTCTATGCTTGATCGGCTCAGAAGATTTTTGTGGCCTAGTATATGTGTTGATTCCTTAAGTTTACGAATTTTCCAACCACTTAAAGAAGGCCGGAGCGTACAACGGCCGAAACGTTGTATTAGGTTGGTGCAAAAATAATGTCGTTTTCTCACATATGTGAGTAAACGACATTATTTTTGCACCAACCTAATAATACATTTGGCGACAAAGTTGAGGACAATAGTCCGAATAATGTAAATAGGAGACTGAATCAATTTAAAAAAAAAATCGTCCAAAATGTGATATATAATATTGCCAATTGATATACTTGTGGCAGCAGTTGGGGGTAACATTACTTGATCACTACAACTTTTTTTGCCCATGTTAGAAGGAACAGAGCTCTTACAACGTTGCAGACATGTTGTATTTTGGTGACATAATGGCGACGTTACTCCAGAACTGACACCAGACTAATTGCTCCTCCCTAACGTTGTGACAGTGTCTATCTTAACAGTGCTATAGCTAACAGTGCTAAAGCTAACAGTGCTATAGCTAACAGTGCTATAGCTAACAGTGCTAAAGCTAAAAATGTTTGCTCAAGTTAAATTATATTTTAATCACTTAGCAATGTGTGTCGAAGTTATGACATTACTATTCGTAGACATCTACATGTATACGTCTCCTGCCACTATCCCCTTTTACACTTCCTTTTGCTTTTATTAACCAATGTGGGATACTTAATAACAACAAAAGTGATAAAAATATAAATAAAAAATATTAATGGTCATTTGATAAATCATATGCAAAAACTCATATTTAACAAAATAATTAAATTTCAAAGTTTATCATCCTATTCTAGTGTATGTGTAATTACATCAACGTAAATATCCTTTTAGTCTGAATTTCTAAATGATGTAATACGATACAGGAAAAACTTTTCTAGTCATTAATATATATATATATATATATATATATATATATATGTATTCATAATTTTTAATTTATTATCTGAATTTTGATATAAAATTGTCACTATATATAATTTTCTCTATGCGATTAATAGATGTACAAAATTCTTTTCTCATTATTTAACTGAGGATTTATTGATATATCACTCCTCTTTCTCTCTCTCTCTCTCGATTACACACACACTATATATATATATATATATATATATATATATATATATATATATACATGCATACATATATATATATATATATATATATATGCATACATATATATATGTGTATAAATATATATATATATATATACATAAGAGTAAAAAATAGGATCAATACAAGAGTAGAACAATAGCTATTTATTATGAACTGTTACATTGGAACATGCAAGTTACCACGACAAAGACGTCTCATCACGTGGTTAACATTGCATATTCCACTGTAACAGTTTATAATAAATATCTATTTTTCTACATATATATATATATATATATATATATATATATATATATATATATATATAGAGAGAGAGAGAGAGAGAGAGAGAATCGAATACATTTGCACGGTACTGTATATATCTATTGAAGCACACTACCTTTATCTGCAAACGAACTCTTACTAAACAGACATTCGCAATAAATATAGCAAAATATAATCAATATCTATCTATCTATCTATCTATCTATCTATCTATCTATCTATCTATCCCAGTCTCTTAACTATTCCTATCTATCTATCTATGAAAAACCATTATTTTTCATTCTAGGGAAAAAATTGATCAAATTCTAGTCTTTTGATTGGTGAGATTCTCGCTTTTCTCTTTTATTTCATTAATTTATTTATTTATCCATTGATTTGCCTTTATTTTTTGTCTGTGCCGTAATGAAATGCGTCAAAAATAGACTTTTTCATTGAAGCATTGAGACGGACAGCCATTTTAATTTCATAGTCAACAACAGACAAACAAGGAACAAAGAAATATTACGCGAGCGAAATGGACAGAAAATTGCCGGGGAAAAGTTGTTTTTTCGAGTAAATAAATGCTTAATAAAGAAATAAAGAAAAGTAGTTTGGTGACAAACGAGAAGGGGGGAGGGGATGATATTTTTAAAATAGTAAAAACAAAACAAAAATTATTAGAATTAATGAAATCACTACAAGGCAGTGTGAACAACTTGGCTTCACTTTAATGAAATTGTTTCCATTCGGCACCAGAAGTTTTCGTAGAAATAAGAACAGGGTAAGATATTCTCTGTATTTGCGATCCAGAAGACCGGATATGGTAATTATAGACAAAGACAAGGAGACCTGATCGAACAATGGAGTGAGTAGTGAAGGCTAGTCCGAATTATTTACAGTATAGATACAGCATTTAAAACTATGCCACATTTACGAAATATGGCATGGTTTCAAATTTGTTATTAGTTTAATTAAAAGTTCTCTTGATATTTGAGTCACTACAGACAAAGGTGGTGTTAGGGCCTGCTCGGATACTGAAAATTCGTCTGGAGATTTCTGGAGCGATTTTTTCGATGGATTTCTCGCAATAACGACATTTCATGGAATGTGTAAATAGAAGAACGATAAATACTACTACTACTACTAATAATACTAATACTACTACTACTACTACTACTAATAATAATAATAATAATAATAATAATAATAATAATAATAATAAGAAGAAGAAGAAGAAGAAGAAGAAGAAGAAGAAGAAGAAGAAGAAGAAGAAGAAGAAGAAGAAGAAGAAGAAATTCTTTTGAACGTTATTCATTATTTTTCATATAGAAAGGTGTGTAAGACAAGGATGTGTCTTCTTACCGGACTTATTAAACCGTTACAGTGAGGCAGATTCTGAGAGAGTTAGAAGTGATACTAAGATTAATTATTGGCGACCACTTAATAGCATTAGATATGCACATGAAAGTGTTGATAGCAGACACAGAAAGGAAACTACGGGAAAACGTACAAAAGGTGTTAATGGAAAACTAAAAGAAATGTATAAACATAAATTGTAAGAAGACAGGCAGTATGATTGTCAGTTTAAAGATGACCCCAACATAGAACTTACAATTTGGAGATTCCAAAATCAAACAGGGACAAAAATTTAGATAACTAGGATTTGTTTTCATAGAGGAGAATATGTGCATCATTGAAATTCGAAGGCACCTTATGATAGCGAAAGCTGCTCTCCAAAAGCAAAGGCAAGTATAAAGAAACAGAGAAAATCATACTGAACTGTTATCTAATATCGGTCCCTATACATATTTAGATGAAGATAGACTTGAGACAATAGAAAGGTGGTTCTTCAAAAGGCTGGTGAGGAGACCATGGACTGATTAGTTGAACAATCATGAGGTTTTAGAGAAAAAACAAAATAAAATGGACTCTTATACTTAATATCAGAAACAGTTAATTGAAACGTCTAGACACATAATGAGGAGAGAAGGCTTTGAAACTTTGATACTCAAAGGACAGATTGAAGGTAAGAGGAACAGAGGAAACAGCGTATATCCAAATTAAGAAGCTTGTGTAAATGGTTTGCAGAATAAGGATTAAAAGATTTGGCAAAAAAGTGCTACAAAGAAAAGGAAAATGGGCCACGATCGCCTGTCCAAAAGAGAAAAGTCACATAGAAGAAATGAATGTAAAGAAAAGACTATTAATAGTAAGAAAACAGGATTCAAGTTTATCAACAAGAGAGGCAAGATGTAATCTACCTACTGGGGACGTCAGAATCGAGCAAGTAAATAAATTTACAGACGCCGGAAACCTGACACAGAGATCGAAGGCGCATTGGAATAGCAAAAGATCTATTTCAGAAATCAGCAACATTTTAAAAGATGCAAAAAAAAGTTCATTTGAAACAAGAATGCTGAACCTCTATGTAAAATCTTATCTTATCTTATTTTGTGAAGTATCCATTATCGTATATTGGATACTTCACAAAATGAAGAAGAGTTTTGAAGAGACATATTTTATCCTTCTGACAAATGCTGAGAATATCATTGACTGAACATTCAAGCAAAAAGGAAAAGGAAAGCTACAAATCCCTATCTATTTAGAATCAGATTTCTGGGAGATATAAAAGAAACAAGGGTCTAAAGAAATTAACACTCATAAGATAGATTGAAGGCAAGAAACGTAGAGGAAAATAACAAATAATATATTTAACGTTTTTGTGTGAATGCAAAAGAACGTTAAATTATTACAAATTACGCAGAACAAAAAAAAAACTGGAAATAGTTGCAAATTATGATCGCTTACGTCGTGATGGGACAGAGTACATAACAGAAGAATATAGGATAAGATCTTATAGGTTACAAATATAGTCAATTTTACACTAACTTAAGCAATAACTTACGCATTAATAAATCCACTGTTCTTTCAAACATTGAATCTAGCTGTGAGATCTTTTTTCGCTTTTTTTTTGTATTTAGAGTATTGATAAAATACATCAAAGAATCTGCAATGTTATTCGTCCTGACCTGACATTTCGGCCTCTGTCATTATCACACCGCCGTAACGCAGCTTCTCTGTGCCTTTTCTATAAATATTTCAATCGTAATTGTTCTGATTATATTTCTTTTATGATATCTAGACTTTATGAATTTCAGCGCAGTTCTAGATTGGCGGCAATATCTCATCATTTTACAGTTGAATTTGTAAGATGTAACCGTCGCTAGCGGAACTCTTTACCGTCATTAAGATTTAAATGCAATGTCAATCGTTGTTTTTTTTTTATTTTTTTTTTTTTGTTTTTTTCTGAATTTTTGTTCTTTTTTTTTTCTCTCTCCTTAATAATGTTTTCTTTTTTTCACAATCTCTCACGGACAGTAAGCCTTTGCATCTTAATTGCTTTAGTGTCTTTCTTGGAGGGAAATGCTTAAAAAATGTGTTATGCAGAAGAGATGCAAACAGCAACGGAAAGACGTGTACTATTTAAGCAGGAAATAATCTGGAAGTTTGATATAAAATCACAAATAGGTAGGATTAAGCAAAAGGTATTCAGAAGAGCTGAATAAAATAGAGGATAAAACAAACAAAAAAATACACTAGAAATCTTTTCGAATTGGTCTGTTCAGTTTTGTCTCATCAGACTCATCATATGGACAATTACAACCAAACGAGTAAAACATCGGATAGTGTCCATGGGAAGATGTTGGATGTCCTTCCTAAACTGGATAATAAAAATTAAGAAATTTAATAAAAAACAGGGATATTTCTGAAAAGGCTCAAAGCCTTTTATGTTAATAATAACGTTGATTGATATTATAAGAGAAAGAGTCAAAGAGGAAAGAAAATTGAGTATTGAATATTACATCAGTTCTGATGTCAAAGGGCTAACGGCTTACACAAGGTAATGAACAATTGATTATAGGAAAGGAAAAAATGCTGTAGAACTGAAGAGAGACAACAGGATATATAACAAAATGTGAAAACTAAGACGAAAAACAAAGGCACGTGTAATTAAAACAAGACAAAAGAATTGCAAGTGAGATAACAGGTACATTGGTTAGCAAAGGATATTAGAAGACAAAAAGTAAATGTCGACCCCAAATATTTCTATAAAAAACTACATTAAATGCAAGGGTTTTATAGAATTTTTTCTACGGCTTATCAACCATTTGCAGGTTATTTAAAGCCAGAAAACATTTTTAGACTGAAAGTATGTTTTCTGGAGATAACATCGATTTAGTTATACAAGTTTTCTTATAATTAAATTCCCAGATCAATTCTGTGGACAAGACAGATTGGTATAAATAAAATGACAATTGGAAAAAAGATCTTAGATTTTGCCGACGCGTTTCGTCTTCCGACTTTTTCAAGGCAAAAATGAAATCGAAATGTTCTTGTTGTTATAGTTACATTAAAAAAAAAAATCCAAATTTAAAAAGATTGACGCTTCTGTCTAAGCCTTTTTTTCTGGGTAATGTTTTTTTTTTTTTTTTTTAATGTAACTATAACAACAAGAACATTTCGATTTCATTTTTGCCTTGAAAAAGTCGGAAGACGAAACGTGTCGGCAAAATCTAAGATCTTTTTTCCAATTGTCATTTTATTTATACCAAGTTTTCTTATATAACTCATAAGTGTATAGTGAAGTGGATTCGTAACTTTCATCTGGAAAGGAATAATTCCTATTTGTAAATACTCATCAGTCTTATTCGCTTTTGATTTTTTTTCCGTTTCTTCCAGCGAAGCAGCGTATATGCTTTTTTTCAGCATTACAAGACGCAGGTATCGAACTCACAGCTACCATTTTTTTATGTCATTGTTTTTCTTTCGATTCTTTCTTTCTTTCTTTTTTCCTTCCTTTATTCATATATTTCCTTTTTTGTTTATTTTGTTTGTTTATTTCATTCTTTAATTTTTTTCCCTTAATTTCTTGCATTTTAATTTATTCCTTTTTTTTCTGTTTGCATTTTTCTTCATTCTTTATGTCTTTTTTTTTTTTTTTTGGTTTTTCTTTCTTTCATCCATTCTTTACTTTTTGTCCTTCCTGCTCTCACTACTTCTTCTTTTCGTAATGTCCCCTCTGAGTACAAACCGACTTCTTTGCTATTCGAATGCTATTTTTCTCTTTCTTTTTCTGTATAAATAAACCGATGCAGAAACAATTCCCCACTTGATTCTGCGTTCAACATATACGGTCAAATTATTCATTTAAAACCTCGTTTATTCCAAGCTGAAAATAAAAACTGCAAATTTTGCTGACAAACACAGGCGCAACAAACACCTATTGCATACACACACTCATAACGTCTAATCAAAATATATTTCGTTTACTTTTAGAATGTCTGTTTTCATGGTGAATATACTTGGGTTTATAAGATTAGAAAAGGAAATGAAAATGGACGATTTAAGTTTCAAGAGGAAATTTTAGAATTTCGTTTTCCTTTTTTAGAATTTTTTTTTAAACTCGAGTTACGCAGACTTGTCTATAGTTATTATCCACTGTTTAACAGTGGGATAGCAATCATAGTCACTGAATTTAGCTATGAAGACTAAAAACGGAGTATTACAGCCGTGATTCGGCTGGAGCTGCTCAATCTTCACATTTCAGCCTTGACATAGTTCAAAATCTTTTTCGGGGTCTTGGAGCAGATTACTTATTTTCTACTGAAGTCTTTTACCACAGAGGTAAAACTGCAAGGCTCTTGTTAATCTGTCACACTCTGTGGCAACTATTCAGATGAGCTTCACTCTTTATAGCTAGGAATCGACATGCTATGTACATGAAGTCGAATCGCTGACATTTTTCCCGTCTTCCAATAGTAAGGTGGAAGGTCCATTCAGACAACTTTTCCAGGGAACTTTTACCCGATGTATCTTTTATTTTAACTGTCTTAATTTTAGATTCATTTGATTTTTTTTATTTAGATGTTCTACTTTTTATTTAAATATTTTCTTCTTTTTACTTCGGTTTTAATTTACTTTTAAATACTCGTTCATTTCGTTGAATTTAAGTAATTATTTAATTTGTAAGTTTATGGTTCAGATTTCATGATCATTAATTTCCTTGTTTTGATATTTCATATTATGTCGTTGCTTACTATACAATTCTTTACCTTACTTTTTTTAAAATTTCTTTCACATGTTACAATTTCTTTATCTGACATGACTAATTTTAATTTCCTTTCTTTTAAAATTGTTTTACTTACCTTTTCATTTAATGGCTACATCTGAATTACATTGCTCTATATTTTAATTTGTTTACATACATTTTAAAAATCCTTTGCCTTATTCTAATTTTCGCGTGTAAAAAAAAAAAAAATAGGAGTCTCACTTATTTTGTCAACATGGGAACTTTATAAAAGGCTTCGGCTTTTCTCTTCCGCTTCTGATCTTTTCTAAGTAAGCAGATTAAGTTCTTTGAAATTTTGCAGAAAAAGAACCCGTTCGCCTGATTTAATGGATGATTTATTTTTTTCCTTTCCTTGTTAGTGTAACGAAAAATGTCAGTAGCCTACAAGACACACATTCAAATAGTTTTGTTAAACTGAAATATGTAGGTGATCGGAAGAAATTTTCTTTTAAATTTCTTTGATAAATAGTAAACAGTGGAATAAAATCTTACATTAGTATTCTGCCTGAAGGGAGCGAAACAAATCTAAAGTGGGAACGTTGATACAACGTGCAGCTTTTAAGGTAGATTGGCAGAGTAATCAATGGCTGGCATTACACCTTTGACCCTTGTGTTTCAGGCTCTCCCAACATCGTTTTAGAGGACGCTGTTGATTTACTGTTTTCTTAAATAGGTTTTACATAGCACCATTTATTATGTTATCTCGAATTACCTAACCCCCTTCATCTATGCAGGGCCGGTACGTACTACTCCCTGACTTAGAAGGACCCAACCTTGATTGGGGGCACGGTGCCGTGCTTTGTGACACTATCTTATCAACATTTGATTTTTTTTTCTGCCCACATTTATATAATTTAAAAATCTAAACTAAGCACAACCTACTATTATCGCGCATTCTGGCGTCATTTAAACAAGAAAAATCTCCATTTGATGTTGCTAATTACCGTAAAACCTATTTTGTTCTTGAGATTGAATGATCTATTATGACATTATTTGTATTTAGATATATTTATTTTCAATTTTTTTTACATGAATTGCACACCTATATTGCATATACTGATTTATTGTATATAATTAGGTTATGTTGGGCACCGCGAGTTGGAGTAATAATGGTTAGCAAGCTTGATCACTAGAATAATTACGACTGAGTAGTGAGTTCAATCCTCACCGGGTGCCCCTTACTTTCGGCCTTTTGCCACATCCAAGCTACGATTGGAAAATCACTATACTTATGTAATGTATACTACCTTTCATAAGGCAATATACATATAAAACTATTTTATATGTATATTACCTTATGAAAAGTGAGATGTAGTAGAGCGGTGGAGGGGGCTCTGTATAACGAATTCGGGGTGGGGAGCACGGGATACCATACATATAAAAAATTAATGTTTTATTTTGTCAGAAATGTTATGTGTTTACACGGCAGGGTTGCAGTGGGTCCATACGCTCCAAAAGACGGTTTCGAAGGATAGCGAGTTGAATAACCAGTTCCGTGACTGTGTGACGCAGGAAGCTATGTTCATAAAATATATGAAAATATATTTTTCTCTTTAGTAGGCAAAGCTCGATAGTTCGGCAATTTAGACTTATTTGCTGTTAACATGAGTTCATATCACAATGCAGGCCCATCGATTTCTTCAGCCAGACTATGATGAATTTAGGTTACGTTTGCAGACTTTGGGAGATTTCTTACCCCTGTTGCGTTATTTCATGTAATATGTCTTTTTTTTTTATCACATTAGTCTATATGTAAGCATTGGTCGTGTTTTATATTGGGATCCTTAGGTAAATACTCGACTGGGCTGTTGTAAAACACGGAACAAGTTTTTTGAGGTTGGGGTAAACAGCTAACCGATTGCTTTCCTAAGAAATATTGGGTAACTGGCAGAGAAGGGAAAGAGACGGGGGAAAAAACACTAAGAAACCGCACCATGCAGCTTTATTAACAAAAACACTCACGGGAACGACTTCACAAGACATCGAGTAACACCAACTGTCTACTCATGGATGTTGATTTACCCATCGCTATTATTGGCATGAGACACTTGACAAAGAACTGGATCTGCACAAGTTGAGAGGCCCATATCTAGATATACCAAGCAGTTACGCTGCCAACGGTAGAAACGCGGATATAAATAGTCTTGACAAGTCCTCACGCGAGTCGGGGCTTTTTTGCATCTGTACTAAGACGCGTTCACCACAGTCGTACTTAAGCATATGGATAAAAATCGGTCATACTTATGCTTGAGTCTAGGAGTAAACATTGGTCGGGTTTATACTTGAGTCTATTGGCAAACATTAGACGAAATTTATACTTGAGTCTATATTGATTATGTTTATGTTTCATAGATACACGTTGATGGAGCGTATACTTGTCTGAATAGGCAAAGATTGGACGGATATAATAGGGTTTAGTATTAAACAGTGGTGGGGTTTATGTTTGAGGCTATACGTAATCATTTGTTGGGTTTATACTTTAATGTAAAAAAGAATAATATTCATACAGGGGTCTGTAGGCACACGCTGGTCGGGTTTATACTCGAGTAAGCATGATTCTGGCTTTTACTTTTACAGATGTCAATTTGCCTGGAATTAAACAATGTCTACAATATTTCAAAGCTCTAGCGTGATTCCTTCATAGTCAGCCTATGGATTATTCTGCCAACTCCCTTATTATTAACTCGTCTCTCGGGCAAGGTAATAGTGCACGCAAGTATCGAACATGCTCTCCTTGGGAATTGTTCCAAGATTATCGAGTTCGATACTCACGTGTACCCCATTATTTTTACCTTTCAATAGATTAAAGTTAACGATTGGTATTTAAATTTTAAAATATGAAATTTGACTGGAAGCTGGAAGAGAGTTCCACACGTGAGAAGTGGTCTGATATATATATATATATATATATATATATATATATATATATATATATATATATATATATATATATAAGCCGATTCTACTTTATGTATGGTTGGTTTGGGTTTGGTTCTTCTGCAAGTTTTATTATTTCGTTATTTTGGGGTGGGTGGGAAGGAAGGGTCGAGGTAACGAGACCACAACACTTCAAGTTGTATATGTAGAAAGAGCCCCTCCCAAATAAATGTCCCGAAAGCACAACCGTAGTTGTACACGTCATCGTGGCATCGATGGAACAGACCAAAAACTGCTGCTCTTTGCACATCCCAGTCACAAAGTTGCAGTACAATATATTATGCACTTAATTATAGGCTAGCATGTGTAGAAGTTACTTTAAGCTCCAAATTCCTGATTACCAGGCGGTTTACGCCACCTCAGAGAAAAGCTTACTTCTTGTACTCTTGATGAAGATGTATATAAAAAAGGTTAGATTGAAGTTACACGCATATCACCAGAGTTTACCCAGGAATTACGCAGAACTTCTCCATGTGTCAGAAGCATTATGTTTAAGCGGGGCCCAGGCACTAAGACAATCTCGCTATGACCCACTAAGAAAATAGGGTTACAAAGACTACTGGGAGATGGGCTGATATCTCCTACTCTATTTAAGAGCACTAACGTATACTGAGACCGAGTGAAGGAGATGGAAATTAACTACGGCTAGAAGGAATAGAGCTCTAACTTCATGGATGCCTTGATGTTTTTCAAATTTACGATGACTTTTATGTACAGAACAAGACGGAAACACCTTATTTTTTCTACTAAGGCAGCAAATTATTAAACAACATCAGGTTTAACCATTAAAGTGTGTATTTTTGAGAAAATTAATAGGGGATGTAGAAAGAGGCATTGTAATACAGTTTGAACTGTGTATAATTTCATTGACCACGACGTAAATTAAGAGGAAAATAAAAGCTAAAATGTGTTCACTGTCAAGAATTCCCCCAATAACAAGAATGAGAAACAGAACTTATATACAAAATGAGAGTAAACTAATAAAAAAAAGAGTTCTTCGGCCGAAATAAACTTAAAAGCAGCCTAGTATGAGTCACGTCCCGTTCTGATTGCAATTCTTGCCTCGAAAGCAACGGTTCGTTTCTAACAAACTTGAAGATGACTATAGTCGTCTTCGCTGTTTATCGCCCTCAAAATGATGGTACTGCAATGTTTGAAAGAATATCGAAGAAAATTGATGTCCTCTCCGTTTCTTCCTCAGCTATCATTCTCATTTGTGGCGATTTCAGCATTCGCCAAAAAGAGTGGCTAGGTACATGACGAAGATGGGAAATACTGCTAAGAATTCTCTATAGATTACAAGATGACCCAGATTGTAGAAAATACTACTGGTTTTTCCTGATACAGCTGGGCATTATGCTAAACTATTAGACCATTTCTTTGCTGAGACTGACTTGCTAAAATTTTAAAATAACATCTTTATACTTTTAAGACATGTGACATGAGAGCAGGGTCACTATTTCTATGACCTCGTGAATTTTTCTTTCTTTTTTCCACTTCAGTTTCGTCAAAAATAAGTATTTTAATACATACATGAATTTAAATTATAAATAATAAAAAATAAAAAGGTAAAACATTTTTTCTGACGGCCCAAACTTGATTATTTCCCGTCGAGGTTTCAATAGGATTAGCAGATTCTTGTAGTTAATAGAAGAGAGCTGATTAATATATTTTCTATCAACCATGGTGAAATGACTGAGTGCCAATAAACAACGCAAATCATAATCACAAATGACTTGTCTCAGAGCATAGAGGCGATCATGGTTCTCCACAATTTCTCTGCCTTGTTGGTGTGAGCAACATTTGATTCTTTATTCCCGCTCCGCCTATCCGTCCTTCAGTATCTTCTGTGAGTGGTAAACTATCCAAGACATCTTTCCTTATAATCAAACCTAGAATTATCAACTGCCTTATTTTCGGAATTTAAAACGAAATGTACTTCTAATTATCATTTTCTTTACAACATCCTCATCATCCACCTAGAGAACAACATCCCTGTTGCGACGAATCTCTTCTTCACTTGTGAGAAATTTCTCCTGCATTCACTGCCATTTGCTTTACAATAATGTTCAACACGTGGAAATCCCAAGAGCCACCCAAGGCAGAGGATCACAAAGTAAGAGGTAAGTGGCCCAATTATGGGGATATTTAAGAAAGTCATATTAGCTTTAGACTTGAACAGGTTAAGATTGTAGTGATCTGAGTGCACCCCTTTTGGAGTCGGTTCCACAAATTCATGGAAATAGTCTGGTCGAGTGGAACCTATAACCTACCAATGGAACGCCAAATGATTGGGGTCTGGTTCCCCACAATGTACGTGGCATGGTGGTTAAAACTAGTGGAACGATGGAATGTTGTTAGCCTGAAGATTTTCCATGCAAATCGTCATAAAGTAGCGATAGGATTGCAGCGTTTCGTCTTCGGCAAAGGCGTTGTAGCAAGGGAGATATTTCATCACCCATAATGCCGCTTTTAACGAAACCTTCCAATCTCTGAAATACAGTGGAATCTTGGTTCACGAATTTAATTCGTTCCTGAAGGCCAATTGTAATGAGAAATATTCATAAACCGAAACTATTTTTCCAATAATGAATGAATGTAGAGAAAACAAGTTACAGTACAATGAAATTGGAAAAGAAAAGCACGCCATAACACACAAATGTATACAACACGGCGGTCGGCTCAGAAATTATTCTTGCTATTTTCTTCTTTACTTTCTTTCTTTTCCATTTCAGCTATTTTCTTTCTTTCTTTTTTACTTCTTTCTTTTCTGTTTCATTTCCTCGTTTTTTTTTTTTTGGTTTGTTTTTTTTTTGGTTTGTTTTTGTCTTGACGATATTTTCCTTTCTTTATTCTTTTCTATTTAGTTTTCTTCTTGGAGTCTTTCTCTTAAATTTCTTTCTCAAATTTTTTGATTTCTCCTCTTTTTTTATATTTTCACGTTCTTTCTTGCTTGCTAGTTTTCTTCTTTATTTTTTGTGCGTTGCTTTCTTTCTTTCTTCTTGAAAACATTCTCTTTCTCATTCACATGTTTATAATATTTCTTTATTCGCTACTTTATTTCCACCAAAATCTTCTCCGTTTTATTCTTAAGCTACGAAAAGGGCCTTATCATCTTCAACGTCTCCATATACGTCTTTCTTTCTTTCTTTCTTCTTGAAAACATTCGCTTTCTCATCCACATATTTATAACTAGCATCATGGTCCGGCGTTGCCCGTGCTTGATTCAAAAATCGTACGACTCATACAGCAATCGCTATCACTTGACTTAAAATATTTTTGCCCTTCCTTGTCTTTGAAGGAGTGCCCTTTGCCGTGCTGATGTTGCTACATGCCTTAATTCTTGCTTATCTCACACTGCGAATTTTTTCTAAGCTCTATACTAAACATTAAATCTGTTACGAAAAAAGAACTAAACAAAATTAACACAAAACGATCAGCTTTAAAAAAAAAGGACTCGTAACTGGAAAAACCGAATGAAAAAAGAATGTTAACAAGAATACTTTTTCACACCCAACCCAGTTCTGTGGAATCAGAATCAACGTTGAGTTTAAGCAAGCGAATGAGCCAATTGGAATAAAGTGCCATGCAGATTTAAATATTTCCCCACTTGTGACGAATGCAGCTATCGATTTTTTTTGCATGCTAGTTAACTTTCGTGTCAGTTAGCAGTTGGCTCTCACGCTGGCCAATAGAATCTTCCTACCTAGTCGTGGCAGCCAGCTATAAGCTCTCACTCTGGCCAGTAGAAAATGGCCGCAAACTACATGAAAACTACCATAGCAGCATGAAAAAATCGATTATTTCCACTGTCGGTGGGAGTAGGGAAATGGAAAGTCGGTCTTGGCCTTTCCGCTAACTTGGAGCATGTGCATGGAAATTTTGGTGCAAATCTGTCGAAAAATTGCGGCCGTGCATTCGTTACACACACACATACACACACACTCACATCCTGCCTTTTATAGATATTTCTTTATTCTCTTCTTTATTTCCACCAAAGTCTTCTCCGTTTTATTCTTCAGCTACCCCAAGGGTCTCATCATCTTCAACGTCTCCATACATGTCTTTCTTTTCTTTTCTTTTCTTTTCTTTCTTTCCTTTTCTTTCTTTCTTTCTTTCCTTTTCTTTCTTTCTTTCTTTCTTTCTTTCTTTCTTTCTTCTTGAAAACATTCTCTTTCTAATCCACACGATTATAATCCTTCTTTATTCTCTATTTTATTTTCACCAAATTCTACTGGTTTTCCTTCCTTCGTTAATTTCTTAATTTCACAAGCTTGGCACATCACGTATTGTTGAATCTCATTAATCAATCACCCAACCATGTGACAGCCTGATGTTAGGTAAAATTTATCTGTGACGTGAAAAATTGACGTTAAAAGCTTAGAGGGTTTCTAATATCTTTCGTTTTATCTTCGCGCACACAAAACAACACCCACACGACATACGTGCTTAACAACAGCGGAACTGTGTAGCGCAAAAGTTGTGGCTAGAAAAGATCATACTAGCAAATTTAAGATGAATACTTGTTGTAATTCCACTTTTTCATTCGCAGTTAAACTTTCGGGAATGGTTCAAATTTGGATGTTCGAGCTGTGCCTCCTCGCTGGATATATTAGCAATAAATTGTCTTGTCACTGATAGTTGATGTAGAAGATGGTGGAGGAAAAAAATCATCGATTCCTTGTACCGCTCCGGGAAGTACCTGACTACTTCTGTTTCATGCGAAACGCAGTCATCACGCCATGGCAATTACGTTTAGAAAGAAACACTGTCGCCTCTGGGTGTTGAAGTCAATGTCCATTTTTATATTTACATACGATCTATACCTGATATCAAGCGCTTTAATCCATAAATATACAATACCTTAAAACTACATTTTAACATATATATATATATATATATATATATATATATATATATATATATATATATATATTATTATTATTATTATTATTATTATTATTATTATTATTAAAATCAATTAAAAAGTGATTACTACATAGGTGGATATATATACATATATCTACCGCAACATTCTGAAAGCTTATCATACTATATCTATCTATCTATCTATCTATCTATCTATCTATCTATCTATATATATACATATATGTATATATATTTATATGTATATATGTATGTATATATATATATATATATATATATGTCTGTGTGTGTGTTTGCGTTTATGTGTGTGTACATATAATCACTGTATTCTCTCTCTCTCTCTCTCTCTCTATATATATATATATATATATATATATATAATCTCGTTATTCTGATACTATATTTATATATATGCGTATACAGACGTTTTTATCATATATATATATATATATATATATATATATATATATATATATATATATATATATATATACACACACACACATATATACATATATATATATATGTGTGTGTGTGTGTGCGTATACACACACATCGTCTTAACTTTAGCCATTATCAAGGATAAATTATATTTATTGTTAAATAATAACTCACCTCTTAGTCTAATATTAAATAGGACAAATATTATTTACGTATATATATGTCGTAAACAATTATATTGGCCACACTACAAACTGTTTAACAAGAAGAGTCACGCTACTTTTTTGTGACCATAGCTCATTGGGATACTCATGGATAATTACCGGACCCTATTCGCAACATATTTGTTTATAATACAACTATAATAGCATCGGCTACATGTAAAAAAAACTTAAAAGTAATGGGAGTCTTATTAATAAAAACAAAAAAAACAACACTCAGTCATCTCAACTCTGAAAGTGGACACAATATGATGACTGTTTTGAAAATGAAACATTCTATAAAATTAAATATATACATACAAGAATCCTTTTCCAGTTAACAGTTAATATAATTCATCCTTGAGGATGGCTAAAGGTATAGCCGAAAGCGCTTGGAAAAATAAAACATTTGGACAGTTTTTGTATAATTTATCGACGAAAAAGAAAATATATATATATATATATATATATATATATATATATATATATATATATATATATATAAAGAAATATAGTCTTAAGGTGTGCTATATTTATGGAATAAAGTGCTCAATATCAGAGATAGAGCGTGTGTAAATATAAAAGTGAACATAGAAGTCAACACTTAGAGGTGACAGTCTGTTTCATGCTATATGCAATCGTCAGGTCTGACGATTGCATATAGCATGAAACAGACTGTCGCCTCTAAGTGTTGACTTTTATGTTCACTTTTATATATATATATATATATATATATATATATATATATATATATATATATATATATATATATATAAAATCTCTGTATTATTTAATATCTGTATTATATATACATTAGCGGCCATAATATAAGGAACGGAAACAACAAAGACATAAATATGTGTATTACTTACCATGATTAGCAATGAATTTTTTACCGAATAAAGATTAGCGTGTAATGCATAAATATTATACAAAGTGACAAAAATTTACATAATAGTTTTTTTTTTTTTTTAAATAAAGATTAAATGGAACAAAGGAAATAAGTTACTGGACAAAAGTTAAGGAACGATGTTAATAATTTGCATAAACTTTTAATTTAAATTGTTAAAAAAATCGATGGAGCTTTTCAACCATAAGTAAAAATTAATTTATCATTAGGACTTTATTTTTAAGCAATATGGCAAATTCTACACGCAAAACGCTCTCTTTTGAAGAAAAAAAACTCATTATCGCTATCAAGAAAAAAGTCAATTTCAGAAATTTCTGATATTGTTCATAGGTTCAAAAGTGTCGTTCATTGTATAATTAGCAAGTATAAAACCGATAAAACGTTAGATGCAAAACCAAAAACCGGCAGACCTCCAAAACATCGCAAAGAGAAGATCCACGAATTGTTAGAATATCTACAAAACAACCGTTTTGAAACTGCTACATCAATTGCCCGTAAATTTAATGAAGAGACAGATAATAAGATCTCAAGGAAAGCGGTTGCTAACAGGTTAAAAAATGCAGGATTGCATGTCCGTATTCCAGCTTCAAAGCCTCTCACTTCAAAGCGAAACAAAATGGCACGACTGGAGTATGCGAGAGAACATGTTGTTTGGACTGACGCACAATGGGATACAGTTCATTTCAGAGACGAGTCCAAGTTTACTATATTTGGTTCTAAGGGCAAAACTTACGTACGCCGTAGAACAGGTGAAAGACTGTCTTCTCAATGTATCAAGAAAACCGTTAAGTTTGGTGGCGGCAGTGTAATGGTGTGGGGAATGATTTCATCTGCAGAAGTTGGCCCTATCATCCGCGTACATTGCAATATCAATGCTGAGATTTACAAAAGGCTTCTTCAGCAGCATGTGCTACCAAGATTACACCATAATCTTTATGAATCTCCTATTTTCATGCAGGACAATGCATCTTGCCATAAGGCTCAGAAGGTTATGGCTTTATTTGAAGAAGAAGGAATCGCCCTAATGAAGTGACCAGCCCAGAGCCCCGACCTGAATCCAATAGAAAATGTTCGGAAGATAATTGAAGAAAGGGCTCAGAAAAGAAAGCCGAAAAACCAGGATCACCTATGGGAGTTATTGAAAGACGAATGGGAGGGCATTACTGCTGATTTTTTGCAAGAAATTAATTAGGTCATGTGGTCGACGATACAGAGAAGTCATTGAAAATAAGGGGATGTTTACCAAATATTAAATTTTGTTGATATTTTGTTCACAATCAAGTATTAACAAGATCGTTGCTTAACTTTTGTCTAGTAGCTTTTTTCCTTTGTTCTATTTAATCATTATTTAAAAAAAAAAAAAACTATTATGTAAATTTTTGTAACTTTGTATAATATTTATGCATTACACGCTAATCTTTATTCGGTAAAAATTTAATTGCTAATCATGCATTTAATTTTTAAGTAATACACATATTTATGTCTTTGTTGTTTCCGTTCCTAATATTATGTATGCTGTATATATATATATATATATATATATATATATATATATATATATATATATATATATAGAGAGAGAGAGAGAGAGAGAGAGAGAGAGAGAGAGAGAGAGAGAGAGAGAGATAGAGAGAGATTTGGTTGGATTGATGTAAGTTTGTGACCCTGGGTTTCACGAGTTTGTCTGACGATCGCAAAAGCGTGAAACCCAGGTTCACAAACTTACATCAATCCAACCAAATATGTTAGCTCTGTCTCTGATATTGAGCTCTTTCTAAAAAGTACCGCGCATATAATATATAAAAAATAATATATATAATACATTACACACACACACACATATATTTATATACACACACTTTTTACATATACATATATATGCGTGTGTGTGTATGTGTGTGATCTGTGTATTATATATATATGTATATATATATGTTTGTGTGTATCTTATACAGCAATCTATTTCACGTGATTTTAAGTATTTTGTCACAATTTCACAACGGTACTGATCAAAAAATTAATTTCACTAAATGCTTTCAAGGCGCAATCACTCGCCTGACGAATTTGAATCATCTCAACAAAAATAGTTTCATCTCAAATCACAATTCATTAGTTTCATGTAAACGAATCACGACACTTAAATCGCCTTCGGGCAAAATTAATGCAATCTCCCTGCCATCTCCAACACAGATTCTTCCAAGCAACAATCTATTTAGATCGAAGTCAATTGGATGTCTGCGATAGATCGTTATAAATATTCTTATAATATTTCTTCGATTTCGTTCTAATAAACATCCGTTTGTCTCGACACTGGTTCAGTTGTACCAACCGTTTTTGTTCTGAGAAGTAATCCATGATAATAAAAGACAAGTCGAGATATTTACGTCTTCACTCGTCAAAAGTGCAATGAACTTCTTCCATTACGAAATTATAACGGCAGGAGATGGAATAAGTTTGCTGAACAATAATGCGCATGCTCAATTTCATTTCCAAACTGCGCGTGTTATAGAAGAGTGCTAACACGTACACCTCTCTTACCCTCTATCTTTCTCTCCCCCCTCTCTATCTATTTCTCGCTCTTTTTATCTCTAATAATATGTATTATTACTCAAACCGTTATTTTTTAATAAATATCCATGTTTGAGTATAACGCCCCATTTCTTTTTGCTTCCTTTTTATTCAAACAATGGACATTATATCTAATGGGCTGCGTATTTCTGAAAACCTAATGAAGAAAAAGTCCTCTATGGCAGGTTCCGATGTTTCTTCTAGAGACATCACTATTTGATGCGGCATGTTTTAGACTCTCGGCCGCAGAGAACAGCCCAGTCAGTCAGTTATGTGTCATGCCTGATACATGCTTTGTGCGATCATGTATCTTTCGAAACATGACAGACCAGGCAGATTTTTTTCCGCAGTATTTTGCCATGTCTTTCTGCGGTAGACCAATTGCCAACCATGGCTATAGAACCCGGTCTGTCCTGCTATTGGCCCATTGCTGTGCGGGGGAAATAAAGAGGATTCATACCTTTCCTAAGGGTATTAGAATGTAAGTGAATGTAATGAATTCGACTGGAATTCAAATTCGGCTACCACAGACCTTTTAAAGTATGCACATCTCTATATTAATTCATTGTAGAGAGCCCATATCTGCAAGATTTCCTATCCGAAACCTGAATAAAACAACTTCTATAGAATTAGTGGATCTTTATTTAAATCCCATTCTATTTCTTATTACTTCAAACATTAATTTTAGGGGACACTTAGACATTTTATGCGGAAAAACTTAAAATACATTGTTAATGGGAAAAACTTAAAAAATCAAGGAATTGAGAACGTCCATAGAATGGGAATGCGTGCAACTGCACTAGAATGATCCTTATTTTAGATTCTATTAGCATTTAAAAATGAAATGTAATTTCATAAACAATAACTTTATAGTTAATAAAGTAAATATGTTTTGGAATGCCATCTAAAGTTTTTGATGGATAAATTATCATCTGAATTACGCAAAAAATGAAAATAACACTGCCATCTCATTTTAACAAATATATTTACCAACATGACACAAAAATATCTTGAAATACTAAAAAGTAAATTTATTCAATAAAATCGCGATTGGCTTCAATCCTGGCCTTCAGTCGACTCCGGAATCTGCTGCAACTCTTCTAGACGGTCTCCTTGCATAAGTTTATGAATGCTGCCATAAACTTTGCCTTCAGTTTATTTTTGGTGTTAAATCCAGATTTGTTGGTCTCTCGCTCAACTGCGCCTCGCAAATAATAATCTTTGGGGTGCAGTCTATGGAGTAGGTGGTCAGATGGAAGGAGTGGTAGAAATTGTATGACAGCTATGACTGGGTTATTCTGCTGGCGTGGCATTACTTTTGCTAGAATCTTCAGCAGACACCCTCTTAGATCAAGACAGTACTACCTCACTGATTGATTTGTAGGGTTCTGGATTTCACCTACACATTCGGAAGTTCTTTTCTTATCAGAACGATCAGAGTGACTTTACCGAACTGATGTAACACGTAATCACCATTAGACTCATCCAACTCTTTCCAAATCCTCTTCACTGTCTTCAGATTGTCATCCAATGACTCTGAAATGTTTGTATTGGAGCTTCCGGTGCGAATGTCAGGCGTTTTAGCCTTCCTCGATGGCAGCGAGGCTTCTTCTTCTTCTTACTTCCAATTTTTCCAATTGGATTTGACAGTAGTATCAGGTGTTCTCTGGGCTGAAATGGGACGAGTCTGTTACATATCCAGCATTGGGTTTGTGTTTGCCGGATATTGACGTCAAAACCGGGCCAAAACACCCGTTCTCGTGTGTTTGTCATAATTCCCTTGACACTTGAAGCTGCCTTGGTATAAAGATTTTGTTCTCCTTTATAGACACACCTTCCAGACTATACAATTAGTCTCTCATTTGTCGAATGTTTGGTAATAATTCGTAGCGTGTCTCAGGGAATCTGTTTTGAATGTACACTGTTAACATACGTCATTTGGCAGCCACAACCCTGTCCCAGAGTATAGATCTCAGTTAAGGTTCGTGTGCGTTTGCTGGGTTGTGTTATTGGTCGTTGCTCCAGTGTGTTTTGGTGACGCCGTATATCTGGAGGTTCAATCAGGTGCGTAGTTCAGCTTCCCCGGAACGTGCTAAATGCGGAATGTGTACATCAGTGACCGTTCTGTGAAAGCAATCAGGCTGGGTTTTTTTATATTCTCTAGGACCAGTTCTGAAAATATTTTCACCGCTGTTACCAGTAGGCTTGGACATCCCAACATGAACATTCTACAAGACTCCAAACTATACATGATCGCGAGGGCTTCTTCTTCTACGAGCGAGTAGCTGGATTCCGCGTCTGGTGAAACCGGGATACAGTGGTTCTCACCACAGTTAGGACCGGATTCTGTTCGGAATCAGCAGTTTTTGGGGTTTTTTTTGGAAAAAGAAAATACCAAATATCGCCCTATCCATCTCAAACGTTTTAAACCCTTTCTTGATCATCCGTATGATGTTTCGTTTTGACTTCTCGAAATGTTCGTTCAGCGTTGCGACCCAGTATAAGTTCCGGTCTTTCTTTATGTAACAATTCTCGGAAGGGTACCATTGCCTCGACCTGCGAGAAAGCGTACGATACCTGATTCACTAATCCAAACTAAGACCTGATACTTCTGATATTTGTGAGAGTAGAGAAGTTGAAAATGGCTTCTGTCAGGTTCTTGGTTGGCTTAACGCCATCAGTCGTTATTAAGAAAATGGCAAATTCTAAATCGTCAAGTGCAAATTGAAACTTGTCTGTGCTGAAACTATGCCACTCCCACCACAGTGGGTAATATATTCCAACATATGCTAGAACGCGGATTCTATGGACTCGTCTTATAGAAGTGTGCCATCAGTGCAACGGGATTTTTGTGTTTATTTACTGTGATATAATCATATCGGCGGTCTGTACCCGTCCTCCAATGCATGGAACCCGTGGGGTGCTCTAAGGTTCCGGTGTCGGCCCCAATCTGTTATGAATGTGGTTGCGTCTCGCGCAGCTGGGGAAAATTGTAGAACGCATTCCACACATCCAGAACGGAACGGGGACGGTGTGTAGTGGGTCTCCCTCATCGAAGCAGCATTTAATTTTTGAAGATGCATTTTCCTTCTGGGTGACCCATCCCTTTTGGTACAACTACCATTCTCGAGCACCAAGTTGTCGGGGTGCCTGCTAGTACCGGCTCGAGGATGTTAAATGCGACGCCCCGGTCGAGGTCATATTTTACCATCTTTTTTCTGTTGCAAGGGATCAGAATAGGTGTGTGTATCGCTGACGATGTCGCCCCTTTGCTGACCATGTTTGGCGCAGTCTCTGAATATGGAATTCAGTGAAGTCCGTAATCTGTTCAATATCAGAGGTCGGCAGTGAAGATTCAGAGAAAGTAGCGGTTGCTAAGTAATTCTTTAAGTCTTCGATATCAGGTTGGCAGTGCAGACAATTTGGGAGAAAAAAATGGCTGCCTTTATACACGTCGCATTGAATATTTTGAGCTTTCTGATTGGTTAACCCTTCTATTGGTGAACTATAAAATGAGTCAACTCATTTAGGCTAGCTCACTAGTACATACCCAAAAAACTGCAACACCCTTTGACAAAAATTATGTCCATTTCCCTCCCGGATGTGTTCTCTGACACATAAACATTGCTTTTTTTTCTCTGCTGCCGACTCTGATGCGCATAAAGAGTGCGCTAGTATCAGCTATGGCGTGGATGTGATATACTTGACGGTTGACTGGATCATTTAGGGCATGTCCAAATTTTCCATGGGATTCGACTATTAGAGAAACCTTTATTTTCGGGATGGCGGTGATTCTTAAGGCCTCCCTCTGAACCGGTCTTTATTCTAAGTGCGGTGTAGTAACGTTCGTGACTTCTGTCTCTGTTCTAAAAATGTCTTGATGTTCCTATTTTCCCTATTGCCGAACATCGTTGACTTGTATTTGATCAAACTACTTGCCGATTCCATGGTAGTTATCTTCTTTGGTTTTCGACACACTTTTTCTAAGTGGCTTATTATTGCACAATTGATGCACCGGAGCTTAACTGCCGGACGGTTCTTCCGTCCTCTCAGTCCGTTGGGATGTAATAACTTTCCACACCCTTTGCATGTCATCTATGGTGACTTTCTAATGGTATCATCACCTCTACCATGACATCACGGGGCTAGACTGTATTGTAAGTGGGGTGTTGACTTGTCTGTCGTTTCAAGGCTGGCCAACCAGTTAATTTTCTGTTCCAACGTAATGAGGTTATTAGCTTCAGCTACTAAATTACCTTGGTGTTCCGTATTAGCGAGTCCAGCAACAAGTTGACCAACCACTGTATCCTCCGAATAATTGACTCGGTGGTTGCAACGTTCATTCGGACACTGGGTCGTAAATCCGCAGAACTTCGCCTGCGACCGTAACGTTCCTAAGAAATGTGTGACACCCTCACCCTCACGTGTTCTTAAGTTGTAAAATGTCTGACTATGTACCTCCTTGCGTAGACCATTAACGGCAACGTGTCGTATCTGACAGAGGATCTGCTGTTATGTGGTTGGTGTGTTATGTTTTACCCAGTTGTGAGGAACCGGAATATGTGCGTGTACCGCTGACAATGTCGTCCTTTTGACAAAAGTTATGTCCAGTCGCCTCCTCGTCATTGCCTGTAATAGTTGGTATGGGCATCTGTTAAAAGTGATGGTCCCATAGCCATCGCCCTAAACAGTTCCATATTTATTACAACGTTTCGGCCTTCTTCAGGTGGTCAGAATGTCGAACTAAACTCTTTTATTTCCTCAAGATCCAGTGACAGGACCCAAAAGAGTGTAAGTTCAATACCTGGTTAAGGTGATGGAGAACTTGGAGAAGGGAATTAACAGAAGATAACTGATAAGTGACATCCATTAGACATGGCACGTGGAACTAGAACAGTCTAACCCCGTGAGCGAAATAAAGGGTTCAATTCAACATTCCAACCACCTGAAGAAGGCCAGAGCATACAACGGCCAAAACGTTGTAATAAATATGGTGACAGAGATGAGGGCAATAGTCCGAATAATATAAATAGTATAGATAATACCTCATTTCAGAAATATAGATAGAGACTGAAATAAATGCCGATGTAAAACTACCTTAAGACTATCTCTATAAGCTGTGTAAATGGGATGTCTGGTTTATGCTTGTGTCCCAAGCTGCGCCATTTTATAGATGGCATATACAAATTAAATAGCCTGTATTTCAAAATCCGAAAATGTCTGAAAACCGAAACACTTCCGGTCCCCAGTATTTCGGATAAAGGATTTTCAAACTAGTAGTATTATTAGCATTAGAAGTAGTCACTCGCATTCTTTTTCAGTACCAACTATTACTGTGATATTACCCGCCGTCATGTAAGTTAGAGAATATATATCCAGCGAAAGTGGGATGTCCTTGTAATGTTTCAGGCAAGTATTATTTTGACATGGAGATAAGTAATGATGCGATGATGTTATTTTAACTTTGTAATTTCTTTTTATAGGACTTCCACGCTGGCCACGTGCTATGTCCCAGCATCCGTCTATAGAACCACAACTGAACTCGTTTTGAGTCGCTTCCTAAGCCATTTGTATTAGGGTTAATGCTTCACTGCCATTTTTACCTATCTTCACAGAAAACCTGATGTTAATCTGCTATTCCAGATTGCTTTCACTCATTTTCCGTCAACAGTAGGATATGAAAACGTACTCATTCCACTGCTGCTAGGCAACTATTAACTCCGTAGATATTCGTCTCATGATAGCTGAAGTTAGAACATGTCTGGGTGTGCTAATAGTTGTCTGACCCATTTACCCCGGCGATCTGTTGTAGTCATTTCTGGAATTGAATTGTCACAACATGACAATGATTTCTCTCGAAACTTCCATGTGTGTATGACCTGTCGGCCTAGAAATCAGTATTTTATATTCAGATCGGCAACTTATCCCAAGAAGAAATCCGTAACTATTTCGACAAGGTGATAGCTGTGATATTTAACAGTTCTACCTCAGTGCAAATCTACAAGAATACTATGCGTCATTTTTAATCCAATTCAGAGTCCAAGAGCCACGCATGATGGACGTAAGATTAAGAGGTAAGAATTATAAAATGAGGATGTGATGTAGGATAGATAAAGATTAACGCTAGATTTGAAGGAATTTATTGAGGAATAATCCTTCCAGGAGTCACAAGGCAGAGACTCTTGGGAAGAAGCTTGCCGAATCGAACTGCTTTCTTAGAAATGGAAATCAAAAAGGAATGAGAATCACTTGAAACTGTATACGGGTCTTCATTGTAAAAGTCTGATCAGATGGAATGTATATCTCTTCAGAACATTTCCCATGGAAATAGCGATACAGTAACAATAATACGGTGGTGGTTTGTTTTGGGGAAAGAGGTTGTATTTGAGGAAAATAATACGTCGCCCATCAAGTTGCGTATACACTTTTGAACCCTGTCAAGGCAGGAAAGTAGGAATTTGGCAGCTTCAGCCCATATATATTCGCAATACTTTATTTGTAATCTGATACTGACTTTTGTTAAGACAAATTATGGAAGGGTAAATCCAGTTATTTTCTCAAGTGGTACAAGAAACCAACCGTTTTCCCATGGTCTTTAACAATGGATTTTATATATGAGTTGCTTTTGATGCCTGGGGTGAATTCTAACCCCAATAGACGTTCAGAGCAAATAGCTATTTTGGGAGTGTAACCATACAATGTTAGTTGCAGGAATTCATAGATCTTTGTCAGATAGCAAATGTTGACTTAGTAAATAATTACAGTTACTCGTGTTTATACAGAGTTTGTTGTTTTCATTAGCTTTTGTCTGAAGTGGGATAAAATAAACTTTCATAGAAATGTTTTGTTAGGAAGATTTTTCAATGAATGAATCTTTCTCTGTGCGGACTGTACTCTATGTATTTCAGAAAAGCCTACGCTGCTGGCGAAAATGAATGGTGCCTTTTAATGGTCATCAATCTTCTAAATGAGATCGTGTTTTTCTTATTTACTTCTCTCTGTGCTAATTTATAGATACAAGTTTGAAACTAAGCAAAAAAATACTAAAAAAATTATTGGGCTTTCGCCAAATGTGTTTCATTGATTGACTCGTTCTACCGTAATGTGAGTTCAGAAATGGGCCGATTATCAATGGACGGCGATGTAAACGAGAGTCGATCATATTTAAACTGTGGGAAAATAACAACGCCACCACTGTAATAACTAAAACAAGAACTATAACAATAGTAGTAAAACATAATCATGAACGTATTGTACTATTTTAGTAATACTATTATACAATATAATAAAATTATGTAATGTACTGTATGGTATAATACTAGCATTATTTTTTCTGTTGCTAAGAGTCGCCGGATGACGATTAGGGGACACCTGTCCCGCATATCTCTTTTTACCGAGCCAGCTATCATTTTTTATGTCGTTGTTTCCTATATTGAATTTTTTTTATTTTTTTTTTTTGAAAGCTACACTCTGTAAACGGATACAAGTGTATGGAGTGGGATGAATAGAGAAGGAGAAAACAATGCTTCAAAGAGCAAAATATAGGGAGTTGTGAGATGTATGAGACGGTTACGCTTTTTGGACTGAGAAAAAAGCCTGATTATATTAATCGATAATGAAATTAGGTTGTTGGTCGGTTGATTGTTCTTTTACGACTTGTCAACATTCGCTGTACTATTTAATGCTGGATATTTTACGTTGGTAACCCAGTAATAATAATCAATCAGACTAGCTTGCCGAAACGTTAACCCTTGCAGGATTGGATAAAGCGTGGAAGCTTGGTGTTAGAAAACACATTGTATAGGAGAAAAGTCAAGGAGGGTGTAAGAAATCAAAAAGATGCCGAAAAGAAAACCAGTTGAAGGAAGATATATATATATATATATATATATATATATATATATATATATATATATATTAGGTTGGTGCAAAAATAATTACGTAATAATGTCGTTTTTTGATTTTAAAAAAATACGTCAAAAATCGACATTATTACGTCATTATTTTGCACCAACCTAATATATATATATATATATATATATATATATATATATATATATATATATATATATATATATATATATATGTAATGAAAAACAAACCACTTTAAGGTACCATTGCGATAATTTATTTCACCTAAATCCTTTTTTAAGGATTCTGGATCATCAGGTAAAACTTCCAACAACGAATTGAGAGGAAAAATGGGATTAGAAATTGGTGGGTAGTGTAATTTGTAGTGTAATTTGTAGTGTAATTTGTAATTTCTAATCCCATTTTTCCTCTCAATTCGTTGTTGGAAGTTTTACCTGATGATCCTGAATCCTTAAAAAAGGATTTAGGTGAAATAAATTATCGTAATGCTACCTTAAAGTGGTTTGTTTTTCATTACATATTAGCTCTGTCCTCACATTGAGCTCTCAGGATTTCATCCTCTTTGGATTTAACAATTCGGTTTACCAAGTTCCTTATAACTTAATTATTTATATATATATATATATATATATATATATATATATATATATATATATAATTATTTATTTAAAAATATGATTCCAACGCTACATTTATGCTCTACTTTTGTATCGAGCACTTTTTTTTAAATAATAACAAAAATATTAAAGAACTTTGGATTATTTACCTAACAAGTTCTTTCCTATTTGTATATATTTTTACACACACACACGCACGCACACACACACACACACACACACACACACACACACATATATATATATATATATATTCATCTTGACTGTTCAGAGATCCTCGCTGATGCACATTATATGGACTTGTATGCAGGTCACTAGCGGGACCGAAGAGTCACATACGACACAAATATAAAAAATTAAATCGACCGGACAGTCCATCATATATATATATATATATATATATATATATATATATATATATATATATATATATATGGCTATTTTTGTATTGATTTTATAACATACACTGCGTGCCAAATTATTATCGAGATAACTTTTTTTCCAATATTTCAAAAACGTCCAATCAATTCACACAAAATTTTCACCGCATGTTGGCAACACTGATCTGCGCAATCACTGAAATTTTTGTACTGATCTGCGCAATGTAAACAAACTGGCGCCATATTTGTTATCAGCACGGTGATTTGAGCGTGCTAAATTTTTAGAACAGTCTAAGAATTTAGTGAAATGATGGCCCGTAAAACCGCCGACTCTACACAAGTACGCAATAGGCCAGATACAGGCAAGCCGACGGTTATTTGGCGTCGTCTCATGTAACGACTTAAACGAGAGGCCACGAAGAACCCTGGAATTACCAATCAAGAGCTTTTCAGTCGCATTGGGGATCCTACTGTGTCTAAAATTACTCGGTGTCGGTATCTGAGGGAAATAGCAACAACAGTCAAACCTGTATCGAAGTCTCCTTTTACGAGAAATCACATTCAAAATCGATTGAAATGGGACGAGGACAATATGAAGGTTGACTTCTCTAAAGTTTTGTTCACAGACGAAACTCGAGCAACACTTGATGGGCCAGATAGATTGTGCAAAGGCTGGGTAATGAACGGACAGAATCGCCATCACCGTTTGAGACGCCAACAAGGCGGTGGAGGCATAATGATCTGGGGTGGTATTATTGGAAAAACATTATTGGGCCCATGGAGATTACAAGATGGCGTCAAAATGAATGCTGATGCATACATAGCGTTTATGAAGGAGCATCTTGAGCCGTAGATGAAAAGGCAAAGAGTTGCCTTCAGAAGGGCCATTGATTTTATGCAAGATAATGCTCCCTCACATGCTGCTCACAAGACTACTGAATATTTGAAACAGTTAGGCTTCGATGGACCTCAAAAAATGCAGTGGCCAGCAAATTGTTCGGATTTGAACCCAATCGTAAACCTTTGGAGCATCATGAAGCGAAGACTGTACGCCAACGGACGACAATTCAGGAGCAATGCTGAGTTGTGGGAAGCAATTCTTGACATATCTCGCGGCATTACAGCAGATGACATCATGCAATTAACAAATTCTATGGATCGTCGACTTCTTCAAGTAATTTCAAAACAGGGAAAACACATTCCCTATTAATTTGTTTAAAACTGTGCCTTTGTTTGTATCTGTTATTACATGATTGATTATGTTATTTATTAGCTTCTTTTGATCATAAACATTCACGTGCAACCTTAATAAACGTTTTATTTGCTCAATTCTGGGAATTTTACTGAACCTTTCTAATAATTTGGCACGCGCAAATCACCGTGCTGATAACAAATATGGCGCCAGTTTGTTTACATTGCGCAAATCAGTACAAAAATTTCAGTGATTGCGCAGGTTAGTGTTGCCAACATTGTGTGAAAATTGTGTGTGAATTGATTGCATGACTTTTGAAATATTAGAAAAAAGTTATCTCGATAATAATTTGGCACGTAGTGTATATATGTTATAAATTTCGAATAAATAATATATATATATATATAGGGGGAGAGAGAGAGAGAGAGAGAGAGAGAGACAGAGACAGACAGACAAAAAGAGAAAGATGAGGAAGGGAAGAATAAAAACTTAAAGAGATAGACAAAAGATTGGAAGGCCGTTAGAAATGGAAAGGCACAAATATAACGAAAAATACTTAGAAAATATATGATACTTTATATTAAAATCCCTTTTGGGGAAATAGAATTTAAAATGGTAACTGTAGTATTGATACTAACCACTTCCTTATAAGGAAACATTCGGCGTTATTCAACAGGCTAACAAGTGCTACCTTCGTTTGGAATTTATAAAAGCTTTATATTAAAACAATTTTTCAGAAAAATAAGTTCAGTAGCTGTTATTTCTCTGTACAGCATTGATGGGAATTTCCTTTCTAACCTTTTGCCTAAAGTACTGTAGGGTGTTACTATCTTGATTAAATCATTATTTTCTGTTCGATTTACATGCGCTATCCAATTTAGATGTTGCCGCTGTTGAAATTACTTGAATGATTTGGTTTCTGTTATTTGATACAGATCTTTGTTTGTGATTCTGTAGGGAAAGCTACAACAGTATATATTAGGTTGGTGCAAAAATAATGTCGTTTTCTCACATAGTAACATATGTGAGAAAACGACATTATTTTTGCACCAACCTAATATTTGTGCATTTATTATTATTTTCAGTTTTTTAAAGTACTGTATTTGCCTTCGCATAAGACATTTTTAATTTTTAAGTGTACGAAAAAAACTGTTCTGCGCCCGATACAGCCTTATTATGAATGAGATGCGACCAATTGCTGTACCGGTAAGCAAGGCGTCGGATGAGCCTGAGTCTGCAAGCCATAAAAATGTTGCTAGGACTTTTTTAGTTTTTTGCTGCTTCCTGTGAACGGTAGTCTGCACGGTTTTCTGAAATAACAGTTTTTGTTAGAATGTATTCAGTCTCATACTGCTGGTAATATTCAATGAAATATTTTTTTTTCTGCATGTTATGTAATTATCTATGAAAATGGATTCATATTTATTGAACGTGCTGATTGTTTTTTATTAGGTTGGTGCAAAAATAATGACGTAATAATGTCGTTTTTTGACGTTACGTCAAAAAACGACATTATTGCGTCATTATTTTTGCACCAACCTAATATCAGTTTGCTTTGTTTATATGTACCAGTCGTCACTGAGACAAATATTAGGTTGGTGCAAAAATAATATCGTTTTTTGACGTATTTTTTAACGTCAAAAAACGATATTATTTTTGCACCAACCTAATATTTATATGTACCAGTAGTCACTTAAACAAATGTTTATATGTACCAGTAGTCATTTATAAAAAAAAAGTACCAATATTTATTTTCTGCTTTGGTAATTTTAATTTTGTTTCATTTTAAAGGTATGATTTTATACTTTATTCTAGTATACTGTTATTATATTGTATTTGCATGCACAAATCATACATTATCACTACAAAATCACTTAAAATTCAATAAATATATTATGAAAAATATTTAAAATTTCCGCAAAATACCCTCGTGAGGGCGTGTCTTATGCTAACGCAAATACGGTAAACTATGGTTGCATAGCATTTAAATAGATTCGTAGATAGCCACTGAAAACTGGACGTGATAAAAGAAAAGGTAGAAGAAATAGAACTTTGATCTTTTCTATGCCATATCCTTTCAAGATATCGGCTTTTATGGCACTCAACAACTTCATGTTTTGTTGATCTAATTTACTTGTGAAGCTTTGATAATCCATCTTTTTTTTATTCGGCCAGGTTAAATGCGAGAAGTGGATGATCGCTGTTTTCCATGTTTTTCTAACCTTCATTATATCTTGTGAGTGTTATGTTTGCCAAAATATTTTTTCCTCATTATATGATATCTCGACTACACGAATTTAAGCGCAGCAGGATACCAAGGATCGAACATGTGGGCAAAAACGATGTTTTAGAGGCAACAAAAATGACACTTATGATTAACATCAGGAAGGGACAGTTGAATTATCTGGGGCGCATATTGAGGAAAGAGGACTTGGAAAATTTGACACTCACAAGATAGAGTGAATGTAAAAATGGACAGTGGAAAACAACGCACACTATACCTAGAAATCTTGGGCGAATGGATAGCAGCTAAGTTTTGGGAGAGATGGCAAAAAGAGAAAAGTCAAGAGCTACGAAGGACAAGGAATTATGGAGAGTCATGATCGCCAACGTCCTGAAGGGACACGGGAAACAGCAGAAGAACTTGATTGGCAGCTATGATTCATCACTTTGCTGTTGAAATTTACTAGATGTAACCATAGATTCTATGCCAGCAGTTTTGCCTCTAGCCATTGTGGGAATCTTTTCCGGCGGTTTCCTTTCTTGACAACTACTATCTTAAAAATTTTAAATTCAGCGTCAATCGCCATCATCTCTTTCCTTGAATCCTGTCCTTTTATTTTTCTTTCACCTCAGAAATTTCTTTTAAGGTTCTTTCACTCTCGGTAATAATATGCCTCTTAGTAGCCTTATCGCCTTGCTTATGACGGACATAGAAAATACAGAATTAGTTTTTCAGTAAAGAATATTTCTATCTCACTGTAATCACAATAAAAATTAAAATTAATAGAAGTAGCCTAACGAAAAGAGAAAATATTTCTCAAATCAGCGATACAACAAAAAAAAAAAAGACAAAAAAGGAAAGAAACTTACGTATTCAAAATAAAAAGAAATGTCCCCCATAACACAGCGGGATAATTTTGAGAAAACATAACATAATCAGATGATTAAATATCATAATAACGAGTTCCAAACCAAAAGAAATTTAAAAGAAAAAGATTCCCCTCACTATTTTGTTACAGCCGATAAAACTAGAAACATATAAACACTAAAACTTCACACAATAAGGTATTTTAAGTATCAGCTGTGAGGTTAGAAACATTTCCCCTATACATAAGAATGTGACTTGCAATTTGTTTACTTAATTTTCAAAGTTTATTTTAATTAAAAATTAATTTTAATTTTATAGTCCTCATAAATTTGCTGTATAGCATTATGAACCTCATTAATAGAAACTTTGAAAGCGAAGAAATTGATATCGTAGACAAAGAAATTTAAATCGAAAGCAAAGACATTTTTCGCGAAGGCAAAGAAATGTAACTCCAATACAAACAAATTTACCCCCGAAGCAAACAAACTCACCCTTGAGGCAAACAAATTTTCCTCCGACGCAAACAAACTTACCCCTGAGGCAAACCAATTTACCTCGGTGGCAAACAAACTTACCCCTGAGGCAACCAAATTTAACTCCATAAATTTTACTCTAAGGTAAAAGATTAACTCCATGACAAACAAATTTACCTCGATGTCAAATAAATTTATTTCTAAGGCAAAGAAATTCTTAGGCAAGGAGATTTACCTTGAAAGGAAATAAATTTAATTCAATTTAATTTAAGACAAGGAAATTTACCTATAAGGCAAAAGATTAAAACCAATGCAAGCAAACTGACCTGCGACTCAAACAAATTTAACACCAATATAAAGAAATTTAACTCCAAAGCGAACAAAGTCGATGTCAAAATAATGTACTCTGAAGGTAAAGAAATCATAGAAAAAAATGAATTCTGAACCAAAAATAACAAGCATTTTTTGATACTAAAAGACAACAAAGAAATCTTTAGACCTAACCCAACAGATAAAATAATAAATAAAAAACAAATATAATTAGGAAAAAAGAAATAAAATGACACAGGAAACGAACGTGAACGAAAAAAGATTTTAGCCCTAAACCAATGGAAAAAAAAACGTATGATATATAACAAACATTTACTACGCCGTAAATAGCATAGATAACTGAGCATTCAAAATACATGACTTTAAGGATTTTTTTTTTATCTATACATGACTGTATATAAGAAAAGGATGTCTACAAATCATAGCTCTTCGACATAAAATTAGAAAATACTTTCGATAATCCCTATTTGGGCGGGAGCTGCCCAGTCCTTACTTTCTAGTCTTGATGAAGTTCAAAAGCGTCTCCGAGTCCTTGTGACTGAAGAACTGTTTTCCATCTTCTAACCTTTCTCTTACAGATGAGACTAGGCGAGACTCTCGCTACTCTATTGCTACTTCCATGAAAAGTTCTCGGACGAACTACATTCCTTGGTACTGTCAGGTCTAACCTTGATGGCCAGGAGTCACCATGCTACTTACATTGTAGCAAACCACCCTACACTCCCTTAGTATCCATCGGTAAGAAGTAATTTCTAATAGAACAAATTCTTCCTACGAACCATTTCTCTGTCATATAGACTCCCAAGAGTATCTTTCCCCGATTACTACAATCTTTACCTGTTCAAGTCTAAAGTTAACAGTTATCTTCTCTTCCTACCCGCATGAACTACCTCTTAACTTAACCCTCTACCTAGAGTGGCCCCCGGGCCTTGTTTAGCATGAACCTTACTATAAAACAAAAATTTTCAAAAGATTGAAAAATAAATCACTAAGAAAATGTTTCGGTGTGCAGCTGGTGAGACATAGCAACTGTCACAACTCTGAGTTTCTGATTCTTAGAAAAACTTGATAGCCTGCTTTTAAATTAAAGAATTCTAGGGAGGGATACATTTTTAAGCGAAAGTCTCAGGCAGGTTAACAGTGCATCATGGGTATCTTTTCTTTTTTTTTATTACGAGACGCAGTAATAAAGATAAAACCAAACAATACAATTCGGCATTTATTCGACAATGAAAGTGTTTTGACGTTAACTTAGTCTAAAGAAAATTACACCCTATCTCTATCCGGCGAACATCTCCGTATTGATATTTCGGTAACAATACTTCCGATTGAAGAAAAGATTCTGACGCACGACAAGTAAAACGATTTGCATTTACAGAAGATAAAGAAAAAGAAAAAAAAAACTATTCTCCAAACCCAGAAGCACAGATTAGACACAAAGACGAAGTACGATTCAGCTGGAAAATGTTAAACGATTTTCTGTAAGAAAAAATACGATAGAAAAAGAAATATTTCAAATCATGACAGTGTCACCAATATTTGATTTTAAGAGACATCCACTCAAAATGGCGCTTCACTGAACAATGATGAATAGGTGTTTAGTCGAGGAAACCAACTTTATTATGGGGAGTTCGACTTTAACGGATAGTCCACATATTATGGCCTCGTGCCAGATTAATTTAATCTAAGTAAATAAGCTCGGAAAATACCAAGTCGAAAACACCACACCGCGCCTCACCATATATATATATATATATATATATATATATATATATATATATATATATATGTAGAGAGAGAGAGAGAGAGAGAGCTTTTTATGTTTATACATTCTTTTTATAGATATAAATATTTAAGTAAATGCTCTGTTTATAATAAACAATATTAAACAACATTTACCGGCCTGAATGTCTTAAAATAATTATTGGACGTTGTCCATTTCATAATGTATATATATATATATATATATATATATATATATATATATATATATATATATATATATATATATATATGTAAGCAAATATATGGATATAGATCCGACAGTATGAAGAAAAATATACGGAAAAAACAAACAAAAATCCTAATATGCAATTATGCTGTTTTAATGTTAATATAATGTCAACGTCAGACGTTTCGGTCTGGTAGACCATCTTCAGGACATATTCATAAAACATAATTAACATTAGACTATATTTAATTCAACATGAAAAGACGATGGACATAAGAGTAAGACTAATCAAAACAGACAAATCAAATTTGTTGTGAAAACGTATTCCTAAAATACTCTTATGTATTTTAGCAATACGTTTTCACAACATCACCCACGTGACGCCGACGTGATCATATTGAAACGGAACGATGATCTTGAAAAATTTCAGTTGTCTGTTTTGATTAGTCTTAATCAACTGTCTCTCGAATGCTTAGGGCACATAATTATGCCACTCCTGCTCCAAGGAAGGAAACAAGGGGACGAAAGAAAAAGATTGATGATAGAACTGGCAGGGTAATCAAGAGAGAAGTTGCGAAGAATAGGTCTATAACTAGCCAAGAAATTGCAGCCAGTCTAAGCGAAGAGCAAGGTGTTAGTCTTGCCTCTTCAACAGTCCGTCAGAACAAGGTTACAAATCTTGTTAGAACAAGGCTACAAATCCTGTGCACGTAGGTTTAAGCCGCTAATAAGCAAAGCCAACAAAGCCAAGAGACTTGAATGGGCTCACTATTACAAACATTTTATAGTAGAAGACTGGAAGAATGTTCTCTTCTCCGATGAAACGAAAGCTGAGCTAAATGCAAAGGATAAGCGATCTAAACTCCGAAGAAGAACCTTTGAAAGCTCATTGAATTTAGCAGTAAGTACTGTCAAGCATCCATTCAGTATAATGTTCTGGGGATGCTTTTCTTTTCGTGGAACTGGTTTCTTAAAACCTATTGAAAAGACCCTCAGGAGCGAGCAGTACAAGAGAATTTTAAAGTCTTGTCTGCTCCCTTCTGCTGAAAGGGTGCAAATCGACTCCACCACGCTTATTTTTATGCAGAATAATGTTCCCTGTCATAAATAAAAATTCATGAAGGGATACTTTGATGAGAAGCAGGTGAATGTTATGACATGGCCACCCCAATCTTCTGACCTCAACCCCATAGAAAACTTACGGAGCATTATAAAGTACAGGCTCTTGAGAAAGCAACTGAGCAACAAATAGCATTTGATTGTGAATTTCATATCCGAATGGAATTCAATGCTTGGAGATGAGATTTGCCAGAACCTAATCAAGTAAATGCCAAAAAGGGTTGAAAAGGTTATTCAAAATAAAGAAGGACCCATACATTATTTCGAAATATATTACCTATTATAAATAAATTATACCTCTATTATTCTTTATTTAAAGCAGTTCGGTTATGTTTCTATTGATTAGCATGAAACAGACTGTCGCCTCTAAGTGTTGACTTCTATGTTCACTTTTATACTTACATACGCTCTATCTCTGATATGGATCACTTTATGCCATAAATATAGATAGATAGATAGATAGATAGATAGATAGATATGTATGTATGTATGTATGTATGTATATGGGAAGTATTTTCCATCTTTTCAGTTTCGGTCGAATACCAACGAAAGCTCTGTTTTAGATTTTTTTTCTGGTTTCCTGTGGGAATTTACATATAAATTGTCTAATATCTTTTAGGTGCTTTCGGCTTTCATCAAAGATTTTCAAATAGTCTTATTTTTAGTATTGTGTCCATGTGTTTGCATTTTTCTTTGTTTAGTAGGTTATCCTTCTTTCTTCTGCCGCATCATCATGCGTCGGTGTGTCTCATTTAATACCATTTTTTTTTTTGTTTATGTATCGTGACTTATGAAAGGCTAGAAGCCTTTTCAGTAATTTATATTCAAATTCTGATTGGAAACCAGAAAAAATATCAGAAACCATGGAAAAATTAAATTTGACGATAAATATGGTAATGAAAATAATAACAAAAAGAAAGGAAAAAGAAGAAAAAAAAATCGAACCGAAATCAAAAATCGATATCACTTGTAAAGAAAAATGAATAAGTAATACAAATATTTAATAAAAGGGAGGAAATACAATCGCCGAATGAAAAAAAAAAAAAAAAGAACTGATTAAAATAAAGAAAGACAAGAGTGCAGAATGTTTATAGATGGCTTTTTGAGTTTATTCTGTAGCAAATATAACCTACTTCTAAATAGTTATTCGAACGATTGAACACATTTTTCATTTACTGCTGTGTTTTACCACATTTCGGACGATCGATTCTACATTCTCCCCGAAGTTAACATTTTATGGGAAAATATACCATTCTTCAAAAATTGCTCGGATGATTCAATTTCTACATATCGGCCTATCGTATATTGTATATTTTACGGGTAAATGTATAATTTTTTCAGAAATTGCTCGAATAATTTTTTCCATAATGTTTCGCCCGATCGATTCTAGGGTCTTCGTGAAGTCTACGTTTTATGGGAAAATATATAATTTTGTTTTTCAGAAATGGCTCGGATGATTGTTCTTTCGTCAACATTTCAACCAGTCGATTCAAGGGTCTTCGTGAAGTGTACATTTTATGGGAAAATATATAATTTACTCTTTTTAAATGTCTCATACGAATGAATTTATTATTTTTATTTTATTTACTTTATTTTTATTTATTTTTATTTTTTTCAGCATTTCGACCAAACGATTCTCTGACCTACTTGAGTATACAATTTCCAGAGAAGATTACTTTTTAGTTTTTGAGAATGTTATATAGGAATAAAGTGTCGCTGCCGACACTTGAGTTTGAACATACATCGCCAGTGAGCAAACACAGTCGATCCCATTACTGAATTAAGTAGACCACGTGACCATAGAGGAAACGCATAATTAGTAGCTTGGCGTCTAATTGATCTCTGTTCCTCTATTACTATTCGCATTTTTCTTCTATCCTCTATACTATTCTTACGCTATTCTCTATTACTATATGGAACGCTATCCTCTACTCTATTCACTATACGATTTATCTATTCGGATTACTATACAGATTACTATTCGAGCGAGTATTATCGAGCAAGTACTATTGTATTGTTCAACGGCGTTACTATAGTTGTATCTGCGATTGCAAAGTCTCTACTACAACGGGGATTACGAAAGTGACAACGAGTATTCGTTGGCATCATAAAAGTGTCAACCGAGTGTTCATTAAAATCACAAAAGAGAAGTTATTATTTCCAAAATTGCTTTGACAATTGATTTTATTCTTTATATATATATATTTGCTCTGTCGATTCTACAGTCTTCTTGAAGGCTACATTATATGGGGAAATTGCTCGTTTATTTTTATGGGGCTAGTTCAAAAATTGCTCCGATGATTAAATTCATTCTTTTTTTTTATTTTGAAAATCATTTCGGTCGTACAATTCTACAGCCTTCCTGAAGTTTACATCTTACAGAGACAAACATTCTTTAATTTTGAAAAGTTATTATTTCAAGAATAGTTGGGTTGATTCAATTTATTTTCTTCTGTTTAGCACAACTTTTCAACCAAACCTATCGATGCTCTTTTGAAGCCTACATTTTTTAGAGACAATCATTCTTTAATTTTGACACGTCATAATTCAAAAACAATATTCGAACTATTGATTATATTCCTTCGCTCGTTTTTTTAATTTAATTTTAGCCTATTTTGAAATGCTATACAAATGTTTGTTTCTTCACTAATCTTTAAAATAATAAACGCATAAATATACCTACACATAATCTATCTATCTATCTATTGTGTTTTCTCTCAATGTCTGACGAAGCATAATAAAAGTGAAATAGGTTATATTGATATACGTTTCCTATTTGTTCTTTATTTTATCACACATACACACACACACACACATATATATATATATATATATATATATATATATATATATATATATTTCATGTTTTCGTGTTGTTTTAATTTAAAATAAATTACTTGTTTTAAATGAATTGTTGTTTTAGTTGTGATATTTGAAAGAATAATTGCTGCTGAAATAGTAATAAAAGGCCTTGCGTTATGTCGCGCATACACACTAAGTTATAACGTTCTCATAACATTCTTTATAAAAATGCTTCGGAAGAAAATGTGTTGAATCTGATCGTCTCACGACACCACAGCCGTTCTATAAGTCACCCATGGCTTGTGACACAGTTTTTGACTAAGAACAGCATTTCCCAGGTCCTTCAACCGCCATATTCCCCAGATATGACTCTTCCTGACTTCAACTTTCCTAAATTCTACTTGAAAGAAGACAAGATTTCAAAACGTTAAGGAAATCAAAGAGGATTCGACAAGTCAGCTACTCGCTATCCCAACAAAAGGATTTCCAGGAATGCGCCATTCAATAAAAACGATGTTAGATAAAGTCTGTGACTTCCAAAGGGAACTACTTGGAAGGAGATGATAGATCTTATATCTCTATCTATAAAAGGTAGGATATATATGTGTGTGTGTGTGTGTAACGAATGCACGGCCGCAATTTTCGACGGATTTGCACTAAAATTTACATGCACATGCTCCAAGTTAGCGGGAAGGCCAAGACCGGCGTTGCATTTCCCAACTCCCATCGACAGTGGAAATAATCGATTTTTTCATGCTTCTACGGCAGTTTCCATGTAGTTTGCGGCCATTTTCTACTGGCCAGAGTGAGAGCCTATAGCTGGCTGCCACGAATAGGTAGGAAGATTTTATTGGCCAGCGTGAGAGCCAACAGCTGACTGACACGAATGGTAACTAGCATGCTAGCATGCAAAAAAAAATCGATGGCTGCATTCGTCACAAGTGGGAAAAATTTTAATCTGCATGGCACTTTACTCCAATTGGCTCATTCGCTTGCTTAAACTCAACGTTGATTCTGATTCCGCAGAACTGGGTTGGGTGTGAAAAAATATTATTGTTAACATTCTTTTTTCATTCGGTTTTTCCAGTTACGAGTCCTTTTTAAAGCTGATCATTTTGTGTTCATTTTGTTTAGTTCTTTTTTCGTAACGGATTTAATGTTTAGTTGTGAGCTTAGAAAAAATTCGCAGTGTGAGATAGGCAAGAAGTAAGGCATGTAGCAACATCAGCACGGCAAATGGCACTCCTTTAAAGGCAAGAAAGGGCAAGTCACGTGATAGCGATTGCTGTATGAGTCGTACGATTTTTGAATCAAGCTCGGGCAACGCCGGGCCATGCTGCTAGTATATATATATATATATATATATATATATATATATATATATATATATAATACCCTATATTCATAGCACAGCTCAGAGTTTCATGCTGTCTGTAATCTTCAGGTACCAATTTTGGCTTTACTCCATTTTTTAAGTATTTCTGATCATAAAAAACCGACTAAGAAAAAAATCTAATTAAATTCTTCAAAGACCATTTCGTGAGCATTACTACCACTACCAATGCTAAAATAGACAATTTCCTGGATGTAACATTTGTACATTTATACAGCCATAGACACATCAGAAGAAAATCCAACCACCATCCTAGAATACTCAATAATTTACATAAATCGGTTCAATTTAGGTTGTCCACCTACTCTAGCAATAAGGATATTTTTGACAAACATAAAGGCAAATATGTAGCACTTGAACATGCAACTAATAATTGCAACTGCTGAAAAAACACCCTTGCCCATTAAATGGCAGATGTATGACCAAATCGTTAGTCTATAAAGCTGAAATGAAATATGACGTCAAGGTCAAGTTTTAAGTGAGCTCTACCGAAAAGCATTGGAAATAGCGCTTCTACCATCACCAAGTGACATTAAGCAATATCAAATATATTAACAGCGCTGGTCTGTCTAATTTTTTTCTGGAAATTGAACAGCGAGAATAAGAACCTATCACCAGGGAACGCGTAGTGAAAGCTAAATCCTTTAGCGTAAAGGTGACAGATGTAACTCATGTCTTTCTGAAAAAAGTATGAACAATCCAAATCCCTGAAACAAGAGAAGTGAGTTACTGAACACCTGGCTGCCTAGAATTAAATTTGCACTCAAGCACGTTGACCCAGATTAATGTAGATTAGACGGGTCAGGCGACCACAAATGCTGATATTATTAATTCATTTTTTTTACTATATTATTTTTGCTATCTTTACGATCTAACTATTGTTACTGTTATTATTAGACTGTAATGCATTTAATATTAATACCGTGCTCGCATTGCAATTTTTTGTTGTTGTTATTATTGCTTTTCTCTAGCACTCTTTATTACTGGTTCCAATATTTTATTCATCTCTATGCTTGGTCGGTTTAGACGAGTTTTGTGGTCTAGCATATGTGTTGATTCATTAAGTTTTCATATTTTCCAGTGATGTTCTCTGTCTATTATTTCAGCTCATCCAAGAGGGGACCGCTGATCTTGTTTTTACCTCCATATATGGTCAGCTGCGCCAGATTTTTCTCTTTCCCCTCGTGTTACGTCTTTACAGTGTTCTTGCAGCCTTATTTTAAGGGGACGACCTGTTTCTTCTTATTTAAAACGTTATAAAGTTTTTGACAGGGACTATTTAGACGGAGTGTAAGGCTTTTATTTAAGTATCAATGTAACTTCAGGAAGTAGTTAAGAATCGTCTCCCTGGGTTCCTTTTATTTATTATATGTCAAATGCCACGAACTCTCGGAAAAGTTAGTGGAGTGGTTGGCCATTGGCTTCTTCACGGATTTGATTTCATAGTAACCCTTCACTAAAGTGGATGTGACCCAATGATAAATAGCCAAATATACTCCCTTGGTGGGGGAGATAAAGAAAGTAATTCTTAACTTTCCCAAAGGCAATAGTGCGATGTGGAAGCAAAAGACTAGGGCTTAACATGAAATCAGATTGCTTTAAAATTCGCTGCCTCAAAACGCATACGGCTACTCGCATATAAAAGTGTTTGTGTAGCTATGTGTGGAACCCCGTTAAAAGCTGTAGATGAATTTAATATATTTAAGTATTATCACTAAAACTATCACTAAAATTGACTCATTTTTATGCAGAAAGTTGGATTCATTTTAAATTTCCACATTAACATTCATTAAACAATTAGCGACGTTATCTCAAACAATCTTAAGGCTTTTAAATTTCAGACGACCATGTTTGTTGCCTACTACAAAGTTCGAAAGGTCACTACAAAGAATGCTCAACAATATCCCCCCCACTAAAAATAGATATTTAAATATTAGGAAAAATATTTATTAACCATTAGACTTTTGAGTTTAGTAAATCTAACTTTTAGTTTCCTGGAGCCTATACTCTGTTATAAATATGATTGCGTAAATTCACAAAATTTAGTTTTCCGTTTTTTCGATAAACCCTTAACCAAGCTGATTACCTACACCATTCATATGATTAATTACTCAACAAGTCACGCATTTTTATTGAGTAACTTCTTGCAATAACCTCGAGATTTTAAAGTAATGTAAACAACAAGTAAAAATATACGGAGTTGTGCCAATAAAAATATTAACAGTAGTAATACCACATCTCTCTGACTGCTGACTGTTGGAAAAATTACACGCATTCGTAAAACAATGTGAATCCTACTAGCGCAAATATTAGTTCTGTTGTAAAAAAATATTTTTGTGGAACTTTGATTTTCGAGGATCTTTGTAATTCGTTTCTTTGAGCTTGAAAGAAAGCAATTAATCAATAATAAAATTTATTTAAATTTGTTACTGTGTTTCATAATGATTTCGTTCTTCACTTTCAACACGCATATATAGATGTTTATGCGTAAGTATGTGTATACATTTATTATTTTGCAGAATGGTAAGAAAAGAAAAGAAAAAAACATATGTCCTGACAAAATATGCTAAGAAAATCAAGCGAAAGAATATATTCAAGAGTTCGAATATTTTTTGAAATAATAACTTCTCAAAATATTAATGATAATTTTTACTTTTGATAACTGTCATCGTATATCAATCTTAGTTAAAACTAAAACAGCGTTATTAAAATGGGTTTACATTTTAAAAAAAGAAAGAAAATACATAAAAATTTCAAGTTTTAAATACAATCGGCAATTTTACATGAAGAAAAAAGTATTTACTTTACTCGCTAAATAAAATAAAATTGATGTTTTTAGGAAAGGTATCTCGAATACTAACGCGAAATGTATATTACTCTCCCAAGAGGAAGAAATATTGATCAACTGCCAAAGACGTTATTGTCTAGATTATGGAGGAGTGACATCTTGTATAAATATACAAGACACACATATATTTCTATTTTACAAAAGCGATACATCTTGGTATTTTAACCTGACAGTTATCCGTATTAGCGGAAACTATATTCTTCGTACATCTGTCTTGGTAGTAATAGGAAGATTCTGCAAGTTATCCGGAGTTGGTGGGGCATATTATTTGATTCTCATGTTGAGAGAATTGCTTTACAGAAATAGTTTGATAACCAGTAAGTCTTTAAATAAGTGAAATAACAGTAAGACATCGTGAAGTGCGCAATATATAATTTGAAGATGCTAAGAAAACAAACGCTTCCTTAGTCCCCTTTCCGCTAATTATCAATATCATTATATCAACTCTTTGGCAAAATGTTTATCCTTCAGGTGTAAAATTCTTTTTTTTTTTTTCGATGCAAAGAAACTAATCAGAATTACCGCCTCACAATTGATAAAACAGTTTTCCTCCGAAAAATTTTGAAATGCTGTAAAAAGATAATAGCCGGAAGTAGCAAGGTCTGGAGATTAGAGAAGGCGAGGCAAAACTTTCATATTTAGACTATATTTTTTTCTGAGTGACTCGGACAATATGTGACGATGAATTATCGTTTAAGAACCTTAACGATTGACCAACGATAGTGGCTATTTACACAATAATGCTTCCAAATCAAGACATTCAGAATTACCTGTTTCGATTTGGTTTAGAACTTCATATGCTTCCTATATCAGAGTACAATATTTTCGGATGTGGGCCTGGTTTAGGCAATTTTGGATAATTTTATTTTTTACGAATTATAAATGTTGTAACCAAGGGAAGGTTACTGAATAGAATAATCAAACGAATGTTGGTAATGAACGATAATATTTAGGACAAGAACAACACCTATAAGATTCACCAACGGCGCGTAGAAGTAGTCAACTGCTAGAAATATGTCAAGTGAATTCCACAATGAATCTCCATCTCTAGGATACCTACCAACCGCCCCATGCGGCCAGATGTGGTGCAAGGCCGAATTTAATGTGGCTTTTCCGAGCCTGTATGCTCGGACAAAAAATCCCCGTAGACCCCGTATAAAACGGGGTTGGGTAGCTATTTCCCGAGACGAGACTCTGCCTTTGGAGATAGCCTCGTCTGGTGATCCTCTCTGCCCGGAGGCAGAGAGTTTGACCAGCACACCTAGAGACGAATCTCCAAATCTAGTCCACCGACAGTATTCACTACCGTATTTATGGGTATGGGTACATACTCATTATCGCTTGTAGATGTGCTACAACAATAATATAATAATTATTTACTGATACAAGTCCTAATAATTGACCCATAGGTGGAGGAAAAGGAGGTGTCTTTGCGCGTGTATAAAACGCACCCGACTGGAATTAGAACTTGGCTCTTCTATTTCCAATTCCTAGCCATTATCCATCACACTACCCGCACATCAAAGCTTACAGCACCTCATATTCCCAAGACAATCACACATCTAGGTATTAACCAAGCTCGACATTGCTTAACTTTGGTGATTGTACGAGAACATATGCCCCTAGTTTCGGTATGGATCCTACTTCTTCAGTAAGTACTAAGAATTGATCTTTTATTAGGTTGTTGCAAAAATAATGCCGTTTTCTCACATAGTAACATATGTGAGAAAGCGACATTATTTTTGCACCAACCTAATACTTCACTGTGAATTGTATTAGGTTGGTGCAAAAATAATGACGTAATAATGTCGTTTTTTGACCTTTTTGACCTTTGAAAATAGGTCAAAAAACGACATTATTACGTCATTATTTTTGCACCAAACTAATAGTCATGCATTTTTCATCATTATTGATTATTCTACTCCGGAAATGTTTGGTAGAGGTTGACTCTTCAATGATTATACAGAGAAGCAATCAGATAATTGCCATCCCATTGACCATGTTTGAACACTTTTCTGAGTTCAAGGTGTTTTATGATCGAAGAGTAACATGTCTCGAACTGTTTCGAACTTATTCTCTTAAAGTTCGTTCCAGATTTTCCTCAACTACGGTTTGCCGAAGCCTAATGTTTTTAGAACTTATGGAATCTTCATTAAAGCACGTCTACTTTGCTTGAAAAAAAATCAATAATAAATATTAAGTTATTAGTAAATATCGATGCAGATAACACCACAATTTAGGGGTTCACTTGCAAAGCTTTCCATGGTAAGAACCTAGCAGCTGATCTTGATTACTAAATTGTAACATTAATTACATTTAAAACCAAGCTATTAAATTCTCATCACCGAGTAGATCATTAAATTACTCCAGTCACGATGTGTACACTCAATAAGATGCTTTGTCCTGAACGTGTATTGGAATGCAAGTTCATCCCAGACCTCAAATGGATCTCATATTTTAGGTCTATCGCTAAAGATATTGGAAAAATATCGGTTCCCCTTTACCACTCTGGAAAGAATCTGGCTTTTCCTGCCATCTTTCTTTACAAGAGTCCCATGAAACCAGAACTGAAGTACTGCCCAATCCTCACTTCCCAGGTTTGACAAAATTTCAAAGGCCTTTTCCCGACCTTTTAGTCAATGAATAGTTTTCAACACTACAGCCCTCTTTCTACATACGAAAATTTGCTAGCCTATCGCTATTTCCATGGCAAAAGTTCAAATGAGCTACATTCTTTACTTCCACCAGTTCAGACTTTTACTGATAAAACTCAACATAACACGTGCACAAAGGCGAACCATCGTCATCATCTTCATATTTCATTAGTAAGAATGGCTGAGAAAACATCATACTGGGAATCGCGTCTAAAATAAAACCCACAGAGTCAACCTGTTTCATAAACCAATTTTATACAGGTTTTTCGTATGGCTTTCAAGCATTTCCTAGCGATACCACAGAATGAGATCGTCTTCCCAGGCTAATATATTCATTCATAAGGTTTGGGTAAGATGAAAGAGATTCCCTAAAACATATTTCCCTGATCACTATGATTTTAACTTCTTTAAGTCTATTATTTATGATAAAACAATAAGTATGGCATTTATAATAAAAGAAAAATAATTTATTTTTCCTGTCAGATTTTTTCCTGTCCTGTTAAATGTCCAATGGAAATAGCTTTATTTTATTTTCATTATTGAATGGCATGTCATGTTATTCATATTGTCTTGTCTATACATTTCAAAACCAAAACAATATTAGGGAGCTTCGGCCTCCGTAATGGGTAACCAATTTAGACTGCATTACCATATTACTAAATAGTTAGTCTGATCGTCACTGGGTGTCCCTTACAAAATTCAATATTAAATTGATCCAGAGTTAAAAAGTCCTAAAGTCAAACAATCAGGAATCAAATATATTTTATTCGAAACAAGATGTCTACTGATTTGATGAATATATAATATCATTTATGCTAGGATGTCACATATATTTATTAACAGGATTATGATCTGTAATTTTTACTGTATAATATAATGTCCGATCTATGTGTCCAATATATACTGCTGATTGGACATGTCATATTTGTCCACAATCACGATGCATATTTTTTGCAATCATCAATGATGACATGTTTATGTTCCGGTTTATCGTGACATGAAAAAATAATTCACCCACCTCCACACTCTTTAGCTTATTTTCCTATTTAGTATAGATCTGATATATAATTGCTTAATCAAGACATACCCACAATCTATTTTTAATTCTGACAGCTTTTAACTTTCGGAAAGATAATATTTTGTTTTGAAATTTCTTTAAAAATATCAAACGATATTTTGAATGTATACCCGTGTTTGAAATAGACGCTGCGTTTTCTTTTAAACAGTTTAGAATACGTCGATCAGTCTGCGTATTCGGGAAAAGCGAATTAAGAAAATGTGCTTTCCGGTAGAGTTGGATCCTGCATCCCTCTTTGTATGAGAAACCACCGTTTGATCCGGTGTTATTTAATCGTTTGGCAACAGAGAGTGACAGTAGCACTAATAATAATGTTTGAAGTATCAAAAATGTTGAATTAATAAGAAAACCATTAATTCTTTAGAAATATATCTATATACATTTGTGTTTCTATATATTCTGTGCACGTGACTCACCACAGATACTGTTAGAATAATTTGCATTTACTGTCCCACCAGAGCAATGTGCATTAGCGTGTTTGCCTGTGAAATGGCTTCCTAACCGGGAAAAAGATTATCTGCGCTTAACCCTGTTTGTCTATCCAGCTGCGCTTAGAATGTACTCGCGTAGGAGGAACAGATAGATAGATAGATAGATAGATAGATAGATAGATAGATAGATAGATAGATAGATTAAGACCCAACCATAATGTATACATGTGGGAGAAACAGACAGATATTTTAATACCCAACCAAGAAAATACTCGCGTGGGAGAAGCATATAGACAGATATTTTAAAACCCAACCAAGAGTGGGGACAATAGAGTTCACATTCGGAAATTCCCCCACTTACCCATCCATTAACCGACTATGATCGGCGAAATGCAGGCTTAAATAAAATGTAATGTTTCATTGATGGAAGGAGTTTTAACACTTTTCGCCGGTCAGTCCGTGGTCCATGATGCCACTGGCCGTTAAAGTTAGCCGTTCTGATCTGCGTCTCGCTTCGACCCACGTTGTATTGATTGATCACGTAGCTAGTAAAGATCGACTTGTCGTCAGCAATTCCAAGCAAAGCTATTTCACAAAGGAAAAATAAAAGCTTTCTTGCAAACGAAATATGGAAAAAACCGGAATCTCTTCAGATTAATTTTTATGCAGTTTATATCGTTCTTTGTACAGAAATATTAACACTTCTCATTTTGAATCCCATCGTGACACTTAGCTGACGAGCTTTAAATAAGTCTGGAACAAGGCTTAAGTAGGAAGTTCCCTTGGCAGCAAGTCACGTGGGATTCGGCAGAGTAGTCGTCTTTCGTCGACTGCACTCTGGAACTGGCGTCTTTGGAACCTTCCTGGTCGCTTCAGTGTTCAGCTTATATTGACATTTATCCAGTCCTGGCATGGGAGTCGACGTAGTTAGAGAACCCGGTGTTTCCCCTACCTTCCAACAAGAGCCCTTTATTGTCTGGCCTGGGAAAATTATTTATATCTCCAAATTTTGGGAGATCCCTTTTCCGCCGTGATAACCCCTTCCTTCTCTTGTTTGTGACTCGGACCAACACCTCCCAATAGACGTATGCAGTTCCTCTGTACTTCTTGGTAGTTAACCTACGCCTGTCACCTCGGTTGTCCTTTTGACAAATCTGGTTCTCAAATCGCATGGCGTGACTTAGTTTCTAGTCATTAATTAGAAATATCATTTTAATTTCTCGTCAGCAAGTTTTTCCCAGGCTGGCCTTGTTTATAGAATCAGAAATGCACCAGCTGTTTCATCGAGGCAGCTTATCTCCCCGTCTTGTTAGGGACATCGTACTTTAAGAACCTTGCGTTGGGTCTTTACATAAATAAATTCTATTTTCTCGACTTGTTTACAATTTCCACTATTTGATAGGCCAAAGGAATCAGTTTTTTTTTTGAGTTTTTTTTCTTCAAATTTTGTCTTGTCTTTAAAAATCACCGAATATTATCTCTTCAAACGGCTTCCTTTCCCGGTTGATTTATGGGTTCTGTTTTCTTAACTTCAACTTTAAGCTACCGTCATCAATCAGTTGTCAGCCCAGCTTTACCAGATGTCCTCTGTGGTAATATCTTTCTAACAAAGTTATCTCCTTCAAGCCGTCTCTGCTTATGAAAATAGACTTTTAAAATTAAAAGACATCTTTATTCTTACTCTCAGTCTGTCTATCATTCCATTCTTTAACCCTTTTCATCTTGTTCTATGTCATATTTTAGTTTTAATCCTTTTATTTCCGTTTGTCATTGTCACATAATATCACAGAGTAAGAAGCACGGAAATCTTGAAGAAAATGGTAACAGAAAGAACTCAGAATCAGGAAAAGAGAGCTGGAGTAAATTGGGCACATAATGAGGAAAGAGAGCTTAGAAAACTTAACAATCACAAGGTATTTGAAGGCAAGAGTGATAGGGGAATGCAGCGGGACACTTACCTGACGAGCTTGTGGTACTGGATGGCAGAAATGGGGATTTGAGCCTTAGCAATGTCGGAAAACATGCTACGATCTACATGAGATAGGAGAACTGTAAATGCCTGTGTCCTGAGAGGACGCGGCAGATAAAAGAAAAAAAACTTCGTTTAACTTTGCTTAATTTTATACAGCTAACATTATATATCTTTTACACATGAATTTGAAAAGAATGGCTGCCTATCTTATTCATAAATGCTAGTGTTTATTTCGAAAAAAACTTTCACTTCATGTTTTTTTGAAAATATTCAAAGATAATCATTAAAAGTCCAAAAATATATCTTAGATCATACCTAATATAGATAAATTGATTTAAAGAATATATATATATATATATATATATATATATATATATATATATATATATATATATATAAGAGAGTGATCATGGTTGTTCCAATGAGAGAAAAATGAAAAATATATATTTTAAAGAGAGACGACACCGTAAATGTTTTTAGTTATTATGTTGGTGCAAAAATAATGTCGTTTTTTGACATATTTTTAACATCAAAAAACGATATTATTTTCGCACCAACCTAATATAATGTGGATTTTTTTGTATACATTATTTATTATATATATATATAAAATTCACATTATGACAAAAAACGTTTTCGGCATTTCTCCCTTTAATTTATATATATATATATATATATGTATATATATATATATATATATATATATATATATATATATATGTATATAAAGAAAGGGATGGATCTTTTATTTATTTATCTCACAGATGTTATTACTTAGACATTATTTTTAGTGGATATCCTACCAGAGAGCCCATATTCTTTTAATTACCTTTCCCTTATATTCAGACTGGTAGATGAAAATAAATAAATATACTGTTTAATAAATAAAGAGAACCTCTACTCAAATACGAGTATTCACTAAAAATTACGTTTAAGTTATATATTTCTGTATTTAGTTAGCAGTCCTTCTTTCATGCCCATTTCAATGAATATGACAGACAAGTTGCTTTGATTTAGTTTTTTTTTTTTATATACTATTTCTCATGTGATCTTATGATTTTTCTTTCTTTTCGGTAGATAAATTATATAAAAAAAGTCCAATTTTTTCCGACCGCTTTCGGCTATTCATTTGGCCATTTTCAAAATTGAAATATATTAACTGTTAACAAGAAAAAGTTTGTTGTATGTATGTATTTATATGTTTTCATTTTCAAAACATGGTCAAGATATTGTGTTCATGTTCATAATTGATATTATTGAGTGATTTTTTTATAAATATGGCTTCCATTATTTTTAGCCTTTTTTTACATGTAGATGATCCTATTATATTTGTGCTATCAACAAGTATATTACGAATAGGGTCCAGTGTGTATTTAAATGAGACCTAATTGAACTATGATCAGAAAGATGTATTGCGAATCTAGTTTTAAAATATGTGGTAGTGTAGCCTATATAATTGTTTACGAATTGGGATTGATCAAGAATACAATCCCTTAATGGACATTTAAATTCGTAAATAATAATTGTTCTATCTTCTCTATCTCTCTCTTCCTAATAGAAAAGAATTATAAGATTTATATGAGAAATTTTGCAAAAATCTAAATCAAAGCACCTTGTCCGTCATAAATAAAAAAAAAAGGTAAGTAATATCAGCACTCTATATACTGAACAATCTCCTGACAGATGAAGAAGTGTCTTTAAACAGTATAAATGGAATTCTACAGAAGAATAGTGAAGATATATGACCGACGGCGAACGAATTCAAACTGAAAGCCCAAACAAAATGTCACTTATATGTACCATTAGACAGCTGACAATACTAGGGCACATAATGAGAAAAGAATTCTTGGAAAATTTGAAACACACAGTACGGATTGAAGGCAAGAGTAACATAACTCGTAACCTACCTAGCGAACCTGAGTAAATGGATGATGGAGCAAAGATTATGAGAGATAAAAAAAAAAAATTTAAGCAGGGAATTATGGAGATTCATGCTCGTCTATGTCCTAAAAGGACACGGCGCATAGAAGAAGAAGAAGAAGAAGAAGAAGAAGAAGAAGAAGAAAGAAAAAACAAGTAGAAAAGAAGTAGAAGAAGAAAAGAAAAAACGAGAAGATGAAGAAGAAAATAGATGTCAGCAAATTGCGTTGGAGAGGATTTACTGATTCTTCCCTTTTAGCTTTCTGCAGACAGTATTTTTGGTTTCGATATGTAATTGAACTAGAAGCATTCTCGTTTTTTTCAAGCTGATAAGAGTAATATATTTCTTTTGTCTTAGTTTTCGTGATGCTTATATCACTAAGTGCTTTGATCAGTCTTTCAGATACGGTTTTATCGATGCATACAATCATCCGTCAAAGCCGATTGGATTTTTGACAAAAGTATAATTTTTTTCTTTATTCACTTAGAATGTGTAATCCTATCAACGGAAGATATTACACACACACACACACACACACACACATATATATATATATATATATATATATATATATATATATATATATATATATATATAAAATATAATATAATTTGTCTATGAGGGCATCCGATGATAATGCGTATTCATAATTGCGTACGTGTGTATGTCTAGTGCTGAAAGTTCCGATGTTTTCACTTCCGTGAAATATATACGTATAGAATTATCTTGGCTTACAATGCACATGATACATGCCTGACCAATGAAAATCAAACCACACCGAATTGAAAATACCAGGATTGCTGTGGTTTTGTCGCTTCTTTCTCAATCTCTGACGAAGCTTTAATAAAAATGAAACATGTTAGATCGATAAAAGTTTCCTATTCGTGCTTTACATTTATCCAGTCGGATTCCAATCCATATTTGATCTACACACACACACACACACACACACACACACACATATCTATATATATATATATATATATATATATATATATATATATATATATATATATATATATATAGATAGATAGATAGATCAAATATAGCGATTTTCTAAACGTAGCATAGATGTAACACAAAGCCGAAAGTATGGGACACCCAGTGAGGATCGAACTCACTACTCAGTCGTAATTATTCTAGCGAGACAAGCTTGTTAACCATTACACGGCCGCGAGCTACCCATGTGGATCAAATATATATATATATACATATATATAAATTTTGCTGTTACACTGGTCATTTTATATATATATATATATATATATATATATATATATATATATATATATATATATATATATATATATATATATACGGGGTGATATATATATATATATATATATCACCCGGTATATATATATATATATATATATATATATATATATATATATATATAAATGTTGCTGTTACACTGGTCATTATATATATATATATATATATATATATATATATATATATATATTTAGTTAAGTTACGAAAAACTTGGTAATCGTATATATATATATATATATATATATATATATATATATATATATATATATGTCTGTGTGTGTGTGTGTGTTTGTATCAAATGACCAGTGTAACAGCAAAATTGTCCAAATCGTGTAACGGCATGCGACAATTTTTCAAAAGGTTTAAAATCTAAAACCACTAAGTAATTGAGTTTCTTTTTTCCAATTATTCAGATAAGATATTTAGCCATCTTAACACTATTTCCCGTAAGAATCCCTGAAAAACCCTTTGCACTATTCAGCTACAAAGAGAACAGTTTAAAATCGTTTTGTCTCAGCCCCACTATGCCTTGCCAACGATCTTCCTAATGAAATATATTTTAAATGATATTACTTGGTAATCCATAGCATTGAAATATATTGAAGAATTGTTTTGCTATGAAAAAGCATTGCAAATTATTATTCTATGAGATTACATTGTAAATGATAATACTCTGTGAATTCACTGAAAATGATGCATTAACCATAAAATCAATCGTTATGTGATAACATCACCTTTCGCTTAGTAACAGTTTATATTACCTGAAGGTTGGAATTCTCAGACAACTGTTTCAAATCTTTCATAAACATAGGAAATGCTAAATCCTTTGTTATCGACGATGACGTCGCCATTTCCTTAGTGTTGGCTTGAATTTTACTATCAGAACGTTTGAGGATCCCATGCTCGTGAGTAATGGAATCGCATATCTTCTCATCCAAACACTGAGTCAAATCGTTTACCTTAAGTTCGACATAGAGTGCGGTCGGCTCCTGCTAAAGATGCGTGTACCTCTCACTCACGTCTGCGCGTTCGACTCAGATTTCTACCGTGGCGCAAATGGACATGAAGAATTCAGTAGCATGGTGAATGGTTTTTTCTTTCTTTCTTTAGCTGACATGCGTGATGAAGACTTAGGCGATCATGTCTCTTTGCTTGGCTTGAAGAATTTCTATAGTAGCCTTCCGCAACGTCTTGCAGTAGGCTAGTTGCCAACCAACGCTTTGGGACCTATTCTATCCTGTTATTTAACTCATAGCTGAAGTAGTGAGAAATTATTGATTTATACCTTCCCCAAGGTTATGTGGGCGTAACTGTATGTAACGAAACCGACCAGAATTCGAACCCGGTTCTCTGATTTCACATTCTGACACGTTATCAATCACACTAGCCACGCATACAATCTTACAGCACCTGCTATTCCCAAGCGGTGACCCGTCTAGGTATTGACCAGGTTAAACGTTTCTTAACTCCGGTGATCGCACGAGAACAGTGTTTAAATGTAACATGGCCGTTATTAGGAGAATGGTCGTTCGATATTATCGGCAATAACCTTTTCTATTTTTCTTGTCGTTGGCTTGAATTTTGATACTGGAATGTTTGTGCTTGGCACACACGTTGCCGCTGATGGTGATTTTCTATGCGTAGCTTAGATGTGGTATAAAGTATGGAGCGCCCACTGAGGATCGAACTCACTACTCAGTTGTAACTGTTCTAGCTAGACTATTATACCACGTCGAGATTGCCTTAATTATTAGATGAGCACCAAGTGAGGATTGAACCATTACACCACGTCGAAATGCCCTACACGTTGCCGCTAATGAGCTGTTATCGAACATCTCAGTCCAAACTCGGAGACACAACGTTTTCCACAAACTTAAATGTCGTCCCATAAAGCTGGAGATCCTTGCCCATAAAGCTGGAGTCCATGACTGTAATGTCTGTGGATATATCTCAAATATATTTTTCTACTTCTTCACTGTTCTGTGTCCCTTCAGGATTTTGCCGTTTTTAGTTCTCCATAATTCCATGTACTTTGTAGAACTTAATAGTTTTTCTTTTGTTATCTCTCTCAGACCCTGTTCAGCCATCCATTTGCTCAAGCTCGCTCGTGGGCTATGCCTTCGATTCCTCCTTTCACTCTTACCTTCAGTCTGCCCTATGAGTATCAAATTCTCCAAGGCATCTTTTCTCATTATGTGCCCTAAAAATTTCAAATGAATATTCTGGTGTTAAGCGTGTGTCCTGTTTTTTTTTTGTTTTTTTTTCCTACAAAAGCTCGTATGTTTAGTCCATGGTATCTTTAGCATCCTTCTGTAGAACCATATTTCAGTTGTTTCAAGTATCTTTTTCATCTGTGAGGAGATTATCCATCCTTCACTGGTATCGCCAATTTTTAATCTGTTTCTTTTGCTTACAACCATACATTTTCTTCTTGCAATTAATGTTTAGTCCTTTCTTCGTCCTTTTTCTTCGTCCTTTCATTCATTAGCTTCTGTAGGAATTCTTGTACTTACCATTATGTGTCTATCAAAACTGTGTCATCTGCATATCTTATGCTGTTAAGATTTTAGTCATCAATAATGAATTCTTGTAGTTCTAATTCTTTCAGAATCGCCTCACTGCATAGGGTGAATAATTACGATGAGTCGACACATCCCTGTCTTAGACCCTTTTCTAATTTTTGTATATTTAGCGAATTCATTTTATATGCGAATGCAAACGGTTTGCTGCCAGTATAAGTTCCTGATTATTCTAATAACCTTTCCTAACATGTCATGGTTACTCTGCATTTCTTTGTGACGTATTTTTTCAATCGCTTTTTCATAATCTATAAGACACGGGAACAAATTCTGATATCACTCTGGACATAAATATCGCTTCAAACATATACTGTAATTAAAATCGGAAATCAGTTTTGAGAAGGACAATGAATCGAAAAGTAGACAAAAAGGTATGAAGCAAAGAAAGGCAGAGATTAATTAGAAATGAAAGGAGGTAATTGCTTTATGGGCTGATAGAAACACAAAGCTACTCGGGGAAAAGAGTGGATCACGATTTTATGATTACTTTGCTAGGCTTTGTTTGAGATTGAAGTGATGCGATAATGCTATGGCAGCAACTTCAATTACCTACTTTGCTTGGACATTTAATAGTGGCTGCAGTATTAAATGGAATCCAGTGCTGGATGCAATCCACCATTGGCCAAGGTCGCCAATTTCGCTCAATCTCACAGACCATAATGGAAGATTTGACAACGAAGCCTGAGCACTGAACAATCCAGAATACGACACCATTCGGTTCATTTTTAGTGTGTTAATTTAGAGTTTTATTAATTCCGGAAGATCTAAGAAAAATAATTTTATTCCAATAACAGAATATTCACATTTATAGATCTTTTCTTCATAATGAATATGAAAATAGGGATCCTCAAAATTATCTGAAAATGTTTTGATTATTCAAGATATATATATATATATATATATATATATATATATATATATATATATATATATATATATATAGATAGATAGATAGATAGATAGATAGATGTTTATATTTATATATGTGTGTATGTATATATAAATATATTTGTGTGTGTGTCTGTGTGTATGTATTATATGTGTTTATGGGGTAAGAGACAGAGAGGAACAGGAGCCTAAGATGTCGTTTGTTGAAAAGCGTCAAGTGTGAAAAAAATCGCTGGTTTTGATTATATTCTGACAGCTGTCAGATCAGCATTTCTATATGTTAAAACTGCTGTAGCTCTGCTTATTAATTTAAATATTGAAAAGTTGAGATAGATAGATAGATAGATAGATAGATTGATAGATAAGAAAAAGACTGCGTTTTTCCTGGTTAGTTTAATGGCTTTGATTATGCACCTCTTTCTGCGTAAGAAAATTTGATTAATCATCTGAGAGACCCCTCTCTGCCTCAGAATGGCTGATGTTAATCTCCAGTGAAGTGATTCGTTACACCTTTTCGGGCAAACGTTCTAAGCTGACATGAAATGGAAAGACCATATTGAATCCATTGCTAGGTTAGCTGCTAAGAAAGTTGGTTCACTGTGTCGTGCGATACAGTTTTTCTCCCCACAATCTGTCTTACATATCTATAAGTGTACCATTCGTCCATGCTTAGAATATTGCAGGCACATATGGTACGGTGTGTCTACTATTTACCTTGAGTTCATTAATAAAATTCAAAAAAGAATCAGCAGTATTATTGGTCCTGATCTAACGGATCAGTTCAGTCACTTTTCCACCGCCGTAAGGTTGCCTCTCTTTGTCTTTCCTATAAATACATTCATGGTAATTGTTTAGATGAGCTTTTCGCTATGGCACCTAGGCATTTTGACTTTAAGCTCAATACGAAACTGGCGGCGAGATCTCATCAATTTACAGTTGAGCTGGGTAGGTGTAACCATGAATTCTATGCTAACAGTTTCTTCTCTCGCACTTCTCGCTTGCCGAACTCCCTTCTGGATCAATGCCTTCCAGCCTAACTTAATCTGAAAAACTTTAAATGCAATGTCAATCGCTATCTACTGTCCTCCTGTTTACTTTTTCCTCTTCCCTTCCATTATTAATGTTTCTGTTCCTAATAATTTCACGCCCTGTAACCTTGCATGGGGTAATACCGATTTAAAAAAAATTACCAACTAAGTGAAATGTACTCGATTCACATTTATCCACATTTATTGGACTCTTAACTCTGTACTGTAATCATTACTCGAATTCGATGGGAACAAGTAGTTTCTAGCCGTCTTAATTCTAATCATTTCATTAAGGCTTTGTGAAGCTTTTGTGTTCAGAAGCTGTGACACAAAGTTTCTTTGCGTAGAAACACTCGCGCGTTTATCATCATCAATAAGAAAGTGTGGATGGGAATCCAACTTCCTGTAGAGTCGTTGGGAAATCATCATCCGATGAGTAGATACATTTAACAGCAAATGGAATATATATATATATATATATATATATATATATATATATATATATATATATATATACACACACTAGCAGTATGGCGCGGCGTTGCCCGTGCATGATTCAAAAATCGTACGACTCATACAGCAATCTCTATCACTTGACTTAAAATATTTTTGCCCTTCCTTGCCTTTAAAGGAGTGCCCTTTGCCGTGCTGATGTTGCTACATGCCTTACTTCTTGCCTATCTCACACTGCGAATTTTTTCTAAGCTCTATACTAAAGGTTAAATCTGTTACGAAGAAAGAACTAAACAAAATGAACACAAAACGATCAGCTTTAAAAAAGGACTCGTAACTGGAAAAACCGAATGAAAAAAGAATGTTAACAAGAATACTTTTTCACACCCAACCCAGTTCTGCGGAATCAGAATCAACGTTGAGTTTAAGCAAGCGAATGAGCCAATTGGAGTAAAGTGTCATGCAGATTTAAATTCTTCCCACTTGTGACGAATGCAGCTATCGATGTTTTTTTGCATGCTAGCATGCTAGTTAACATTCGTGTCAGTCAGCTGTTAACTCTCACACTAGCCAATAGAATCTTCCTGCCTACTCCTTGCAGCCAGCTATAGGCTCTAACAATGCCCAGTAGAAAATGGCCACAAACTACATGAAAACTGCCGTAGAAGCATGAAAAAATCGATTATTTCCACTATGGATGTGAGTTGGGAAAGGCAAAGTCGGTCTTGGCTTTCCCGCTTACTTGGAGCATGTGCATGTAAATTTTGGTGCAAATCCGTCGAAAATTTCAAAAATATTTTAAACTGAATACGTGCCTCTTTTTGTGTAAGTGTCTGAAGTTATAAAACTAAAAAATATATATAAAACAGAGTAATATATATAACTGATATATATATGAAGAAATATAGTTTTAAGGTGTGCTATATTTATTGGATGAAGTGCTCAATATCAGAGATAGAGAGCATGTAAATATAAATATAAAAGTGAACATTGGAGTCAACACTCAGAGACGACAGGCTGTTTCATGCTAGGCGCAATCGTCAGGCCGCCAGACTGACGATTGCACCTAGCATGAAACAGTCTGTCGGCTCCGAGTGTTGACTCCAATGTTCACTTTTATATTTTATTAACTTATATATATATATATATATATATATATATATATATATATATATATATATATATATATACATGATATATATATGTGTGTATATGCGATATATATATCTGATATATATATATGTATATATTTATACACACACACGTACACACATGCACATGCGTACAAACACAAGTGCACACACAGACACACACAAAAGACGAAAATCAACCTAGCGTTAATAAATATTGCATAAATTATTTTTAAATTAACATAAAAATAAATAAAAGCTAGAAAACTGGCAGTCAGTTGCTGGAAATCTCCTGAGGAGTGGACTGAACGGTTACAAAAAGGATTGTCTGCAGAGCCCTGGAATAGGTTGCTGTATATAACATCAATCAGCTAAGTGAGAAATGTTATATTGTTATTAAGGCAATACACACACACATACATACATATATATATATATATATATATATATATATATATATATATATATATATATATATATATATATATATATAGAGAGAGAGAGAGAGAGAGATACATAGATATAGGTATGAGTTTAGCATCATTTTCTTACCGCAAATTTTAATAAAATATACAACTTTCAAAGTAGTTTAGTTTTCAAGAAAGCTAGCATTGAAAATCTTATATTTATGATAATCCCCGAACTCTTCTAACTTTTATTAGAATTCAAATTGTAACTATTTTTGTGTGAAAAGAAAGACATTACTGTCTGCCTTACTTAATCAGCTCAGTAAATTGCTTAAAAGTAGGCAAAATCCGAAGACGACTGTCAGAATTTCTCTGACATTTATTTTTAGATCGTTTCACTTTGATTTTAAGCAGAATCTTCGCTATTTGCTTCAAAAAATGCCAAAGAAAGTTATAAGAAATAAAAATATCGTTGCTAAAAAAATAAAAGAAAAAACAGATGATTCAATTTTCTAGACTGTGTTATTTCTTTTTTGGCGTCTTCAACATGGCGAATTTCCAGGCATCCGTATTTACTTCTTTCCGGTGAGTGAATAAAACTTATCGGCCATATGACGGCAATTCTGTATGTCTGCCGATTACACAATAGGATTTCAAATGACAATAATCACAAATAAAAAAAAAAATAAATGGAAAATAAATGAGAAAATTGAATTAATCTTTTTTTTCTGATCAGTTAAGTCTATCAAACTGAACGTGCTATACCATTTTCGGTCAACAGTTAAGTATATATACAGTCAGGCTTAGTCTGGCAGAAGACCAATATTAAAGTCGCTAATTTGAGATCGAATTCACTACCTTTGTAGACAGATTTTTTGAGATGTGTGTAATAAACATCTATTGGTTGAGTTACTACGAAATAAATGCAGAAACCTACATTACATTTCTGTTGCGTTTGAATAAGGTCTGACGATTCTATGTGTAACATTGTATGTGTAAAATAATACAGGATAATAATTCAAAGTTGAAAAGAAAAATATCTCCTAAGTTATAAACAGAGGAAAAATGTGACGGGTGCCCTTTCACTGGGCCGGAAATTGACAAATCTGAAATTAGCGAAATGTGAGATTTCCATGTAACAAAAAAATATTTCCTTCCATAATTATTCAGTGAGATACTTTGCCTCGTAGAATATAAGTTTATAAGGCTAGGATTGGGGAATTTCTTTCACTCATCACACCTTTTCTGTTATTGACAGTAAGTCGAAAAAATCTCCCTAATGGCGACAATAAAAGTAGCTAATACAAACTATATGCGTTATGCTATTTCCTACTACACTGTTCCTGGAGAAAAGACGGCGGATTCGATTTTTAAGAAAAAGCAAAAAAAGTAGCGTAACTTTGGTGTATTGGCCTGAAAACAAATGTGGAGACAAAAATACCTACACAATCGATACGGACCAGTACAGAAACATAATGGTATTCATCAAACACCAGTTCGGGAGAACTTAATGTCATATAACGCCGTACAGGTTTCGCTTATTTTGTTTTACTATCAACCTCAGTGGGTTATTTAATGTCGAGAAGATTTTTAGGATAGGTTCGTATGAATAGGATTCTTTGTAAAAATTAGTTTGTAGATTAGGTTTCATTGACGTATTTTTGTAAAGAGGGATTTGGTCGAGAGTTAAATGTATTGCTAGTAAAAAATTTTTCCCAAAAATCTATTGCTTGTAATATTTTTCTTTTTAAAAAATGTATTGCTGGTCATTTAATATAAGAATTTGTTTTTCATACTTTCATAGAGTTTGATGGTTAACTATTTGGCCAAAGCAGGTACCCTAACAGGTGCTACCGGTCTGGGTCAGGATAGAACTGGGAATAACAGAAGTTAAGAAATGGTTCGACAGTCCTCAAAACCTCTCAATCAGAAACCTTGCTGCCGGATGTAGTTTATCGTCATACCGAGGACGGTCGGTACGTAGAATGGAAAAAGTTAAAAGCATTCGAACAAGAAAACAGTTTTGCTTATTTCAACTCATTTGATAACTTACTATTCCAAGGATAGAAACTTTTGGAGAGCCATGATTACATTGCTGTTATCGGACCTTACCCATAATAACATAATGGACTATTCCATACGTAATAAAATACTGCGTCTCAAGAGGAAGCAGGGATTTCAGCCCGAAGTCGGACGTTCGGCTGACTGTCTGATCGGTTGAACTCTCTGACTTCGGGCGGGGAGGAACCCGAACGAGGCTACGCCGAAGGGTGGAGTCTCTTTAGGGGAGGTAAACCGACCCTGAACCTGTGTATACGGGTTCAAAGGGCATATTTTTGGCCAAGCCTACGGGATCGGAGATCCCACGTTAAACCGGCCTTGTGCCACATGATGCCCTCGTGGGGGAAGGACTAAATACCGTTCAGCCTGAAGTCGGGCGACCGGCTGACCGGCTGACCGGCTGACCAGTTGAACTATTGCCTTCGGGCGGGGAGGAACCCGAACGAGGCTACGCCGAAGGGCGGAGTCTCTTTCGGGGAGGTAAACCGACCCTGAACCCGTTTATACAGGTCCAATGGACATATTTTGGGCCGAGCCCACGTGCTCGGAGATCCAACGTTAAACCTGCCTTGTGCCACATGATGCCCTCGTGGGGGTGTCTAAATACCGTTCAGTCCTAAGTCGGGCGACCGTCTGATCGGTTGAACTCTCTGCCTTCGGGTGGGGAGGAACCCGAACGAGGCTACGCCGAAGGGCGGAGTCTCTTTCGGGGAGGTAAATCGAAGTTGAACCCGTTTATACGGGTTCAAAGGACATATTTTTGGCCGAGGCCACGGGCTCGGAGATCCCACGTTAAATCGGCCTTGTGCCACATGATACCCCCGTGGGGGTGACTAAATACTGTTCAGTCTGAAGTCTGGAGTGAAGTCCGTCAGAAATCAGTCAGTCAGTCAGAGCGAGCGAGTCAGTCAGTCGAGTCAGAGGCAGTCCGAACAGAGTCGCATTCAGACAATTACTACTAAACCTGATTGTTCGTACTAACACTTTCTACTTCTCTGTATATATTCCTGTTTGTAATATATCTGTGTTATTCCATATCCGTATTCGAGTTCTTCTTTATTGGTTCTACCATGGACTATCACCGTGGTACAAGGAACATAACAATTGCTAACATTTTTTTTTTAATTCAGTATTTTAACGAAAATTAAGGGATATGTGTAGGCGGCGTAGTTCTTATTTGACGCAGAAATTGGAATCGGCGTTCCGAGTTCAAATTCCACTATAGTTTATTGTATTCATTTTCGCATTAATGAACAGGTCATAAATCTGTCAAATCTCCCTAGGTATGAGTAAATTAGACTAGTAGTCTGTTCTCTTTAGTTTTATCTGGCAGTCAGTCTAAGAGAAGAATTATTTTGAATTCCAAAACGTGGAAACAAAATTCAGAATTCAAAAACGGGAAACAAATATTCTCTGCCCCCCAAGTTATCAGGGCAAGTCAGAGATGTTGAAAAATAAAAGGTGTGGACAGTGAATTATTTATAAATTTTTACAGTGATAAGTTTAACGATACAAAAAGAAGAGGCTGGGGGTCGATATAATTACGTAAAAATGAAAGTTATCAAAAGTCCTCTTCTATCGTTACTTTGTGGGATCAGCTTGCTCATAATGGAGAATGGTGCAGCTTTCACAAGAAACAATTTCTATATTTTAGCAAGCGAAACGTTGTTTTTAACTGAAGCAATACAGTATTATTTCAAGTGCTAATTTTCCTGTAAGGTAACTTTCATCACTTAAAAAAGTGGAGCTGCACATTCTTTCTAACGAAACAGGACATTTGCCTTACTTAGCTAAGTTTAATAAATGTTAAGAAAACAATAAACAGAACATTTCTTTTTCTTCTTTTTTTCCCATTTTCCAGGATTAAACAATGTCGGCCTTCGCGAATTCCTCTCAGGCATTGTTCAAAGGCCGCCAGCCAATTGGTTATTCTGAACGGATTTTGAAATGGTAAAGATTTTAATCCGCCAACTAAGCAGTGAAAGGAAGCAGAGAGGTTAGCTTATCAGCAATGGAATTAAGAAAATCCACGTTGATTAAGTCAGTAGCTCGTGCGAATTCCCACCGAAGAATTAAAAACGACATAAAAGGACGTTCAGTCATTTGCTTTTCATGTGTCCACGAACCAACGAAAGGGTAGAATGAAGAAGGCTGCCTTCATTCACGGAGGATTTGACACACTAAAAACCCTGGATAAATCTCCGTAGAAAGACAGATTTATTTTTAATGAAATTGTTGTATTTATAATTATCCCTCTGAATTTTTCTCTACAAATGGAGTAAACACACCTTATCCAGAACCAGTTTGATAATCACAATAACAAAGAAAGTCTTCAATTAATTTCAAAGAAGCATAAACATGATAATCTTTGCTTGATCGTAGATTTAGGATTAAGAAAGCATTCTCATAAATCATTACTCGCGTTGATAGTTCGATCCTCACTGAGACACCTTCCGCTATGGCATTGTATCAGTTTAGACTAAACTTAAGAAATAGCGTACATTTTGGCTCTCAAACATATCTGCTAAAAGAAGACAACGAACCTGCTATCCCACCAGATGCCAATGTACTGATGATGAGGGAGATATGCGGAGGACATAGGTATTCATAGGAGGGATAAGAATGATCATGAACAAAAAAATCAAAACCATCTAACAAGTGTTTCAAAAAATAGAACTCAGAATAGACCTTTATAAAACGGAAACTATGATCTGGATTGGAATGAATGCAATAATAGCACATACCCAGAATCCATCATAAAAATTCAACATGACGAATTCAGTCGGTTATGTACCATGCGTGATGCACGCGTAGGCGATCATGTATCTTTCAATACATGACTGATGAGGTATTTTTCTCGCATTAGGTTGCCATTTCTTTCTACGGAACCCAGTCTGTCCTGCTATTTACCCATAGAGAGCGGGAGAAGAAGAGGATTCATACTTTTCCAAAGGGTACTAGCACGTATATGAATATAATGGATCCGACTGGAATTCGAACTCGGCTCTCCGATTCCTCAATCTGACCCGCTCTCCATTACCGTGCCTCCCTGACGAATTAGTATATACTAAACACTTCGCATACAGTGTATAAATCAGTTATAACACATCTAGTATAGGAGAAAAGGATTTGGAATGTAGAGTTGACTGCTCGATAGATAGTTCCGTACAACACCGCAAAATGCGACAAAAACAAAATATTAACCTGATGGCACTTGACATGTTCTTAAATAAACTTATTAGATTCAGATTTTCCTGTGTTATTCAACCCGTTTCTAAGATCAACTGTTAAAATGACTTTCAGCGGATCTTGGCGGTGACGATCCTTCTTTGAACCCTGTGCATTGGTGGTGAAGAATCCCAAAGGACTGTAGCATATAAAAGAAACATCACTTGAGCAGTAACAATTAAAATGGATATCACATGTAATGCGAAGAGTATATAATAACATAATCAACTACTTCACTACTTCAACTAAAATGTTAAGAAGGAAACCCCCGTTTATACTAGAAATAGAGATACCAACCACTGCACATGAAAAACCTATTTTCAGTTACTGTCCGACCGCAAGATAAAGGCCAAAATGCTGATTGTCAAGGTAGATCACTTCTTTTAATATGGCAGAATACCACTACAAAATCTTTCTTAGCGAACACACTGACTGTAATAACTGCGTAAGTCTAATCGGCTCAAGTATTCGAATTCAGATAAAATACTCGATCAAATTCGGAATTTTAATATACTCATCTTGAAATGTGAGTGAAGATGCCAGCGTTTTTTATTCAAACCATGAGATGATATTGCAAAATTGGCGAATCTTGGAAATTCCCAGCAGAACTGCAATGAAGAATGGAAACATTAGAAAACATATGTTGTAGAACCATCCTCAGCATGTCTACGCAGACAGGATCACAAATGACGCGGTGCAAGACACAATCAAAGAAGAAACAGGACCGTTGGAAAACCGTATAAAAAACTGTCAAAAAGAGAAATTGTAAACGGTATGACCACGTCTCTCGAGCTAACAATCTTTCAACTGCCATCCAACGGAGTACAATCTTAGGGAACAGAAGGTGACTCGGAGAGAGGAAGAAGAGACTGGAAGATGAAAGTCAGACCAGACACGAAGATGAGAGTCAGACGCTAGCATTGAACCGGACATGTGTAAGAAGTTGGTCAAGTGCTCAGCTGCGATTACTAAAACCGGTCATGAGGTTGATGATTGCGGTGATGATGATTGCTCATTTGAATAATTCATGAGAAAACTTGACTAGAAGTCAATTCATTAGTACAGTAATGAGTCTCTAACACTTTAAATCCATCATTATAGCAATTAGTTAATAGCTGATTTCAAAGTAGTTCTAGCCATTATTTATTTGATTTTGCTTTTAATTGTATGCATTGAAAGTGCCAACATCAATACTCCACTGTAATTAATATAGGACTGCGTTGTTTCATTTTAACGGTTGTTCGTACTAAATTCGGACTGAAACAATGCTGAATGCGTAAAACTTAAAATACATGAATAAATACATAAAAATAAAACCTCAGTTCCAGTTATAATCTAATTTCAATATCAATACGTATATATATATATATATATATATATATATATATATATATATATATATATATATATATTCTGTTATTGTTATATTTAGGCTGCATATATTCGTTCAAACAACGTTTGTTAAATAATTTAGACATATGTCGTTTAGTTCTCGTTGCGATCCATTCAAGTTCACAGATTAATTTCTTGGTTGCCTTAGAAAACTGATTAAGTACAATGCCAAAATTTTCTTTCAAATAGTTTGTATGTTATCAAGTACTTTCAATCTCATCTGAGACCATCTTCAGGGGGTTAAGTTGTTTGTGAATATGTATATATGCTTCTGTAAATTCAAAATATTTCAACTGTTCGTTTTTACTGCATATAGAAGTTCATGTGTTTTTTTCTTTTTTTCAAGGGAATTAACTTCTCCAATTTTGCTCATACATATGTAATTTTTTAGAAGCATTTAAGGACTTTGTTGCTTTACTCATACTTGACTTTATTTAGTTTGGGCTGTAACTCTCTTATATAAAAGTCTTCAAGGAATTCTAGTTTTTGCTTGTTATTGTATTTGTGCAATATTTTCAACTGGTATTCGTCTAATCAGTGAGTGCGGTCATGAGTGTTCCTTTAAATGCTGAGATATGGAATTAGGCCTAGCCAAGTGAAATATAAGCCTTTTTGTTAGCATCATCATAGTAAAGCCAACGTACGTATTGACATAAGCTGAGAGATAAGTGAGAGGGATAATCTGAATAACATCTTCATAAGATAGGAACTGTTGGAAAACTATGATCGTCCAAATCCTGAAGTGACACGGCCCATATAAGATAGCCATTGATAATTATATTAATTTAAGATATATAAAGATTTGTATTGCTTCTAAAGATATAACTTTCAAATAGAAATATTTTAGTTACTGAGTGGTGAGGGGGCAGTAATGGAGTTATGAGTAGAGGCTTGGATTGAGGAATCGGTGTTCTGAGTTCGAATTCAGGTCGAGTTCCTTACATTAACTTACGTGGAAATAACCTTGCGAAAGATATGAATCCATCTCTTCTCTCCCTACCGTAGTTTTAGGTAAATAGCTCTCCTGATATTTGCCTTGGATGGAAACTAGCCTAGGAGAAGGAAAACTCAACTCTGGGCTTAAAATCGCACTAAAATTCAAAATTAAATAGCCTCACCTGTCACAAATGATTCCAAGTGTGGCGAGTATGGCGAGTATGGCGACACACATGAAGGCATGATCAGTTTGGGAGGGGTTCTTGTAAAAGAAATGAGAACACCCGGGAACTGTATCTGGTGCACTTTCGTCTTTCGTGGGAACGAAACACCACTGGAAATTTCGAAAAAAGAAAGCTGAACAGAGATGTCAGAATGATTTAAAAATAAATTGAAGATGCAAGAACGAACAAATTAGAAATGGCTATAAGGATGTCACCAAAAAAATTGTGAATAAGCAAAATAAAAGTTGATAGACAACCACCAAAAAATCTGAAGACTGTTCTTGCTAATGGAAAAACGGGGAAAAATATAGAAAATGAAATATTTTGTCAGTTGAAGATATTATAGCCACCAAATACTTATGTAAGGATGACAGAACAAAATGCGCGCGTTAGGCGAAAAATTGATGAACAGATGGTGGTTAATATAGAGCACATTGGACCAACCTTGTGACTGAGGTGAAGCAATGGTTAATATGGAGATACATTAGATAAAACTTTTGACTGAGCTGAAGGTTTTGTTAATATAGAGCACATTGGATGAACCTTGTGACTGAGCTGAAAGTTTGTTTAATATAGATCTACATTAAATGAACCTTGTGAATGAGCTGAAGGTTTGATTAACAGAGAGCTCATTGGATTAACTTTGTGACAGCGCTGAATTAATAGAGAGCACATTAGATGTACCTTGTGACTGACCTGAAGGTTTGTTTGATATAGAGCTACATTGGATGAAACTGTGAATGAGCTGAAGGTTTAATTAATAGAGAGCTCATTAGATGAACCTTGTGACTGAGCTGGAGTTTTGATTAATATAGAGCACATTGGACCAACCTTATGATTGAGCTTAATTTTTGCTTAATAGAGCTCATTGGATGAACCTTGTGACTGAGCTGAAGGTTTGGTTAATATAGATCATATTGGATGAACCTTGTGACTAAGTTGAAAGTTTGGTTAATATCGAGCAGTTTTGGATGAACCTTGTGACTAAGCAGAATGATTCTTTAATATAGAGCACATTGGAAGTACCTTATGACTGAGCTGAACATTTGATTAATAGAGAGCACATTGGATAAACATTGTGACGGAGCTGAAGTTTTGTTTAATATAGAGCTACATTGGATGAAGCTTGTGACTGAGCTGGAGGTTTGATTAATAGAGATCACATTTGATGAACCTTGTGACTGAGCTGAAAGTTTGGTTAATATAGCGCACATTGAATGAACATTGTTACTGTGCTGCAGGTTAGGTCTAATATAGAGCTACATTGGATGAACCTTGTGAGTGAGCTGAAGGTTTAATATAGAGCACATTGGACCAACCTTATGACTGAGCTTAATTTTTGCTTAATAGAGATCACATTGGACCAACCTTATGACTGAGCTTAATTTTTGCTTAATAGAGAGCTCATTGGATGAACCTTGTGACTGAGCTGAAAGTTTTGTTAATATAGCGCACATTGTATAAACCTTGTGACTGTGCTGCAGGTTAGTCTAATATAGAGCTACATTGGATGAACCTCGTGACTGAGCTGAATGTCTGATTAACTGATTCGTTTTCTTCGACTAAGAAGGTTATTTAAATAAGAAATTATTTTTGAACTGTATGAATTGCTTTTTTTTAGATAATAATAATTTACTGATGCAAGTTTTACTAATTAACATATAGCTGGTCGAGAATAGGTAGATACATACCTCTCCCAAGGGCATTTGCCCTTAAGTTGGTTGGCTGGTTGTTTTGTTTTATGGTATATCAACCCCACTGTGTCATTTAATGCCAACAAAATTTTGGCATTAGTTTCTTCAAGGAAATAATCAAACAACATAACTTATAAAACAACAGGAGGGTGTTATTGTAATCCTTTGTTAGAGCATTATGATTGTAAAAATAGATGATCGTGTCAAGTTAGATACAGAGAATCTATATAAATTGTTGGACAAAACGTTATTTCATTGTTACAAATTCTAACCAAGAAGTTTTAAGCTATCATGTATATGCATACAAGACAATGTACCTTCTTCAAATTGTAAAAAGCTGATTATTACTTACTTTTTAAATGAACGTTCAAAGAACTCGATCTAATGCAAAGGTCACCGTCTTCAGATATTAACCCGGCAGAAAACTTGTTCATCATTCAGAAGTGATGCATTTGAAAATGGAAAAGATGATCTATGGGAAGCAATAAAGTTTGTCGCAAAATGAAACGGTAGAAAGGTTATCAGTATCAATGAAGGAAAGATTGATTAATGTTATTGATTATATGGAAGAACATTCTTTCAAAAAAAATAGTACGATTACACCTCCCAACCAAAATAAATGACTTTAAGAATGTCACAGAAAAGGAATATATATATATAACTTATTCAGGTGTATGGGATATATATTTTTCTTCAGTCCTTCCACCCCAAGCAAGTCGATAATAACACTAAGACGCAAGGGGTTGCTGTTAGTAAAAAAGAATGAGAACTGTTTAGGAGAAGGAACCGGAAACACTATCCTAAACAATAAACAAGGGATAAATCTCTATTCCTGTTCAAAGACAGGGAAGGAGTATGGATATGTTAATTAGTTGATTGTGAGTATATTTGAATATATAACATAAGTAGCATAAACGTAATTTACATTCAAATGATTCTATTGTAAATATCATTTAATGTGAATTACTTTAGAACTCCTACCTGATGATCAACATACACGATTGAAAAACTGATGAAGGTTATAGGATATCGACGAATCCATATTAACATTCACAATAAAAATAATAATAATGTATTCAGAAAAAATATCATGTTGTGCTAATCAGATTTTTTTTTTCTGGGGCCCATATCGTTAGCATTTATATATAAATAAAAAATTGAACTTTTATTTACTCTCTTTGCAGAAAGAAATCCTGACATACCTCAAACAGGTTATTATTAATATTTCTAATAAGAATTTATATTATACCACACACAATATATATATATATATATATATATATATATATATATATATGTATCTATGTATCTATGTATCCATCTATCTATCTATCTATCTATATATATATATATATATATATATATATATATATATATATATATATATATATATATTTATATAACTAGAAATATATCATAAAAAATGTACAAACATCGCGTGCATAGCCCATCAGTATCCACCGTCTGATTTTGAAAGGTGAACATTATTGAATCTTTTCTTTTATGAATCTGTAATTAATACATTTCATTCCACATACATCTTCTACGTGTCTCGTCCCTTCATGGTGTTCGATATCATGGCTCTTAATAAATTTTGTTATTTTGTTAATCCCTGTCCATCCAGCGTACTTGACTGCCTCGTTAGGTAGGTTACTCGCTGCTTTCCTCTGATCTTGTGTTGAGAGAAAATTGGTATCAACGAGCATATTGAAAGCAACATGGGTTAGAAAGAAACAGTGAGAATCTTACCTAAAGAACTGGTGTAAAAAATGTTAGATAGTAAAAATACAAACGTTGCTAAGAGCTGAAGAGGCTAGGCATTTGGGGAGAGCTTTGATACCTGAAGGCAAGAATACTATTAGGTTGGTGCAAAAATAATGTCGTTTTATCACATAGTAACTTATGTGAGAAAACGACATTATTTTGCACCAAACTAATACTTCTACTACTACTAGAACTACTACTACTACTAGAACTACTACTACTACTACTAGAACTACTACTACTAAGAATACTAATACTACTACTAATAATAATCGTACTTCTTAAATTATACAGAATTTTACAGTGGGTATGAAAGGGTTGATATCATTGAAAATCCACTTGCATAATAAGAAGACAAGGAGAAAAACTATTCTTAGCCGACACGTTTCAACCACTATATATACAGAGAGAGAGCGAGCGTCATCCGCAGAGAGATTGTTTTACTGCATCACAGCCCATCAGTGTGGTTAGACGTCCGGTTGCCTCTAGTTAGGCAATTGGCGTCAGTCGGTGGATTGTACCCCTAATCAGTTGACGCAGGGATTAAAGTGAATTTAAGCTTATTTATTTTTTGAGAAACACACAGTGAATGAGAGAACTCGATTCTCATTACCGATGAGTCTTACATATATATATATATATATATATATATATATATATATATATATATATATATATATATATTTGGTTTTGCGATCGTCAGACAAACTGATTAATTTTTAAATTTTTTTGGATTTATGTAGATTGCGTGTATTGGTGTTATTATGGAAGTGGTGGAGGAATCGTCGTCGTGATGTCACTCATGCTAACGCAAACATAGATGCATGTCCGTACACCCGATGAGGTACGCAGACATACATACACACTTGCTCGGCCGCCGGGGCTCATACAGATATAAACATATGTGAACAGTATGAGATTTGACATATGTATGTATATGGGTGGTGTTGTGTCTATACATACGCATTTGTATGTTGAAATTCAAAGATCGGAAGTGTAGCGAAAATTTCTCGTGAATGTCTCGTGGATGTATACATGTAAGCAATCAGAGCATTTTTCTATTTTTTCGCTGAATAATATTTCCTCGCATGCACGTATATAAGTATGGTGGGGTCTGTACAAAATTATGATAGGTAAAAATTGCTATTATCTTTATTTTTTATTTTTTAAAAGTTTATTTTTTATTATTTTAAAGCTGGTTATTTGCTTGTTTTTGATAACTGCGTATATGTAACTGGTAGAAATTTCGGTTTGTAATCCTTATTGGTTATTTTTATGGTGGTATTAAATATGCTGGGAGAGGGGGTAGTTTACGTTGATATTAGGTTGGTGCAAAAATAATGACGTAATGATGTCGTTTTTTGACGTATTTTTTAACGTCAAAAAACGACATTATTATAGCGGGTTTATATGATAATAGTAGATGTGATGTGATAGTAATGTTGTAAGGGGGTTGGTGGCAATGATAATATAAGTAGCTAATAGTTATTGTAAATTGGTAGAAGTGATTAGTAATGGTGTTGAGAGGATAATAAAAAACATGTAATTATTGTGGTGGTAGCTTGAACTAAAGAGTGATTGTTGGCGTTTTATTTTACTTCATATATTTATTTATTTATTTATATATTTATTTTGGTATCAATCCTGGTAATAGGTATTTATTCTCATGCCTACATTTTGAAATTATCTCTGATCTTATTGGTTTTTATTTAGTGGTATTAAATATGCTGGGGGAGTAATTTACGTTAATAATTATAGTGGATTTATATGTTAATAGTAGATGTGATGCGGTAGTAATGTTGTTGGGGGGGTTGGTGGTAATGATAATATTAGTAGTTAATAGTTATTGTAAAGTGGTAGAAATGATTACTATTGGTGGTGCAATGATAATAACAATAAATGTAATTATTGTGATGGTAGCTTGAACTAAAGAGTGATTGTTGATGGGTTTTTTTTATCCGTTTGGTATAAATCCGGATAATAGGTAATTATTCTCATGCCTACATTTGGAGATTATCTCTGATCTTTTCTTTACTAAGTTCTTTTGCGGTGTGTGTGATATTATTGTTACTTTTTAGTGTAGGCAAAGTAGGCATTTTTTGTAATGCTGCTGTAGACAGGTACTTAATTTTTCTTTTAAATTAATCAGTTTGCCTGACGATCGCAAAAGCGTGAAACCTAAGGTCACAAACTCACATCTATCCAACCAAATATGTTAGCTCTATCTCTGATATTGAGCGCTTTCTAATAAGTACCGCGCATATATAATATATAAATAATTATATACATATATATATATATATATATATATATATATTTATATTTATATACACACACTTTTCACACACACACACACACACACAAACACATACATATACATATATATATATATATATATATATATATATATATATATATATATATATATATATATATATTGTCTACATAAGAGAAAATTTAAAATTCCCTAAAATTATCGACATTGGAGATATAAATTTGAAGTGTTGATTATTATCTTTTTTTATATCGGTACAAACATATGCATGTACTTGTATTCCTATGTATATATGTGTACATGCATATTGCTTTTCACACATTTTTTATATATAGGTCTGCAGATATATTTTATTATTTATATTTTTGGCTTGCTGATGCCTAAATCATTTATTTTTTTATTTAATAATTTATATCTTTATGTTTTACTATTATTAAAAATATTATCTTTATTATTTTTATCCTTATTAATTTTTTACATTGTAATTTTGTTCTTTATAATTATCTTAATTTAATTGTTCTATTTATTGATTTATTTATTTTATTATTTTATTATATTATATTATTTTGTTTACGTTGGATATTATTATTAGTTTAAAATTATGATGATCATATCATGTGATGATGATGATGAATGCAGTGTAAAATGAAATGACTTCTAATCCCTTCCTTAATTCCCATGCCCGATATATTAACTTGTTCAGCCATTTTAAGGAAAAAAAATAAAAATTCTAGGTCATTCTAAGCTTTGTATCGTAGAAATGGTTATCTATATCTTAGTGGAATTCTCCGAGGTTTTATAACACTACTGGACTTTACTTTGAACAATAAGTATGTATTTAACTCTAAGCTGAAACGATGATCCCTCTTGCTGCTGTAATCTCCTGATCCAGGTTTCCCCACTACTGTTCCCACTGTTTTAAACTTATTTACCATTCCCTTGATGGTTCTTGAATGGTCATTGAAGACGATTAGCCAGAGTATGAATGTTGGTACCATTACTGAAGGCCTGAATGATCTTTTTCCTCTCACCATTGATCAGTTGGGAAGACATAGTGGGCTGACACAAAATGATTTTAACCTCTTCTCTTTCTAGTTGAATAACGAAAAGAGTTTTTCAGTGATTCTTACGACAAATGGTGTCAAGATGACTAAACGTTTTATCTGAAAAACAGATTAGTGGCTTTTTAGATATTAAACATTTTATGGGATGGACAATTATCCTATGAGGTTACACGATTTGGACATTTTCCCTGTTACACCCGGTATATATATATATATATATATATATTAAGAAATATACTCGTAAGATGTGTTATATTTATGGGAGAATGTGCTCAATATCAGAGATTGAGCGTGTGTAAATATAAAAGTGAACATTGATGCGACAGGGTGTTTCACGCTAGACGCAATCGTCAGGGCACCTAAACAAGTAATTTGATTAGGATAATAATCAGGATAGATAGAGAATAATACGTGATTTGAGATGTCACAGTTAAAGTGTCCTACACCTCCTTCTTATTTCAACTGCTCACTGATACACTGTTGATAAAGCTGGGACGTTATTCTCTGATGTCGTAAACATGTCAACATAAATGTCCACTTTTATTGTGGTCTGACGATTGCGTCTAGCATGGAAAAGCCTGTCGCCTCTAAGTGTTAACTTCAATGTTCACTTTTATCTATCTATCTATCTATCTATCTATCTATCTATATATATATATATATATATATATATATATATATATATATATATATATATATATACCCAAGTATATAATTGGTGTATACGGAATGAATTCCAATAACCAACAATTACTATTCTTAAAAGGGTGCTCAATACAGAGTAGAGCAGATATAATTATCTATTTAAAAAATTATAACATAAATATGTTATAAAATCACTACAAAAATAGCCATTTTGTTTCAACGCCTCCGGTGTCTTATCAAGTGATGATGTTGAATGTAAAATAAATGGTTTTCAAAGTTTCAAATTAATTAACTATCCTTCGCAAGGGGAAAATTTTGTTACAAAAGCTAGCAACGTTTTCCTCTTGCGAAGGATCGTGTTGAAACAAAATGGCTATTTTTGTAGTGATTTTATAACATATTTATGTTATAATTTTTTAAATAAATAATTATATATATATATATATATATATATATATATATATATATATATATATTACGGTTCCTTTTTAAATATAATGTTATTATATATGAATGAGAATTAATAGACGGGACTTTCCTTTCATTTATGATGATATTGTTCTTCGCAGATTCGCAGAAAAACATTCTGGAATACACATTCATGAATTTTTCATTTTTGTGCAAATTGGGATATTTTCGTCCCAGACACCTTTAGGCGCATGTGCAGAATTACGAAAAATCTTTCATTATACGCCATTTTCCGTCCTCTTTAAAATTAATGGAAATCGTGTCTAGAAGCTAAACGCCTAATTTTAGTTGACAGCATTGGCTGCTTGTTTACAAAACGTTCTGAGGCCCGTCATAATGTCAAACTGTTCAATTATGAATTTTTCAAATGTCGGTAGGTTGAACAGAAATCTAATTAAGTATGTTTAAACGTTCTATTTTTTCCATATCTCGCTATGCATAGCTAAATATGGCGAAAAAAAAACATATGTTTAGGCGAAAGAGAAAAGAATAAAATTATATTACGTTGGTTGCTTAATTGGGGTGGACTTGTTCGCCTCGAAAATCGATATTTGAAAATCCTGAATTCACTTGCGCCCGGAAGCCGACTTCAGGCAGCAGTGTGAATTTCGTAATTTTCTCAATCACTGGTCCTATCTAAATCACCCTATATTTTCCTATTTTTTTTTTTTGTCTATAGTCATTTTATCATTTTTTTTTTTTAACTAAATATGGTCCAATATGAAACTCAACAGCCGCTCAAGTTAGATGATAATAGCCAAAATGGTAACGATAAATAAGGTGCATGATATGAGCGAAAGAATTGCTAAGATGTAGGGATTAGGAGAATAATCAAGATAGATAAAGAATAATACGAGATTTTACGATGTCACAATTAAAGTCTCCTCCAACTCCTTCTTATTTCAATTGCCCACTTATACACGTTATATGGGGCGTTATTCTCTGATGTCGCAAATATGTCAGCATAAATGTCCACTTTTTTTTCTGCAGATTCTTCATAACACCACCCTGCCTAATTTTATCGATTTTCAAGATAAGTCGCAACTGGTTACTTTAGAAGTTTTGTTTGGACAGTCAGATGTCAGTTTACCTGGATAGAAACAAAGCAGTTATTAACAAGATGAGTTGAAATTAATTCATGCAAGATTTTGTAGGTCTAGCATCCCTCCTTCATAGTCAGTCTCTGAACTTTTCAGCCCAACCCCGCAGTTTTATTACTTCTGTTACTTGAGTCTTAGTCCTAGAGCTATATTTCGCGTCCTAACTGTAACTATCAGGGTATCCCATAATTTCTGTCCGAATTTTAACTTTTTGTTAAAATAAACGTAATTTAAAGAGTATTTTATAATGTCTAATGGAGCTGAAAATTATTTTTATGTTTAGATGCATTTAAACTGATCAAATTTTATTTCAGAGAACAATAAAAATCAATAACAATAAAAACAATAAAATTAAAGTTTGTTTGATTAAAACCCTGCTAGCATGGAAGTACCCAAGAATCTTTTGAGATATATAATGCTTTATGAGTTCAAGAAAGGAAACTCAGCAGCCGAAGCTGCTAGAAACATTCACTCGGTTTATGGAGAGGAATGTGTGAATGAAAGAACTTGCAGAAGATGGTTTGCAAAATTCAGAGGTGGATATTTCACCCTTGAAGATGAAGATCGAACCGGACGTCCAGTTGAATTTGATGAAAAGCTTCTTGAAGCAGCCCTTGAAGAAAATCCTGCTTTATCAGTTGAGTAATTGGCATTGGTTCTCAGTTCAAACCACACAACTGTTCATCGTCATCTTCAACAACTTGGAAAAGTTCATAAACTTGGAAAATGGGTGCCTCAGGAATTGTCTGAAAACAACCTCAAATCCCGAGTTGGCATCTGCTCTTCTCTCCAATCTCACCAACTTGTTTCACCTTTTTTGGATAGGCTTGTGACTGGCGACGAAAAATGGATCTTTTATCGAAATGTTAAGCGTCGTAGACAGTGGCTTGGTAAAGGGGAAAGACCCCAGCCACAGCCGAGAAGTGAACTTCATGGGCAAAAGGTTCTTCTTTCAATCAGGTGGGATCACCAAGGAATAATCCACTTTGAATTCTTACAACCTAATGCAAAAATTAATGCTCAAATATCTTGTCAGCAATTAGAGCGTTTGAACCAAGCTTTGAGGAAAAAAAGACCTGCTCTAGTGAATCGAAAAGAGGTGATGTTTCATCAGGACAATGCGCAACCCCACACAGCAAGAATAACGTCACAAAAGAACGAGGAACTAGGTTGGGAGAAAATTCCTCATCCACTTTATTCTCCCGATCTTGCTCCTTCAGACTACCATTTGTTTCATAGCTTACAGAATCATTTGGAAGAAACAGCTTTTGTAACAGAAGGAAGAGGTTAAAACTGACATTTGTGAGTTCTTCGAATCAAAGCCAAAAGAGTTTTACAGTAATGGAATTAGTAAGCTTGTTAATAGATGGAAGGAAGTCATAGATAATCAGGGAAAATACATTGTTGATTGAATCTGTAATTAAATGTAACATTTGATCACTTGTTTTCTTTATTCAAAATTCGGACAGAACTTATGGGATGACCTGATATATTAATGACAGTGATGAGTTTGATTCTCACTAGATGCGAAGTACATGAACACTGTCTCAAATAATTATGGGCGATTCGCTGGAGAACGATGTTTATCTACTCATCTGCACTTGGAGATTGTAGTAGATTAATTAAAGCTAAACAAGTAATTTGGCTTGGGTTCCATCGTAAAGTAACAGATTTTTTTCTGCTAGCATTTTTCATCCAATTTTCTTCTTCTATGTACCGTGTCCCTTCAGCACCTTGGCTATCATCGCTCTCCACAATCCCCTGTCCTTTTCAGCTGTTAATAAATGTTGTCTTTTTGGTATCTCTACTAAAGCTTGCTCCGCCGTTCATTTACCTAAGCTCTCTAAGGTTATGAGTTGTTTTTTCTCTGTTCCTCTTGCCTTCACTCTGTCCTGTGAATATCAAATTATCCAACGCATTGTTCCTCATTATATACCCAAGTTAAATAAAAGAATATCCGAACATAAAAGTGATTGAAAATTATATAACGCACACAATGAAATCTTCGTGACCACAATGTTTACCTGGAAAATTACATTTTTATAAAATGAATATAATTTCCTCGAGCCAAAGACGTATTAGGTCGGTGCAAAAATAATGTCGTTTTCTCACATATATGAGAAAACGACATTATTTTTGTACCAACCTAATATTAAACGTATAATGGTCTATAAACCCCACTGTGATTAATATAAAACGAGGCTACTTCAGTTTATCACGTGTTCTTAGTAAATTAGTGTTGAAACAATGGCGGATTAAAAACCTCAAACAAAATACGAGTTTTGTCTAAAAAAGTAACGGCACTGTGAGTGCTGCGTGAGTTATGGACTAAACATTGATAAGGGAATTATATTAATCGGTTGGTGCAAAAATAATGACGTAATAATGTCGTTTTTTGACGTTAAAATACGCCAAAAACCGACATTATTACGTCATTATTTTTGTACCAACCTAATATCATCTAACATGATACCTTGGGAGTATACAACTGTAATCTTAGCGCTTGCTTCGCTCAGTGCGCGAGAAGAGCGAGACTTGTGGCAGGATAAATCGCGGCTGATCCCACACATCGTTGAACCTGCTCACAACGCCCTGAACACCTGGCAGTTCCTGACCGAAAAGAACATCGCCGTACTGGAACTTGCTCTGGGTGACTTTTACTTTCCCCAAGCTTATGAGGATCATCAAGAGAGCCGTAACGACGGAGCTGAGGGACAACCAAGAAGAATCTTTCCAGCCTTGCCTAAAAGTGTCCTAGAGAAGGGTAGGTGCATTAGACTTGAGGGAAAAGCATGTAGTTTGTTGTGTGGAATTGAAATAAATTGTTTGTGACACTAATCAGATTACTTTTCACGCAGACGTCGTAAGTTGAGATTACTAAAGTCTAATTGAAAAAAAAAACTTAGCATCCGTTTATCTTGCAAGTTAAAAGTAGTATCCTGTTTAGTTAAAATTAACTCCTTTCGTGGTAAAACTGGAATGACCTCTCCAGGATGGCAAGGCTTGAGCGGTAATATATGGACGTTGTGCACTGCGCAGATTATATTTCCCCTCTCTCAGTTGTACCAACAAGATCGAAAGTAATACACGGCATTATATATGGGGACGGTTTAGCTGCAGGAATTGCAAGAAAGATGTCAGTAGTGACAGCCAACCATCTTCAGGGCTCCTCAACAGTTTTTCAGTTTGGATTTATTTCTATAATTTTTGTCGTGTTTAAAATTAAGTTTACCTTCACCTTGTTGTTGAGCTTCATCTACTCGAGAAACGTTATTGTTAAGTAAGGCGACGTTGATTTTCCAATTTTTAATATATTTACTATTTTATCCCTTCTCTGTCTGTCTGCCTCTATCTATCTATCTATCTATCTATCGACAGATTGAGTAAGGAGACATGATCATGCACGTCCTTAAGGGATGTGGTACATAAAACAAGAAAACTACGGCAGGTTAGCATTATTTCTTATAAAACTATGTGCCGCATCTCTTCACAAAATGGGCGTTTGTAGCTCTCCACAATGTTCAATCCCTTGTAGCTCTTATTAAAATTTGTCTTTTCGTTATATTTTCCATTTCCTTTTCTGCCATCTATTTCATCATCATCCTTCGACCTCCCTATGGTTGGACGGAACTCCATTCACAATCCCTTTCTACACTGTTCGGTCATGTTTTGCTGTCCCCAGATCTCCAATGTTCAACCCTGAGTCCCGAGCTATGATTTCTGGGAAAGTCAATTTTCAGGATAAGACATTTCCAGAGGGATGCCATAAAAGTAAAGTTGAGATAACTCCTCTGTCCGCTCGGTAACATTGGCCGGCAAAATGTAGTCGTTTTTGTTTGAGCTTAAGAGTGATTGGTCTCACTTCTTAAATTGTGTTAAGCGTTGCATGGGATCTCCAACTGATGTTCTGGATTTTTCTAAGTAGATTTGTATATGTTCCATCCAGTCGTTTTTCAAGACGAGCAGATAATGTCTAAGTTTCTAATCCATACAGTAGGACTGGTTCAATCTATATTTGAAAAGTTTGGACATTTAAGATGATGGAAGGTTCGAGCGACAAATTTTGTGAAGTTTGTTACACGCATCCCATGCAAGAGCTCTGCGGATTCTGTGAGTCTATTATATAAGATCCAAGGTATTTGAAGTTCTCAACTCTTTTGATGGGTGTATTATTGAGTGACTTCAACTCAGATGGCTCAGGAGAGGTTGAGATATATTCTGTCTTACTCATGTTCCACTAGAGAATTAACTTGTTCGCTGGTTGTTCGAAGAATTGCAGGTGATTCACTTTTATCGAACAGCACTGTACGTCAGCCCAAGTCGCTAGTTTATCTGAGAGAAGGAAAACTCTGATTTTAAATCTCCGCTGCCTTGTGGGCATACACAATCATAGTAATGGCTTCTGTGTAAACCCTGAAGCCAAATCTGGAGCTGGAGTCTCTAAGACAGTCCGCAGAAATTGAAATTCCAAGTAGGTGTCATCCATTTACATAAGCTCATTATGTAGGTTTATAGTGGCGTGGGACTTAGGGATTAAAATTAACAGTTGATTTATCCGCAATATGAAGATTAATGAAGGATGGTAATGACGTGAAAACACACGGGTAATTTTAACAAAACAAGAGAAGGAATTTATTCACGAATTTAGACGCTTATAGTAGTACCAGTTGCAGGAGAGTAAATCAGAATTCTTAATGTCCGTAGTTTTAACGTATTTTCATGTAGAGGAAATGTTCATACATATATTCAAAAATATTTAGACAAAAGTAAGATAGATCGTAGACGAATAGAGATAGTTTGAAATACTTAGCCATTCTTTGAAGTGCCGCATGCTGGTTAGAAGCCGTTAATATAACTGGCGTGTAATTTTACACTGGTCGTGAGGAACTGGAACGAAATCTTTCACATGACTTCAGACACTCTTATTATTTTCATCTTCTCCTCATGTATGTAAAAAATTTCCGCGTAGGCCGGCTACTTTCTTTCTTTCTTCTACTTGGATGACCAGCTAATTTCTTTGAACGTAAGGTTTTCATTGGTCCAAAAACATTTCACATTTCTCAGGTCAAGGCAAAGTTTTTATTGATCCGAAATATTTCACATAGGCTCGCAAATTTCTTAATTCTTTTTCTCGGATCACTGGGTAATTTCTGAGAAAGGAAAAAATCTTATATAGGCTCACGAATTTCTTAATTGTCTTTCTCAACTCAACGGTTCATTTCTCTTGGGGGGCACCCGACTTCTCATCAGAATGGACTGATCTCTCTACTACTAATAGGACAGTTCTATAGAGCTCGAGGAAGGGATCAGGTGACCATCACAGTTCCGTCTCTCTACCGGAAGATACGGTTGGTCTTTACACTCTTTCTGATTGTTACTGACTAACCTGCGTTCGTTTGACTACTAATCTCTCTGTTGTAAATACCTCTTCGGATATACCAGTATTTTTCCCTACGTATGTGTTTGTCCTTATTTCAATACACGCACGCGGAAACACTCAACATCTCAACAATTTCTGTGAAAGGAAAAAAATCTGACATAGGCTCGCAAATTCCTTAATTCATTTTCTCGGCCCACCGGTTAATTTCTGAGAAAGGAAAAAATCTTACATAGGCTTGAGAATTTCGTAATTCTTTTTCTCGGCTCACCGGTTAATTTCCGAGAAAGGAAAAAAAATCTGACATTTGCTCGCGTATTTCTTAATTCTTTTTCTCGGATCACCGGTTAATTTCTGTGGACACCCATAACTTAAATCTTATACCATTGATAGTTTGTCCTTTTTTCTCGTTTTTCATTTAATATCTTCTCTGCGATTTGCTGCAGGTTTCTTTCTATGTGTGCTATCAACACTAAGGCACATCTTGTTAATATTGTGGTCGCTAGTAATGAATGCTGTTTCGACTTTTAATTCACTCAAGATCACCTCACTGTAAAGGTTGAATAAGTTTCGTGAAAAGACGCATCGTTTCTATGTTTTTGTATTTACTGAATTCAATTTCTACAAAAACTATACACGCAAAAATATCCCAACTGAATCAGGTTTGTATAGTCTGGGTTGAGGCTAAAAAAGTAAAGCTTTCACTAAATATTTAACTCATAAAAATGTAATTGGCTACAGAAGTGGATCGTCATCCCTGACTAATATGAAACAAGATATTTTTATTTTTATCAGAATGAAATTAATTATAATTCCGTTTTGAGCAGTCTTTCGGGCAAAGGCAAGTGACCCTCTTGATGTGGTAAAAGTTATCTTCCTTGAGCGGATCGTGAACGATGAGAATGGTATGTCTGATTCGAAAAAAAAAAAAAAAAAAGGTCTCCAGGTGCCGAAATTGACAGGGGAAACAACAAAAAAAAAGGCAATGAAATGTTTCATTTTGCTAAAGAAACGCGTTTTAATATTCCAAGCAGAAACTCAACGGCCAATTCGTCTTGGAAGATCAGGTTGTTGGCAAAGCCTCAATCGTGCGCTGAATGAGCAACACTTCAAAAGATAGCGGCATAAGTGTAATAGGTAGATAAGCGCTTTCTCTGTTTATAGAAAAGCTACTGAGAGTTTTATTATTAGGTCCAGTGATTCAGACAGTGGAGAATGAAAGAAAGACAAAGAGATAAACAGGAAGAACAAGTTCCAAGTTATTCTCATATTATTAATCCATTTCTTTATCATAATAGCTGATCTTAAACAACAATTGACTTTCTTGTCGAGTCAAAAATATACCCGCCTTTACATCAATGCCTTATTTGCTACGTTTGATATTGTATCTATGCATAACACGTTCAATGAACATTACGTTGATTTGTATATTGCTTCTAGATAAACATATGTACAATTGTCTTTTATTATTCAATTTCTTTTTTGTCGGTCAGTATTTCTAATTCATACTTATATTGTGTCAATTCAGTTTTATGTATTTTATTTCTGACATCATTTTTTTTCTATGTCTCGTTTTCTTTTGCATTTTATGCTATATTTATATCTTTACTTTTCACGTTTTTCTTTTATATTTCATGCTGAGATTCTTTCTTTCTTTCTTCTTTATTTCATAGTCTTTCTTTCTTCTTTATTTCATAGTCTTTCTTTCTTCTTTATTTCATAGTCTTTCTTTCTTTTGACGACGTGTTTATTTATTCTTTTGTTTTTTCTTTCTTTCTTTCTGTTTTATGCTATTTTTCGTAGACTGCGTTTCTCTTTCTTTCCTGTATCTGTTCCATGTTTTATATGTCTTTCTTTTGACTGCATTTTCTTTCTTTCTTTCTCTTTTATACCCTCCTTTTTTTTCTTTTTGCTACATTTAAACTTCTTTCTTTATTCCCCCCTCCCTTTTCTTCTTTATTTTTTATTTCATAATTTCATTTTATTTTTCTTTGTCTTCATTCTTTCTTTCCTGTTTTATGCTTTGTTTCGTGACTTTCACTGCATTTCTCTTTCTTTCATTTAGTTATTCATTCTTTTTTTCTTTTCTTTTTCTTTTTTTTTTTTGTTTCTTTCGTTCTGTTTAAGGGGATTTTTTCTTTTGACTACATTTTCTTCATTTCTTTCTTTTTTTTTTTGTTTTGTATGTATCATTCTTTCTTTTTTATTTACATTCTTTCTTGCCTTCTTTTTCTAGCCTTTTTTTATTTGTACGTTCTTCCTTACATTATTATGGTTTAATGTTTTGCTGTGACGGTTTTTATTTTTTCAACGGAATCTAAACTTTATATTGGAGCTTTTTTTCTCACCATCGACCTCGTATTTTGAGGAATTGTAGATGATTTCTTATTATAAGTAATTTAAATAAATAAAGTTATGTTAAATTAATAATAATAGCAACAAGACATGACCCAAAAAGAGAACGTAGTAAAGACAAAGATTATAAGTGGCGGGAAATCAGAAGAAAACGATAAT
>OZ010572.1:102903913-102963913 GCA_963932145.1 Acanthosepion lycidas
GAAACATGACCGTTGCAAAATTTTTATCTTAATACTAAACGGCCATTTTTCAATTTATGCCTGACGATTGCCACGTACATTAAACCCAACGCTCTACCATTGTGTAAAGAACAAATGCATATTTATTATTAACACACACACACACAGATATATATATATATATATATATATATATATATATATATAAAGACCAAATATCAAGTTAATTGTAAGTATTTCATTTTGTCACGTGTATTCATAAACAGAAGCAAAAATACTGTTATCTCTTTTTTTAATTTAAATTTTGAAACGCTCGTGATATTCTTTAGACTAACTGTTAAAATAAAGTGAATCTGCGGAGGATCCTAAATGATGTAATTTAATACCTAATAGACAAAAGTGAGTAAATAGGTTTTTTATTGTTGTTTCATATATATTTTACTTTCTTATTTGAGTATATTTATTTATTCATTTTTATATTAATGCAATCATTATTTTAATTTGATAAATTATTTATATATTTATTTTGAGAAGGTTATGATTTGAACGCTCAGTTTTAATTTAAAAAAAAATATTTATAGTCAGGTATGTTGGCTTGATAATGGAGCATTTTTCATAGGAAAGGTGATATTTGAAAAAAAATCTGGAGCATAGATTAACTTTTGGGCAAGATTCCATAGCCGCTCTCTCAAGAACTTTCAGTCTAAGATATTTTCTCTGTGTGGCATTCTTTAGATGAAAGTTGTGATTGAACTTATTTCTGTGTATCACTAATGCATTTGATAAATTTTTATGTATAATATTTTTTGTGTCCATTGATACATTTTTGTTTTTTGTTGGTTTTTTAATTTCTGCAAGCTTCCAAAGTATATTTTAATGAGCAGTTGTGAGTGTTTATTTTATGTATACCGGCTTCAGAACTATAATGTCCATACATATCAATAATAATGATAATGTCAATAAATACCCATAATAAAATATTTCTCCATAGTTTATCTTTACTTCTGCAGTTAACCGTCAGAATATTTCTGAGGCTTGTTAAATTTTAAAATTTCGAAAACCTAACGACATTTTTACTTCTGTTTATAAATAAGTGTTGCAAAATAAAGTCCTTATATTTATCGTGAAAAAGTTCATCGGAGGACGAAATGCGTTGGTAAAGAACAGTTTTCCTTTTGTCTTTATTTATACTGTCTTCATACAGAAGCGCTTTATTTATACAAAATTATTACACACACACACACACATATATATATATATATATATATATATATACAAATATAGATAATTATACTCGTTTCGAAAAACACTCGAATTTTTGATTTGCCAATAATCAAATCAATCTCGAGGGAAAAAAGGTTTTAAAAAAAAGAAAGAGCTATAAACATGAAATTCTGCCGAAAAAAATCGCACAGATGCAGGTTTGAAGCCCAAAGAAAAAAACCCGATACGAGTAAACAACTAACTAACAAAAGAGCTCAATACAACCGTAGAGCAGACCTTTATAAGATATTATAAATTAATTGATTTAAAATATGTTTTTTTCGCTATACAGTTCTGTGTAGCGAAATCAATCATATTTTAAATCAATTAATTTATAATATTAATGCTCTGTAAATTTATATTGAGCACTATTTTGTAAAAATAAAAATATCTATAAGAACACCGGATTATATATCTTACTGTTTATATATATATATATATATATATATATATATATATATATATATATATATATATCAGTATTTATTCGAAAATTATAAGATAAATGTGTTATAAAATCACTACAAAAATAGCCATTTTGTTTCAACACTTCTGGTGTCTTTACAAGTGATGTTGTTGAATGTAGAATAAAGGATTTTAAAATGTTCAATTCAATAAAACATCCCTCGCAAGGGGAAACGCTAATATATAAACTGGAATGACCAATTAAAATACAAGTATATGAGAATTCAAAAAACTTGTCAACGAACTTTGGTTATAATAATTATTTAATGCTTTAATGTTAGGTTTAGGCTAAAATAGAATTCATTATAACTAATTAATATTAAGTTATACTAAATTGGAATTTATTAAATTAAATTAAGTTATTGGAATTTATTCCGTATACACCGATGCTATAATTATATATATATATATATATATATATATATATATATGTATGTATGTATGTATATATATGTATATATATAAACATTTTCTGTGTGGTGTCTGTTTTTTAGTCTAATTGTTTTCCCTTCCTTCTCTGCTTGTGCACATTAGGTTTTTACTTAGTTTTCACGTTGGTAGATTATATCTGAGTGCATCAATATTTTATTCTCTGGTGTGACATGTTAGATTTTACTTGCTATGCATATTTTCAACATTGCAATTGAGGAAATGTTACGTGGTCTGCATAGGAATCTAAGCAATGCTTGTAAATCTAGTTTCCCGTGCAGTATTATAGATATGTGTAAAAATACTTTTTTCATAGCTATCCTCAAAAGCCAACTTTCTCTTTGAAAAAAATAGTTTATGAGTTTCTCCTCCTGAAGCAAAAAAAAAAAAAAAAATTAAAATGGCTGCTAAAGAAAAACCAGCTTTATTTTCTCCCTACAAGACGATTTGCATTATCACTAATTTTGAAGAAATAAAATTTCTTCTGCAAACAAAAAAGCTTTTTTTTTCCGCACAAACACATAGACATTTATTGACGGTGCTTATGTAGTATTTAACTCACATCAGATGATGCCAGACAAAACACTAACTTCAGTGTTACACCAGACTATTAAAGAAGCGAAATGTATCTAAGAGATGACTTGTGTGATAAGCTCCTCATCAGCAAGTGCAGATTCGTTCCTCACACGTTCCAGACATGTAAACACGTAATCGACCCAAATGGGCTTGTGTTGTACACGCGTAAAAGAAATAGATAAATAAACACTGACAAAGAGAGAAGACAGTCTCTCATATCGATATGCACAAACACTTATTGATCATTAGTTATTGACAAAGTTCATAGTTCAATAAAACATAATGTTAGACATGAGAAAAGTTCCGTATTTTCATTATTAATGAACTAGGATTACGTTAGACTTTGTGTAACCTGTCACGAGACCACACCTGTGTGACAATAAGAATAACTGTAGCATTTACTAACTTTGGATTAGTCTCATACAGTAATATAGCAGTAATGTTACAAACTCACAAAATAGTCATTTACTAAGTTTAGTCGAAAATAAGGCTGGAAATATGGTTTCTATATTAAGAAAACAAATTCCGTAATAAATATTACTAAATAGACTTTCTTTTTCTATAATCTCTTAGCATAGCGGGTTTATTGATTGGTAGACATCACAGATAGCTACGCTTTAACTAGTGACGAAATGTTGCGTTAACAATAGCATCCCTATGATTCTTCTGATCCAATATCCCATGGAAGCTGAAGGACAATTGGACTGAACAGCAGTATAAATCTGGTACGTCCAGCCTTTAAAGTGGATATTTTTTAAAAAATCTTTGTGACGTCTTTGTTCCCATAGCTAATTCCAAAGAGAAAATTCTGGTAACAGTTATTGAAGACCCTCAGTCGGTCATTGCTATGTCCCTTGAAGGTGTTGATGCTTTCTATCATTTACTACATAATTGACAGCTCTATTGATGCTAAATGCGAGTACTATGTTATTTCATATCCGGCTGCTATTCACGATCAACTCCCGCTGGAAGGATGATTTACGCTGATTACGAAGTAACCAAATCAAATCATTTTAACGATGTCAAGCTAAGTTGGTGTCAATTACCATTACATTTGCCTACTATTATCCCATTAATTTTAATTAATATATATATATGTGTGTGTGTGTGTGTAGAGAGAGAGAGAGAGACAGAGAGAGAGAAAGAGAGAGAGAGAAAGAGTGGAATGGGGGAGAGAGGTGATACGGCATGGGTAGACGGATGGATTCCGGGACTGAAGTTAACAGCCTTAACGGAGTTTTCTCCTGACGGAATCAAGGCGAACGTTCCATTTAGAGTACGTTTATTGTAGTTTACCTGGAGATGGATTGCCTATGCTGCGTCTTCTTACCCAAGACACGTTACACATGAATGAATACCTCTCCGCCTTTCTATATGTGGAGAGAACTGGTCAGGTGCTCAACTGCAGAGCGGTCATACATCATTACCTCCTGAAGGCACTTGATGTAGGGCTCCATGTTGAGTCTGAGGTCCTCACCGATAAATTCGGGAGTTCTTTTTTTATTGGAACGATCAGTGAATTTTTCGAGCTGTCGTACCTTCGTAATCATCATTAGACTCATCCAACTCTTTCCGAACACTTTGCACTGTCCTCAGATTGACACTCTGAAATGTTCGTATTGGAGCTTCCGGCACGAATGCCAAATATTACGTTTCCACTGCAGAGGGAATTGTGTACTGGTCCTCTATTTCTCACAGACAGTGCCCAGCAGCCCTACTATACTGCGCAGTAAACAAAATCCAAAACAAGCAAAGCTCATGCGCAAAATTAAAAATATAATATGGCGACAATTTATTTATCGTATTATATATATATATATATATATATATATATATGTATGTGTGTGTGTGTGTGTGTGTGTGTATGTATACCCCTCATATATATATATATATATATATATATATATATATATATATATATATATATATATATATATTCTCGGAAATGGATTAAATCTGACATATGGGCGCTGAAAAGTCCTTGGTCCGACCATGAAATGATTGAGAAAAGTATGTTCAGAACCTTCTAGTATACACGTTTTTCTCTTTTCCTTCCATGACTACTGTGATTGCATTTTTATTCAATTGTAAGCGCTAGGAAATTAAAGCGATCACCGCAGTTACTTATTGCGTGTCAACTTCATTTGAAGGCGCCACATATAGGCAAGATTATTGAGTTACTTCTCCTTGGCATAAAATTTTAATATTACAAGGCAAAGGCAGGTTGACAAAAGCGTTAATATTAAAATCGGAAAAGTTTAACATATTAGTCCTGTAATTACTTTTGCAATAATGTCCACCCTGTACAAAGTCAAAGAGTCATTTGGGGTAGAGAATTACAGAATATGCAGAAAGTGGTATAATTTATGGGCATATATGGAGAAGACAACGTTTAACCCCGATTAGGTCAAGATTGCAACGATTAGACAAGTACCCTTTTAGGAGTCGGTTCGAATGCAAACAATAATGACAGTGGTTCATATCGAAATTTTATACATGAAAAAGGCTGAAATTATATTAATTAAATCGACTTAAACGAGTGATAAAACCAAGGATGAGAATGTTAATTCGAGCAACTCTTAAATTAATGGCAATGCCTCGTCGTAATTTAAGAGGATGCGAATGTTAGTCCGAATAACACTCAATTAATGATAACAACACATCTCAGATATTCCGACATGCGGCGTTGAGGAAAAATTAAAAATTCTATAGCCTAATAATAATAATAATAATAATAATAATAATAATAATAATGATAATAATAATAATAAAAACAGTAAATCAGCTGATAGAGATTCTAACAATTTGCGGAATGGGGAAAATGATTTATCTTAGAATCTCCACAAATATGAATCAGATAAAAAGAAAATGAAGCCCACTAAACACGTCCAAAACGAGAGACGCCAAGTGTAACAAGCAAGGCGTTTATGTCAGCTTTTTATGGCAAAAAGATGTGATTAAATTGACTTCTTTGTTCTCTTTGTTTTTCCCAGAATTTTCCAGAATCTTTGGATATTTTTTGTTCATCCATTTGTGTTTTTCGTAACCTTTGATTATTCCATTTACGTTCTTTGATTTCGCCTTTTTTTCGCAAGTAATATTTCCAGTTCAGGAGCTGATTACAATAAAATTCAAATGTCGAACAGAGATTTAGGCCGGGGGGTGAAAGATTACAGGAAAATCGACACAAGACAAAAAAAAAAAAAAAAAAAAGAAAAGAAAAGTGGCGGACAGGAATATCTTAAAAAATTATCGAATCAAAAAGAGGAAGATGCGAACATTGCTATTGTTTGTCTTAAGATCGTTTAATATTACCATCGGCCATAAATCGGGATTCAAGCCTAAGTAAAATATAGGAATGCTGATTTTCAAGGCAGGTACTTTTCCTCTGCGTCATACTAAGCTAAATTACGAGATGACAGGAAAGGAGCACATAACCTACCTAAGGAGCTTGTGTACATGGTTATCAGAATAAGTATTAGGGGATATAAAGAAACGGCAAATTATACTAAGACTTTAAACGGACAGGAAATTGTGGAGTGCCATGATCGCACGGGCCCCGAGAAGACACAGCATATCAAAGAAGTACCTACATTGGGACAGGGATGCGTATGTTTCTTCAGTACCTTGACAACAAGGTTTATGGCCTCAGAGCCTTACATACCGGATCCCTCAACTAGAATCACGGCTCATTAGGCTAGCTCACCGCATACAAGAATTTCAGAATCCATTTAACGACATCACAAGCTCAGATGATGTACTGCGCCCAGTGAAGCGATGTTAATATGGGCATCTTGGCGAGCATTCGACCGATATATCTCATAGCAAAGAAAGTGAAATGTGTTTGATACCTCATATACTGTATGTGGATGTTACTTGAAGCAATGTTGCTTGTATGTTTCCACAGATAATTCTAGCCAGACGCTTCTGCCTACGATGGTTATACACAAGTGCCGTAAACATATCAAGGCCAAGGTTAACGATTTTGCAGGCATATTTATACGATCCATCGCTGAAGTCATTACCGTGTTTCGCTCAAGCACCGGACACCCTCTGCCATACCCTATCTTCATGTGCCAGTTTAAGAGGCTCGTTTAAAACGTTCTCAGTCTCAACCTGAAAGAAGAGCTATAGCTGAACATTTTTATCACACTACATAGAAAACTAGAATTCAGATCTCTGTCCTAATTTCTGGGCAGGTGCGCGATAAATCTAAAAATGGACAAAAGAGAGTCCCAAGCAGTCATAAATTATCTACAAAAGAAACGTATGACACCCAAGGAAATATATGGTAAAGACACTTGCTGACGACTCCCTTCCCTATGCAACTGTGAAGTGCGGAATTCAAGCGAGTCAGGGACAACACGGAAGATGAGCCTCGGTCAGGTTTTTCAAACATCCCAACCACTGATGCACAAGTTGATGCCATTCACCGTATGGTTTCGGTTTACAGACATCTTACTGTCCAGCAGATAGCTAAGTCTATAGGCATTAATTCTGGTTCGGTCCACACTGTTTTAACTGAGGTCTTGGGGATGAGCAAGCTGTCAGCCAGATGGTTCCCAAGAATTCTGACACCAGAGCAAAAGCCAAAAAGGGTTGACATTTCCAGCACACTTCTGACTCGTTTCCAGGCAGTCCCTGATAATTTCCACTGCAGATGAGTATCTCAACATGAAATCTAGGTTCACCTCTTCGAACCAGAAATGATTCAAAGCAAACAGTGGAAACACTCTATTTCTCCACCCCAGAAGCAGTTCATGCAGGAAGCATCTGTTGCCAGGGTGATGTGGTTTTTTCTTCTTTTGGATTATGAAGGCGTAATGATGAGAGACTACCTGGAAAATAGCAAAACTATTAATAGACAGTACTATGCATCATAATTAAGACAAGTGAAGGAAACAATCATGTCGAAACGCAGAGGGAAGCTAAGGGCAGGTATACTCTTGCTACAGGCTAACGCGACCATTTACACTGCTCAGGTTGCAGTCGCTAAAGCAGCCATCTCTGGCCTTGACTTGCTCCCTCTTTCCCACCAAACCTAATTCAAACCATACCTGCGTGAGATGATGAGATCATATGTGCTGTGGAGAGTTCTGGGGGGGGGGTTGCTAGGACAACACCTTCTTCCGTGATGGAATTGCAATGCTTAACCATTGTTGGACTAAATGCATTGATTTGACTATATTGAAAAATAGTGAAAAACTGCCTTTTATCCAACTCATTCTGCGCGAGGCTTAGAACTTTTTGAACGACCCTCGTAGACCAAAAATTGAGTATTGCCACCATATCTGAGCTGGTGCTGCCCAAATCTCATTTCCTAGTCTTGAGAGAATTAAAAAGTAATTACGCGGTGGGTGATTATTTTCATACTACAACCGCTTCTCCACATCTGATATGTTGTCAATACTATATCAATATTTACGTACCAAGTTTTCGGATGAGTTTAATTCCTATTTTGACTAGTCCCGAAATTCCCAGCTAGAAGCCAACATATCACATAAACATTGGATAATCACCCTTATTCTCTTCGTATTCCATCGGTAAGAAGGACGTCTCGTACGGAATCATCCCAAGAACTCATACTTTGTGGAACTGGTTCCCGGGGGTGGAGAGAATGTTTCCTTGGTCACTCCTATCTTAACCTCATCAATACTAGGGCCAACAGTTATCTATCCTACATAATATGAACCTCCTCTTAGGCCAATTTAATAACCTCATTCAGTAACCTTCTGTCGGGTCTTGTATTAGGTGAGCAATCCTATATAAAAGTTTGACTATATATATAAAGCAGGATGTAAGGAATACTAATAGAAAATTATTAGGTTGGTGCAAAAATAATGTCATCACAAGCTTAGATGATGTACTGCGCCCAGTGATATATGAAAATATATAGAAAATAGGAAAGAACTGGTTGGGTAAATAATCCAAAGTTCTTTAGTATTTTTATTATTATTTTTAAAAAATAGTGCTCGATACAAAAGTAGAGCATAAATATAATTATTTATTTAAAAATATGATTCCAAAAACGCTACATAAGAGTTCTCATGTTTCAAAACAAGAGCCGAAAACTTCAGTATAATTATTTGAATTAAAGTAAGCTCTGTTCCATCTTGACGTGCCTAACCGCTCGGCCACAAAGGATCGTCCGGTTGGCAAGGTCGAATTTACTGCTTATACTTGCCAACCTAACGATCCTTTGTGGCCGAGCTAAATGACTGTTCCGTATAGGATGCAGGTTCGAATCCTGTCAATGGACGAATATTTTCTATGAAAATTTCTCGGACATTCAGGCCGGTAAATGTTGTTTAATACTGTTTATTAAAAACAGAGCATTTACTTAAATACTTGTATCTATAAAAAGAACGTTAAACATAAAAAATGTCTTTAATAAATTGTCGGACTTTATCCATTTCTTAATGTATGTATATATATATATATATATATATATATATATATATATATATATATATGGGATGTGTGTGTTTATCTGTGTGTGTGATGAATGATAGTATCCGAAAAGTGAAGAGCATGATACAAAATGGATATTTCTTCTTTTTTTTTTATCAAAAACTCGTTTCGCCGGAGAAAGCTTATGCACTTTTTGGCATCATCAGTTTGACTAAAAGAAAATCAAAACAATGTGTGATGAAAATCTCTTGGGATCTCTGATGATAAGTGGGTATCGTATTTTCCTCGCACATAGATTTATCTTTCTTTTAGTCAAACTGATGGTGCCAGTCTGCGCATAATCTTTACCCGGCGAAACGCGCCTTTGATAAATAAACAAAAAATCCACTTTGTCTCATCGTCTTCAGCTATATTGCTGAGCGAGTCAAACATGTAGGTCTCAGCGAACATGTTGGGCCAACGCTACCAAATCACAAACAAAATATTTTAAGTGATAACTGAAATAACATCATCTGAGGACTTCCATCAGTAGTCAAGTGGGTATAAAATGTATCTTGAAGAGGGACTAAGGACCTACCCAAGCCCCCACCTCCTCTCAATACTGGAAAGAGCAAAAACAGCTACTGAACTTAAGAAATCAATTTTTCTAAAAAATTCTTTTAAGAGAATGATTTCATAAATTTCAAAAAACCAGCTGCACTGACTGCTCTGTCAATGAATGTTTACTTATAAGGAAACGGCTTATATTACTATTACCAATATGACACGTTAATTATTTATATATTAAAATATAATAAAATTGTGGGCAATCCTATTATGCTTAGCCTCCTCCTGGTGCAGGAGTACAAAAAGAAGTAACTCCAACTGAATTAATTCTATAATTTTCCTTAAGACACGCTTGTCCGTGCGTATAGATTTATAACTTTTTTATTTGAAAAATATTTCATTTCATGAAAGAAAATAAGGAAGGAAAACGGAAAATGACGAGGAAAAAAATGAAAGAAGAAAGAAAAAGCAAAAATAATTTTAAACAGCAAGAAATGAATCATGAAAAGAAGAGAGAAAAAACTAATGAGTAAAGAAAGAAAGAAAGAAAGAAAGAAAGAAAGAAAGAAAGCAAGAATGCTTAAAGAAAAAGAATAAGAAAGAAAAAAAAGTATAATACAAGAAAGATGAAAGAAAGATCAAAAGAATACAAGATGAAAGAGGAATGAAAAACAATGAAATTCCTGTAGAAGAAACTTTACTGCAAGAGAATGAAAAATTACCAGAAAAGAAAGAAAGAAAGAAAGAAAGAGAGAAAGAAAGAAAGAAAAAAAAAGGAATGATAGAATAAGGAGTAAGAATTAGTGAAAAGCAAATAAACTTGAAGAAAGAAAGAAAGAGGACTAGATGAACGATGGCTGAAAAGAAAAACAGACAAAAAGAATACATAATACATTATATAGATAAGGAAAAAGAAAGGTAAATTATTTAAAAAATGGTCAGCAAAAAAATAGTACAATCGTGAAAGAATACAAGGAAAATTATAGATGTGATGAAAGAAAGAACGAACGAAAGAACGAACGAAAGAACGAACGAAACAAAGACAGGAACGTGCTTGATGGAAGATGGCTGAAGAGAAAGAAAGTAACCGAATACTAAAGAAAGATATGTAGATAGAATGAATGATAGAAAACACATGAATGAGAAGAAAGCAAACAAAGAAATTGAAAAGATGGGTAGAAAAGGACAAAGCAAAAGCCAGAAAAATCTAAAGAGAAATAGAAAAGAGAAAGAATGGGAGAAAAAGAACAGAAAAAACAATATTAATCTCAGCCATGCAAAATCCGTCCGCACTGTTATCATTTTTATCATATTAATACCTTCATTTTTTGGCTCACTGTGAAAGATCTGTAGTCGACATTTCTTTTGATGTATCTGTTTAAGTGGACTAAAGAAATTTGAAAAAATAAGAAAAAAAACTTCAGCCTGTTTTATTTTGATTTATATCTTTTAATTTACTTGTTTGAAAGTTCTAGGTTGCAAAATGTCTCTGTGTTGTTTGCTTTTATTGCTTCATTATTATACAAAGTGGCAAAGACGAGACTAAAAATCACATTAGTTCGAGCAACAGAAATACAAAAGAAGCAGAAATAATTACATCAAATCCAGGAGGTTGGCAGCCATTTTGAAATGGAAAAAAATCTTTTGAAGGTAAGCGGTCATCTTGAAATCGAAAAGATTTTTGTAGTGGAGATCAGAGATTCTCAGGAGAGCGGTCAAGGAGGACAACGAGAGAAAGCTTTAGTGGACAGCACATCGATTCTTCTCATTTGTAATTTCAAGAGGATTAATTGGAAGATAAATTTTCACGCTGTGTACTGTCTTTTAAATTTAAATTACTTTCCCTTGTTGCTTTTGTTGGACATGGTTTAGGTTGGTGAATTTTACGACATTTCAACCCTTGTTGAGACATACAACGTCGAAATCTCTATTTTTTTTTAAATATACTTGCGTATAAAGTAAAAAAGTTCTTCGTATTTTTTTTTTTTGTTGTTTTTTTTTTTAACTATTGGTAAATATTAGCTGGGTTTATAGCTGAGGCGATATTTTAATATTATTTAGATTTATACTTGAGTCTATTGCAAATACTGGTAGAGATCTTTGGCGAGTTTATATTTAAACATTGGTCGGGTTTATACTTGAGTCTGTAGAGAAACATTACTTGATTTTATACTTGAGTCTATATTGATAATGTTTATACTTGAGTTCATAGTTAAACATTATCAAGTTTATACTTGCGGCATGGGTCAACGTTGATCATAATTATACTTTTGTCTATAGAGAAATACTGGACTGGATTATGAATTGTGAATGTGGATGAATATTGGGGGCTTGTTTGTTTTTGTTTAACGCTTTATGGGTTATTTAATGCCGACATCTAAATATTTTTTACGCAATGTTATAGCTTCAACTAGATATTTTATGTTTCCAGAATAAATGTATGTTTAAATATATAGTTTGGAGATAAACCTATGGCTGGTAATTTTGCTATAAAAATGGTTTCTATACTTTGGTACTGTATTGATTGTCATTTGATATAAAATCTTATTACTAGAGGTCATTGTTTTATATATATATATATATATATATATATATATATATATATATATATATATATATGTGTGTGTGTGTGTGTGTGTGTGTGTGTGTGTGTGTGTAAAACTAAAATAATCCTAAGGAGCCAGGCAAACCTAACTAGGTTTCACCTAAACGGATCTTCAGGGTAAAACTTGCGTGAAGGATTGAGTGATTGGAAAAGTTAAAAATTAAGATGACAGCGAGGTCAGTTAAAAAATGTTTAAGCCACATGGTATGTTTGGAGTTAAAGTCACCGAACACGAATATATGTGCAAATGGATGTAGAGAGATGACTTTGTCTAAATTATTGGAAATGCTACCTAGTACATTACATGTTTTGAGAGGGGAACGATAGAGAAAGAAGAGATAGCTTACTGAATTGAAGAGAGATAGACGGAGGCACATACAGGATTTGAAGCTTCCAAAGAGAGTTCCCTAGTCAGCAGGAGATGATCGTGAACATAAAACTCACAGGTCATGAATGTGGATTTTAGAGTCATGTTAAAGGAGAGTGGGGTAGCATAGTATATCAGGAGACTGTTCGAGGAGGGAGAATTCCATATTGCAGAAGTTGGATGTTGGAGAAGGAAATTTTAAAGGGTTTAGGTGAATTTCTTTAGCTGGTTTAGATTTGTATTTTTGGTTGTTTATGGTCATGTTGAGTTATGTTGGTAAGGAAAAGGCCTAGCAAACTGTCATCCTATATGATATGGGCAAAAAGGAATTGGCTTTGACTGCAACATAATGTGACATCAGGGTTGCCCACCAGAGGTGCGTGCAGTGACACCATTCCATGCGCGACATGGCACTGTAAGAATCCTGATATTATGCAACTGTTGATCAGAACAGCTTCTCAAGAAAGCCACGCAAAAGTTCTGGATCCTAACTACCACTCGGGAACCGCAACTAGGAAACTGCCAACCCAGTACACTCATATGAAAAGACGTTGTTACAAACCGCTCACATCACAAGTGATTCACGTATGCACTACTATTGAGGCGAGAGAAAAGTATCCAGGAAACCTTTCCTAAACAGAAAACAAGGGATGAGCCTCTACTCCTGTTCAGTAGAAGGTGTGTAGTAATGACCAGGCGATAGGGAAAGACTATCAACTCCTATTAAAGTAAAAGAACGTGTAAGCGTCTGGATAAACATGTAGTTGTGTGACCGGTCACACAACTACATACCTATCCAGCCGCCTTACCTTACAGATATCTGACTAGAGCTCTATCAGAACCCATTTAAACACACACACACACACAAACTTAGCAGATTCTGTTCGAAGCATACTAGTAGAAAACAAAAACATAATAACCTCATCCACTTGTAAAAAAGACTAAAGATATTGGAAGCCCTAATAATAAAAAAGAAAATCCAACTCTTAACAATATTAACTACGAACTAGGCCACAATCTGCTAACCGTGTTCGGAAAATAAAACACCTCTATACCACAAACAAAGCATATACATAACACACACACTTTTTTAAACTGAAAAATCATCCGTGATAATGGCTAAATGTATAGCCGAAAGCGCTCGGAACTATAGAACATTCGGACTGTTTCTACACAGTCTGTGTGCAAAAAAGAAAGCTCTTGTGCGAACACAAGAAAAAATAAGTAAAAAGCTTAACCATAGTACCTTGTCTGTCGTTTTGAATGAAACATGCATAAATGAAGGATTGCTGACTAAATGCACAATATATATATATATATATATACATATATATATATATATATATATATATATATATATATATATATAAGTTTTGGAAAAAATTGTCATTATATATATATATATATATATATTATATATGCCCTTAACTAAGCCGCGATTCCGATAAACTGATTTAATTTCGAATTAGATTCTTTTAACGGTCATTATACTCTCAGCAACTGAAGATTGCATTTGTCATGAAACTCCGAGTAGTGCAAACGGTGTGGGATATGCATATTCATTAATATATATACTGCAGAGCTATGTTATAAAACATTGAGTAAAGTGTCTTTGATTTTTGTTGTTGTTTTTTTTTTTTTAAAGTAAACAATTCATAAAATATGATGAAAACGATAAATTCAGTCTTTCCGAAATCTTGTAACCATCATGATCTGTTTAATATTCTCTTGATCTTGGCTCAATAATAGCGACATTTTCGGGAGCGAGTGTCAAAATTTTGAGAGTTAAAAGGTCATGACCAATATTCAGAAAGTTCCATCGTTCGTTTCAAACTAGGTTGATTTTCCTTGAAAGCTTCAGTTGGGAAATCAATCCAGAACTATTCATAGTATATTGAATCAGTGCTCCCTGCTAAAAGAACGAGGTTTTATTATGAGTCGACACATAAAAGAGATTAATTTCAATTCGTGAAAATTACTAATGGTTGCGCAATTAGGATTCCTATTCAATTCTCGAATCATATTTTTCATTTAAGACCTGCAATTTTTTTCTACATTGATTACTGAAAATCGCTTTTTTCCAAGAATTTTCACTCTTCATTTATATCTCAAGGCCATTTCATTGTTTGCAATTCTGTCAATAAGACAAAAATCATTTCAATCTTACTCTTGCCATAAGAAATATTTCATTCATTCCTTTGATATTTTTTCTGCTATTCTGTTATAGTATATTCATATCTATCTATCTATCTATCTATCTATCTATCTATCTATCTATCTTTTATGTATATAATAACGCTACATTTAACGCTTTCATTAACTACTAATCACTGAAAATTTTATTTTAATTTAACCTATTTTTATAGCAAAATAATGTATACATAATAACCTTATTCTATTTCTCACGTCTCTATTAATTCCTGACCACTTACAATCCCTTTCTTACTTATTTATATAATGCAAGTATTCTGTTGAGTTCTCAATGTGTTTCTATAATAAACTACTAAATATGTATTTACTACCCAGATATAATAGCCTTGCTGTGACAAAAGCGCATATAATTGCAACACCGTTAAAATTACTCATACCCTCAATTCCTTTGGTGCCCCGTTACATGAATTTAAACATGCTGCTGGGATTGGCATCTATGTCTCACCAGTTTACTGTTGAAATAGCTAAATGCAACCACCACTCTACACCAACAGTTTCTTTTCTCGTACTTCCGTTTACTTGCTTCCTTGATAACTACAATCCTCAAAAATCTAAATGTAACGTTAGTCGCCATCTTCTGTCTTCACGTTCATCTTTTAAACTTTCCTCAATCATCGCTATATAGAATCTTTCCTCTCACTTTCACTCCCTGTAACCTCCTGAGAATTCGTGACATTCCCACCTTTCCTGCAGTTAAGGGAATAAAACATATGAAATAGAATTTAAAAAAATGAATTCACAAAATATTTTCAAACTGAAATTTGTATACATTTTTACAAGAATGTTTTGTAGATAATGTGCCCAAGTTGTTTCTTGTCGGAAGTATTATTATCTCTTTATATTATTGTTATTATTTGAAATGTTATATACAGTATATAATGTTTATATTATTATTGTTATTATTTGAAATGTTATATACAGTTTATAATGTTTATATTATTATTGTTATTATTTGAAATGTTATATACAGTTTATAATGTTTATATTATTATTGTTATTATTTGAAATGTTATATACAGTTTATAAAGTTTATAATATGTTATTTGAAATGTCATATACAGTTTATAATGTTTATATTATTATGTTATTATTTGAAATGTTATATACAGTTTATAATGTTTATATTAGTGTTATTATTTGAAATGTTATATACAGTTTATAATGCAGATAATATTATGTTATTATTTGAAATGTTATATACAGTTTATAATGTTTATAATATTATTGTTCTTATTTGAAATGTTATATACATTTTACAATGTTTCTATTATTATTGTCATTATTTGAAATGTTATACAGTTTATAATGTTTATATTATTATTGTCATTATTTGAAATGTTATATACAGTTTATAATGCTCATATTATTATTGTCATTATTTGAAATGTTATATACATTTTATAATGTTTATATTATTATTGTCATTATTTGAAATGTTATATACAGTTTATAATGTGTATATTATTATGTTATTATTTGAAATGTTATATACAGTTTATAATGTTTATATTATTATTGTTATTATTTGAAATGTTATATACAGTTTATAAAGATTATAATATGTTATTTGAAATGTTATATACAGTTTATAATGTTTATATTATTATTGTTGTTATTTCAAATGTTATATACAGTTTATAATGTTTATATTACTATGTTATTATTTGAAATATTATATACAGTTTATAATGTTTATATTATTATTGTTATTATTTGAAATGTCATATGCAGTTTATAAAGTTTATATTAGTGTTATTATTTGAAATGTTATATACAGTTTATAATGTTTATATTAGTGTTATTATTTGAAAGGTTATATACAGTTTATAATGCATATAATATTATGTTATTATTTGAAATGTTATATACAGTTTATAATGTTTATAATATTATTGTTATTATTTGAAATGTGTTATAGAGTTTATAATGTTTATATTATTATTATCATTATTTGAAATGTTATATACAGTTTATAATGCTTATATTATTATTGTCATTATTTGAAATGTTATATCCAGTTTATAATGTGTATATTACTATGTTATTATTTTAAATGTTATATACATTTTACAATGTTTCTATTATTATTGTCATTATTTGAAATGTTATACACAGTTTATAATGTTTATATTATTATAGTCATTATTTGAAATGTTATATACAGTTTATAATGTTTATATTATTATTGTCATTATTTGAAATGTTATATACAGTTTATAATGTTTATATTATTGTTATTATTTGAAATATTATATACAGTTTATAATGTTTATATTATTATTGTTATTATTTGAAATGTTATATGCAGTTTAAAAAGTTTATATTAGTGTTATTATTTGAAATGTTATATACAGTTTATGTTTATATTACTGTTATTATTTGAAAGGTTATATACAGTTTATAATGCATATAATATTATTATTTGAAATGTTATATGTAGTTTATAATGTTTATAATATTATTGTTATTATTTGAAATGTTTTATAGAGTTTATAATGTGTATATTATTATGTTATTATTTGAAATGTTATATACAGTTTATGTTTATATTATTATTGTTATTATTTGAAATGTTATATACAGTTTATAATGTTTATATTATAATGTTATTATTTGAAATGTTATATACAGTTTATAATGTTTATATTATTATTGTTATTATTTGAAATGTTATATACAGTTTATAAAGTTTATAATATGTTATTTGAAATGTTATATACAGTTTATAATGTTTATATTATTATTGTTGTTATTTGAAATGTTATATACAGTTTATAATGTTTATATTAGTGTTATTATTTGAAATGTTATATACAGTTTATAATGCATATAATATTATGTTATTATTTGAAATGTTATATACAGTTTATAATGTGTATATTACTATGTTATTATTTGAAATGTTATATACATTTTACAATGTTTCTATTATTATTGTCATTATTTGATATGTTATACAGTTTATAATGTTTATATTATTATTGTCATTATTTGAAATGTTATATACAGTTTATAATGCTTATATTATTATTGTCATTATTTGAAATGTTATATACAGTTTATAATGCTTATATTATTATTGTCATTATTTGAAATGTTATATACAGTTTATAATGTTTATATTATTATTGTCATTATTTGAAATGTTATATACAGTTTATAATGCTTATATTATTATTGTCATTATTTGAAATATTATATACAGTTTATAATGTTTATATTATTATATTATTATTTGAAATGTTATATACTCGGGTTAGGGTGAACCTAGGAACATGAGCAATTAAGAGGAGGTTCCTCCCTTCTGATCTGAGGCCTTGATGTAGTTTATCGTCTTACTCTGGACGCAGATATAGTTTATCGTCATACCCAGGACGCATTATGTTACCTGAGTTGACACTTCTGTTTTGACGAACTAAAAGCTATTGCAAACATTCGTATTTGATATTATTAGATGTGATACAAACACGAAGAATGTTGAATAATCATTTTATAGAACATTATATTTTCCTACGACGTCTGCAAATTTTAATTCTTATTGAGATTTTATTTTGGCTGTTTTTTTTTGTGTTTTTTTTTAACTAGTCATTTTCATATTTTATCGAGTCGGGTGAAAAGTTCATAGGCTAAACGATATATAAATAAAAGTAGGCACACATGTTGGCAGATTAAAGTATTTGCAAGTGTACCAGAATTCAAATGACCAAACATTCAGTACACTTGCAGAGATTTTAATCTGACAGCTAGTGTGACTACTTGCATTTATATCATGTTTGGTCTAGAAACTTTTCAGCCGACCCTCCATCAGTCAACACCTCCATATGCTAGGTCTTGCAAACAGATGCTGTCGAGAATTTCCTCATGAACTGACCAATTACCGGGCTCAGCGACGTGTGAACATTTGAAAACAAATGCTGACAAATTCTCAAGATGCCAATTTGTGGTGTCGAATTGTAACTTGGGATGAAAAATGCATCTATTTTCGTAATTCTTGTAAGCGAAATCAGTAACTTCGTTCCGGTCAGGCTTCACAACCTTTTGTCAAATATGGGCGGTTTCGAGGGGGTGTTGCAATTTGAGCTTGTCCCTGATTGCCATGTTGTGAATACTGACAAATAATTTCCTTGCCTGAAGATGATTGAATGTATAGTTGAAAGTACTTGAGTATTAAAGAAAGACCTTATACACTTCATAATTTTTAAAAAGACGGATCATAAAATTCATCGAGTGATTTGTAGGTTAATGCACCTTTAAAATTTTGTTAGCAAAGTGAGTTTCGCCATTTTATATCATTAACTTTACTAATACATATATACACTAAAATGTTCAATATCAGGATAAATTGTTCAATATCAGGGATAGAATGAACGTAAATATAAAAGGGGTCATTGAAGTCAACACCCAAAGGCGACAATCTGTTTCATGCTAAACGCAATCGCCAGGCTATCTCCGTTGTGTTTTTACTCGACTTTTTATATATACAGGTCAGTAGAGAGTTGTGGGTAGTCTCTAATGGATAATGAAAGTGGGACATTTAACACTACCATGGGAGGGTTTGACGGTGGATAGGGAAGTCAAAGATATATATTTGATACACGAACTATGTTAAAAAATCAATAGAAATGATACAGGACTCTACAGAGACTAATTACTATAATATACAATTTATATGCTCAATTTGAATAAAATATTGAGCTCTCTTTGTGAATCACTTTTATTATTTTATTTTATATTATATTAATAGGGTTTATTTAGATTATATATCAACTGGATTTCCTAAATATATATGACGTTCACTTTCGCTCAAATGCCCATGGGAAAGATATGCATCTATCTTTTCAACCCCTGTCCCCATCTTAGGATACACTAACTACGCCGACTAGAATGCCTGAATTTGTTTGGCAACCGGTCTAGTAGAACGGCTACTATGAATTCAAACCTGGTTGGATATAGCGCGAATAACTTGATCCCATAGAACTTAATTATCACTGAAACCACAGCAGTTCGAACTATGGTGGTTTAGCTGTGATGCTCTGTTCAATGAGAAAGGAATTTTCCTGTTTTATGCATGAAAATGTTTTTTTTTTAAAAAAAAAAAAAACATTTTCGCACAAGCAAGGAGATAATGCCGCTAAGATTTAAGTGGTTATTGGAAGAATGAGAAAACTTTAATGAAGAGAACGAGAATACTAGAACACGATTCAGGAGGACAGAAGATTGCGATCGACGTTGCATCTAAATTTTTGTAAAACCAAGGTGTCTGGGAAGCAAGACATTGAAAGTTAGCTCCACTGGTGGTAAGTGCGAGAAAGGAAACTATTGCAATATAACCTAACTAGTAGTACACTTAAATTAATTCGTAAGAGAGGGGAGATCATTACAATAACTGCCATGAAAATATTTATAGCAAAGACAGAGGGAAGTCACGTCACGGCGGTGAGAGAGAGACTGAAGTCGAGATGACAGGTCAGGAATTTGTTTCGATTTAGTCCAGAGAACCTTAAGAAATATAGCAGAAGCACCAAACCAGATACAGCAGCAGTATTAAATACACGAACGTAGTTTTTTAAACGTGTAAGATAAGAATTCACATTTATTTTTGATTTTGTAGCATAACAACTCAATTTTTACTATAATAATTAATTTTTATTTTATTTTTAATCGAAATGTAATTTGACGCACAGGTAATATTTAGTGTTAATTATTATAACAGTACAAGTTGATAATACAATAGTTGCCTTAATGTATATGATAATCTGTTACATTGACAATGGTGGGATGTTTGGTAAAGGGACAAACATAGCTACAAGCTATAGGAAGATATGGAGAGCCGCGACTGTCTACGTACTAAAGAGACAGGGAAAATTACTTTTATTCGCATTCTCTGAATTTTGGTAATAAATTTATTTGTGATAAATTTCTACATATTTTTAATATGGTACAGAATTATTTGACTCACTGTATATATTACGTTGTTCGAAACGTTCTGTCCGATTTCAGAATCAACCTATATTCTTGAATTAATGTATTTTAAATGGCGTTTACAACATTCAAAAATAGGAAACCTGAACAACTATATATTTCTTCCAGTTATAAAGGTTTGGGCGCCAAGAAATCTTTGAATGCAGTTTATGCATCTCCTCTGCAACGAAATGTCTTTTGACTTAAAAAAAACCTGTCAAGATGCTTGAAAAAGTGATAGTTAATGGGAGCGAGATCAGGGGAATATAGATGTGGCTAGGTCGGTGTGCTTCTACGGTGTCATTCTGGCAATATGTGACCGGACAATGCCATGAAGCAGAATTGGACATTGTCGATTAACCGTTCGAATTTTACTTAACTGAATGTACATTTCATCCAGTAGCTGGCAGTAAAATTTGGTAGTGATTCTCTGGTTAGATACCAGAAAGCCGTAATGGACAACAGCAATGGAGGACTATTACACACTCACCATAATTCTCTGTTGGTTTATTTTCGAATGTTTTTAGGTCATTCGTCTTGATCAAGTCATTAGGCCGATCCTTTATCTTTGTCATGAAGGATCCATTTCTCACCAATATTTGAGCAAGAAAAGGATCCTTCGAATTTCGTAAAAGCAGCATCGAACACCCTTCAAAACATCGTGGGATTCTCAATAAGTTCATGTGTAATCCATTTATCCGATATTCTTGAAATTGATTAACTGAGACATATCCCTGACACTTTGACGTGGGTTTTGTTCTGTTAGTATCAGCATATGACGATTGAAAATTCCTGACAGATGCTCTCACTACCTTGATCTTCAGCACTCGCATCTTCACTACGATGCATTTAGCTTTGAACTGCTCGATCACAAGTGGATTCCCAACTCCTCTACCAAATGCTCATTTAATATTGGCAGAAGTTTAATAAGATTTATGGCCAAGCATGACTCATGCAAAAAAAAGTAAACCCATGTCTTCCCTGTTCATGCTCAGTTATATTCTGAAAAAAAAAAAAGATTGATATAAAATTTATAACGATCCTTAAGAATGAATAATATATTTTATGCAGCTATTATAATAATGTGTTTTTAAAGGCTGGCCGCTCGTATCCGAAGGATCCCGGCTACTGTTACCTAACCTGTTTCAGACGCCTACTCAGGCACATCTGGGTTTGTTCGACACCCACAGAGCCCACTATGCTGAGCGGACCTTAGAGTTTCTGGGAGAGAGAGCGTTATCTAGCGGAACTAACACTCTGAACAAGGCCAGTACGCTCAAACCCTCGGTTACGATGGCTTCATGCTAGCACAATCATCAACGACTGTTAATTATTTCCGTCTACCCATTTTCACTCCCGTGGTATGGTTTTCAGACACTTTCCAAATGGGGTACACGCCAGGATCACCTCCCAGAGACCGATAACATCAAGAAGTCACCTTCCTGGTAAGACCCTAACCCGAATCGCATGTTCGAACAATTTGGCCATGTAACCATAATAATGTATTAGAACATAAGTGAAAGTTTTACTTTAAAATCGGCCATTATTTTTCGAACAGTTTAATACATTTAAATATAGGGTGTCTAATAACTTAGACCGATTTTAAATGTGAATTAAGTTTAAGCGTCTAATGATTTTTTCTCTTTTTCTTTCAGATTTAACAACTTAGGCGCTTGCTAATTTCAACCATGGAAAGATTAACACCCAAACAACGTGTTAAAGTTATCGAAGCCTATTACGAATATGGATGTTCAAAGAGAAATACATTTCACGTACTTCGTGATTTTTTGGTCAATACAATCGACCAACGGAGAGTGCAATTGAAAAAAATTGTTCGTCAATTCCATCAAAATGGTTTGGCGGTGGCAGATGTGGAAACACTATTGCGTGCTCGTTCACGTCGTTTAGCTGAAAACATTGCTGGAATGCACGAGAATATGACCAAAAATGCAGACACCTCTATTCGTCACCGCGCGCAAAAATTGAACCACTCCACAACAACGTTACATCGAATTTTGAGAAAAGATGTTTCTATACTCTTACAAAATTCAATTGGCACAAGAACTGAAATCTGCTGACCATTTGGAACGCCGTACATTCGTCAGTTGGATGCACGAGCAAAGACAAGCCGATGAAGATTTTTCGCAGAAATTCTCTTTAGTGTTGATACCCATTTTCATCTTAGTGGTTTCGTGAATAAGCAGAATTGTCGCATTTGGGCTGATGAAAATCCAAGGAAGATGTTTGAAAAGCCACTGCATCCACAAAAGGTCACTGTTTGGTGTTTGCATTTTTTGGTAAACGAATCATTGGGCCGTATATTTATAAACTTGAACGTCTATTTTCGTAATAGGCTTCGATAAATTTAGTTGTTTGATTGTTAATCGTTCCATGGTTGAAATTGCCAAAGTTGTTAAATCTGAAAGAAAAAGAGAAAAATCATTCGACGCTTAAATTTAATTCACATTTAAAATCGGTCAAAGTTATTGGAACACCCAAGTAGGGACAAAGAAACTAAGAACACCCAAGTAGAGACAAAGAAAGCTGAAATTTTGACATAGGGCGAAATCGCCAGATGCAATGAAATTCGAAATAACACCGATATCACTAAACTATGACACAGATTATGCAGGAATTTACCCAGTTTATTTTTGTCTGGCATAATAAAACTTCCCCGGGGATATATAATATATTTCACAAGCTATAGGATTTCTAACGCTGATATTCAGGCTAGAAAAGTAAAACCCTTTAACATAATCTGTTTCGATTTTCCTGCTAAAATTCAACGACACTATTTTAGTCAGTTTCAGGGAGCCCGGTTCATGGGCGATTCATGTATGTATTTCACAAAGGTGAGACTGTTCGGTGTTTTGGTAAGGTTAGAAAACAACAGCCGAATATTGATTGACGTAAAAGAGTTCCTATTGCTACTTAAGAAACTAGCGTAATACAATCTTTTTTACATGATTTTCTAATATTGAGCTTAGGCCATGCTAAGCTAAGTTTACTAAAAAATCAAGGCATTATGGTATTGAACATTGTCTATTTTCCTTCGCTAATTAGAAAAGTTGGCTGGTGATTGAGCCAGTTGGCAACTGTTCAAATTATGGAAGCATGATTGGTCCCGTAGGAAGAGGAATATTGTCGAAACCGTCAGGCGCAGAATCCGTCTTCTCCTATCATCCAAGATCTTTTTGGATATCCTATATATTGCGTTTACTGTTTCTGTGTAAGCCTAATCAGTTAGACGAGAAACCATGCACTGTGAGTGGATCTCGGCGACTTCGTTTGGAAATATATCTTACATCTACGACGATCAGTGTCGAAAATTTACCAGCAATGAAAGCCAAACCATATAATTTTATTTTTTGCTTTTCTTTTTTCGTATTTTGGCTGAGGTTGAATTAATGATTTTTTGATAATGGCTCCTTGCTGCTCAAGCCGAGTGATCGTTGCCTTTTGAACAACCATAGATTATCTTCCTTTTTTTTTATCTCACAAAAATATTTCTACGGTTATTAATGAAAGTTAATGATTTTTTTCGAATTGATCTTTCACGGATTTTACTCATTTATTTTTTAAAAATATTGATTTTTTCTTTTGAACTTGAAATAATGTTCTGTGGCTTTTAAGATAAGATTCGATAAATGAGGTCGATTGAAAATTTTATCATCAATATTAATTTAATTTAAAAAAAAACACATTATTTCATTTTTTAAAAGTTAGATGCATTAACGGCATGAATTCAGATTATAAACGTATGGATATATAAATGAAATGTCCGGTGTTTCGGTAACTATTTTCTCCCTGAAATTTAATGCAAATGACAAAAAATTGAGAATGAGTATTATCTTTACATTAATAAATAAATTTTGAAGAGATTTATGCACACTATGCGAACTGTGGAGAAACGTAAATATTTTACTCTATTTCCTGATGGAAGAACAGCTTGTCTGCTGAACAATAAAGAGATTAAAGTTTTTTAAAAGAAAGAAATAATGTTTAGTTAACAAGGAAAATTAAAACTCACCGTGAATTATATTAGCCATCAAGATGTATCGTTTTAAAAATGCCATCTTGGTCAAATAACGGCACAATTATCGGCAAAATTTGAAGTAAACGATTCTCGAGGTTGAAAATAAATAAAACGAGAAAAATATCCAGAAGGTCCCTTTGTTCGCTTAAAACTACATTGGATACTGGGAAGATTTCTAGTAAGAAATCAATAAAAGTATTGATTTAGCGTTAATTGAATGTAAGGCGATTATATTATGAAACAATTCCATGTGGTTAAAAGTTGCATGAAACATACATTGTCTCGTATTTTTTATTTGGCAAAGCAGTCAATAATATCGGACATTGATTCTGTAGAAAACTGACACTTAAGTAAGAAACCACCAAGGAATATTTATTCATTCCCGGTTAGTCAGATTCAGGATGAAAGAAAGGAATTAATTGGACATAAATATTCCTTGTAGTTATTCTTTTAAGTACTTACGAATTTCAAATAATCACTTAGAAGGACACTAAATTTAAAGAAATGAGAATTGCATTGTCCTAAATAAATGGTAGTTTCATTAGATATTACTTCGGAATGACAACAGTCGCGTTATATAAAAGAATAAGAATAATATAGCTGTATGGATCAGTTAAATGATAGCTCCATTCAATATTATCTCGGAAGAACAATGAACATGGCAGGGTGATGAATGAAGACAATATACCCAGCGCCTGATTTAGGCCTTGAGATGTCCCTGAGTTAATAGAATTTGAGGACTCCTCCATTATATATCTATAAAAAGATATATATTTATAGATTATGCATTTTTGGTATTGAGCATGAAACTATTCAACTAAAACTAAATAAAAATAAACAAATCTCCTCTGTGCTTATATCTTTATATTTTTAATTTTATCAGTGTACCCAGGGCTACAACCCAAACCAGTTCATATGTAAATCCAGCACTGAACCTACTCCAGTGGATCAATCAAATGATAGTTACATTAGACGATGCCTTGAAAGAACTGTATAATACTTTTTTTATTCTTAGATCGAGTTCACCCCAGGAAAGGCAGTAAGATAAGCAAGGCCTTACTGGATGTGGACGAATTAGAAACAAGAACATTGCTAAGGAAGAGTAATGAGGAGGACAGTAGATAGCAATTGACATTGCATTTAATTTTTTGCAGATTAAAATTGGCTATAAAGCATGGAGCCAGAAAGGCGTTCCACAAGCAAGAAGTGTGAGAAAAGAAAATGTTAGCTTAGAATGTATGGTTATATCTAGCCAGCTCAACTCTTCGCTTAAATTCAAAAAGTCTAGGCAACTTAGTGAAGATCTAATCCGAATGATCACCATAAAAGTATTTATAGAAAAGGCAAAGAAAGGCAACCATACAGGGGTGGAAAAGTAACTGAAGCCGATACGCCAGATCGAGGCCGATAATATTGCTGATTCTATAGATTTTATCAAGGAGTTGTAGATAGATAGCGGGAGTACCAGGCCATATGTGGCAGTAATATTCTAAGCATGGACGTGTAAAGGAATTATATTGGATTTGGCTCGAAGAATAGTAATAAATTCATGAACTTTTGTATCAAGTGGTTCTATCCATTATTCTTTCAAATTGATAACAATTGTGACAAGTAGAAGAGTGAGAACTATATGCAACTGTGATTAAAATAAATTTAGTTCAATTTGACATTACCTGGTATGAATCTGAGACGTAACCGAGACGAGTACAAGATATCGTTATGTACGAAATAAGTGATAGTTCCATTCGACATTCTTTCGCAAGGGCAACGGTTGTGACAGAGCAATTCGATATGCCACTATGGGTTAAATTAATTAAATTAATTAAATCGGAAGAAGTTTAAACTACGGTAAGAATGCAGAAATCTTAATCGAAAGGAATATAAAAACACAGTAGAGTAGGTGTTGAAACCCAGTGCTGTAATGGAATGTCGCACCTTCACTATCGCTTATGTGAACTGAATATATCAGTAGCTATATATAGTGAGAACAGAATATACCTGGGTACTCCACCGTCCTAGTCGAACTTTCTGCTTTCGGGCAGTTAGGAACTCTGAGGTGGTAGACAGCTAACCAACCCCGTGTATGCGGTGTCTACGGGAATTTTTGCCCGAGCCTAATGGTTCGTTTTAACGCCGCATTAAAAACCAGCCAAGTACCACATCCTGACCCGCGGAGAGGTAAGGTAAATAACCTTACTTCGGGAATTAGTTGTAAATTAGTCTCCAGTTGTGCTGGTCGAACTCTTTGGCCCCAGGCCTAGAGGATCTTCGTCTCGGGAAACAGCTACCTGACGCCGTTTTATACGGGGAATTTTTGGCCGAGCCTACGGGTTCGGATTCCCCCACATTAAATTCGGTCTTGTGCCACATCTGACCGCGTTGGATGGTTGATAGAAATCCTTGCTTCGGGAATTACTAGCCTGCTATCCGATTGCCTGTCTTTCAGTAGTATTCTCTTTTACAATAAACCTGTTTTCTTTCATCTATGCGGGGGCGGGTATCTGTCTAAGTCCCCGGACGAGTCTCTGTCTTTCGGCAGTTACTCGTCCGGGCTCCTCTCTTCCCGAATGCAGAGAGTACGACACGGCAAGAGCTTCCCACGCTGACAGCAGATGCTGGCAACGTAGACAGCATATTTTGATTTTTGTGTCAAATATACACAATTGTGGCACAAGGCCAAAAAAGAAAAGGGGTCTTCACTAATTATCTTATACCTAGGTAATCCGATTCACATCCCCATTCACTCGTTACAATTTACACATTCACCACAAAAACTTGTCCGTTAACAATCAGTTCCCTACATACAATAATAACTTATACTCCCAGGAAACCTAAAAAACGCACCCCGTAATATAAAAATCTTGTGATCATAATAATTTATACATCAAAATATATAGATGATTCACAATGCGAGGGGAGTAGGGATGAACCCCAAAACAAAGATAACTGATGTTAGTAGGTTCCGTCCAACCCTCAAAAAAGAGAGGCCGCTATATTCTGCCCTACGACAGAATCAAGAGGTTCTCTGTGTGGGAAAGGGAAAGGAGAAAATATATACGGACATAGGAAATGAATAAATCTGACCCAGTCAAGATGAAAGTGGGACCAAAAACAAACTGGGGAGGTTGGGAATCTCAACTCGGATCATAAGCAAAGATGTAGCCGGGAGGAGACAAGGAACAACAGGGGAGAGCTCTACAGGAAGCCACGCCGATGCGAACTAGGCAGACCTAAAAGAGTAGATCAAGGCTAACCCCTTTCACACGAACCAAGCTCGCCTAATTCACCCACCTTTAACTAAAATCGGTTGAATGCAAATGTTTTCTATCAGTTCTAATCTTCATCTTGAGCTGATGCTTAGAAAATCGTATAAGAGAAAGACGGTTGCCTCGCAATACTTCCTCCTGTCGCGTCGTCTAAATCACCATTCGGGCCGTGGCCAGCAACGTTAGAAACATCATTCATTTCACACCAGAATACGGAGGCGACACATTGTCACATGATTATACGCAATCAATGAGCACGAGCTTTTCCGGAACGATACGAGGCGTCAACTAGCCAACAAGTTCCCATAGGCGAGCGGACTCGAGGACAATGGTAGAAGGCGTGCGAAGACGTTTCTTCTAGGTTAAGGTCACATCGTTCACAGTCTGGCAAATCCGCCAAGCCCAATATGAAGGCCTTGTCATTGAGAGATAGCCTATTCCGAATTAGTCACCAGGTAAGCGAAAAATTAGGTAATCCGCCGCTGGCGATCGAGACCAGAAGGAGCGGAACTCCTTCTCCGACAAATCGAGCCGCTCACGAAAAGGATCTTTTGAGACCTCACTTCACTAGTTCACGATAGAAGACCCCCTTAGGACGAGAAAGGTCACTGATCGAGGAATGATCGTCAAGGCATATCTATACTTGCGAAGAAAATCCGATTGATCCCGGGGTTTACAACAGAGCTCAATCCGTGAGATGGGGGGAAGACTGATAGTACGGAAAGGGAAGTCGTCCCTTACAATCCCCGCTATAAACAAATCCCCTGTCAAAGCGCGGCGTAGGAAAGCCAGCCTCGAGGCGAGCTTGTGACTTGTCAAGTGTAGCATTCCCAGTCCACTATGACACGGATGTTGTGCACAGACTTTACTGTATACGTGATGCTTGCGTCCCCTCCGTAAAATGAAGGACAACAAGAGCTCGAGCGCCTTCTTACGAATTTTACAGAGAGGAAGTACAGACAAGCGGTAAAAGACAAGAGTAAAGACGTAAGTGGCACACGCCTCCGCCCTACCCTTCACGGAAAACCTCCGTCGGCACCAAGTCTGACCGGCCGCACCGACCTTTGCCTATACTTCTGACCAATTTTTCTCCATCTGGAGGTCGGGTACAAACCATACTCCAAGAATGCGGATAGGACCGTCCATCCAAGTCTTCCCCCGGGGTGATCGACCCGGTATCTATCGACGAGAACAAACTCGTTGATCAGATCAACCAATCTACGATCGCCCTTCCTATAGCTAGCCCTCCACTCCTATCTAACTTGGGGTCCAGGATGGCATTCCAGTCACCCAGTAACACTAGGTGCGATGAATCGACCAGGAACAGGCCCAACCTCCAAAAAAAAAAACGAGACCCGCGTCTCCTGGTGGTTGGGCAACGACTCGGAACGAAACCCTTTTCACGGCAATATCGGTCACGATCAACCGGCCCTCGGCATCGGTATGCACAAGGTACACCTTCGCATCAAGAGTACGTCTAACCAGCAAAGAGACTCCTCTGGCAAACCGGCCCCCATATGCTGAAAAAAACGAAAAGTCGTTAGACAGCACACACGTATCAACAAAGTGGATCTCTTGGATAGCGGCGACATCCACTCCGGAGGACAAGACGTCACGGAGCAGGCGGGCTGCCTCGCTCGATCCCTCAAGTCCTTAGCATTGAGACTGGCTATCTTGATTGACATTGTCTTAGTTTCCATAAATCGACAATTATCCTTATGTCTGGGTATACCTCTTTTGCTTCGAACAGGTGGCTCCAAATTTTGAGATATCCCCCAGTGTCCCTCAGTGTCCCTCAGTGTCCCTCTTGGAGCATCAGGAAAATTTCGGGGATCCTCAACTGACTTTCCGTCCACCATATCTAGCTTAAACAAAAGCTTTAAGAGAGCCTTCTTTTGATCGGACAGGTCAATCTTATATTCATCATTGTCCACTTTACATATTGACTCTGGACCAGGGAACATTTTCTTCTATTTCCCACTTGAGGTAGAGTAGGACGGAGCACGGAAAGGGGAAATAGGGAGGCTACTTGCTTTTGGCGAGACAATTTCTTTTGTCCATGAACCTCTCCGCCCTACTACGGCCAGAGTGCCTTTGCGATGGTTCATTGTCATCTTCTTCCTTTCTTCTCCTCTTTAAGGATGACGCCTGAGGTGGAGGCATTTTGTCCACCTCCATCGGTGTGTCCGTATGCTGATTCATCCTTTGTTGTTGCCGCTGGTGGTGGTGCTGTTTGTGTTGCTGTTGATGTTGCTTTTGCTTTGGTTATCTGTTTTTTTGTTGTGGTGCTTCTTTGTACTGCACCTCCATTTGTGGCTGCTTCTGCTTCTCTGACTGCTCCTGCGGTAGTGGTTACCGCTTTGATTGAGGTACGTCCTGTTTTGCGGGAGACGGCACGTTTGTAGATTTCCGATTCCTTTTGACATCCTCCGCTGGTGATGCAATTACTGCTGCTGTTATTGCTGTTGTCGGTGCTGGGCGAGGTGGAGATTGTGTACGCTTAGCAGGGCACTACTTAGCCATGTGCCCCGAAGCTCCACACGACCAACACCTGAAGCTCCACACGACCAACAACACGGACTTTCCACCACTACCAACATCCTTTTTTCACGGCAAACCAATATACTTTGAATTTCTCCGAAGCTTTTTCGATTTAGCGTGACTTGTAACTGCAGGTCACCTGATCTATCCCGGCTTTGTTGATGATAACGTTCACTTTGTTTACTTGTATGTATTTTGAGAAAAAGGCACACATCCTATGCTCACAGATATCAACTGGTACCCTATGGATTGTAACTTTTGTCCTACGAATGCCCATGTACTCCGTCTGCAGTCTTAAAGTTTTAGTGTTCAATGCACTTCCTGTCAAGTCTTTTGCTTGCTCCTCCATAGGTAGGAGAATATTCCATAGAGCATTTGTTCTCCTGGTCAACACTTTGGGACTGATATGCAATGTTTTTAAAGCGTCTTCCATGTTTTCCCTACTGACCCCAATTAATTTCCGTGTTTTAACATCGGAGGTAATCAGTGATATTATGCGAGTATTCACGGCTTCAAGGGCCTCGGGTATGGTGAGGAACTCATTACCCTTAAATGAATCTCAAATTTTCCTCTTTGGACAACATAGTAGGCAGCATGTTATGTCTTTGGCCTATTCGCATACCAGGCCGTTTTAGCTGTTGACACCTGCGTCGGTTTATTTAAAATATCGTCAGCCATGATGGCCCAAACCAGCATGGTTCCCAAATAAGCTGTTGCCTTGTATTTTTTCTTTTTTAGATTATTTCACGATATAATGAAAGACAAAGCAGTCAAGAACAAACAAAATAAAACAAAACAAGAACTTGGAAAACTAAGGACAATAAGAACTTAAGAACCAAAAACAAACAATAAATAAACACGAAAAAGTTAATAAAATAAAACGAGGTGAGGGTAAAAATAAAGAAAGAAAGAAAGAAAGAAAGAAAAAGAAAAGAAAAAATGCACAAATAAATACGCACAAATAAAAAGAAAGGAAAAACTGAAAAGTACAAAAAGTTTCAGAAAATTAAAAAGTCAAAACAGTTCATTTTTAGAGTTGTAAATCAATACTCAAGCTCTACGAAAACACGTTAATCCACTCTAAGAAAAATTCAATGCGTAGACAACATTTTTCCCCACTTACAATAGTTTCCAACGTATTTATGAAGATTGGAACATACCCATTAGTGTTCATAGATACAGTATATAACAGTAGGAAAGGAATGTTTTTACAGAGGTAACTGTGCAACTTACTTTAGTTAAAACATGTAAACAAATGACATCAATATATTCAAAACAGAAAGCGTAAGTTCCTTTGAAATATACTATCAGAACACTCGATCCAAGGGTGGATATAGAATTTAATAGTATTGAACAGGAAGATCTACCAGAGCTGTGCAGATGGATCGACTTGAGGACCACCAGTTGAAAATGAAAGAAACAGATTGAAAAGTAGAAGAATATCAGAATCTTGTATGGCGCTACAAAACTGCAAAATATGAGATTTGCGGGTGTGCCTTTAATACTTGATGCATAATTAACTTGTGGATGTATGAATAAAAAAAAACATAGAAGATTATAGAAATCGTGTCGTTGAAAAGACCAGCGAGATTAGTAAGCAAATAGCTAGACTAGACTTGCTCTCGGTCAAATTTCAGCGACGAACACTAAATATTTGAAGTCAACATTTTAATGATTGAATAATAATAATAATAATAATAATAATAATAATAATAATAATAATAATAACACGACTTCAGTCCACACCTTACAAAAGGCTTTATCAATGTAAAATACGTTTATATTTTATTTTTTTAATAGGTCAGTGAAAAATGTCCTGATGCCATTTCTAACCTTCAATCTCTGGTCGGGACCCAGAAAGAAATGTGTACACACCAGAAATCAAAAGAAATAAAATAATTAATAATAACAGCAACAACCTATGGGTTGAAGAAATATTAACTATTGCTTACTGATGTTAAATATAAGTGTGCATTTTGTTTCCATTTTCTCAAAAACTTATACGTTGATCCTATGTTCCGTCTATGGTATTCGCAGAATACTTCTGTAGAACCACATTTCTGTTGCTTTCAGTCTCTTCTACGTCTGTGAGGAAATTGTCCGACATTCACTGCCATATAGGAGGACTGATATTGGATAACATTTCATTACTTTTTTCTTTGTTTATAACGGAGTGTTTGTTTTTTTAATTCTTTGCTTAGCTTTTGGAAAATAGCATTCGTTATCCCAATAGGTTTCTGTATTTCAATGCCGCACTTTTAAAGAATTGTCATTCTTAGAATAATGGATTCATTTTTGTTTTTATACTTTTATAAAGAGTTATCAATTGTTGACTGGAAAATGTAGGCCAGGAATTTTTAAACAGCAATATATATATATATATATATATATATATATATATATATATATATATATATATGGAAAGTACCTGAAAACCATACCACAAGTTGACCCAAGCCTTTTGAGTGACGTTGGGTAGACGGAACACTTGAGAGCCGTCGATAATTGTGCAAGCACGAAGTTACAAGTCATTGTGACCGAGGCTTTGAGTGTGCTGGCTTTGTTCACATTGTTGGTCACGTTAGATAACACGCTCTCTCCCAGAAACAGTACCTATGGTCTACTTAGCATAGTTGCAGTATAAACCACAGGTAGGCACTGTGGGTCTGGAACAAACACAATTGTGCCTGAGTGAACGTCTGCAATAGGGATTGGCTAACCGCCCTAGTAGATAGGTATCCTCGAATACGATTAGCCCGTTACTATATATATATATATATATATATATATATATATATATATATATATATAGGTAAAATAAGAACAAATGGAATCTAATTCCCTTGTCTGTAACATTTAATTTAAAAGAGGGCTCAATACAGAGTAGAGCTAAATATTATTTAATTTAAAATATTAAAACAAAAACATGTTAAAAATCGCTAAACATTTACAATTATGTTTTAGCATTACAAATATGTCTCGTCGGACGATGTTAAACTACTGACTCGCCAGTAGCTTAATATCGCCCGAGTAAAATAATTATATATATATATATATATATATATATATATATATATATATATATATCGCACATGTAGTGCTGGTGGTAATAAAACAGTGCTCGATGTAATATAACAGCTAGCGTAGAGTGTTAATATGTATTTTTATTAATATATATATGTGTGCCAGTGTGTGTGTTTGTAAGCGTTTGTGGAGGGGTCGATTTTTCAGGAAGTTGACTTTTGTTGCTATTGGCCTAAAGTAGGCAATCTCAGCGTTCTGCACCTTTGGAAGGTGCCTGAAAATCGTACTATGTGTTGACCCAAGCCTTGTGCGTGAAATTGAGTAGACGGAACCCTTTATGGTGCTGTCGATGTTTGTACTAGCATGAATTCAGAAGTCGTTCTTGTTCAGACTGTTGATTATGCTAGAGAATACGCTCTCCCTCTATCCCTCTCATCAGAAACTGTAACTAAGCTGGACATCGTGGGTGTTGAAAAAAGACAAATGTGCCTGAGAAGGCGTCTGCTACAAGGATAAGATAGCCGCCCTGGTAGACGGCCATCATCAGATACAAGTAGCCGCCATTCATCTATCTACATATATTCAGAATATATATATATATATATATATATATATATATATATATATAAATAACGTCATCCACAGACAGACTGTTTCGCTGTTTCACAGCTCATCAGTGTGTCTAGACATCCGGTTGCCTCTAGCTAGGATCGAAACCTGACTGTCGGAGATTCTACCACTAAGCTGTCAGCGCACGGCAAGGATGTAGGTGGATTTTTAGCGTATTTATTTTTAGAAACACGCCCAGTGACTTATATATATATATATATATATATATATATATATATATATATATATATATATATATATATATATATATATATATATATATATATATGTGCGTGTGTTGATTTTCTTTAGAGATACAGTACTTTTGTTCACTTTTATTTACTTAAGAAAGCAGAGAATTTGATTTGATGTCTGTGTGGGTCCCAAATGTTCGTTCGTGCCATGAATCACTGCGTCGACGATTCCATACGGCATTTTGGTCTGTATCATTCGTACTGTCAAAACTTTTGCTTAGTTAATTTTTTTCTCATTCACTCGACGGGATTTCTTTTTGGGACTTTCTTTGCTTTTGTCTCCGATTCAGTTGCAATGAACTCACGGGTATACGTTTAAAATTAAGCAGGAATCTTTCTTTTCTACTCAAGACAGCCTAATACACCTGTCACTTTATTTTTCTCCATTACGAGAATCGATCGCTTGGTATCATTCTTTTTTGTAGGATGGATGGGTGTGTTCCCAGCCACTCGTCTGTTAATTCAATCTGCACAAGTTTACTTACAAATACTGTCGTTTACATTCCAGACATTTAAAAATCGAAAAGCACATACACACACATATTTGACCGCATATATCTATCTATCTATCTATATATATATATATATATATATATATATATATATATATATATATATATATATATATTGAGGTCTCGGAAAGCCGAGTTCGAATTCCTGTTGAATCCATTACATTCTCTTACGTGCTAATATCCTTGGGAAAAGTATGAATCCTCTTCTCCAGCTATGGGTAATTAGCAGGACAGACCGGGTTCTATAGCTTTGGATGGCAACTGGTTTAGAAGAAGAACAACGTTGTACACCAGGTTCCTTCAAAATGTGTGGTTGGTTCTGCACAAAGCCTTCATATATGCTGGTGTCTGGTTTTTGGTTCCTAGGTTCCTGAGTTGCTGACACTCATACGTCGAATATGACGAGAGAGTCCACCATATATATTTGTTTGTACATATTGAGGCTATCATTGAGATCGATGGAAATAGTTCACCCAAGATCCTCGATATACTCAACGTATAGGGTTATTGAATGAGACTTTTGAAAGAGCGTACAGAGATAGAGTGGATACATGCATCGTATGAGATTATGCTGGATAACCGAGGAGCTTAAAATTGTCTGGGTCGGGAAAGCATGCGAAGGGAATGAGTAAGGGTCGTGGTGGTTCTCAGTTGTGAAGGTCTGAAAATATTCATCACCCAGAGGACCACATGATCGTTTTTGAACACTATCTATCAAGACTCAAAAGTGAACACGGGCCAGCCTTGATATATATATATATATATATATATATATATATATATATATATATATATATATATGTGTGTGTGTATGTGTGTATATATATATATATGTGTGTGCGTGTATTTATATATATATGTATATATATACATATATGTATGAATATATTTATATATATCTATGCTTGTATATATATATATATATATGTATGAAGAAAAATATACGGAAAAAAAAATTCTTATATGCAATTATGCTGTTTTAATGTTAATATAATGTCAACGTCGGACGTTTCCGTCTAATAAACCATCTTCAGGACATATTCATAAAATATAATTAACATTATCAATTCAACATGACAAAGACGATGGACATAAGAACAAGACTTATCCAAACAGATAACTGAAAGTTTTATAAGATCAGCGTTCCGTTTAAACATGGTCTAAGATTTTTTTTAATTGTCATTTTATAACATATATATATATATATATATATATATATATATATATATATGTATATATATATATATGTGTGTGTGTGTGTGTATGCATATATATATATATATATATATATATATATATATATATATATGTGTGTGTGTGTGTGTGTGTGTATGTATATATATATATTTATATTTACACGTACAGGGCAAGTAAATGTGCAAAAAGTCAGAATTAAACTTTCTATATTTATCTTCTAATTTACTTTGTCGTACGCCGTCATTTATTGCTTATCTCCCTTGAACAGACGCCATACTTCCTGTTATTTCACTCCAGTTACCACTTTTTTTAACCTACTCTTGTTCATTTCTACTCTGTCTTTTTTTTTCTTCCACACATCATCCTTTTGAAATGCACTTTTTTCAGTCTATCGAGAAATCATTTCGGTTTTTTTTTTATTTCTCGTTTATGTCATTTTAATGCTTCTTTATGGTCTTTTGATTTTTCTTAAAGTTTCTTCCTTCTTGTATGTCGCTTTTCTGTTTTTTCTTCTTTCTCTCTCTCTCTCTTTTTCTCTCTCTCTTTCTCTCTCTTGTTTCTTGACCTTTTCGTTTTCTCTTCTCCTCATTTCGTCATTTCTTTTTCTCTCTTTTATTTTTTCACCGATGATTATCATCATTTTATTCCTAATATGACCCTTTTTAGTTTTCATTTCATTTTTTTTTTTGTCTTTCTTGATATACTTCTTTTTTTTAAGTTCCAAAATTATTTCTGTAAATCCTGAATAAAAATTATAGCGAACTGTGACTTTACATAAGTGACAATCTCTTCCGGTTTCTTGCTTCCCTACGTACGTACAATGTTCAAAAATTGAAATCCAACCACAATCGCCATTTTCATCTCTGCCTGAATACTGCATTTTATTTATTGTTCTTCCATGTCACTAAAATATTCTCATACTAATTAACTCACAGTAAACCCTTGCTTTTTATTCACATTATCGCTTTGCTTGTAGTTAAATGATTACACACACACACATATATATATATTCTTTAATTAATATATATATATATACTTTAATTAATATATATACATATATATTCTTTAATTAATATATATATATTCTCTAATTAATATATATATATTTAATATATTTTATATATATATATTTTATATGCATATATTATATATATATATATTTAATATATTTTATATATATATATATATACATTATATATATATATATATTTAGTATATTTTATATATATTTAATTAATATATATATATTCATTAATTAATATATATATTCATTAATTAATATATATATATATTCTTTAATATATATATATATATATATATATATATATATATTAGTTAAAGAATATTAAACACTTAAAATCACATAGGTCACATTGATATTTTTTAATCAATAATAATTTTTCATTGTCTTTTGACATAGACCTGTCGCTGGATCTATATCTTCCTGGAAATTACACCTTCAATCTTGAATATTTCTTGGGTGTTATATCAAAGTGTCTATGTCAATGTATGTGGGCATATGTACGTGTCTTTTTCGGTGTTTGTGTATAGTAACTTGCATGAACATTTTATTTTGTATGTGTGTGGTTTAAATTTTTTTTTTTTTTTTTTGTAAAAGGTCGTGGAAATATTTCCTGTCTCGTCACTTTTGTGTCTGTGTATATATCAAAATATGTCTGCGTGTTTATGTATTATAATCTGACTGTGTTTGTATTGTGTTTCGCAAGATGTCATAATCCCATGTCTACACTTGTATCCATGTTCTCATAAAGTTAAGGTCAGTCTATCTAAACGTTTATTCCAACGTAATTTCAATAGAAACAAAATGAATAGAATAACATATATTATTTCTTTTTTTCTCAATAATTTTAAAACTTTAAACTTAATATAGATTAAATTTTCATTTTTGAAATGGCTAGTTTTTAATTTTTATTTCAAATTTTATCGTACAATTTAAAACTTATTAGAATAAATTCTATTTTAGTATAAACCTAACTTTAAAGCATTTAATAGTTATTATAACCTTACTTCGTTGTCAAGTTTTTTGAATTCTCGTATACTTGTATTTTGATTGGTCATTTCAGCTCATGTGACAGCGTTTCCCTTACGAGGGGTGGTTGATTAATTTGAAACTTTTAAAACATTTATTCTACAATCTACATCCAACATCATCACTTGAGAAGACACCAGAGGTGTTGAAACAAAATGGCTATTTTTGTAGTGATTTTAGAACATATTTATGTTATAATTTTTAAATAAATAATCATATATATATATATATATATATATATATATATATATATATATACCGCGTGTAACAGCAAAATTGTTAGATTAAGATTTGAACCGTTGTATCTTAGAAATGGTTAAAGATATCTTACTGGAATTCACCGAGGTATTTGTAACAGTAATGGACTCTACTTTGAGCAATAAAAAAGTAAAATTACTCTTCAAGCTTAACAGAAAAATCGTGATGAAATCGATCATAAACGAATTTGACATGTTCATCATTAATTAATCCAAGGGAAGGATTGGAAGCTCATGAATGATTGAAATTCATTATATATATATATATATATATATATATATATATATATATATATATGTGTGTGTGTGTGTGTGTGTGTGTGTGTGTGTGTATGTGTGTGTGTGTTATTTTCTGGGCCATTTTCCAACTTATTCAAGATAATCTTCGTCCTTTCTAATCTTCTAACTTTCTGTCTTGGACTAACAAATTACCTGACGTGTTTCACGTACGATTTCATTATATATATATATATATATATATATATATATATATATATATATATATATATATATATGTGTGTGTGTGTGTGTGTAGGTTTATATATATATATATATATATATATATATATATATATATATATATACACATATATAGTTATTGTAAGCATGTGCGTGACTCCCTTTAGAGATATGATATATACATATCATTGTATGTTGCATAATAGTTTTTATTGTTTTGATATTTTTATCATTATCTCAACACGTGCGTGTTTCAATAACCTTTTCTTTTAGAAAAACGAATATATCTTTGGAATGCCGGATATATCGACATCTTTGGAGAATCAACGCAAACAACTTGTCTTCGGATTTTTATACTTTTTTTGTCGGCCACTTGTACTGGCTCGAAGCAGTGGGCACATTGAATTAAGACGCTTACAATATTCCACGGAAAATAGGTTCTAGACAATTGTGTAGGTTTTACGTAAATAGTATTTACATTAGATAAATTCTTCATAGCAGACACAGTAAAATGATAATATCCCTTACAGGCTTAATCAATTATTTAAATAAATTTGGTGAAAACTGTATCTAAAAAAAATCTATATCGATTTAGGATACATGTTATTTTATATAAAATATAAATACACTGACGTGCCATAAGTCTGAAATGATAAGTGGTGACACCGTAATTAACATTATGGAAAAGTGCAGATCTACATCAGTTGCTCTTTCACACTAAATGGATTAGTGTGATAACCAGAGACTCTGCTCGGCAATGTGAATTACTTGTGTTCAAACAGGACTGGTCCATGCTTGCTGACGGATGGGATTGTCCATTTCTGTAATTGTTGAGATATTTGACATATCTTTCTTTATTGTATTAAGTGTGAACCAGGAATAAGTAGCCACCGACGACTCGTCCTTAAATATTGTGGAAAGAGCAAAGGACAAGAGGCATTGGTTCAAATCGCATCCACATAAAATCCAGCAGTTCAGTTTAGCCTTCATTTGATTCATGGGATATGCAAGCAGATGACTTATTTGGACGTCCCTGTTAATACAACGGGCACATCATCTACTAATTTGATTCTGGAGGACTGTCAACATATAATGTATTAGAATTTAATTTTGAGAACTACTTCTACAGTGCTTTACAAGTTCATGTTCTAGCCTCTTTTCTAATCCTTACCCCAACTTTTTTTCACCTGCTTTAAAATCCGGCTCCCAAAGACTCAATTCTTATCTCTAAGAATATATTTTCTGACGAACGAGAAACCTGGAAAATATAAAAAGGAGTTTGAACACCATTATCCTGCCATTGTGTCGTGAAGTCTGGCGGAGGCGCGCGCAGCTTGTCGGACACTTGCCGGCTCCCAAAAACGAATGAAAGGACTAGGAAATTTGTATAGCAATTTTGGAGGGAAAATTCACTGATATTTCTAAGCCTCCATAAATACGGAGAATATTCGTCTATTTGGCAGTGAGGACTCGGCAACAGCCCGTGATAACATCAGGTTGGCGACAGAACACCAGTCATCTAAGGAGTCAGTTTCAAGAAGTAACTACCTATTGGGGTGTAAAGACAGAACATCGGCCCACTACTAAAAACCAATAAATGCACTGGGTTATTGAGCATTGATGACACCTCAGATGAATGGTGTAGTCACCACATTCACCCGAAATGAGTTCAATGGAGCATTTATAGGACGTGATAGAAACATCTACTTAAAACATAATTATCTTCTATCTTATCTCATAATTATTAGAATATAATTAGGCTTCTACATATATCATAGCGTCTGCTTATATCATGGAACTGAGGGTATCAAGACATGGGTCAAAATATCTCTAGAAGTATTCTGCTTATACATGGAACAGAATTTCTATAAGAGGAAAAGGAACTGAACATAGAATAAGCTGTGTCCCATGTAGTTTCGCCTAACAACGCATATTGCTGCAAAACATCAATATGAAATCTCGAGTCATGTTGTTGAATTGCCTCGTCTGATCGCGATTATCATACGGATAGCGTGCATAGCACCAACTCATCTAAAGCTATCGAAACTCAAAATGAATCTAATCGCTTCCTAAGATCAGTGGTAAAAAGGCTTTGAGCGAATAAAGCCTTGTTGTGTTGGTAAAGTTGACCCTACGTGGATATGGATGATTGGTACCACAGAATCACAAACAAAGAGAAACCATATGATTTGAAAACTTTCAACAGAAAAAGCAACTAAAATTGATAACACATGTAACCCGAAGATATAACAATGATATAATCAAGATGGTAACATTCCTCATTGGTTCAAATAAAAGGTTAGGAAGAAAACTACCAGCCATACATGAACGAGCGATAACAGTTACTAGACTTGAGAAAACTGCTTTTGTAAAAAAAATCTTTGAAAGAAATATTTTATAATTTTCAACAGTGCCGGTTACTCGTTCAGTGAATGTCAAAGGTTTCCTTAAAGGGAAATGGCTAATATTACCATTATAATAATATTATTACAATATTATTATAACTTATAATGATTATAATATTATTATAATATTATTATAATTATTATATTATTATTATATTATTATAATGTTATCATATTTTTTAATTATGATTATAATAATTATCATAATATTATTATAACATTATTATAATATTATATCATTATAACATTATTGTAATATCATTATAACATTTTTATAATATTATTATATCATTATTATTAATATAATATATTATTACTATAATATATTATTAGAATATTATTATAATATCAGTATAACATTATTATATCAAAATATTATTATAATATTATTATAACATTATTATTATAATATAACATTTTATCTTATTATAATATCATTATTATAATATAATATATAATTACTATAATATATCATTATTATATTATTATAATATTATTATAATATTATATAATAATATTACAATATTATTATAACAATATTATTATATTATTATAGCATTATTATAATATTATTATTATTATTATATTATTATAATATTATTATAACTATATCATTATAATATTAATATAATATTACCACCATTACTGTTATCATTCTGCACTTCAATGGGCTAGAAAATATATTACGTCATTCTAGGTACCAATCCTAATGACTTTTGACAATTTTCCTTCTTCATTTGCTAGATCGTGGCCTACCGCAGATTATGTTCTGGATGAGTAGAAATGGATCGTCACCATAGCGCTTTGGCCCAATGCCTGTTGGTAAATGCGGATGTGACAGGCTGAAGCCTTCATCTCTTTTCAATTATAATCGTCGAATTGTATTTGCGCGGAAGTGAATATAACAAACCCGACTGGAAATTGAACTCGGATCTCCGATTTCTCATATGGAACTTTTTACATCACCCGCACATTCAATCTTATAGCATCTGGCATTCCCAAGCGGTTACCCATTTTCGGATTGACCTGTCTCGATATTGTTTACCTTCGTTGATCGGACGTGAATCGGTGTTTCAATGTGATATCACTGTACGCTCTTGACACTTCTGTGTAAGTTGGATCATAAAATAACATGCGATATTTCTGACGTCTTGTCTTTTACAATATATCAATGATAATTGCTTCGGTAACAACTTGCAATGTAATTTTGAATTCTGAAATTAAGACTTGCCTTAATTCCTAGTGTTATGCAGTTTACAGTCCATTCTTATGCTAATATTTTGGAATATATATATATATATATATATATATATATATATATATATATATATATATATATAATATAATGCATCTTACACGAGGGTTGTTCAAATAGTTCTAAATCCAACACAGAAGGAGTTGGAGAAGCAAGGCAATTTTTCATTATTTTTCAATATAATACCATTTGATATTAATTAACTTGGCCCAACGATGTTTAAGAATTACAATCCCATCTCGGATGAAGGCGGAATCCTGGTCCTCCAGAAACTCCTTCACATCACATATGATGTAATCATTGTTTCCAAAATGGCAACCACGCAGGTGTGTTTTTGAATTTAAGAAACAGGAAGAAGTCAGATGGAGCTAAGTTTAGTCAATAAGAGAAATCGTGTAGCAATTCAAATCCACATTTGACTGCTTCAGCTACTACAACCTAAGCAGAGTGTATGGGCGCGTTATCCTGGAGGAAAAGCACATCTTCCGTCAGTTTCCTTCTGCGTTTAAACTTGATTGTTTCCTTCAGTTGACTTAATTCTAATCCATATTAATTATGATATCCATTAATAGTTCTTTTATCTTTTCCAGATAGTCTATTATGATTATACCTTGAGAATAAAAAAAAAAACAGAAGCCATCATCTTGCCAAAAGGCTCTACCTGCTTGAACTGCTTTGGGCGTGATAACCAGTATTTCCATTTCTTGTTTTGATGATTCGACTTCAAAGTGGTGAACCCACGTTTCACCTTGAGATACTAATATGCGGCGGGAATTCTCAGGGTCAGACTGGAAGCGTGTCTGAAGTGTCCTGGAAATGTCAACCCTTTTCAGATTCTAGTCTGGTGTCATTATTACCCATCTGGCAGACAGCTTGCGGATCCCCAACATCTCAGTTAAAACAGTATGAACCAAGCCAGAACTAATGCCTATGGACTTAGCTATCTGCAGGACAGTAAGATGTCTGACATCCAAAGAGATACGGGGAATGACATCAATTTCTTCATCAGAGGTTAAGATTTTTGGACTTGAAGAGGGTCATTCTTTTGTGCTAACCCTGCCTCGGTTGAATTCCACAGGCCACTTCTTTACGTTTGCATAGGAAGAGGAGTCGTCAGCAAGTGTCTGTGCCATGTTCTCATGGATTTTCTTGTGTGTATAACCTTCAGTTTGCAGAGACCTCATTGTTCTCCATTTTTATATTTGTCTCAAACCTCTCACTTTTTATGGGCTTCACCTGCACAGAAATTAAGAGAGAAATCCAAATTAATTTTTCTAGTTTTATAAGTAGTAGTAGTGTAACTTTTTTAACTGAGGCTTAGAACGTTTTGAACGACCCTCGTAGCTTTATTTTCATATCTCAGTGTTATGGTCCTGTTCCTTGTACCACGGTGATAGTCCAAAGTAGAACCAATAAAGAAGAACTCGAACACAGGTATGGGATAACACAGATATATTACAAACAGGTATATATACAGAGAATTAGAAAGTGTTAGTACGAACAATCAGGTTTAGTAGGGAGAACCAGTATCACTATTCCAAGGTCTTGTAGTAATGGTCTGAACGCGACTCTGTTTCGGACTGCCTCTGACTTGACTGACTGACTCGCTCGCTCTGACTGACTGACAGACTCCTGACGGACTTCACTCCAGACTTCGGACTGAACAGTATTTAGTCAACCCCACCCCACGAGGTCATCATGTGGCACAAGGCCGGTTTAACGTGGGATCTCCGAGCCCGTGGGCTCGGTCAAAAATATGCCCTCTGAGCCCGTGTAAACGTCTTCAGTGTCGGTTTAACTCCCCGAAAGAGAATCCGCCCTTTGGCGTAGCCTCGTTCGGTTTCCTCCCCGCCCGAAGGCAGAGAGTTCAACCGATCAGCCGATCAGCGGGTCGCCCGAATTCGAACAGAACGGTATTTAGTCACCCCACCACGAGGGCATCATGTGGCACAAGGCCGGTTTAATGTGGGATCTCCGAGCCCGTGGGCTCGGCCAAAAATATGCCCTATACACGGGTTCAGGGTCGGTTTACCTCCCCGAAATGGACTCTGCCCTTTAGCGTAGCCTCCTTCGGGTTCCTCCCCGCTTGAAGGTAGAGAGTTCAACCGATCAGCCCGTCAGCCGGTCGCCCGACTTCGGACTGAACGGTATTTAGTCACCCACCCACGAGCGCATCATGTGGCACAAGGACGGTTTAACGTGGCATCTCCGAGCCCGTGGGCTCGGCCAAAAATATGCCCTTTGAACCCGTATAAACGGATATTAAGGGTCGGTTTACCTCCCTGAAAGAAACTCCTCCCTACGGCGCAGCCTCTTTCGGGTTCCTCCCCGCCCGAAGGCAGAGAGTTCAACAGATCAGCCGATCAGCCGGTCACCCGACTTCGGGCGGAACTCCCTGCTTCCTCTTGAGGCGCAGTATTTATTACGTATGGAATAGTCCATTATGTTATTATGGGTAAGGTCCCATAACACTCAGTAAAGCCTCTTTTAATTCAAGATATTTAAAATTAATTATCTCTTTATTTACAAGGCAGTGTAGTAATAGAATTAGAAATTCATTTCTGAAATTAATTAATAAAGCTGGCTCACTCATCACACTTGACGCTTTTTTATCCCGGTAATGTTTTTAGATTGGCATTCCTTAGACATTCTTCATCTAACACTTTCGACAGAATCAACAAATATTCATTTTTAAATAGTTTACTGAAGAGGAGTTTCTGTTCATAATATGGATAATGTGTTAATTTAGATGCCTGACATTTTAAAGAGCTCTTGGTATTTAGCTGTTCTTTCTACGAAAAAAAGACTTTATCGTTAAAAATATTTCTTTTAATTTTGTTTTAAATCAAGAACAGATAAATACATTTTGTATTGAAGAGGAAAATATTACATACCTTAATCAATATATATATATATATATATATATATATATATATATATATATACATTTTTCCTCTCAATTCGTTGTTGGAAGTTTTACCTGATGATCCTGAATCCTTAAAAAAGGATTTAGGTGAAATAAATTATCGTAATGGTACCTTAAAGTGATTTGTTTTTCATTACATATATATATATATATATATATATATATATATATATATATATATTCATGAATCATTCATACAAAAAACAAATATGGAGGTTAATGATGTAATTGGCGAGAATACATAGTCGCAAACAATATAAATAAGATACATCGACCCCGAACCTGTATATGAATGATATGATCCCCGTTTATAAATTCCAGTTGCATAAGGTCTTTTTAAATTTTACTAGCTTTCGTCTGTTCCTGCAGACATCGTCAGGTATGGAAGTAGATTTTGTTCTTGTTTTTACTTCTCAGTAATTAGAGGACAGCGAAAATAGAGATGTAATCCGAAAAAATACTATGTGAAATGTGCATATGTACTTTCAAGTGCATATTCAGACATCTTCAGGCATGGAAATTATTTTGTTTTGGTAAAATTCAGACGAAAAAAAATGTAATGAGAATCAAAATATTTTTTTATATGTGTTATTGATAACGGATACAAACTTTTGGTGTGTGCTGTCGCAACGCTAAGGTTGAATTTTTTTTTAAAAATGTAAGATTGTGTAGTTTTTACTAATATGGCAATTTGAGAATTATTTTTTTGTTGTAGAAGTTTATCAGTCAATGTGGCATGAAGTAAAAAGTTCAATAAATAGATTAAATTTACTAATTTCTTTTTGTATGAATCATTCTTTGTAATATAAGTTGAACTGCAACACATATTTGATATATATATATATATATATATGTGTGTGTGTGTGTGTGTGTGTGTGCGTGTGTATGTACATCATTTTTCTTCATTTAAGATAATTATTATCTAAAAGTTCACATATAAATAATATCAACACAGTTTTAAACTCGTATTTATAAATAACAACTACTTTCAATAATTCCCTATAAAGCCAGTAATTGATTTTTTACTCTATCGCTGTTATGAAAAGATCGATATAATCGATAAAATATCAATATATTTCGATTCTGACAAATTTCTAGATTTTGAGGAAGTTCTAATTTTATACACAAAAATGTCCTGATTTTTTACGTGTCACTGAAAGAATAGAGTGATCATTTGCATAATCTAAGTCTGGTCCGGCTATTTAAGTTTCGTCATAGATGAAGAAAATACTTGAGGCAACAGAAATGTGCTTACACAAAAGAATGTTAAAAATACCATGGACTAAACATTTGAGTAACGAGGAAGTTTTAGAGAAAATGGAAAAAAAAAACAATACTTATACTTAGAATGAGAAAGAGACATTTGAAAATGTGGAGATCACGTAATCAGAATATATTGAAGTGAAGGTTAAAAGATGAAAACAGCGTAAAACCTACGTAACGAGGTTGTGTAACTGATTGACAGAACAGTGTTTAGGAGAGAGTGAAAAGACAAAATTTACTAAGAGCTACAAATGAACAGGTAATTGTGAAGAGCCATGATCGAAAACGTCCTTAAGGGACATGGAACTTAAAAGAAGTAGATATAGGGGGGTAGACAAATATTAGGTTGGTGCAAAAATAATGTCGTTTTCTCACATATGTTACTATGTGAGAAAACGACATTATTTTTGCACCAAGCTAATAGATCAAATTTTTCCTTACCCGAATTTATAAAAGATTTCGTTATATAATTTAAAATTCTTAAAGCATGATGTTCTCTAACAGAAACTGCAATACGATGTTAGTTTCATGTCAGCATCTCGGCTTCTATTAATAAATATTACCTGTTATTTTTGTTCATGAAAATAACTAGAGATTAGTCGAAATTGCTAGAAACGATGGCAAAAATCGTGGATAGTTTCATCCGGTTCAAACCATTGATTCCCTCGAAAACAAGAAAATTATGTAAAAAATTGACATAGTATTTATTTTATTTCCTATTAAAAGAACTTTTATTAGTATCCAGATGAAAAGCCGCACCCAGTGCGGATTTTAAGCTAGCTCCTGTCCTGAATTATGCAAGCTGTTTCCATCCTGGCAAGCAAGCATCTTTGTCTCCAAATGAGGTCATTTCAAAAAATTATTGTAGCTTCTGATGTACTGGACGAAGTGTTTTGATTCAGCTGAGTTTCCATACAGAACTGATAGGAATGGCTCTAAAGGAACTGGTAGATATTGCAGCTGTATTTTTCCTTTATTATGGTGAATCCCATCTCGTTCATCCTTGATTGTGAGAACAGTACAAAGCTTATACTGAATTATCATTGATCCATTAGATGTCTTTGGATAATTTGAATAATCATTATCACAGTCGCAATGAAAAGACGCTCTTTTTAGCATGATTTTGATTATCACTAACCTCTCTGGAATGTCTTTCATCAAGTGTTTCCAAAGATCTTCTATTGTTTACAGTAACTGCTTGTCTTCTAGCATGTGTCTTCTCTTGTGTTTCGTCTACTCTCTGCTTTAAAGCTCTTATCTTTGTTTTTCTATGGCATTTTGAAGAAATAAGTATAATTCCGGCCAAAAGACAGTTTGGGGCCGAAACACTGATTTGGGCCGAAATTTCAATTCAGGCCGAAAATTGAGTTCTTCAAATCACAAAATCTGCGGAACTTCAAAACCTCACGTCACGAATCCTCTAACGTTAACTTTGCTTCCTTGGCATTTTGAAGAAACGAAATTGATTTCCTCAATTCACAAAGTTTGGGAAATATTTTAAAATCAATTTAAAACAAAAAAATGTTTAAATTCACAAAGATTTCTGTTACTTTAAACTCAATATTTTTTTTCATTTATCTTAAAATTTGAATGTCTAAATGTTCCCTCCTCATATGCACACAAAAGATCCCAATGTTGTATATTCAAGCAGCAGATGAAGAGAAAATTTTCAGTCCCGTGATCATCCTGGTTCCAAAAAGGCATAATATGTAGAGCAAATGTCGCCTGAATTTCAGACACATGAACAGACAGAGAGAATTTACCGTTTATTTATTGCGATAATAATGAAGGTATTAATAGTGATAAAACTTGAAATACACAATTACTTGAAATACACAAGAATTTAAGGTATTTTTCAGGTTATTAGAACTTCTGCCAAAATGCCCTTGACATGTATGTAGAACTATTGAATAAATCAAGAAAACTACCAAAATATATATCGAATCAAAGATCAATCGAATATCGAGTCCCGATGAGCGTTTTGTGCTTAAATCTTGTATCGCTGAATCAGATAAATCATTTGCACATTTGTTGATTAATATGGAATATCTTAATGAAAAGTTGCTTCTTAAATATACATTATTCAAACCTGTAAAGATGCCTACAATCGTGCACTGTTTATCAAGCTCATTGTACAAACTAAATTTCTTGAGGGTTGTGATTCTTAACGCGTGCTTCCTGTGCGTTATTTAGTAGTCTTGCATTGCAGACAACTTTGCTAGTGTAGAGGAAACCCTAATCTTCTAGCCTTATGCCCGACTAAGTAAATCTAAATAAAACTTTTCGGATCTACTATAGTGTATGCACAGACAATGCCGTCGTTTCGTTTGTCTACTGGCGTTTGGTTTTATTCAAGCGAATCTGTTCAGAAAATTCAAACTGCTTTGCTAGTGAAGCAAAACGCCTTTTAAAAAAAGTGGTTTCACTAAAGCTTCGTCTTTTTCCCTTCTAAACACGTCGTTGTCTGCGGCCCCCTCTTACATTTCTATACCTCGCCACTTCTACTGCCTGCAACAGATGAACCGAACTGACATGTGTCTTCGAGATTATGGACGAAAGTAAATCTAATCTTGCGTAAAGCCTTGTTGCCATTGAACCGGACAGTATTTGCTTCGAGCCATGCGCATTTACGTCGGCCCCACTTAAAACCTTTTGCTTATTCAAATATGTTATATATATATATATATATATATATATATATATATATATATATATATATATATATATATATATATATATGATTAATGATGTCTTTCGGTAGAACTAGCATTCTGCTTACGGACACAAGGAGAGAAAAATGTAAAGAAAAAACAAAGCAAATAATAATGGGCGTGAATAGATGCCCATTTATGTGAATGCATTTGGAGTGAAATCGATTAATATTTTATCTAACTATCTAGCTATCTGTCTATATATGGTGTACAGTTCATAGCTAGCTATCTACATAAGACTGGTCATTAACTATCTATCGATAATTTTTTTAAACCGACAATCTGCTTCATTCTTATCATTTTTTCAGTTTTCGAATAAGATGCTGTACATCCAAATCCAATCTGTCAATATATATATATATATATATATATATATATATATATATATATATATTATTTTAATAGATAAAAATATTTAGGTAAATGTTCTTTTTATAATAAACAATATTAACTACCCGTAACTGTTTCAATGTCTGAGAAACTTCATAAAAATATAATAATCGAACCTGTATCGTACAGGGAATCATCATATAGCCTGACGTGTTATACCTTTCAGCTAAATGTCATATATATATATATATATATATATATATATATATATATATGTGTGTGTGTGTGTGTGTGTTTGTGTGTCTGCGCATATTTGTGCATGCGCATTTGTATGTTTGCAATAAATTTCTAACGTCATTTTTGGAGATATATATGTATATATATATATATATATATATATATATATATATATATATATATATATATATATATATATATATATTAGGCCCAAGTTTTGTGGAATACGTAAATTACTACCTCAGTTTTGATGGGTAATATACTAATATATATAATTCCTAACGAAGTGAATGACTGTTAAAACATAACATATTTAGAAACAGTTCTCGTATTCTGCCAAAAATATATGCGTTTTTTAAATTTATTTTCCACAGAATATTTTAACATTGATTACCTCTAATTCTGCGGACTAAAGAAATAGTTGTTCTTTTTTATTTGATTTGACTCCCGTTCCTGTTGAGAATGAAATGCCAGGCACTTCCTATTCAAAAAAGAAATGAAGAAAATGTTAGAAATTACAGCGCGGAATTTATTTTTAAAATGTTCTGTGTAGATGTATTTTTCAACTGCTTTCTAAAATACCACAGCTGAATGTTTTCCGTTTTAGTCACTGGCTCATGTGAATCAAATCTGAAAGAGAATGACTGTTGCAAATATACTAACTAAATTTTCAAATGGTTCTAATGACCTGTGCAAAATGTCAAGCCTGTATTTTTATTTTCTTGTTTAATAATGATTGAATAACGTTGACCATACAGACTTTCATAATCTTTACTGTTGTTCTTCGTGATGGCCGAGCTCCTCAATAGTGGTGTCAAACAAACGCACAAATATTAGGTTGGTGCAAAAATAATGACGTTTTTTTGACGTTCAACTTCAAAAGAAAAACGACATTATTTTTGCACCAACCTAATATATACTTTACTCTACAGAGCCACAATTACAAGTCAGATCTTTGTAGATTCGCTAGTCTAAATTGAACATATGCATATTTCTTTAATTAAAGTGTAAACCAGATCTATGTCTACCTTTTTTTAAAATCTAGTCTAAATTAGACATATATTTAACTTCTTTTTTTTTTAACTCAGGCGTTAATTAGACCTATGTCTACGCTTTTGAATCTAGTTTAAACCGGACCTATGCCTAAATTTTTAACTCTTATAATGCTATCTTTTTAACTTGTATGTAAGCCAAACCGTTTTCTACCTTTTTAACTGTTGCGTAGACCGTATCTATGCCTGCTGTTTTAACTCTGATATAAGCCGGACCGATATCTATGTTTTTCACTTAGTGTAGACATACCTGAGAAACTCAGTAAATCCAGCTTCGTAGAATTATCTTAGAAAACAGGTGAAAATTAATATGAGCTCTATCGGACAATCAGCCTAATGAATCTAATGATGTGAATCTTAACAGATTAGACTGTAAATAGTACAAGAACAATGCGGCTTTATCAAGAACTCTGAAACAACAAATCCAATATCCACAATAAGAATATCAGGACGGTCAATAAAAAAAGCCGAAAGATTTAATAGATTAGGAAAAAAGCATCTGACAAGGCACGGTACAAGGATTTGTTTCAACTGTTCGGGAAACTTGATTTATTAAGAAAGGAGGCTAGATTAATCTAAAGCTTATACTGGATGCATACCGCTGGGTTTCAATTCTTCATAGTGGATGCGCACTGCTGAAGAATCCCAAATACAGGTTTCTTCTAGACTCGATGAATTACTTAATTATAATTATGCCAAATCCTCCTAATAATTTCTATCATTATATATATATATATATATATATATATATATATATATATATATAGAAAGAAAGAGAGTTCTAAGGTGTGCTATATTAATGGGATAAAGTGCTCAGTATCAGAGATAGAGCGTATGTAAACATAAATAGAAAAGTGAATATTGCTAGGCGCAATCGCCTAGCATGAAACAGCCTGTCGCCTCTGAGTGCTGACTTCAATGTTCACATATATATATATATATATATATATATATTAATATTAGGATGGTGCAAAAATAATGACGTAATAATGTCGTTTTTTGACGTATTTTTTAACGTCAAAAAACGATATTATTACGTCATTATTTCTGCACCAACCTAATATATATATATATATATATATATATATATATATATATATATATATATATATATAGTAATAATAGCTGGCCACTCGTATTCGAGGATACCCGTCTACTAGGGCGGGTAAACAATCCCTATTGGAGACGCTTGTTCAGACGCATGCCGCCTGCATATGGTTAAAAATTGGATGAGTATTTACACAAAAACAGAAAGGGGCGTAAGACAAGGATGTGTCTTCACTAGAATTATTCAACTTCTACGGCGAAGCTAGGCTAAAATATCTGGAAACCCTACCAGAATTTATTATCGGTGGGTCTTATCTTTACCATATAAGATAGGCAGATGATACTTTTGACGGAAGTAAAAATGCAAAACCTCCCAGACGAGGTTGTAAAGAAGAAAAAAATCGTAAGAATTCAGGAAGTATGGTTGTCTGATTGGAGAAAATGACCAATATCAACATCAACAAACGCAGATGTTTAAATATCTTGAAAATATTTTAACAGAGGATTGAAAGTGCGACAACGGAATGAGAGCACACATTGAATTAGCGAAAGATACATTGCAAGCTAGAAAGGTCACTAAGAAACAGAAAAATTTGGTCAGAAACCGATCAAAGAAAAGAATGCCGAATTGCTATATTATGTCAATGGAGTTTTATGTCACTAAATACTAGACAATCTCCGTACAGATTATTATAAAACTAGCGTCAGAAGATTACTGGAAAATTAAGCAACTTTGAGACTGGTCAGTTCCTAAATGGGTGCCCGCCTAGAAATACCAGGTGATGTAAGTTTGGATGTGCGGGTGGTGCAGTGGATAATGGATCAGAATTTTTAATCATCTAGCCTAGTTCCAATTCCAGTTGGGTTCTGTATATTTCCTTACGTGTAAAATACCCTTGGGGAAAGGTATGAATCTACCTCCTCCCCCGATCGAGGAATGGGTTAATTATTAAGATTTGTATCACTAAACCATTATTATAGCAGGGCAGATTGTGTCTTAAAGCCTTGCTCTAGGAGTGCGACAATTCTGAATTTAAAACCAAAAGAGCTTCACCAGCACGCAGTTGGTCAAGTGTGGTTAGTAAAGCTACACCTTGAAGACATGATCAGTTAGGGAGGGTTTCCTCCAACAGGATTAAGAAATCCATGGATTAGCATTTAGATTTGGATAACATGAGCAGCAAAAACTAGTAGGCGTCTTTACAGACTAGGTTGAGATAATCCCCACATATAATTCCAATTTGAATGGAAGCACGTACAGTCGATCCCGAGAAGATTCTTCATTGCTTTCCTAGACATGCTCGAGTTATATCCTTTAACACTTTCATACTCGAGAACCGTAGTTTTCTGAGGATCGCCGTCGACCAGGATCCCGATAGATTATCATAAAGCCAGTAGGTATTCTGAATAACTACTCTCCACAGAACTTATAATTAAGTTGTAACTTGTAATCCAAATGACCAATATCAACATCAACAAGCAGGACAGATTGTGTCTTAAAGCCTTGCTCTAGGAGTGCGACAATTCTGAATTATCTATTACTCCACCATATTTTAGTGCATTTTAGTGCCGGGATCAATATTGCTATATTATGTCAATGGAGTACAATCTCAGTACAGATTATTATAAAACTACCGACAGAAGATTACTGGGAAATTAAGTAATGAGTAATGGATAGCGGCTCGGATTGAGGAATCTGTGAGCCGAGTTCGAATTCCAGTCGAATCCATTACATTCACTTATGTGCTATAACCCTTGGGAAAGGTATCAAGAGGATGCACTAAAATACGGTGGAGTAATATATATCGGCTAGGATTGAGGAATCGGTGAGCGAGTTCGAATTCCAGTCGAATCCATTACATTCACTTACGTGCTAATACCTTTGGGAAAGGTATTAATTATCTTCTTTTAACCCTAGCTATGGTCAAATAGCAGGACATACCGGGTCCTATAGCCTTGGATGACAACTTGTCTACAACAGAAAGAAATGGCAACCCACTGCGGGAAAAAATTTGCCTCGTCATTTATGTATCGAAAGATACATGATCGCCTAACCGTGTATCACACATGGCACATAACTGACTTGATAAAATACGGGTTCACCTAAAAAATTTCACAGAATTCTGCAATGGAGATTCTTATTCTCACTCGAAGCAGAAGTTTTAGCACTGCTCAGCTTGTAATGAAGGTTGATTTCTATATTCTCTCCAGAATTGTCATTGACTCTGCTGAAGTCTCTCTTTCCAGAGCTTACATGAAGTATAGACTTTCCATCCATGAATATTAACTAACTTCCTGTGAATGTTTGTAAAAATTTTTCTTCCGTAAACAAATATTCTATAACATTGTTGATTTCTCATCATCGTTCATCCTCTGTCCTATGACAGTGTGTGGTCGTAGATTCGCTACGTACGGCTCTCTCGACATATTTGTGTTGAAAGTCGGAGATATATGAATTGATGCGTCCATCTTGAAAGTTTCACAATCCACCGTTCGAAGAAGACTTCAAAAGTAGAAATATAGAAATCATACCACAAGATGCAAACCACTCATCTGCAGTAAGAATCGAAAGGCCGGATTGGAATTTGCAAGGAAGTACAAAGATGAGGGACAAATGTTCTGGAAGAAAGTTTTATGAACTGATGGCACCAAGATTAATCTCTACCAAAGTGATAGTAATGCCGATGTATAGAGAAATAAAATATCTGCTCATGATCCAAATTTACAAGTTCCACCGTGAAGCATGGTGGAGGCAATGTCTTAGCTTGGGTTTGCATGGCTGCTTCTGGAACAAGCTGATTCATATTTATCGATGATGTAACTCATGCTGGTAGCAACAGGATGAATACAGGAGTCTACAGAAACATTTGAAAGAGAAATTCATCCAAATGAATCAGAAGGAAGTTTATCGTGGAGGAAAATGATCTAAAACATACTGTCAAAAGACTTCATCAGGGGAAAAAGGTGGACAGTTTTAGACTGGCCAAGTCAATCACATGATCCGATAGAGCATGGATTCTGTTTCCTGAAGTGGAGGCTGAAGGTAGAAAACACCCGAAACAAGAGCTGAAAGAGGCTGCGTTAAAATCTTTGGAAAAGCATCACAAATGCAGAATGGAATAGTTTGATGATGTCAATGAGTCACAGACTTGATGCAGTCATTGCATGCAAGTGTTATGCAACCAAATATTAAATTTAATTTACTTTAAGATTATCTGTTCCTTCACTTTTGCTCACCTAAAACTAGGGTGATCTGATACAAAAGGTGGTATGTCCTAAGTTGTTTAACACATCTAAATGTAAATATCAGGAAATAGAAGCTGAAATTCTGAACTCTTGTCTCATATTCTTCTTTTGATCTTAGGTTTCATTAAATGATTTAGACATGTTGTCTACTTCTTGTCGATAGGATCCTTTCATATTCGCAGATAAGATTTTCTGTGCAGTTATTAAAAAGCAAGAGGAAAACACTGTGTAAGATTATATCGTATTTATTCCGAGTACTTTCGACATAGGATAATGTCGTCATTAGGGTATTGTTAATTATAGAGTATGTATTTAGTGCTCATGATTGTGAAGGACAAAAATTGTTGTGGTCATCCGAAAATTACCATTTTTATATGTGGAGTCAGAAACGCTGTGTCATGGCTTAGGCGACAGACAGCATTTAAGGGAAGGTAACAAACCTAGTTACCTCCCCTTAAACGATAACATGATGATGACATTATGCTATGTCGAAAGTACTTGTAATAAATACAATATGAGCCAACATGGTGTTTTCCTCTCGTTTTAACGAAACCTGACTTAATGAAAATATGCTGCCGAAATATACGCATAAATACACACACACACACACATATATATATATAGAGAGAGAGAGAGATGACAGAGAGAGAGAGATAGAGAGAGAGAAACAATAACGTATCTTATCTGATGCATTTTGTCCTCTGGTGGACTTCGTCGGGGAAAATGTAATGTTATAGTTTTGCAACAAATATTCAGAAAGTAAAAATGTCGTAAGTTTTTTTAATCTCTCTATGCGGTCCACTGCAACTACGGCTGCAGAGCATGTAGTGTCAAAACGTTCTCTAATTAGTTTAAGGCCCTGGTATTTTGTATGCGCTCAAGATTTGTGCAAGTGATATTTAGATAGCAAAAGCTTTAATTAAGAAACTTAGATTTAAAACTTGTTATTAAAATGATAAAACGAGCATACCTAAACACGAAATGAAATTAAGAATTAACATTACTCTGAATTACATTTGAAGGTGTTTGAATTAGTTCTCATCAAATTCAACCAGCCATAACTCTGTAAGGAGGAGAGGTTGGTAAAATTAAAGGTAATTATCCGCTAAGTTTTATCTTTTCTTTCATATAACATTTGGTGTCGGGTGTTAATTCTTAATCGTTATGCAAAATTTTGTCCTTAATCTTAACTCAGTTCAGTGTTAACCAATAAGCTGGTTTTAATGTCGTTTTTGTTAATTCGTCGTTTTTGTATTTCGATATTATCTAACACTTCATGGCAATCTTACTTTTTCCTGTCCCCGTTTAAGGAAGAAAATGGAAACAAAATGGACACATACGTAGCATCAGAGTGAGATAGTTCAATTTCTAGAGCACATAATGTGGAAAAAGGACAAAGAAACTCTGACACTTACTGGATATATAGCAGGCAAGAGAGACGGACAAATGCGGCGCATAACCTAAGTAAACGCCCTTTTGTAAATGATTGGCAGAAAAGAGATTCGGGGATATAACTAAAAGACAACGAGATAAAAGGATAGCAAGTTTTGGAAAGCCATAATCGCCCACGCCTTTCAAGGTAAACGACACATAGAATAAAAAGGCTTTCTTAACAGTTTATTATGTAGAAAGAGTCTATTATACTTCCAGGTTAATTTTGAGTTGATATTTACTGCGCTTTTATTTGTGCAGCATGTGGCTAAACGACGAAAATAGAAGTAGGGAGAACGTTTTATATAAATCTCTCTAGTTTGGAGATCAGCTCTACCTGGATATACCTCATTGAGTATAAAATAAACAGAAACCAGAAAGTCGTACCTAAATATTCCATGTGCTGTGTCCTTTCAGGACGTTGGCGATCATGACGCGGCACAATTTCCTGTTTTTTGTAGCTCTTAATAACTTTTGCATTTTCCATTCTCCGCCATTCCTTCGCCCAAACACGCCAGGTAGATTGTGCGTTGCTTTCTTCTGGAACCCTTATCTTACTGTCTTGTGAGTATCAATTTTTTCAAGCCCACTTTCCTCGTTATGTGTTCCAGAAATTTCATCTTTCTTTCTAGTGTTAAGTATTGTTGCCATTGTCTCTAGAGCTTCGTCGTTTCTCATATGTCCGGTCCATGGTATTCTCAGCAACCTTCTGTAGAACCTTCGTCATCTCTAAGGTGATTGTCCTGCACACCCAGCCATTGAGAAGGACTGATGTTACATAACAGTTCAGTACTCTTTTTTTCTGTTTCTAACGATGTTTTTTTTTTTTTTCTTAATACTTTTCTCAGTTTAAAGAAAGTATCTTTCGCTATCCTAATGTGCCTTCGGATTTGCATGCGGCACTGTGCATTATCTGTTACTACGCGTCCCCGATATCTAAATTGTTTCACCTGTTTGATTTTGATATTTCCAACCTGAAATTTGTATGTTGACCTATTCCTTTTGCTAACAACCCTGCGTTCAGTTTTCTTCTAATTGATGTTCAGTCCTTTCTTATCGTTTTTAATTACTACCTTCTGTTGGATCTCTTGTAGCTTCTTTTCTGTGTCGGCAATTAACCTGTGTCTGCAGTCAACATTCTGTCATATGAATATCTTATGTTGTTAATATTGTGGCCATCAATAATGAATCCCAGAATTGTTGAACTCTATAGGTCGCAAAGGTCTAGTGAGAAGATGCATCATTCTCTCATGGGTCTCTTCGTCATCAGCAGAGAAAGCACCTCATCGAAAAGAGATAGACGATCACTAAGATGTAGAGAATCCAGAAGTGTCTCCGCGTCCTTGTGGGTGGTTAATTACTTTCCACATAACAATGCCTTTTTCCGCAGACAAATCTCCAAAAGTCTCTCGGTTATATTAAATCAGTTGCTAGGTCTTTTGCTATGAAAATTGGTTCATGGTGGCGTAGTAGACAATTCTGCTCGGTATAATCTATTTTACATTATTATAAATCTACCATTTGTCCATCCATTTAATATTTCTGTAGTATCTGTGCTGTTGCTTCTGCTATGTATTTAGAGATTCGTGATAAAATACAGTCTGCAATGTTATTGGTCTTGACCTGGCATCTAGGCTTCAGTAACTTTCATTGTAATTGTTCTGATGAACTTCCCTCTATGGTACCTAGACTTTATGAATTTAAGCGCAGTACTAGATTGGCAACACGGTCTCATCATTTTATAGTTGAAATGGCTTGATACAACTGCAAGTCCTATGCTAACAGATCCTTCTATTTCACTGTTCTCATTCAGCTTCTTGTTTTCCAATTAAATTTGATCTTCAAAACTTTAAATGCAGGGTCAATTGTTATATTTTGACTTCTTAATTCTTGTGATTTTATTGATCTCTCTGATAATTTTTTTTTCTCATATTCTCTTTACATTCAGTAACCGCTTGCGTCTTAGTGGCTTTATTATCTTGCTTGTGGTGAAATGATTAAAAAGAAAAAGATCTCGACGTTCCTCAAAACTTAATTCTTCTCAGTTTGTCTTGCGCTCTTCCATAGAACACTTCCTCTACAGACTGATGCGAAGTAGGTTAATCAAAGTAATGTCAAATCAAATTTATATGGCAGCCATCAGTGGGGAAATAAAAGCACGTCCCCTCGAATCTCACGCGTTGCACTTCATATTCTTGGCTGTCTCAATGTCGCAATGGTCGTCACCGTCTCAAGTATCAATAAGTTCATTATTCATGTTTGATAAATCTATGTTCACAGTGACAGCAATTATGAAACAGCCTGCAGCATTCTCAAACAGCAACGTCTTAATTTTAAGAGCATCACATCTTTTTACGACTGAGGTGCTTATGCATTTGCAGCTTTCTTTAGAGAACTCATCTCCATGAATTTGATCCAGGTCTCCTTAAATTTCGTGCAACGTATTCAAAATCTTCACTGACCCCAGCAACTGTCTAGATTCTTTCTCTATTTTCAAATCTATTCTCTGTTGAAGTGCTTTTGGCAGGGTTTGAACTATTAAAGTAAAATAAATACAAATTCAAAGGTCCTAGATCCCCTCATCGCGTACTTAAGTGAAACTCAAAAGAAGTGTGAAATCGTTGACGTGCTCAGTGATTTGATGTTTAACAAATAGGATTTTAAGTGGGACGCTATTTCAGCGTATAAGTTCTTTTAATCATTTCACTAAAATCAAGGCAATAAATCCACTAAGACGCAAGCGTATGATTATGAGGGAAAATGAAAAATAAACACTATTACGAAGAGAGGACAATAAAACAAGAAAAATTAAAAAGACAAAATATAAAAACTGACATTGCATTAAAATTTTTGAAGATCAATGTTGACGATGAAGCAAGAAGCCGGAAGAGATTTCACCCCAAGCCAAGCAGTAAAGACAGCGAGACGCAAGTGGTTACTGGATGTGGAAGAGTTACAAACAGTAACATTTCTAAGGAGTGAGAAGAGAGGAAGAGTAACCAGGAGGGCTGTAGTTAACGATTGATATTGCATTGAATTTTTTGCAGATTAAAATTGATTGGAAAGCGTTGAATCGGAA
>OZ010572.1:102968913-102978913 GCA_963932145.1 Acanthosepion lycidas
ACTAGTTAAATGGCGGAAAGTACTTTTCAAAGTTGGATTTGTCAGACGCATATTTGCAGATTCAGGTTGACCTAGAATGTTAAAAACTGTTGACAATCAATGCCCACAAGGGATTATACAAGTTTACCAGTTTAACTTTCGGAATTATCGTAGCACTTGGAACTTTTCAGCATATAATGGAAAAAAATGTCGCGCGATCTAAACTTCGCGGTCGCCTCCACATATTTGTGGCAAGCAAGAAGAGAGACACAAGTGTTTGAAATTTGACCAATATTTAGTTCCCTTATTTCAAGTGGAATAAAAGTTCTTAAAAATTTCCCTATGACTTGGAAGCAACATACTACGGTTTAGTGATTGAATAGTCAATAAAACAAAAAGTTGCAATAAAAAAGACATTTTTAAGATTCGTTCTAACTTTGGGCGAAAATGCCGCAGAGAACTTTTACATCCAGCTAGTATAAATATCACGTGTAGCAGTTGATTAATTTGAATAATAAATTATTCATTTTACTAACTGTAAGAGAGACAATATGTACGACGGCAACAAAAACGAAGATAAAAGAGATGAAATAAAAAAAAAACTGAAGGCAAACAGATAATTTTCCTATGCGAGACATTTTGAATTGTACTTTGCTTATCAGCAGATGCCATTACGTGTCGGCAACGTGACGAGAATAACAACAATCGTGAATACGAAATGACCGAAAGACAATTTCACGAACAGACAAACCTACATTTTTTTAAAGTACTGTTACTTTTAATATGTAGTTGTCTGGGACTAATTTTCACACAATTTTATTTATTTATTCCCCAAAGCTTACAATGTATATTCTCATGGCTTCATTGGCGTGTATGCATGGTCGGAAATTCTGTCGAATCTTTACGACAAACCATTTCAGTCTGCTCATATTTTTCCCTCTCTCTCTCTCGCTCTCTCGCTCTCTCAGCCTGCGCATATCTATCTATCTATATATCTATCTTCTTCAGTACTTTCAGATTATCGATCTATATAAAACTGTTCATATGTATCGTAACCCGAATATATATATATATATATATATATATATATATATATATATATATATATAAAGACATTTTTATGTTTAACGTTCTTTTTATAGATACAAGTATTTAAGTAAATGCTTTGTTTTATAATAAACAGTATTAAATAACATTTACCGGCCTGAATGTCCGAGAAATTTTCATAGAAAATATTCGTCCTTTGACAGGATTCGAACCTGTATCCTATACGGAACCGCCATTTAGCCGGGCGTCCCCAACCGCTCCGGCCACAAAGGATCGTTCGGTTGGCAAGGTCGAACCCACCGCTTATAAACTTCAATCGGATGCAGGTTCGAATCCTGTCAAAGGACGAATATTTTCTATGAAAATTTCTCGGAAATTCAGGCCGGTAAATGTTATTTAATACTGTTTATTATAAACAGAACATTTACTTAAATACTTGTATCTATAAAAAGAACGTTAAACATAAAAAATGTCTTTAATAAATAAATATATATATATATATATATATATATATATATATATATATATATATATATATATATATATATATATATATATATATAAGGTGCGTATATATATATATATATATATATATATATATGTGTGTGTGTGTGTGTATATATGTGTGTGCGTGTGAGAGGTATAGTTTTAAGGCTATATTTATTGGTAAAATTGCCCAATATATTGGACAGAGCATCTGCAAACACACAAATGTACATTAAGTCCAACACCGCGTGATCTGGATTCAGCCATGAAACAGACTGTCGCTACTCACATCGCCCACTTTTATACATACACAAACACATAGATAAATGTCTGTGTGTCCGTACGTGTGTTTGTGTGTGTGTGCGTGTGTGTTTTGTAAAGAAGTAATGCATTTTTATTTATTAATCTGACAAATCTTATCACTTTAAACGTTACTTTTAGTGGATACTCGTATTTGATTACACTCTCCGTTTATTTATTCAACATTATTTTTGTCTGCCCGCTGGAAAATTCGAGAAATCTTTTTTAATTAAAAATCTGACTTTTCCGATAGGATTCGAAACCAGGGCCTCCCTGGGCTCTAGGAACTGTCGTTAGATCCGATGTACTCTATAGAGAAGAATTTTGCTGAAAAGTACTATTCACCCTTACCTGATCGGCTAAGATCTTCGTAGCTCAATCGGGCTAGAGCACATCGGATAACGGTGGATGCTGATTCCGATGAACGGTCTAATAGGGGAATGGGTGTTCCGTTAAAGCCGATTGTCAGTAGGTGGGAAAGGGTTATTTTTTAGGTATAAAACCACTATTAGTAACTATCAGTCATGATCATAAATTAAATACTATAAACGTCTATATATGGCATAAACAGATATAATCTTAATAGATATATTAATCAAAATAACAAAAATAATACATTTCTCACAGGTACCTTCTCACGCATGCGCTAATGTATCTTACTTAATATACTGTACACCAGTCTTTGTTTACAATTAAAGACAAGACACCGTCAATTCGAGAACTAATACGACTCCTTCCGCTAAGCCCGCAAATTTGACGATTTGGAAGTTCTTTTCCAACATATTTTTTTATATATATATATACAAGTTGCAAATTAAAAATAATATTTTTTATGAAAGTATTTATTTATATATTTTATACGTAGTTTTGATATTATTTCTGAAGAAAGATCGAGATCGATCTGAAATATCAAAACTACATATAAAAATATAAATAAAATACTTTCATAAAAAACATTATTATTTTTTAATTTGCAACTTTTCTATACATACATATTAAGGAAGTATACGTGGCTTCTCATTATGCTGTATATATATATATATATATATATATATATATATATATATATATATATATATATGTTTGTATATATGTGCTGTAGCATACCCACAGATGATAATGGGTATATCCCTATTCACATAAATACAGTAATAAATGCTGTATGTTGATCTGCAGTCGGAGATTTCTATCCAGTTGTGCTGGTTAAACTCTCAGGCTCCGGGCAGAGAGGATCCACTGACAAGTCTCTGTCGAAGGGCAGAGTCTCGCCTCGAGAAACAGCTACCCGACCCCGTTTTATACAGAGTCTTCGGGTAATTTTCGCTGAGCCTACGGGCTCGGATGCCTCACATTAAATTTGGACTCATGCCACCATGACCGCGTTAGGCGGTTCTTAGATATCCTCTAGTTGGCGATTCGTCTCCAGCTGTTCTGGTCAAACTCTCTGCTTTTAGAGTCTCGTCGCGGGTAAGAGCTACGTGACCTCGTTTTAGACGGGTCTTTGGGGAATTTTGACCGAGCTTACGGTCTCGGATATCCCACAGTAAATTCGGCTTTGTGCCACATCCGACCCCGTGGGGCGTTTAGTAGATATTCTGCAGTTGGAGATCCATTGTGTAATTCACGATTCACTTGTAGCAGTTGATTATTTTTTTCTACGCGCCGCTGGTGAATCTTATATGTGTTGTCCCTTTCCTAATTATTATCGTTCATTACCAACCTTCATGTGATTATTCTATACAATAACCTTCCCTAGGGTACAAGAATATGTCATATATATATAAATATAAATATTATTAGCTCTACTTGGTATTGCGCGCTCTATTAAGAATCCTGTTTTTGATTATTGGAATTTTATTCCATGTATACCAACCCTGAACTTGTATATATATATATATATATATATATATATATATATATAATTATTTATTTAAAAATATGATTTTATCTCTACATAAGAGTACTCATGTTTCAAAACAAGAGCCGAAAACGTCAATATAATTATTTGAATTAAATTGAATTAAAGTACCAAGCTCTGTTCCATCTTCAAGCGAAATTTTTTTGGGGAATAACTAATTCTTGAAATTTACGCGTTTTTATAAGCATATTCATTATTAAAATTAAAATTACTATGGTAACGGCTAGAGCAATTAATTAATTATATATATATATATAGATAGATAGATATAGATATTGCCTGATATATATTTGCGTTTAAGCATGAAACAAACTGTCGCCGATTACTTTTGACCACAATGTCACATTAGCGAAAATACCGAGTGACTGTTATCATGTACCCTAATCCTATTTGTTACATATTTCGGGAAAATATAATACCTGGCGAGGGAAAAATATTTTTACGATAATCTTTAATGAATAAAATTGTACATGGATGCACAGAAGCTTTTAGCCACTCTGTCTAAATAAACTTTGCCGCGATTAAATTATGACCTGTATTTTGCACTTTTGTTCTTTTGACGTTATAATAAATCCGTCGGCTTAAGTATCCGTGATAATTGCTTTATTTATTCATTTCCCTGATCAAGTACAAGGACGTAGTAGAGTGGGTGACGTGTTCCTCTAAAACGGAGCTCAATGCCGTCGGGAGTTTATTCTCTGGAAGCTCAAACCTAGCCAGTGAGGTCAATAGGCAGGAGGCAGGCAAAATCTTAGTCACCTAGTGGAACATGTCTCAGGTAGCAGCTCCCCAGCTGCATAGGTAGGCAAGCATCAATAGACCGATACATTGGCTTGATCTGCAATGATCGATGACGGCTGATAAGGAACACAGCCAACTTCAACAGGGTGGATCAAACATTTCTAGTTAAATGAATACAACGGTTGATCATAGAAGTTACGACCACTAGTACTAATTCAAGCTTACAATTAATAACGATTACATTTCAAACCAGTGTATATATTGTGCGTACCGGTCACCATCGATTATATATATTAACATGGTGGAATGACTTGCATGATATTACGGCACGGTCAATACATTCCAATTTACCTCATTCTGGAACTTTCAAATACTGTTTTTAAGGACCATGACGTAGTGGATTAGTAATGGGTTCTCGTACGACGAGAGCTATACTGACTAGAGCTTATCTTCTGGCAGGTGTGAGCTAGCCAGTCAGGTAGGCATCAAAGAACAATATTTATCAATTAAATGTAGGGGGTAAACTTCAATGACCCTGAAACCAGTTTATAGACAGGCAATCAACAGCAGACCGATATATTGGTTGATATGGAGTGATCGGTGGCAGACACTATAACATTTCTAGTTAGCTGAATACGGCAATTGACAGTAACAGTTACGACTACTAGTACTAAATCGTACTTTTTTCTTTCTATGTGCGTGTCCTTTCAGGACATAGGCGATCATGGATCTTTACCTCTCTCCCTTTCAGCTCTCAACAAGTTCCTGCCCTCTGCTTCCTCCCCAAGACCACGTTCTGTTATCCACTTGCTTAAGTCCGACAGGTATGTCACGCGTTGTTTTCCCTTGTCTCTCTTTCCCTCTATTCGACCCGTGAGTATCAGATTCTCCAGGCACACCTTCCTCATTATGTGTCCCAAGAATTTCAGTTGCTTCTTCTTGATGTTAAGTATAAGCCACACCTTGGTTGCATAATCTCTAAGACCTCATCGTTACTCACATGCAGGTCTATAGAATGAGTTAAAACAACTAAATAAAATCATATCTGATACATCTAATTCTTCATACCATTCGTAACCAGGCTCAAAGCGATTTCTCCATTGGTAAGTCAGGCGAGGCTTTTTTTTTAAATCCTACAACATATAAACTTTTGAAAGATGATTGGATATTGAAGTGTAAAAAGTAGGAGGAATGAAGAATTTGGGAGTCAGGAATTTAAGAAACGTGTTAATGGTGTTTGAGTTCATTTAAACTAATCCCTCTTCATGTTGCCATTGTCTGAGGCAAAAATATAGCATGAAGGTGTATAATCGCTTTGCCATATGTACGTGGGTCTGAATTGTGATTTATGTTCCAAAATAATCCCATTTCTCGTCAGTGCACTTAATTCAATGCTGAATATTAATCCTATAGAACGAATTTTATACACTGGAAATTTCAAATTCACTTTGTAGCTACGACAAGTTAATCTTATGGGTGAGCCATTATACACACACACACACACACACATATATATATATATATATATATATATTGCTTAACATATTGATAACTCACAGTTCTTGAAAATGGCAGTGACAGTAGAAAGTACTCGAACATAAAGAAAATGAACTTTCGACAGTTTATCGACAATTTTAATCCCGTTAAATCACAGTTGGAAATTGGAGGGACAATATAAAAAATTTAATGCATTCACCTTGTCGGAATTATTTAATAAAACTTGTTTGGATAAATTTTTGCTGCCGAAATACACCTTATTTATACACCAAAACATACATATACACACACACACACACGCACACACACACACACACACACACACACATATATATATATATATATATATATATATATATATATATATATATAAAGAAGTAGGAAAGCCTTTATAAAGCTGATGTTTCTGTATTCACAGTTTTCTCAGAAATATTTCTTTTTTGTTAATTTATTTTTCTATTTTGTAATTTACTTTTTTGAAATTCCTAAAAATTTCTAATGAAGCTGAATAAAAAACAATGATGTCAAATTTATTTTTTTTATACTTCTTCCTTATTAATTATTTTGTTGGATCCAAGATAGATAGAAATCAACCTTACATGATGACGGTCTGTTTCACGGTTTGAGCGATCATCTGATGGTTTGATTATTTCTGGAAATTATAAATTCAGTTATCATGCAATATTCCGACTTACTATATCTACTACGTACGCTATATCTCGGATTTTGAGTATTTTGCGTGCGTGCGTGTCAGAGAGAGTGAGAGATAGTGTATGTGTACGCGATTGTGTGTGACAGAGAATCTGTAACCTGTCTGATGTTGAGAAGGAGATGAGCACCACTAATTAAGACCTTTATATCGGGATAGCATGAAGGGCTCAGCTTAATATGAAGATCCCTAGACCATTGAGCCAATCAAGTGTATACACACATTCCCAATTGTGCTTCTAAATCAACAATTCCATCGACTAATGATGGTAAAAATATAATTCATTAAAAGTATTTAAATATTTAATCTTTACTATAATCTACTTCTTTTTCAATGCACATAACCTAATATTTAGCCCGTACGATCACCAAAGTTAAGCGACGTCGTGTCTTGTCAGTACGTGGATGGGTGACCACTTGAGAATACCATATTCTGTAAGCGTGGATGTGGGAATGGATAATGGCTCGGAATGGTTATTCGGAGAGTCGAGTTCCAATTTCAATTGGGTTCTTTATATTCACTTGTGCTAAAGTAGCCGTGGAAAAGGTATGAATTCACCTATTCTCCATCCATCTATGAGTGAGTTAGTAAGAGATGTATCATTAAACCATTATTACATCGATCGCACTGTTGTCTTCATCTTTATTTCCATATTCCTGACGTTTTGGCTGTTGTATGCTTCGACCCACTTCGAGTGATATACGTTGAAATTTCGAACCGAACTCTTTATTTAGTCCACGATAATAGATTAGTTCAACGTATATCAACCTGAAGAAGGTCGGGGCGTACAACGGCCGAAATGTCGTGAATATGGGAATAAAGATGAGGATAACAGTCCGAGAGATGTAGATAATGTAAATAGTAAAAATACCTCATCTCAGAAATATAAACAGATAAACTATTATTATCTCAAAAAAAAAAAAAAATTACAATCTAAAAATATTTTCTGGCTTTAAATAACCTGTAAAGGGTTTGATAACCCTTAGAAAACGAATCAACCAAACAAAGTAACATTTATGTATTAATCACATATATCCGATATTTTACAGATATAAAAAAAAATCAGCAAATTCTTCGGATTTATTGACTTCCTTTCATATTCAAAACGAACTGTGATTTTTATTTATACAGTGTAACCATGATATAAGAGCGTTGCCGGGACCGGAGAAGAAGTCTCTTATATCCGGATTTCTCTTATATCCGGGTTTGGTCTATTTTGTTTAGGTATGTATGGCTCTAATTTGGGAGCAGAGAAATATCTCTTATATTCGGGTTTCTCTTATATCAGGGTCTCTTATATCCGGGTTACACTCTAAATTAGATTCTTTTTCTTATTTATGCTGTTATTTTGAAGCCTTAAATAACGATAAAAAACAAAAAAAGAAATATTAAACAACCATTAAATTAGAATGCCGTCGGTCGATCGTCAGGGCAAAAAATTTGATACGACATTTGACCTTCAACGAGAACAACAAATTTTCATTTATATTTAAAATTAACTTTTCATTTTAAAAACGCAATTTTCACTTTTCATTCGTTTTTTTTTTTTTTTTTTTTAATTATTCAATTTCTTAATTCCATGAGGAAAATATAAATTACAAAATATTTTTTTTATTCAAAATATTTTTTTCTTTTCTAGGAAATGTAAATTAAACATTTTTTATCAAGTTTAGCTTGAATCTGTTCAAGGTCTTTCATTTTTAATTCAAAACACGAAGTGGATTAATATTTGGATTCGAACATGTTTACACGTATTTTAAACATATCTAATAAATCTCAAATATTAAAATATGTAAATAGTTTGCCCTATAGAAAGAGTATTTAAAAGATTTCGGTTCTAATGAAGAGTATTTCCAAAATGAAAATTTTAGATTCTGTGTTAAGATTTTGGGTAGTGCTTAGAGTCGAGAATCTTTTTCCATCTCTTAATTATTGAAGGAAGCGCCTGGAGATTTTGTAAGATCTGCTTTCACTCAATGCCAACATATCTTTGGTAAGGTAACAAAAAACGGTATCGATAAGAGTAAGTGTATTCGGAATCATGCCAAAGATAGGAATCGAAACTGAAGAGAGTTGGAAAGAGGACTACAACTCAAACAATGAGAAATGACCACCAGACATCTAGCGAATAATAATATTGAAATCCCGGATACATGCTACAAACAGCACCAAAATGATGCTGCAAGATGGTGAAGGAGTGACTATACTGTGGAATTTACCAATCCTCACAGATAGGAGAAATGATGTTAATAACAAGGCCTTAGGTCTCGGGTTGGGACTCGGAAGGAAATGTGTATACAACAGAAATAAAAGGAAATGATAATAATAATAATAATAATAATAATAATAATAACAACAACAACAACAAAGTACCATATCTCCTCGGTGATAGTAATTTTCCTTAAACGCAGGGAATGTAGAAAACCACATTATACCTAAATCACACCAGAGGCACTGATAGCGCCAACCGCCTGAATATCCAACGAGGAATCATTCAAGGAGACTTTCTGTCACCCCTTCGGTTTTGTCTGTCCTTAATCTCCCTTGTACAGTTACTAAACAATAATAGCCGTGGATACAAAGTAAACAGGAAAGTATTTAATCATATATTCTAGATGGATTATCTCTAAATCTTTGCCAAAGACGATAATGAATTGAAATGTCTACTCAATATTGTAAAATGTTTCAGCGACAACATAGGTATAGATTTCGGATCAGATAAATGCGCAAAATAAAATTTCAAGAAAGAGAGAATTACAGAAACACACGTAATGTATATCTAGATTTTGTCACAAAGATTAGGGAACCGGAAACAGAAGAAACCTATAAGTACCTAGGAATTCATGAAGGAGATAGAATACACTATTTACATTATTCGGACTATTGTCCTCATCTTTGTCGCCATATTTATTACAACGTTTCGGCCGTTGTACGCTCCGGCCTTCTTCAGGTGGTTGGAATGTTGAACTGAAACCTTTGTAATAAATATGACGATAAAGGTAAGGACAAGAGTCCGAATAATGTAAATAGTGTACATAATACATCATCTCAGAAATATAGACAGAGATAGAATACTTTCACCCAAATGAAGATGAAAGTAAGAAAAGAACACTACAGGCGTGTGTGCCTGGTATTGAATAACACATTGAATTCAAAAACAGAATATCAGCCATAAACACCTTGTCTATCGCCGTGGTGCAATACAGTTTCAACATCCTTAACTGGACCATAGCTGGCATTAAGCGAATGGACGCCAAAACGAGAAAGCTTCTCACTTGCTATCGCATGCATCATCCCAAGACTGATGTTGATCGTCTCTATGT
>OZ010572.1:102983913-103113913 GCA_963932145.1 Acanthosepion lycidas
TGTTTTAGACAATCTTGAGTTTGGCTGAAAACTTTGAGGGCAGATTTCGTTCAATGATGAATTCTCTGAGATGGTTTTAAAAAGAATACGATGTATTGAATGAAAATATGGAATCTGAAGAACGAACGCAATTCTTATTGCGACCGAAAGAAAAAAGCAAGATAGGAAGAAAATATTTATATACAAAAGATAAAGTGAAGAAAGAACTTACCTGATGAAGAAAGAGAGATGTGAATTAAGGTATAAGACACCTAGAAAGAAGAATATGATAAAAGAAGAAAACAGTGCGAAGGGTATATAGGTAAAGAGATAAAGATTGAAGAAAATAGATTTAGAAATAAATAAAGAAAGAAAGAAAGATAGGGAGCAAAGAATGTAAGAATGAAAAATGAAAGAAAGAAAGGAAGAAAAGAAGAAAGAAAAAATGAAAGAAAGAAATAAAGAAAAGAAGAAAGAAAAAATGAAAGAAAGAAATAAAGAAAAGAAGAGAGAAAAAATGAAAGAAAGAAAGATCCTAATTAGATAATACGAAACCGAAGAAAATAAAAGAATGAAATTGTGTAGAAAGAACGGAATAAAAGAAAAACAAAAAAAAAATATACAATTAAAATAAAGAGGAAAGCAATAATAAAATACAAAGAATCGTTAAAACCTATGAAAATTTTATAAAAATTTGCAGAAACGTAAAATGTGACATTTTAAATCGTTACAATTTATCGACTCGTGAAATCAAATCGGAAATTTGACTGTCAGGCGCGCTTTTCTTGATTTTAAAACTGCCAGTTGGTTTGATAGAAACAATACACATGCTGTTTTTATGAAAGTCAAAAACAGGACAGGTATAATAAAAATAAGAATGATAAACAAAATCAAATATCATTTCCAGATATTAGCATACAGACTGATTGCAATATTCAAGAAAGAAAGCCTCATCTAAAAACCTGCAAGACCATAAAGATAGCATTGCCGATGGACCATTGAGTTGGCGTGAAGGAGAAATTCGAAAAGCACCAGGACCTTGCCTGATAACTGACAAATATATGGAAGATGAAGGATAGAATCTTCCCCATTATAAATTATACTAAAATAACTGGATCAGAGTTAGAAATATGAGAAAACGCCGAGACAGTACAGCACACGGTGTTGTTGGGCTGTACGAAGATAATGAGAAAGGTACTTGATATTTGAGGTTTCTATCTGCGACAAAGTCCTCTGATGACCATCGGACAATAACAACAGCAACAACAGCAACTTGATAAATTAATAAATTCTTCCAGTGATTCCATAGCTAGAGAGCTTGTATAGTAACCGCTTATGGAACACCGTGTCAAAGGACTTCCATATGTCACATACGATCGTCTTCTTGATGTGTCTATGATCTAATGCGTTCTGATTCTGTGAGTAGTGAGTTAGAATATAAGCAGTGGATAGAGCAGATCGAAACCTGTATTGTTTGTCGCTCATGTTTTATTTTGGTGAATTAAGACGTACTGCAGTAAATATCCCGTTCAGTACCACAAATTTGCTAGATTTGCTTGTTACTTGCCTAACCTTAAACTTTCGATTATGCACCTGAAGTCTGAGCGTGTTGTGCACCTTTGTTCGTAAGTCGTCAAGGAGCAGCAGGACTAGATTCTTGTTGACTTGGTAATCGCATCTAAATACTTGAGACCGTCTGTATTGACTGGGATATCTGAAATTTATTTCTCACTGGGTCTCACCTAAAGATTCTGCTCTGCTTTTAGCAAAATTGTCATCAAATCACACATATTTGCTTGCGATTGACGTACTGGTAGACCTTTATCAGGCTGGATGCTACGATATGCATATTGGGCTTCATATATTTTTAACCTATCGTCCCTTAGGGTGATGCTCTCTCGCTCAATAATAATAATAATAAGAAGAAGAAGAAGAAGAAGAAGAAGAAGAAGAAGAAGAAGAAAAAGAAGAAGAAGAAGAAGAAAGAAAGAAAGAAGAAGACGAAGAAAGAAAGAAAGAAAGAAGACGAAGAAAGAAAGAAGAAGAAATAAAGAAAACGAAGAAAGAAAGAAGATAAAGAAAGAAAGAAAGAAAGAAAGAAAAAAACAACGAAGAAAGACAGAAAGAAAGAAAGAAGAAGAAATAAAGAAAAAAGAAAACGAAGAAAGAAAGAAAGAAGAAGAAGAAGAAGAAGAAAGAAAGAAGACGAAGAAAGACAGAAAGAAAGAAGACGACGAAGAAAGCAAGAAAGAAGAAAGAAAGAAAGAAAGAAAGAAAGAAAGAAAGAAAAAACGACGAAGAAAGACAGAAAGAAAGAAAGAAGAAATAAAGAAAAAAGAAAACGAAGAAAGAAAGAAATAAAGAAGAAAACTAAGAAATAAAGAAAGAAGACGAAAAAAGAAAGAAAGGAGAAGAAGAAAGAAAGAAGACGAAGAAAGAAAGAAAGAAAGAAAGAAGACGACGTAGAAAGCAAGAAAGAAAGAAAGAAGAAAACGAAGAAAGAAAGAAGACGAAGAAAACGAAGAAAGAACGAAAGAAACAAAAAAAGAAAGAAGAAGACGAAGAAAGAAAGAAAGAAAGAAAGGAGAAGAAGAAGTAGAAGAAATCGATAGAGGAAACGAATGCTTGCGATATTGAGAAAAAAGACTCCGATGCACAAATGGAACCAGTGATTTGTGTCTCAAGTCAAAAAATCTCCTGAAATAAAACTGTATTCAGGAAAATATGATGAGCGAAGCTTTCAATCGAAAGGATTGGTTAATACCACAGACATCAGGCGAAGAAAGAAAAAATTAACGAACGGAAATGTCAAACCCAAATTCAAGATCAACAAAAGATGCCGAAGCGGCCATGCTAAATGAAGAGGAAAAAGGTCAAATAAATATAGGCACAAAAAAAGAAAATATTTTGAAAAGGAAAAAAAAAAAAATCATTATCATCCTTTATAAGAAAATTCTGGAAACAAGATAAATCAGTAACTAAGAATATCACTTTTTCTTTTTCTGTATACAGAAACTACCACAACTTTAAGGCCTGGTCTATGTTGATTCTAGAATAATGGCTGAAAAGTTTATAACACAGGCAAATAAAAATAAACAGTAGAAACCAAAGTTCTGGTTTGGAAAATCAGGTTAGAAAGCAACATCTTCAAACTGTAGAAATACATTATTATTAAATGAAAAGTTTAACTATAAGGGCGGGTTAAACAAGGCATAGAAAATAAAACAAAAAGAAAGAAATTTTTGTCGGCGAATATGTTATGCAGTAAAAATTACAGTAAAATCTGGTCTGATGTTTCTGCTATTTTCTAAACATAGCTTAGATGTCTCACAAAGCTGATAGTATGGGGCACCCAGTGAGGATCGAACTCACTATTGACTCGTAACTGTTCTAGCGAGATAAATTTGCGAATCATTGCACAGCGACGGAATGGACAAAAGGATTTTCTAAGCGTAGTTTAGATGTGGTACATAGCCGAAAGTTTGAAACACCCAGTGAGAATCGAAATCCTCAGTCATAATTGATCTAGCGAGATTAGCTCGTTAGCCATTACACCACGTTTAAGCGCCTTTGATGCTTCTTCTTTCTATTTAGAAAATCTTACTGGTTCAGATCTGGGATCTCATGCTCAGTCAATGTATGCAGATTGCCTTTGTTCTTATTTCTTTAAATACTTTCATGGCAATTCTTTGATGTGCTTTTGGTACCTCGACTTTAAGAATTTAAGCATAGTACTAGATTGATGGCAAGGGCTTATCTATTCACAGTTGTAATGGCTAGATGTAGCCGTAAGTTCTATGCTAAGAGTTTCTTCTATCACACTTCTCGCTTATGGAATTCTCTTGAAAAATTTAGATGCAATGTCAATTGTTATCTTCTGTCTTCTTACTTCTGTTCTATTATTTTTCTCTCTCCTTAATAATGTTTACTTTTTCTCATATTTGTTCACACTCAGTAACTCCTTGCGTCTTAGTGGCTTTGTCGCCTTGCTTGCTCTGAAATGATTAAAAGAAAAAGACTGAAGCTTCTAAAGCTGAAAAGTAAAAAAAAAAAAATAGTTCTAATGTCTGGAATCACCAATGGTAAATTTTATCAGGAAACAAAAATACTAAAGGTTACAGGCATGTATATATGTATCGCTGGCCACTCGTATTCGAGAAAACCCTCTAGTAGGGCGGCTAGTCAATCCCTATTACAGACACTTGCTCATGCGCATTTGTGTTTATTCAACAACCACAGAGCCCACCTGTGGTTTACACTGGAAATATGCTGAGCAGACCTTAGTTACAGTTTATGGGAAAGAGCGTGTTATCTAGCATGATCAACAATTTGAACCTGGCCAGCACGCTCGAGCCCTCAGCCACGATGATTTGTGTCTTCGTGCTAGCATAGCTATCGACGTCACCCAAGGTTTCCGTCTACCCAAAATCACTCGCAAGGCTTTCCAAAGGATCGACGCCTCTAGTCGGAGAAGTCTCCTTCCTGACAAATTGATCATGATGAGATTCGAACCCGGGTCTCATGGTCAGAATGCGAACGTTTTAAGCACTTGGCCACGTGCCCATTAGTTTACAGGTAAACATATTCAAAAACCTCTGGAATATGGTGAACAGAAGAAACAAATCATAGGAAACTGAGGCTGAACACGAAAATAATTTAAATCGACGAACCTGAAAGCTAATGCATATGAATTCCACCGTGCATACCGAGGAGAATTTTTTACAAACAGCAAGAGGAGAGAATAACCAACAATATTGGATGAATATGAAAATCTACAAATTAAGAGAACCGTCCCAATCAAAGTCTCTTGGGACAGTAGAAGAAATTAAAGCAATACAATCCCAAAAAGTGTGAGGATCGCAACAGGTAAAGAAAACAGGGAAACGAAAACTCTCTTCGGAAAATTTAAATGACAGATTAAAAAAAATATAATATAGAAGATGGACCAGCATGCATATTATTACACAGAGGGCACTTAAAATGTGAAACAAAATTTCTTATTCCAAGGCAAACGCAGGAAGAGCGAGAAACAGTAACTAAAAAAGTATAATACTTTAGAGATAATGTAAATTTCAGATTAAAAGAATGAATCGCAGACGAAAAAAATCATGTATAGAATTACGCTGAGGACACCTAAAGAGAGAAACCGAATTTCATATTGCTGTAGATAAAAAAAGATTTCTACAGAATCAATGAGAAGAAAATTGGGAATGGGTAAATCCTAGAAAAAATGCGAAGTCACCTTTGTGAAAAAAAATTCGTGTCGGTAAACAGAAGAGAATATCGATATAAAAGGAACGCTAATCCAAACACAACGAAGGAGAGAGTCTTATAAACTTGAAATGTTGGAAATGGCTTTGGCAGGAATCTATCGACAAATATTATTTGAATAAAAAATAGACAATACCAGAACTTCCCCCGTGAATTGAAAAATTCTGAGACATGAATGTTAGCCCAGCGTCCAAAGTGTAAAGTGTGTGTGTATATATATATATATATATATATATATATATATATATATATATATATTAGGTTGGTGCAAAAAGAATGTCTGTTTTTGACTTATTTTTAACGTCAAAAACCGACATTATATATATATATATATATATATATATATATATATATATATATATATATATATATATATATATATATATAAGACAGTGCTCTTACTAAGGCAGTGCAGAGGTTTTCAACAACATTAAAGAAAATGCTGAAGTTTCAAGAAAATAAGACGAATACAAAAAAAAAACTCAAAAAATGTGTGTGACTTGTGATGCTTAATTGATATATCCTGTTTGAAATATTTCTTAACTAAAATCTCTCTGATCTAATTATATAGAAGCCTTAAGATGTTAAACCGACTGAGTTTAGGAGGATGTCGTAAAACATCGTAACTTGATTATTTCTTCACATCTGATTTTATTTTACTAGGTGTGTGCTTGCATTGTCATTTTGAATAATGGGACATTTTTTTTCTCTTAGCCAAATCAATGCATTCCTGCGTAAATATTCAGTCTTTCCTCGTTCATAATAGTGATTTTCTCTCGTTTTATTGACTTTCTAAGCGAAAATAAAGGACGAACTATTAACTGTCGGAAGACAGAATGCTTGGTTGTCAGCAAAATTATGTCAGGAACGACTGCATTAATTTCTGACAACTAGCATTATGTTCCTTGTTCTTGAGTGAATGCATCTCATTCGTAAAGTCATTAGCAATGCTTTTACATTAAACATATAATCCGGCTGTTGTTCTTTTATGCGCCTTGTCTCTGCAGGACGTTGGAGACCATGACTCTCCACCTCTTCCTATCTTTCGTAGCTCTAAAAAATGTTTGTTTCCTTACCATCCCCCCTATTCTACTATAAATTTACACAAACCATTTGGTTAGTTACTCGCTGTCTCTCTCTGCTCCTCTTATCGTCTAGATTTCATTTGAATATCAGATAATACATTTTGTAGCCTAGATCAATACTATGAGAATCGCTTGCTTTAATTCCGGACTATTTTCTCCTTATTTATAATGATTTTCAGTAATATCATTAGAAATACGTTTATTTGATTTGATTGATTAATTTTCTATCAACATTCTTCAGGTTATTTAAAGCCAGAAGATATTTTCATATTACACCATCCACACATTCAAGCTTACAGTACCTGGTCACCCATTTCGGTACTGACCAGGCTCGACGTTGCTTAACTTCGGTGATCGTACAGGAACTGGTATTTAAACGTGATATGGCCGTAAGCCTAAATGGATGGATGCCCACTGGTATCCGAGGATGCCGGTCTAGGGCGTCTAGCAGACGCCCTCTTAGAGCACACATGTGGTTTATACTGCAACTATGCCAAGCCGTTCTTAGTTAGAGTCTCTGATAGAGAGAGAGTGCGTTATCTAGCGTGACCAAAGTTCTAAGCAAATCCAGCACGTTCAAACCCTTGGTCGCGATGACTTGTGACTTCATGACTAGCACGACCCATCGACTGCCATAAAAAGGTTCCGTCTACCCAATTTCACTTACACGGCTTAGGTCGACCCGTGATATGGTTTTCATTTCAAATGTACAGTGTACTGAGATCGCCTACTCCAGATGAAGAATTCCCCTACCTGACCAATCATTCATGGTGATATTCGAACCCGGGTCACTTATTCAGAAAGCGAACGTTCTAACAACTCGGCCCATAAATATATTTTGATTATACATCTAATTTTTCTATTCATTCTGGTAACTGACTTTATCTTTCTTGCTTTTTTTCCGTGGATGTTTTTCATCCCTGAAGTCATTAGTAATGGGTTTACCTTACATTAAATATATAATCATACTTTTGGATATGAACTGCTAACTTACAGCAAACAATCCAAGCTTTAGATATGAGATGCTACAAAACCACCCTAGGCATCTTCTACGTAGACCTCGTTACAAAAGACACGGTGCGAGAAGGAACAGGTGCGTTGGAAAAACGTCAGGAAGAGAAGGATGAAACGGCATAAGAACCAACGTTCTTTCCACCTCCATCATACATGATATTCCTCTAGGCAAAAGAGCTATAGGAAAAATTGGCTGACAACGCTACTGAGAGGAAGAACATTTACAGAAACGCAGATACAACCGAAACATGGGGGAAAATGCTTTTAAGAAAGTAAGCATAATAATAAGAGACGGGGAAATTTTCTTAAAAACAAATAAAATAGTGCTGGAAGTCGCTGTAGCAGATGTTGAACAATTTTCCAACAGATGAAGGAGAGACTTGAGCCGAGAATTATGTCGGTTTACTGGCAGATTCTGTAAATAACAAAAACTGAAGTTTTCGCAAAGAGGGAGTTTTAAGGAAAATAAGCTTAGTTATAAACAGAAATCGACAGTTTAAAATTCTGGGACTCATAACGAGGAAACAGAGCCGGGAGTATTTAATGGGCACTGTACATAACGATGTTCAGTGACGTAAGATGAAATGGCGAGTAAAGTATTTGGTGAATTTGGGTGAATGGATGACAGAATAAAGAGAAATAAGGAAGGTAAAGTCGGTTAAAAGTTCCTCGATGCAATAAAAGACAAGAAGATACAGGAACATTTGACATAAAAGACAAAGAGCTGGTAATAATCTTTTACTTCAGCGGATCAATTTCCATATTCACTTCTTAAAATTTTCTTTTTATCTGATCAGTGAAACGAAGAAGTCCATGGTCACAAAGCCTTTGAAAATATCGACCATCTTTTCTTCACTAACAGATTTTTTTCTGTTTTGAATGAGGTGGTCGCTTTGACAAAAAAAATATTTGTTTTTGCTCCTAACGTTGATTACATGCTTGACAAATTCAACTTTTGTTACATCTGATTGGAGTTTTATTCCTCCTCCTTCAAAGAACGCACATTCAAACCTAATGTATAATCTTCAACATCGCTTACTTTGTTTTTCGAATAAAAAAAAATGTAACTTGGGTATTTTTTTTAAATCTCTGGTCGCCATAATATCTTTCTTGCTAATTTTCTTATTCGCCCTTATCTTGTGAAACGGCAACCGAAAATAATGATCGATGCTGACAATTACAAGTTTAATAGCGTGTTACAAGGAGAATTTATTTTGCTAAAATCATTCTGGCAAGAAATAACGCAAGACATCATGATATTTCGCTATTAGATTTGCATTAAATCATTACTCATTTTCCTGCAGTTCTTCTTCTGCATAAGATATGCAAGAATATTGAAACCCATTAGACTTGTCAGGTCACCCCACTTACTGCTGTCGTAGCAGCAATGCACATGTTTAGGGAAAGATAACCTGACAGAGCCCATCTATCTTCAGGCTGGTTTTAAATTTAGAGTTGTCCTTCACTAACTCTGCTTGCCACCCAAGGCTAGAAAGTCTACCCATCTATTTAACGCGTAGCTGTGGGAAGTATAGATTATTTCATGCCCTTTCCAAGGGTGTTTGTCCAAAAGTGAACGCCGATTACTGTACTCGACAGACTTTCTAGAAACAATACGATTCTAAATCGGTTGGATATTGTGTAATATTTAAGCTGTATCTTGGGAACACATTCACGCATACAAGACTAAAGTTTTAGTATTATATAGCTATTAAAGACAGTACAAGTAGGTTCATTATTCTACTGAGCTTTATAGTTGACACATTGCGTGAAAATTTGGAGTAATAGCTTAAAAAAGATGTAGTCATGTTCATGACAATAAATACATGGCCTGACTCATAGCCTTAAGTAGTCGACGATTAAGGACTTCAACAAATGATTAATAAGTTTATACCAAGCTGATTAATATTCGGATTGATCTTACTTCGTTTGGCTATACAGCATTTGACCCTCTTCTATTCCTTGTAAGTTGTCTTGTTAATTGTTTGTAACTTATTGGTCTGTGTTTTTTGTATGTATCCGTTGACACTGGATACTGGCGCTGAATAAATATATTAAGCACTCATTCTTCTCTGTGTATCATTCACCTCGACGATACAACAGTTTGTCTCTGTCAGGCTGGTAGCTCATACGTCAATGTTAACGATACGTCTAAAAGAGAAACGTAAATGTTAAACTTTGGTGCACTCCTCCTAAGAATATATTAGGTAGTTTTTCGTTTAAGATCAACTGAAGGTACGTTCTCAAATACCTGACTCACCCTGTGTGTAAGGATTAACCACATGGTCTAGAAAAAGAATAAATATACCAAACTTAATCATGAATATTTACACTATTTACATCGTCCAGACTGTTGTCCTCATCTTTATTGCCATAATTCTGAAATTTCGGTCGCTGTACACTCCGGCCTTCTTCAGCTGATCTATGTTGGAATTTGGAACCCAAACCCCTTATTGAATCGACGCGGCTAGATTGCTCTATTTCTACGCGCCATTACTTTTTTGGATATCAGAGTTTCAGTTAATTCCCGACAAAATAACCCACTAAACAATATGCCACTAAACAAAATCAAATCAACATGAAAGAATTTTCATGACCTTAATTCAAATAATATCCTAAGATTTCTTAAATCAAACTTTTTTCCAAAAGATAACATCAACAAATCTACAACATAAAACGCACATATATCCACTTCTAGTAATTATGTCTACACAAATATGTATATGCAGAAAAGCTGAGTATCATCTACCATGTACTCAATTGTGAAAGCATAATAACGTATATCATATTCTTATTACCTCAAAGATGTCAAGAAGAATTTCGGCATTAAATGACCCATAAGGAGTTGATATGCTGTTAAATAAATAAGTCAATCAATCAAGATTTCGCTGGAGACTATGCATTCTATCTTCTTACAGTTAATAAGTGTTACTTTATTTTAACTTTCTACTCTTTTTTAGTCTTGTACTTAGATGCATTCCAAAAGCTAGGCAGGATATTAAGGAACAGAAAGAGACAAAAAAAAAAAAGATTACTGAACTTTTACGTCCTCCTATATATCAGTGAATACAAATCAATCTCAGAGATGGTAAAGTGACTTGAAACAACATAAATTTGGTTCTACAGGATGCTGAGGATACCACGGACCAAAAATGTGAGCAACGGCGAAGTTTTAGAAAAAATGAAAACAAGAAGGAAACTTACACTTAACATTATGAAGTACAGCAAAATCTTCTCGAGCATATAATGAGGTGAAAAGGCTTGGAAAATCTGATACTCACAAGCAAAGTGGACATGGAAAAACAACACATAATTAGTGAGCTTGAGTAAAAAAAAAAAAAATGGCGAAACAAGGTTTAGGAGAAATAACAAAAAGACAAAATATATTAAGAACTACGAAGAACAGGAAATTCTGAATAATCATGCGCGCATGCGTTCTGAAGAGACAGCACATAAAGAAGTTATATTTTTTGGAATCATGTTATAACTGCAGGCGCCCAATAGCTCAGAGGAAAGTCAAGTTTCGAATACGATTCCTTAGAGCAGAGATAGTTTTGCTTATAAAAGCATTATAACCCAACGTAATCTTTTCATGACTCTGCCCTTTGATCTTTTGTCTGCTTCTAAATCTTGGTCGTAGCCATAAACTATATTTTGGTTAGGGGAAATCTCCCAAAGAAATTCACAACAATGATAGGTTCTCTTTCTATCAACGGGACTGCTGTCAAAGGCAATTTCCTCTTTGGAATATTTGTATAAGAGCAAACATTAATCTCGTTAAGAGATCACGCCGTAACCTTTGAAGTGTCGTAATTATTTGTCTCTGTTTAAGCGACAAGAAAGTTGAACGCAAAAGAGAGGCGTGATGGTAGAAAGTGGTTTCCGCAAGAAAGCCAATGATAACCGGCAAAATAAGCATATTCACACATAATTTTCCGTTCGAGTTCAATACATTCGGAGATATTTCTTCATTGATAATGATAAATTAGAATTATTATTGGAAAATATAACGTTTCTTTTTTTACCAAGTGTTCTTAAATCTTATTATATCCCAGTAAAACAATGCTAATTTTTTACTGTTACACCTACTACGTTTCAACTGTTCTGTACTCCGGAGTTTAGATATTTTGATGTTCGGAATTTTGATCCGAGCTCAGTATTCAATACACAGGTAACTTTTTCTCGTTTCATTTTCTATGCTTAAGAGATATGTCGTACCATCTATGTCTAGTATATATGTTTATGTTAGTTGTCGACTAGCTGTTTCTCTCACTGAACAAGATTGATTGATTTATACCTTTTTATTTTTATCAACACTTTTGAAGTTAGGCGAGGCCAGAAATAATTTTTAAATTGTACGAATATTTTTGGGGAGATAATAATAGTTTAGTAATACAAGTCTTACTAATTAACCCAAAGGTGGGGAGTTGGATTCATACCTTTTCCAAGCGTGTATGTGAATATGACGAACCCAATGGGAATATTGCCTCGGCTTTTCGATTTATAATTCCCTGATTTTATCCATTGCACCACCCGCACATCTAAGCTTACAGCACCTGGCATTCACAAGCGGTTACCCATCTAGATACTGGCCACGATTGACGTTGCTCAACTTCGGTGATTGTACGGAAACCGTTGTTTCAACGGGGTTGAGCATTAAGACCACTGAACAAGATTATGTCTATATTTCTGAGATGAAGTATTATGTACATTATTTACATTATTCGAAACATTGTCCTCATCTTTGTCGCCATATTTATCACAACGTTTCGGCCGTTGTACGCTCCGGCCTTCTTCAAGTGGTTGGAATGTTGAACTGAACCCTTTATTTCGCTCACCGGGGTAGACTGATCTAGTTCCACGTGGCATGTTTGATGGATGTCAGTTATCAGTTATCTCCTGCTAATTTCCCTCTGAAAGTTCTCCACTGCCTTAACCGGGTAGGACCCAAAGAGTGTGAGTTCAATACCCGCTTAAGGCAGTGGAGAACTTTCAGAGGGAAAATTAGCAGGAGATAACTGATAACTGACATCCATCAAACATGGCACGTGGAACTAGAACAGTCTACCCCGGTGAGCGAAATAAAGGGTTCAGTTCGACATTCCAACCACCTGAAGAAGGCCGGAGCGTACAACGGCCGAAACGTTGTAATAAATATGGCGACAAAGATGAGGACAATAGTCCTAATAATTTAAATAATGTACTGAACAAGATATATGATTTTTCTGCCTGGAACCAGGGATTGAACATACGACATCAAAGAAACCCATGCTTTAATAATACAATAGCCCATGTATCGCTAAGCATTGAAAGCGAAATGAGAAAAATCCCCCCACGTGAACTGAATAAAAGGATTGATTCCAAAATTCCTTGAAAGTTACTGTGTAAAACATCTGAGAGAGATCGGAGGATATAACAGGCAAGATGTCCGAGTTAAAGTAAAATAATGAGGTTGACACGAAGAAAAAAAAAAATTCCTTTTTTTAAAAGGCTGACATAAATTTTCTGTAAGTTTTATACTATTTATGATATTTCTCATAAAATATTGTGTTTGATTTTCCTGAATTTCTAATCTGTGGAACTCCTTTCCGTTTACTTGCTTCCCTGATAACTACAATCTTCAGAAATTTTTATAGAACGTCAATCGCCATCTTCTGTCTTCTTCACTTTCACTCCCTGTAATTCCATACGTGACATTTCCGTGTAATGAAATGATTGAAAAAAGACACAAAGTCAACACTACTATGCCGTCTTTTTCTATTCTGAAAACATTAAGTGAAGATTAATATATTCATCTATACATATTCTATGGTAATGTTTGACAATGAAAACTTTCCGCTGTGATTAAACAAATTCGTAGGTTATACAATATTTCCCGCTGCTTCTCTTGGCTAATGCATGTTATCTGAGTGTTAAATATACCAAGCCTACCTTCCGTACTAATTATGTGTCCTAGAGATATTGTCTCTTTCTGATTGTATGTGTAAGTGTCTTTTTAGTTCATTTTTCATTAAAACTTCCTTATAGATCAAATGTTTAGTCGAATGTATTCTTAGCATGCTTCTCTAAAACTGTATCTTTTTTACTCCTGCTCAAACAATAAACTCTACAAAATTAAACCAACTATAGGAGAATGGCATCAGAAACACCAAACTAGAAGAGAATAAGAGATTATGCCCAGGCTCCATATTGGACATAACCCCATAACCTATTCGTATATCCTAAAAAGGAAAGATGCTCTGGTATGTGGTGTACTAAGAACAAGTCACCATAACATACATACCGATAAACTGCAGCAATTTTAATTCAATCTACTTAATATACAACAAAATAACAAACTTAAAATAACTTTTTCAAAATACTGATTCGTTTTATATATTCCAGATTCTAAAAGAAAATTAAACTGATTTTAAAAATATAATTTTAAAATATATAGCCATAACTAACAGTAGTCTTACTATTTTAAAATAAAATAAAAACTTTGACTCTTTAAATACAAAACTTTATTGAGAAAAATATTACATTTCGACATTAAATGACCCAATGGGTTGATATGCCGTAAAGTAAACAAAACAAAATTGTCTTTTTTAGTTTTATCTGAGAAAATTGTCCAGTATGTACTGCCATCCGAGAAGTGAGGTAGTTTAGGTCTCTTTTTGCTTGGTTCTAACGAAACCTTTTCTGTTTCTTGATAAGTGGTTTAGCTTCTGGAGGGTATCCTTTGCTATTCCAATGCCCCTTCGTATCTGCATCGCATTTGCCTTTGTCTAATTTCTGTACTTGCTTAATTCTGATTTAATTGTCTCGTACGACACAGTAAACCAACTTTCTCAGCAGCTGACCTAGCAATTGATTCAGTATAGTTTTTCCACTTCATGTCAGGTGAAAATGTTAGCCCGAGAAGTCATGAGTCACTTTCCTGAAGGTTAGCATTAGCCATGCTGATGGAAGACATAGAGGGGTCTCTCAAATGATTAATGGAGAGAACTCTATTTTGGAGACGTTGAAATTAACAAGCCATCTTCTGCCCCAGTTAACGACTGAGATGAGGTCATTTTGCAAACATCGCCTGCTATTTTCCATGAGTCCTATGTTACACTGGCCGACCTAGGTATTGAACTCACAATGTCTATGCCACCAAATCCACAACAATGATGAGGACATTAGTCCGCATCTAAGTAAAGATAACTCTTCCCTTAAAAAAATCATACAGTAATTATTGCAGTCTAAACGAGGCGAAAGTTTCTAAAAAAAACTCAAGTGTTCTTCTAGATTGTTGATTAAGAAACGTGTAACAAATTTATAATGATTGCTTCAATCTATGCGCCTTACATTTTAGACGCGTGTCTGACGCGGTTAATGTTCGTAAATTTATACAAAGCTTTTATAGCACCAGAGATTTTCGATAATACTATTCCACAGATGCCTTAGTGAATGGGAGTTCTCAGAACTTTACAGTGAAAGAGGCGTCATTAAATTGGATGCCGCTTTCATATATTATTTATAAGTCTGTTCAGGAAGTCGTTTCGCAAATCAAAGATTCTACATTCGTGAATGTGTGGACAGGAATTAATAGGAATTTCGATATATATATATATATATATATATATATATATATATATATATATATATATATATATATATATATATATATATATGTACGTAAGCGTGTATTTATCTATGTATCTATTTATGTGTGAACATTCACATATAAAGAATTATATCAGCAGAGATAATATTAATAAAAGGAATCAAAAGAGGAAAATATTAGAATATTTATGTATGACCATAATGTTAAAAAATTAAAGGAAAATGGGTATACATAACCTTTATAATAATAATAATAATAATAATAATAATAATAATAATAATAATAGCATTAATGCAATTTCATTTAACTTGCCAAAATTTACATCACTTTGCGTTCTCCATAGTTTCCATTTACTTAATGTGGAAAGATTTTCGATTATTTCAGAATCTTCTCTAATTAAAACTTAAACGCATCATTTTTTTTTCTTATACTATTTCTGAATTTAGAAATACATGTTTCCCAATAGATTTACAAATAAATTTCTAAATTTGCCTTTGATGAATTTAATCAAGAAACGAAATTGGGTGTCACTAAAAATTCACTGACTGCTTAAAAGACAAATTCAGCGTTTATTGACTTGCAAACAAGAAAGTTTTTTTGATTTAAAATGATTAAAAGTATAAATTAAATATTAAATTGAATTACATTCATTTTTATAAATATTCAAACTGGCGACGAATTCAAAAGTGGGTACATTTTCGGAACAACCTATATATGTATATATTCATATATATATATATATATATATATATATATATATATATATATATATATATATATATATATATATATAAAATAAAAAGGCTTAAACACTAATATTCCATGGTCATAATTTATTCCACTGGAATCATAAATACGATCCAATTCATCAGACCTACAAATTCAAAAAGAAAACAGAAAAAACAACTCCGGAAATAAAAATAGAATTTAGAGAGAGTGTATTTATGAGAATGTGGGACGAATGTTAGAGCTAAAGAGACGGGTAACAGACGCATATGTATGTGTATAGTCACCACTAATATTAGCTATATATATATATATATATATATATATATATATATATATATATATATATATATATATATATATATATATATATATATATATATACAAAAGAGAGAAAGAACAGATGGAGTGAAATTCAACTGTTCGTAGCATTTACTTTTTTAAAAGTCCTCAATACAAAGTAGAGCAATATACTATTATTATTTGTATTATAAGAGATTAGAACAAAAAAGTGTTGAAATCGCTACACGGTAGCTTTCGTATTTCGGCACTCTTGTTCTTCTTCAGGCGATGGTAAATAACTGGTGATTAAATGATTTTTAAGTTTCAAAAGCAAAGTGTTACCTCTTTTTCGAAAGATAAAGTGGGGTGAGAAAACACAAGGTCAGAATTATTCACTCGAGAAAACCCAATAAACAAAATGTAGTCAGCACGAGGATTCGAAAGAGAGAAATAACGTTTCTAGTAATAAAAATATGTTGGCTTAAAAAATACATGAATTCATACAAATATGTATATTCATATATTTTCTCTTTATACGCTATTTTTATTAATACAACTTATTTGATGAAATGCTCTGTTTTAATGAAACAGTATTAATTACATCTGCCAGCCTGAATGTTCGAGAAATTTCTTAGAATATATCTGTTCTCCGACAGGAATCGAACCGGAATGCGGAAGCCATCATATCGGCTGTTGTGCTGTTAACCATTCAGCCATAAACAACTTTCCGGTGGGTAAAGTTCAAATTACTGCTTTTAAACACACATTTGTTCGCCGAACCGTAACATAACGTAAACCATGACAATATATTAGATGAAAGTTTAATTTTAATTTACTATTTTATATTAATATATTTGTCGCATATAACACATTTTATATATATATATATATATATATATATATATATATATATATATATATATATATATGTGTGTGTGTGTGTGTGTGTGTGTGTGTGTGTGTGTACTGGCTCGGGACGTGTTGAAGAAAGAGAAATCTGCCTGAGCAGGCATCTACAATAGGGATTCGCTCGACACACTAGCACAACGGCATAATCTGAAAACGAGCAGCCACCCATCATTGATAGATGTTTAGAGAGAATGCCATAAAATGAGAGTGATAAGAGATAATAACAATAAAAGATAATGAAAATGTTAGATGTAAAACAGATCAATCCAAGATCGAATTAAAAGAGAACATTTCGGTGACACGCATGCGCCTTCGCCTTAGGCTCTTCAGGTTGTAAGAAGAGCCTAAGTTGTAAGTGCGCTTGCGGCTATGTCACCGAAATATTTGATAGGATTAGGAACAAATTGGAAACGTTTATATATATTGCTTTTATTTAAGTTTTATCACATAATGAAATATGGAGAAGAAAAGAAAATTCTGGCATTTTTTTAATTTATTTTTCTGCTATTTGTATTGCATTGGTTAAGTATACCTCGCGTCTATTTGTAATGTCAAGTAGCGTTCGTGTGTATAATTCTTATGTTTTTGTGTATCACATTTCTATGAGGGATTTTGTGTATAATGTGTGAGCGTGTGTGTATTTGTGCGTCCAGTCGGCATTTTTATTAATGTCTGTATGCTGATTGGAGGATGTCTTGTGTGAGAGTGAAATAATTTAGGTTACACCGGTTGTGGTTGTAGGTAGACTGATCTTAGGTTCTTTAAGTATTAATTTTATAAAAGTTGATCATATTAATTGATGGTAAAGTATTTATCGGGATTTCTTCAAGTTATTTTCTACGTAATAAATTATGTCCTATTCTAATTAGTGTAGAGTATATATATATATATATATATATATATATATATATATATATATATGGGGGGGAGTGGGTACGTGTGTAGAGGAATAAGCGTGTAAAAACGAAGAAATAAACAATCTTCAAACACAGGGCTACAAGTTTGAATAAATTTTATAATGATGTATTGGTTTTCTTCCAAATTGAAAGAAACGACGTACAAAGATCCCTGTGAAACAAATTCACACAAAGATATTTTGTTTTTCTCTCTTTACAATGCTAAGGAATCAATTGTGTTAGTATGATAGAAGAAACATAATGTGTCTACATATGAAGAGTGTCATGTATTTACGTTGTTTTATGAATGCGTGTATTTTTAATAGTCAACAAAACGAAAGAATGGCTATATTATAATTTATACTAAAGTTTCTGTTTACAAAACTCTGTTCGTATGTTTCAAGTGCGCTTAATTTACGTTAAAATTGATAGGCTTTGTAAGAAGTTAGTCGAATAAGATATGTGAAATGTTGATTAATAAATTATATGAAAGGTTTTGAGAATTCGGCATGGCCACAAGAACGAAATACTGACCCTTGACAAAGGTTTACAAAAACCTGAAATGTTGCGTTTTTAATTTAAGCGATTATATTTATAGAGAATAATACGCTCTCAAAGTCTACAAGTGAGATTTTACAAAACTCAGTTTATTGGTTAAAAAATATTTTCCAAATTTTAAATATCTATTTTTAGGAGGGATAATATTGCTGATCATTTTTTGGAGGGATCATTCAAATTTCGTAGCATACAATAAACATAGTTGTTTGATTTTTCAAACGCTTCAGCGGGTTTGCAAAAACTTCGCTGATTGGGAAATTAAATTGTGGAAACATAAAAAGAGGAGCCTACATTTTGCACAAAAATGTGTCCATTTGTAGCTTTAATAATATTACTTAAATCTATTGAATTTTTAATATAGGGTTCCACACACACACACAAATCATATATATATATGTCTGTGTGTGTGTCTGTGAGTGCATTCGTGTGTGTGAATATATAGAAAAATAGGAAATAACCGTTTGGTTAATAATCCAATGTTCTTTAATATTTTTGTTTTTATTTTTAAAAAACAGTGGCCGATACACAAGTAGAGCCTATATTACTTTAAAAAAATATATATGATTCCATCGCTCCATAAGAGTTCTCATGTTTCAAAAACACGAGAACTCTTATGTAGCGATTGAATCATATGTTATATATATATATATATATATATATATATATATATATATATATATATATATATATTCCATTCGTAACACGTATGGGTCTTCGATTGCGGATCCCTTTATAAAGAATCCCACTTGTGCGATGGATTTCAGTGTGAACTGGTTTTCCGTTTTGGCCAGTTCGCACTCATTATTCCATCTTAAGGTGTTGGAGACGCTTTACATCAGGTCCAGGCAACCTGCTCTTTGTAAACAAAGAGATTGTTTGCTTGGACTTGCTGTGCTGCCCTTCTTGGTCTAATTTTTATAATAATTTTTTTTTTATATATATATACATATATATATATATAATTTTTTTTTTAAATTTATAACATAAACATGTTATAAAATCACTACAAAAATAGCCATTTTGTTTCAACACACCCGGTGTCTTATCAAGTGATGATGTTGAATGTAAAATAAATGGTTTTAAATGTTCCAAATTAATTAACGATCCTTCGCAAGGGGAAAACGTTGTTATAAAAGCTAGAATGACCAATCAAAATGCAAGTATAGGAAAATTAAAAAAGCCTGACAACGAAGTCATGTTATAATAGCTATTAAGATCTTTAAAATGCGGTTAATATTGATCTGGGAGCCTGTCACGTGAGACACCGCCTATATAAACGAGCACGAATAATCTTCGTCTTGACCTTGTGGTCAGATGTTAAAGAACATTCCAACATACACGTACGTACGAACATTCACTATGAACATTCAATACGAACGTTCACACACACACACACACACACACACACATATAGGCTCACACAACCACAGTGTTAATTGTCTATGTACCTGTAAATGTTTTGTTTAATACATGTATCTGTTTATGTGTATATATATATATATATATATATATATATATATATATATCAGACTTGTTTGTTTGTCTTCCTTATCTTCAGTTGGACTTAATTTAAGTCCAACATACTATTGTAGCTTAACCTTCATTTAGCAGGAAATATAATACACACATCTTTTCTTTACATATACACCCCCGATCCACTACAGATTAAAAACAAGATATGTCACCCTTTTTATAGGGTCAACGTCCATCTAACACAGTGGGTAGACTGGGACAATAGTTACGTATTTAACCAATGCAGTGATGACACGGCAACACCGAGCAGGAAGGATACATAGACTGAAGTCAACGTCAAGACGACGGTTTCTTCCAATTGAATCATAGGCCACGTGTACATAACCATGGCGAGTTCTCCAGTTTGAGGACATCAGTTGTGGTGGGATCTGAATGGTATCCGCTAGACAAGTAACACAAGACACGCTACAAATGAATATGAATAATTCTCCGGCTTTCAACATAAAAGTGAAAGGAAATGGTCTGGTGCTCACCTGCGCAGCGTCCCTACGACCACACACGGTCATGGGATGATGATAATGATCATAAAAACAAATATTCTCAAAGACAGTAATATCTTAATAGATAATACCGTTCTCAATCTCGAAGACTGTCTTGATTCGGTTTCGAGCAACTGCATACCTGTCTCAAGTGATTCTCATTCATATTGGCTATCATATCGATGAGGCATTGGAGATGATCGTTAGGCCCTGACCTAATAAATCAAACATGCATTATCCGTCTCATTGTGCACCAAATCCAGTAATATTAAAGAAGACGTAATTTTTGTGTGTATCAGCGTAGTTACTTGTATGGATCTGCGCACTGTGTCCTTTTTACCTGTTCAAGAGGAACCTTTCAACAACGGCTATTTTAAAAATCCTGAACTGTCGTTACATTTTCAGTGTCAGTCTGAAAGAGGCTATTTTAATGCTCAGTAAACAATCAAAGCGGTAATAAAATATTATTTGAACTCATTTCTTTTTCTTCTATGTAACGTGACACTTCTGAACATTGACGCTCCTGGCTGTCCACAATTTTCTCTTCTTTGAAGCTCAATAAATTTTGTCATTTTTCTATTTCTCTTAAACCTCACTCCACCATCTGTTTACTCAAGCTCGCTTAGTATGTTATCAGTTATTTTCCTTTGTCCCTTTTCCTTTCAATCTGTCCCGTGAGAATCAAATTTTCCAAGCCTTCTTTCCTCGTTTTGTCATAGAAATATCAGCTGTCACTTTCTGATGTTAAGTATAAGCGTTCTTTTTGTTTCTGTTTTCTCTAAAGCATCGTCGGTTTTCAGTCCATGGTATCCTCAGCATCCTTCTGTAGAACTACATTTCTTTGGCTTTAAGTCTCTTCTTCATCTGTGAGGAGTTTCGTCAGCATTTACATCCATTGCATAATGGTTCCGCACTTTTTTTTGTTTGTTTCTAACGAAATTTGGAATTGGCCTATGCCATAAAAGTTTTAAAATCTTTTCATTGCTTCTTAAACTTTATCGTTTAAATTTATATCAAAGAGTAAACACTGAGCCTAATATGCCAGTGCCTTTGATAATATATGCATTAAGTAAGGCAAAAAGACCTCATTTTTAAAACAAATGTATTGGGTTCCTAAAAGGAGTACCTATTGTTTAGGGCATATTTCTGGTTTACATAACGCCATTTAGAGAAAACAAATATACTGGGATGTGTATACATTTTTATACGGGGGGTAATTCTGTTGATCTCTGTAAAATTATAATAAAATATAATCTATTTATTAATTAAGTGGGCCTTAGCTTTGGCACAAGGCAAAATTTATGGTGTATCCATTGAGTCTTAGATCCATTATTCCGTAGTAGTAGTCAAACAGAATTACTCTAACGCTTAATTATATTATATGCAATAGCAAAAGAAAACGGTACAAAATCCACAAAACCAGAACTAAACATATAAACAAAATCTGCACTCATTATATTACCAACAGACTCTATAACCAATCGATTATGAGTCCTGTAACTCATTAGGGTTGTAGGGGCTTTACGGGCACTACACTTGCAGTAGCAGTGGTACATCTTGGGCAAGACAGTCTGATGGAGCTCAACCCTCACCAGGCTGGTTTTCTTACGCCTAGACAAGGCGCCAACCAAGACCATAGAACCCAGTCTGAATTAATAATTACTAATAGCTGGGGAAGATGAGATGCATTCATACCTTTCCCAATGTTATTAGCACGTAAGTGAATGCAATCCACTCGACTGGGATTAGAAATCAGCTCTCCTATTCCTCAGTCCGAGTCTCTAAATACTTCGCTAATCTCAACCTAAAATTTATCGCACGCACTTAGAAAACATATAAACATTTAATCAACGTAAACTTCTTAGATTTATATGATGAGGTGGTTGCAAAACAAATGTAATTAACCTTTGTATTGGTCCACGTCATATCTACCATTGCATAGAGTTTTTGTCATTTCGCCGTTTTACTTGAACAAGATGTTTTTCTCAAACCTCACGGCACTCAATCATCAATTTGCCTTCGAATATCTATCTATCTATCTATCTATCTATCTATCTATCTATCTGAGTAACAAGAATTAATCCAAACAAGCTTTGCTAAATTCAACTGACAATGTCTGTCTATTTATTTTTTTATTATACAGTGGCCTAAGAAAAAAATTTAGCCAGGAGAAATAAACTACATCTAATTTCAAAATTTAATTACGTAATCCCTACTCAACATAAATAAACACTATTTGAAACTGGTATAGAGTAGGTCCTCCATTTGCTAGTTTCAGTGCTTGTATTCGATTTTTTATGGCTTTGATCCAATTATCAACAATCGTCTGATCCATATTTTGCCACTCCTTCAGCAATGTTTTTTTAAGGGTTGCCACTGATTTTGGTTGCACGTTCTTGAAGTTTTCGGTGAAGGTGCTCCCAAATGTGCTCTATTGGTTTCATGTCAGGACTTTAGGCTACCCATGGCAGTGACTTGATTTATTGCGATTCATCCCAGGCCTTTGCTACTTTACTCGCATGACATGGCGCTCTATCTTTTTGATAAAGGTAGACATTCTTGTCAAATAGTTGGAGTAGTCCTTTCTCTAATATTTGACATTATTTTGGACCATTAAACCACTCAACAACAAGAATCAGCACAGATTTCCCCTCCAAACCAGACAGCACCCCACACCATTACTCCAATCCCTCCATGTTTCACGGTTGATTGCTGACATTCAGTGTTCCAAGTCTCATTCTGATTTCTCCAAACATAAACCTATCTCAAATTCGAATATTGGCAGAATTTACTTTCGTCTGACCAAATTACAGACTGCCAAACTTCATAATCTTTGCTCTCGAATTCACTCGCCCAATCCATATGCATCTTCCTGTTAACCTCTGAAATCAAGGGATTCTTTCTTGCCACTCGTCTTTGATAGCCTAGCTCTTTCTCGCCGCATATGTCGACATTTCCATGCTGTTGACGACAGTTTCTGATGACGTCTATCTTCAGCGCACCTTTTTCGTCAATTCAGACACGATGCTTGGTCTTCCTGGACGTTGTTCCACACGACAATAGCCTTCTTCATTGAATTTCTTGACAATATTATTAACTGTTTAATGATTAAACTGGAAAAAACTAGCAATTTCTCTATTTGACTTGCCACACTGGTGCCATCCTATTATTTGCCCTCGTTGAACTTCACCAATTTCCGTACTTCCGCTAACTTTCATTGCAAAATATAAATGTACTATCGTTCATAGATTAAAGTAGTTTGATACTAACACGGTATTGTCTGAAAAAAAAAAGATATGTTATTACACAAGCTACAATTACTGTAATTAAGGGTGGCTAAATACTTATCATAACCCACTGTACAGTGCAACCTCGGTTTTCGAACGTCTCACATGTCGAACAAATCGGATTTCGAACAGAAATTTCAAGATGAAAATGCCTCGGTTATCGGACAAAATTTCGGTTCTCGGACAGCATTGCCGAACCGAGTTAACCCGAACGGAATAATTTCTGAGTCGACCGCCGTGTTGTATACATTCGTGCGTTGAGGCGTGTTTTTTTTTTTTTTTTTAATAATTTTATTGCACTGTGACTTTTTTCTTTACATTGATTCCTATTGGAAAATAGTATCGGTTTACGAAAATTTCGGGTTACGAAAGGCCTTCAGGAACGAATTAAATTCGTGATCCGAGGTTCCACTGTATTTAATTCAGAGAATTATAATAAAAAAAATAGACAGACGTTGTCGGCTGAATTTAACAAATATTTCTATCTATCCCTATTTAACACTTTGATGTCATTAACCACTCTCGGTGAACCATGACACTATCAGTTTTTGATAACACAATTGTATGATCATCAATTTAGGCGCAAAAATTACTGTACATAATCACCTAATCATAATCCACCAATCAGATATTCTTCATATATTATAAAGACGAATCTGCAATGTTACTGGTCCCGACTTAGCACCTCAGCCTCAGTAACTTTCTAACCACTTTAACGTGGCTTCTCCGAGCCTTTTCTATAAATACTTTCATGAAAATACTTTTGATGAAATTTCCTCTATAGCACCAAGATTTATGAATTTAAGCGCAGTACTCGATTGGCGGCAAGGTCTCATCATTTTCCAGTTAAAATAACTAGAGGTAACCTTACGTTCTATGGAATTATTTCCTTCTATCGCACTTATTCGCTTGTTGAAATCTCTCCCGGCTTTTTGCTTCACAATCTACTTTGATCTTCAAATATGTCAAAGCGATGTCGATCGTTATCTTTTGTCTTCTTAAATCTTGTTCTTTTATTGTTCTTACACCTTAAGACAATTTTTCTTGTCTTCTCTAACAAACAGTAACCCCTCCATTCTTAGTGACTATGTTGCTTTCCTTGTGGGTGAAATGTAAAGAAAAAAATTGCATTTTAAATAGGTAGAAATATGGGCAACATTTATTCTTTCTTTTTTTTTTTTTTTTTTTTTTTTGCATAAAACGAAAAGAATTCTCAAACTCCAGTTTGAAGTGATACATTTCATCTCTTCATCTCAATGTAACTTTTAAACCCGTTTGGGATATAAAAAGAATTACTTTCTTTTATATATATATATATATATATATATATATATATATATATATATATATATATATTTCAATTATAGGTGCAGTTCAATTTATAATTACATGAATCATTCATACAAAAAACAAATATAGAAGTTAATGATTTAAATGGCGAGAATACATCTTCGCAAACAATTTCAATAAGATACACTAACCCCGAACCTGTATATGAATGATATGATCCAAGTTAATAAATTCCAGTTGCATTACATAAGTTCTTTGTTTTAGTTTTTTATTACCGAGAAGTAAAAAACAAGAACAAATCTATTTCCATACCTGAGGATGTCTGTAGGAACAGACGAAAACTTGTATGAATGAGTCATGTAATTATATATATATATATATATGTGTGTGTGTAAAAAGAGAGAGAGGGTGAGAGTGAGAGAGATTGGTGAATATGTGCGTGCGTGCGTTCGTACTAGGAGTTGCTCATCAAATATTTGATGAAAAATGTATTCCCAGGTTTATTCAATTTAAAACGTAATCAATGTTCATGGGTATATTTTACGCCCAAGTCAGTCATTAACTTATGTTCAGACCTTTTTGGAACTGCTTGTAATATGAATGTTGCGAAAAAAAGTGTAAATCAAAACAGGGTTACAATTTTCTCATGCTTCTTTAAACAAGTTATATCACTGCTATATAATTGAGCATCGAGAAAAGCAAGTTTTTTTTTTACACGTCTATCAACAACATACAAAAAAAAAATTGTAAAGAAAACCTCAACCAAAGAATTGATCAAATATCTTTATCAGGTATTGGTTCCCTACTGGTTTACTGCGCAAAATTGATTATTATTTTTCTCTTTTTGCTTTCCATATGTAATTCTAACTTTTTTTATACAGTAAATCGTTAGCATCGCTTCTTTAAATGTGTCGTGAAGTCTTCAAGCAAAAAATCAAAAAATATTCTTCAGCAGGATTTGGGAATCAACGATAAAGCCATAAGGAGCTAACTTTTAAATGTCTTGAATTCTTTAAGCGATATTCCAAATAATATAAAATGAACTGCCAAAAGGTTTACAGACAACTACCAAGTGAAGCATATTAGAGAGAATAACGGAGGCTACACAACGTTATACAGATTCTACAACTTGCCGGAATTTTGCATGTCATACATTCATCCATGAAACTTTCAAGGTTATCTATAACTGAATTGTACAGCTACAGGGAAATTATTGGGGTTTGCAATACGTCCTATTAGGGAGAGAATAAATAGGCGTTTTGGTTACATCTACATATAGATTTCAATTGCCCGAACAAAACTTGAAATATTAATGTCACTTCTCAAAGCGTAAATTATAAATTGCATATTTTCAATTGCAAGGTGTTGTGGAAGCGACTTTTTAGAAGTCGGTTTCACTGGGCTGAGGTTCATGGGAGAAGGCTGATCCAGTGGAACTTGCATCTCACCTACGGAATACGAAGGGAATGGTTCGCTACAATGTGTGTGGCATAACGGGTCTTAGCCGTGAAGTTTGAATGATAGAAGTAAGGAGTGTAGTTTATCTGAACACTCTCCATGCAAATAGCGGTAGATCAGCGAGAAGCTTGCGACATCTTGTCTGTGAGAAAAGGGTGGAAAATAAGTCGTCACCCACAGGATTCGGAGAGATTTTGGGACTTTATTGAGAGTAAAAAGTGAAGAATAGGTAGATGCCGTCTATATATGACATTAGTACTCCATTTCTAGCCTTGTCTAGCTTTTGTAAAGGTAGAGAATAGCAGAAGGAGTGTGGTACTTGCTGGAGCGATACAGGGAACCGACCATATTTCCAGCATCGTTAACAATGGATCGTAAAACTACTACCCATGTATCAGAATGGATCCTTCCTGGAATGGAGAGAAATAAGCCCAGCATAAACCCTGGCCCACTACCGAATTTCTATGTGATGCCTGTGTACGTTTTTGCTGCCAAGTTTAATTGACCCATAGAAGGGGGTAGATACATTCACACCCTTTCATTGGAAGTGAAGAAAATGAAAATTTATGAACTTCCATTAAGAATACTACATAGATAACCTCGCAAAAAAGAATCAGGAAAAAAAACTATTCCAAAACACTGAAATAAAACCACAGTTTAAACTTAAAGTTTCGGATATGAAAGTTAATTACTAACTGGGACGAAAAATATGCGTATAGTTATCAAATATTTTTTAAATTAAATAAACTTGTGAATAACTATTTCAACAAATACGTAATACACGTATATATTCACACACGCAAGGACGCATCCATCTCTCTCTCTCTCTCTCTCTCTCTCTCTCTCTCTCTCTCTCTCTCTGTATATATATATATATATATATATATATATATATATAGAGAGAGAGAGAGAGAGAGAGAGGCGGGGGGAATGTAAAGTCCGTTCGAATGTTTGAATCAGGGGTAATAAATAACCATATGTGTTGCTATGTTTTTTTTATTATCGCTTAGAGTTTGTTTTTCATTTTAACCTTAGAATGCCTACCAGAATTTCTCGAAACGCGTTGTCTGTATAAGCTTTTTCACTTTTTCCACCATCTCCACTTTTATTTGTATGTTATTCTGCATTCACACATACACAAACATATGTATATGCACATATAAATATATATAAATATATACGCACATGTATATGTATCTATACATACATACACATACACCCCACATACACAGATATATATATATATATATATATATATATATATATATATATATATATATATAATTTAGATAAAAACAGACCACTTTAAGGTTCCATGTAATAAATTATTTCACCACAGCCCTTTTAAAAGGACTGCCGATCAGCAGACTTTACTTCCAAACCAGTCTGATGATCCGCAGTCCTTTTAAAAGGGCTGTAGTGAAATAATTTATTACATGGAACCTTAAAGTGGTCTGTTTTTATTTAAATTATTTGCTCTGGATTTACATTGAGCTCTCTGGATTTTATCATCCTTAGGTTTACCCATACAGATTACCTAGTTTTTCATAATATATATATATATATATATATATATATATATATATTAGGTTGTTGCAAAAATAATGACGTTTTTTGACGTTAAAAATACGTCAAAAAACGTCATTATTTTTGCACCAACCTAATATATGTATGTATAGTGTATTTGGGCAGAAATCCTTGAAAACGACTGACAAAGCTCACGTGTTCATATATATATATATATATATATATATATATATATATATATATATATATATATATGTATGTATGCGCACATACATATAGTCTCGTTAGGTACTAAGCACTCTAGTAGCGATTAAAAACACTGCATTAGTGCATACGATTTGATTATATTTTTATCGAACACATAGCCTCATTTCCCATAAACCCAACGTATTAGTGGTCCGATACCCCCTATTTACTAATTATTAAGTAGCAATGTCTATACGTGAATATGTCACATTTTACCATGACTCCCGAAGAACTCATTAACAGGTAGAAGCAATCAGGCTGCTATTATACAGGATGTTCCGAAAGTCACGCGACAATTAGCAGAAAACTTACACTTATAGAATAGCAAAGAGGGAAAATTTGCATGAACATCATCTTCCATAATTGTCCAATCAAATTTCTTAATAATTTATTGTCACATACAGAAGCATGATTCCATTTTGTAAATAAATATAAAATTTACAAAGTTATCAATGGTGATTCGACTTTTGCAACACCCTGTGATAGTTTTATTTCTTTCGGTTCGTGTTAGTTTTCTTTGGGGATTTTTATTTAATAATTAAAAGAGCGTCAGTCTTTCGCACATACGCCAACAGAAGAAACAAAAAAGATAGCGTATCAAATAACACAGACTGAAAATATAATGCACTTGCAACATTACTTAAATATCGGTTTCATGGTTGGCAGTAAACATAAAGAAGTAATAATATAAAGGTTCTAAATTGCAATATGTCGTAATTCAGTGCATGGATATTTAGAGTGGATTGAAAGAAACACAAAAAATATGAATTAAACGTTTTCATCAAATGATGTTATATACGAAATGTCTGATTATAATTTGTATCTGAAGAAGTGATTGATACAGACAAATGAAACGTAGTTGTTAAAGCATTTCATCAAATGATGGTAAATTAAAAAGACCGTATCCCTCAATATATGTCCAGTAAAATCTTATATTAATACTACTTTACAGATGCCGTCAAAATGACAGTACATCTTGTTCAGCCCTTACTGTTATTAGGAGATTGGAATATTTTGAATATATCTTTCTATAGTTAAATCTTGGCCTCTACAAGTCTAGAGTAGACCGTTATCTTTCCTGCAAAGCTCTAAGTACTTCATTTCTTGCCTTTTCTTACGAAAATAATAACTCCACACCGTAACCCTCTACCTTGACGGTCTCTTATGTCTTGTATTGGGAAAACAGTCGTAAATAAAATAAAATATGATTTTTACCTGAAGAAGGGATTGATAGAAATATAAACGAATTGCAAATGCTAATAAAACGTTTTCGTCAAATGCTGTTCGGAACAAAAGAAGGTCGGACTGGAAAATTTGAAATTCTCTTTGCCCCGCAGGTTGAATAATTCTTTGCTTGCGCTGATGCCTATTAAATTCCTTGTCACTTGTTTTTAATATTTCATCTATTTTTGTGTTTCTTTTGGAAGAAATTGTTTCCCTTTCTAATCCGCTTGTTAATGAGTTTCTCATCCTGCAAACAGGAATTGTGTTTTAGTTGAGTGGATTTTGAAGACGCACAATGATCAGTAAAATATTCCCGTGAGATAAATTTTCTGATTGGTTGAAACGAAGGAAAGAATGGAAAATCTGGAAAAAAAAAGAAAGAAAGAAAGAAAGAAAGAATAAGGAAATTTTAAAGTTCAGAATGAAGATGAAAAGGATGACGGAAAAAGCTGTAGCGAAGAAAAAGAAAACGGAAAACTTTGAAGGCGACAAAATGGTGGATGATTATTAGCAAAATGGAGGAATGGGAAGTGAGGGGGATATTATCAGGTTGGGAAAAAGGTGGAATCAAGACAAAAAAAAACACACACACACACAAGAAATGAAAATAAAGCCGATGAAATATTAGCAACTAAAAATTGAAGATTAAAAAAAGAACGAATTTGATGAGAAAAAAATAGGAAGAAATTAAATATAAGAGTCAAGACATTTTACAGGAATCGAATTCAAAATACAAAATGTTGTTGTAGCAAAAACGAAATATAAAATCAAAGAATAGAAAAAACTAAAGAAAGTGTTCAGGATAACATTAAAAATACGAACATAAAAAATACTTATAAAAACAGATAGGTATTTGGTTTTCATTCCAAGAACATCTTTTCATTCCTGACACCGAATTTCTACCGCAAGCTAATTGATAACACATTTCTATAATACATAAATCTGTAATTCTTTTCTGTAGTAAAATCATTTTATTTCTATAGTTAAAGCATTACTAATGTATTTCTTTTATACGTATAATAGTTTTTATCATTTAAACGTTTTTAGGGGGATACACTTATTTGCATAGACCTTACGTTTATTTATTAAACAGAATATTTATTTATTTTCGTCAAACAACCTGAATATTCGAGAAATCTTATTAAGGAAAAGGAGAAACCGCCATTAGGTTCGACGTGCTTTAAACTGACTTGGTAACGAAGAGCGTCGCTAATCAATCGTGCCTTATAAGCGCAAATGGGTCTCGAACGGCCACATCTGTTCAGTTTTGTATTAGACCGTGAATAAATCTTTCTAAATGAGTAATAGATTTATTAATGCTACAGATTTTATCACCTTAAACGTTATTTTTAGAGGAGACCTGTATTTGTGTAGACGCTCAGTCTATTTATTTATTTTCGTCTACCAACCGGTATACTTAAATAAGCTTATCCACTAAAAATAACGTTTAAAGTGATAAATTCTATCGGATTAATAAATAAAAAAATCCATTACTTCTCTAGAAATTACAGATAATAGTCATTTCTTGTCTGTAAACCTTGCTTCAATGGATGACCACTGACAATACACTTGTCGCTGATTGCACATCGCAAAAAGTGAAAGCAGAATTTATGCCAAAACAAATCCTTAAGTCACATTACTAGTACAATTACCAAATTTCTTCTTTTTCTACTACTACTACTACTACTACTACTACTGCAATTACCAATTATATTACTACTAATACCACCACCAAATTCTTTTACTATTAGTTTTAAATTCTGCTACATCTTCCTTCTCCAAGTTCAACTATTAATACTCCTATCAGATACTACTACTACAAAATACTACTACTACCAAATATTATTACGAAATTAAACTACTATTACAAGAATTCTAGTATTTTTATTATTAATACCAAATTCTACTAATATTATTAGTATGATAATTCTTGGAATAGTACTATTTATGCTAAATTCTAATACTATAACTAATAAATTTTATTACTACTAATAATAAAAAATTCTATTAATTTTGCATATATCAAATTTTGCTACTGTTACTATTAATGTTACTACTACTTGTGCAACCAAAGTCTAGTACTGTTACTACTAAATTCTACTCTTAGTTTTACAAACATATTCAATTACTGTTATCAAATTCTACTACTATCAAATTTCTACTACTACTAGTATTACCACAGTCTACTATTACTATTACTACTATCAATTTCTAGAAGTAGTACTACTACTATCAAATCTTATATTATATTAATAGTGCCAAATTTTACTGCTACTACTACTATTACTACTACTATGAAATTTTACTATTATTACTACCAAATTATAAAGTCATGTATCATATCTGATACAGGCTTCGGTGATCATGTCTCTTTCGATTTCTGAGTGACTAAGCAGATTTCCCGTAGTATGCTGCCGTCTCTTTTCGCGGCAAACTGGTTGCCCACCAAGGTTATAGATCCCAGTCTGTCCTGTTATTTAACCTATATCTTGGAGGGGAGAACAGATGAAATTCATACCTTTCCAAAACAAATATGCGCGTAAGTAAATGTACAGAATCCGACTGTAATTCGAACTGGATTCTCCGATTTCTCATTCGAAGCCGTTATCCATTACACCACAGCACACATCTACTACTACTACTTCTTCTATTACTACGATTACTACTACTGCCAAATTTTGCCACTCTTATCAAATTCTACTACTACTACTACTACCAAATTTTGAAACTATCACCAAATTCTATTACTACTACTACTTCATCAAATTTCATTACTATTAATGATAATACCAAATTCTATTACCACTGCTAACAGTCTAATTCTATTACTTGCAAAATCTACTATACATTCTAAGACTACAGCTTCTACTACTACCAAAATCTGCAGCTACTACTAATAATAATACCGCCAAATTCTAGTGACCTTACTATCAGATACATTTCTGCAGCTAAATGTATCCGTATGTACCTAATTATGCAAATACCATTTATTTTACATAACAAATCTTTATTTTTCCATATCTCTTTTTTAATGTACTTGATTCAGTGTTGAATAGACCAAGCATTATACAATGAAAATTTCACATCAAATACCAGTTATTAATAAGTAGTGCCAGAATACGAACTTACTGATGCACTGTTGTACTTGGAACAGAAAATGACGAACATTTCGTTTAAATAAAAACCGTCGGTACCAAAATATAAATGTGATTTTGATTTTACATTTTTCTGTCGCTGTAGATGTGATGATTAGGCGAATGGAAAATGCGTTTTTAAGAACAATGAAAATACATCCGGGATAAATCTTTCCTGTTGTAGACGATCCGTAAAAAAAGAGCTACTGATATTCCTATAAATTATTAAACGGACTTTACGATTAATATTCTCACCGTAACTATTTTTACTTCTATAAAGCAGTAATGGAAAACGAAGAGAAAGGACTAAGCATAACTGTAAGAAGAGAGAATATATGGTTGTCAGCAAAAGGGACACTCGAAGATATGAATTACAAATTGGAGATGTCATAATTAACCAAGTGCAAAATTTTAAATATCTGTGAAATGTTTTAACAGAAGACGGAAAATGCGACACCGAAATCTGGAAAAAATTGGGATAGCGAAAGTTGCCTTCCAAAAGCTAAGCAAAGTATTAAGAAGTAGGAAAATTCCATTAAAAATAATTGAAATGTACTAACCAATTATCTAATATCGGTATTCTATATGACATGGAATGTTGGACACTCTCATGGAGAAGAAAGCAACAGAAATGTGGTTCTACAGACACATGCTGAGAATACCGGCAAACTTTTAGAAGCAAAAACCAAAAAGCACACTAATACTTAACATCAGAAAGAGACAATTGAAATTTTTAGGGAACATAATGATAAAAGAAAGCTTGGAGAATTTGACACTCACATGATGTATTGAAGTCAGAAGGGTTAGGACAAAACAACGCATAAACTAAATCTTGTGTAAATGATTGGCGAAACAGTGATTATGATATATAGCAAAAAGGCAAACTTTAATAAGGACTACAAAGAACAAACTTGTGGAGATCCATGATCACCCATATCTTGACACGACACACAGAAGAATAAGATCAAGAGATACGTTCTCATCTATCCGAATATTGGACGGACACGTGGAATGATAACCATAAATTATTTGAGAAATCTACGCACTAGAAGACCGGAAATACGTCGATCGAAAAAAAGTGGATGGTAAATGAATATATTGACAGAAAATATATGTAAAGCCTACAATGATATGAGAATATTATTATATTTTATTATTTTATTCGTTCGAGCAAGCTCGGACATTCACGAGTATATTACGCTAACAATCACGGCCCTGCATCAGCGTCGGAAGGTCATTAGGGTGGCATCATATGTCATTGTATTGTTTGTCAATATAGCTGGTTACTGGGCGATCAACCCGCCTTGCGCCATGTCTAGGTGTTCAGCGTAGTAGATCGCTCGCAACTTTTTGCTGTGCTCGCCAGCAGTGTCCTGAGAGTGCATTCTGTATTCACGTAAGAATGTTGAAACATCAGGGATTGTTCTATCATTTAGTCGGATACTGTCTCCAAGCTTCAACCAGCAAGGCTCAATATAAAGTGTCTCAGGTGAATCAATAAAATGTGTCGAATCTTCTACATACATAGGAAGTCAAATAAATTCCACTGAAAAAGATGTAAAAATTCGCATGTCTAAAGCCTGTGCTGCCTTGAATAAAATGGATGTAATATGGAAATCTGATATGCCAGACAACTTTCAATAGAGCTTCTTTTCCCGATACTATATGTGAAAGATCGGCGGATGCTAATGCAGCATGTATCCCCTCTCCATCCGACTAATGCTGTCCAAGGGAAAGGCAGTGGCCAATACCACTTGACCCTAGTGCCGTCACAGGAGTTATCCGAACGAAATTGAACATAACATAGGACTGTCTTAGAGACTCTAGATCCGGATTTGTTCTTGGGGTTTACCCACGAAGCCTGCCCCGTAGTTGGGTATAACCTCAGGGCAGCGGAGCTTTAAAATAAGACTTCCTCCTCTTAAAAGTGCATAGCATGAGGATTACAAAGTTGGTTTTAACGTATGGTGCCACTGCTTGGACATTGACTAAAATCCTTGAGTCTAAACTCGATGGAACCTGCACTCAGATCCTGAGAGCTATACTTGGAGACAACATGAGGATATTAGTTCAAATAAACTGTGGAGGAATGATGATACATCATCTCAAAATTTCAGAAAATACAATTGTAAATTACAATACATGTTCAGTCAGTTATGTACCATGCGGGATACACGCTTAAGCGATCATGTATTTTTTTATATATGACTGACGAGGCAGATTTTTGCTATTTCTTTATGCGGTAGACCAGTTACCATCCAGGGCTATAGAACCTGATCTGTCCTGGTATTAAGTTGGTGCAAAAATAATGTCGTTTTCTCACATAGTAACATATGTTAGAAAACGACATTATTTTTGCACCAACATAATATTTACCCATAGCTGGACGGAGAAGAAGAGGATTCATACCTTGCACAAAGTTATTAATAGTAATGGATCTGACTGGAATTCGAACTCGGCTCTCCGATGTTCTCAATCTGATCTGCTATCCATTACTCCACCGTGCAAATATTTAAATACGATTCTCCTTTTCATTGCTGGAATAGTTTTTTTCTTCTTTCTAAACCCAGTTCGTTATTTCTTTTCAAATATTATGCGATTGCTTCATAATATTTTCTAATACTCTTTTTCATTCTTTCGTTCCTTCTTTCTTGATCCTCTCTCTCTCTCTCACTCTCTCTCTCCCTCTCCCTAGTCCCACTCTCTGCCATCTGCTCACGTTCTTCAAATCTTACGAGCGACTTTTATTTTCCCCACACAAAACAACATCATATTTCAGCTTTTTCTTCAACCAATATTTTCACTTTTTAGCCTTTCTTCAATGATTAATTTCTTAATTAAATACAATTCATTACGGACTATGCACCTTCTCACTTTCTCTGTCTTCACCACACACACACAGATATATATATATATATATATATATATATATATATATATATATATATATATATATATATATATATATATATATATATATATATATATATATATTTATTAAAGACATTTTTATGTTTAACGTTCTTTTTATAGATACAAGTATTTAAGTAAATGTTCTGTTTATAATAAACAGTATTAAATAACATTTACCGGCCTGAATGTCCGAGAAATTTTCATAGAAAATATTCGTCCTTTGACAGGATACGAACCTATGAAAACCAAGGATCACAAACTCACATCACTCCAACTGACTATGTTAGCTCTATCACTAATATTGGACGCTTTCCAATAAATAAAATAATATAACTGAACATTACACACACACGCACACACACACACACGCACACACACACACGCACACACACACACATATATATGCATATTATACATATACATATATATATATACATATACATATATATATATATATATATATATATATATATATATATATATATATATATATATATATATATATATGATAAACATATTGTTTTATGGTATGCTTTATTCATGGGTAAAATGGATCAATATTAGGGATAGAGTGTATGTAAATATAAATGTAGACATTTATCCCATTAACGCCTACCGTAAAATTCGAAATTCATAATAAAATTTCAAATCTGCTATTTCAGAGGATCACACATATTCATAAGTCGTAATTGATCAAGCGAGATAAGCTTGCTAATCATTACTCCACACTCGCATGCATATTTAACCTGGTGTAATGGTTAGCAAGCTTGTATTTCTAGATAAGCTATGTCTGAATAATGAGTTCGATTTGTACTGTGTACCCCATATTTCTAGCCATGAGCTGCATCTAACCTTCGCTTACAAGATCGATATAATTAATGACGGTTTGCAGCTGTTATCTATAATATCGTATTTTCGATGAGTGTTAATCGGATAAATATCCGAAAACGAGCGGGAAAAAAATTGTGTTACAGTCTTTAAAATCTGCGTTGAAATACTTTTTTTTTTTTTTTTTTGTAACTGGACTTGAACATCAGGTCCTGGCACTAACCAATTATTCCAAACGCCAAACAGGCACTAGGTTTTTATTATATAATACCAGGTCGTCAATGCGAATAGCCAAAACAGGACTGAACAGAACCTTGGCGTAAGAGCCTGCAAAACTGATTCAGTATGAGGCTAATCCCCTGAGATAGTTTTAGATGACTTCGTGTTAGCACAGCCATTAGAATACTTCCGTCTACCCAATTTCACTTACACGGTTAGGGTCAACATGTGGTATGATTTTTCAGACACTTCTTAACGCTACCCTTCAGGCTTGGGACTGTCTCTCCAGCCCGATAGTCAAAGCGCGATCATGGCGACATTCAAATGCTGGTCTCATGATCGGAACGTTACCGCTCAAAACCACTCGAGCGCGTACCAATTTTGATAAAATTTACATTACAATAAACAACCAATAAACTTCTTCATCCTCCATTTTCCTCAGTCTTCACGACCCACCTTCTGAAATAAAATCCAACGTTTCTCTCTCGGTCTTCTGAACAATCATTCTTGCTCAAGTAGCAAAAATCGCTAAATTGGCTGTTTTCAATTTGTCTTTCAATTTGATAGTCTCTCCCGGAAAATAAAAATAAAACAACTCGGCACTTTTAATGGAATCTTCTCGACTGAAGAATCCATTCCACAAAATTCATGTAACGCATTTCTTACTTGAAATAATACCAGAGTCGCCATTTTGATTTCACGCTTACTTGACGATTTTCTCATCCTTGGACGGTTTTTTTTATTCTATTTCGGTTTGTGCTGCAATCCTGTTTAGGAAGGGAAATTTGCAGACAGTTCTACCAAGAAAATATCGGAATACTTAAACCAATAAATCATTAGATCATCTTCTAAAATGTCCTCAAAATAACAGCATTTTTTATTTTTATTTTTAATTTGAAAGGAACAATTCATATAACTGTTGACGATACCTCATATCTATCTATCTATCTATCTATCTATCTATATCTATATATATATATATATATATATATATATATATATATATATATATATATCAGTGTTCATATGTATATATATGTCGATCTCAACCTGTTCATATCTATCTAGTCTATCTATCTATTTCAGTCTGATCATATTTATATGTCTCATGTTGTTTATATCTATCTATCTATCTATCTATCTATCTATTCCAGTCTTTTCATGGTTATAAATCTATTTCTCAGAAATAAACGTTGCTTCCTAAAATACGGCACACTCTTTTATTTTTGTACATTTACGTAGATTCCAAAAACTAATTAATTTCCTCGGTTGCAGACGTCGAAGCTGAACTTTGACTAGACAATTTAATTCAATAGAGCTATGATGGTAATGAGGTCGAATCTCCGTTACCGGGTTAGAAAAGCTTTTTTTTTTTCTATTTACATTCACACATACTCACACACACGCATATACACATAATATCTATATATGTGGATAATACATACATACATATATATATATATATATATATATATATATATATATATATATGTTGTGGCCTGTTAGGGGCCAGAAAGAAAGACATAGAAAGAAGGTAGGTTGAACTAGTGTATTGAAATAACAGAACATATATACAAAATAAGAGTGTTAATAGTCAGCAGATAGAAGTGTCCGTCCGAACTGTCAGGATACACTGCGTCCCGACTGCCAATATTTATTTCTGTTAAAATACAGAAAATGTGACACAAGGCCTAAAAAGGGGGATGGAGAAAAGGACGGTCTTCATTTGTCTTAACTTTAAACTTAGCTAGCCACAAACACTGACCCAAACATACAAACAATACTCCTAACACCAAACCAACACATTCTTACTTACCTTTCTTACTACATCCACCATAATACTTCTTTGTCTCCTAAATAAATAAATCCTAAATAGTTTTCATATGTACAAATCGTCGACTGTGAGGAGAGGGGAATAAAACAACAAGTTAAAAAATCCCCAATGAGTATGTACAATATGAATATAATCTATTTACAAGACACTAAACAAAATTATGTTAGTAATAACCCCCCTACAATCCTTAAATGTGGCAGAAATATCAGTTAACTGTGCGAAATCGACACGGGACTATAATAATATAGAAACATTCATCCATCCCAAATACTCACACAGACACGCACTCATTCTGACACAACAACAAATAAGAAAAAACACACACGCGAAACGAAAGGCGCCGAGCATCCACCAGAGAACTGACATCACTGACCACCTAACGAGGGAGTGGATGGTGAGTTAAACTAAAGGAAAATAGGGACAGAAATAAAAGGGGCCAATGAGCAAACACACCCTAGCTAAGATGACTTAAAAAAAAGAAACTAAAGATTCAAAAACAAACCTAAACTAACCTAAATTCGGGATGGGTTGCCAAAGTTCAACACAGAAAGAAAAAATCCTGATGCCTAATCAGCATCAAAATAATATTCTAGATCAGTCCCTTTTACTCGGATCTGTGCAGGAAGAGGACAGGTGACCAGTCTGTGTACACTTCCAGCATGTCGGTCTACGCCCGGTGACTATAATTGGCATCTTCTGGTCCGTTGCATCCAGACAGTTGGGAATGGAGACGAAGGCTTTCTGATCTATCATGATTTCGGTCCACTTCTAGAAACTGTCGACTACAATGAGGTAGTAATATCCTTCTATAGAGCCCGCGTAGTCAATGTGAATTCTAGACAAGGTAGATCCGGTTTTGGCCAGGTATTGAATTTAATAGGAGGTGCCTTCGCTGCCAAGGCACCTTTACATGATTTGACAGCTTTTTCAATATATTTGCCCATGTTTTGCAATACTTTTCATTTTAGTACTCCCTGGATGTCCAGCGTGAAAATCTTTCAAAATACGCTTCTGGAGTATTGATGGAATCAAGACGCGTTCTCTGTATAGTAACACCTCGTCGTATATAAAGAAAACGTACGTAGCTCGCTAGTCCTTTTCAAAAAGTTTTCGTTTTTGTTTGCTTGATATACTCATCATGGAAAGCATCTTGTCTTATTTGTTCAAGCGTCACTGGAAGTTCCCTTACTCTATTACAAAGGGTAGTTTTTAATTCTCCTTCAGATTGAAGGGAGGCGAGCACTTTATCTTCTAGGGGTTCTTTGTACTTGGGAATTAGTCTTGACAATCCGTCCGTATGGCCAAATATTTTTTGATGACACGTACTCCCTTTTAAAGTTGTAATTTAGCAGGATTATTCTCCATCTCTGCAGTCTGTTTGCTGTGTGAGTAGGCAGACCTTTCTTTGAGGCAAAAATAGTGAGTAATGGCTTGTCGTCTGTCTGTAGAGTGAAATGTCGACCGTAAATATAGTGGTGGAACTTCGCGACTGCGAACATAATCCCAAGCGCCTCTTTTTCAATCTGCGAATATTTTTTTCCCGGAGGAAGCAAAGCTTTCGACGCGTGAGCTATTCGTTTTACTGTCCCATCAGTTATTTTGTGAAGAATGCATGCTCCTACGCTATAGGAAATAGCGTCACTGGAAACAATGATTTCCTAGTCCAGGTCGTAATGTGTAAGAAATAAGTCTGACGTCGGTGTTTTCAAATGCCTCCTGGCATTCTGCTGTCCAAACACAGAGCTTGTCTTTCTTTAATACTTCATTAAGGAGGGCGCATGCAAATCATGCATATTTGATATGAATGCCTGGTAATAATTTGCTAGTCCAAGGAAGCTCTGCAACGAAACAATGTTATTGGGCGCTGATATGTCTTTAATCACGACAATCCGTTCAGGATTTGGTCTCCTGACATCCTCGTCGATTATGTGTCCCAGGTATTTGATTTTTTCCTTGAAAAAATCACATTTGGTCTCTTTAAGTTTGAAACCGTAATCTTAAATCTTAGCAAAAACTTTCTGGACGTGATCCTTATGTTCGATTAAGCTTTGGCTGTCATCAGAATGTCATCTAAATGAGTGACTGAGAAGTCAAGGCCGCTCAGCATAGTATCCATGACTTGCTGGAAAATTGCTGGCGCGACCTTGACCCCGAATAGTAAACGTAGGAATTTATACACAATAGTTTCGAACTCACCTCTTCAACGAGAATTTGCAAATAAGCGTCGTCAAGGACAATTTTCGAGAAAAAATTAATGAGTGATTCCACTGCTTCGGTGAATGTCAACACATCACTCTTCCGGGACAGAATGCAGTCTACGAATTTTTTCTGCTCAGTTGTGCCAAGTTTCCTCGAATTTGCACAATCTGTAGTATATAAGTCCTCATATCTCCTAAAGTATGACGCAAAGATTATGTCTTCCTCGGGAGTGTATGGAAACTTCTCTATCGCGCTGCTGTTTTGCGAAAAAGAAAATTCGTTTTCGATGGGATCACTTCGGGTTGTCAGTTCTAAAACTTGCTTTTGAAATTCTAGCTGTCTCTTTGATTTTCCTTCTGGGTTTTGATTTTACATTTTTTTCCCCTGTTGAAAGTGTAATTGTTTTTGCCACTTGTCTTCCATTCTTTTTGGAACTGTAATTGCTGTGCATTCTGGTATTTTACAAGTACTAATAAAATACTATTGAAATCCTACATGATAAGTGTGTCTTTTTTTTTTTTAACAGATGCTTTTTCAGATGAAAAAACTGTGACGAAAAATAAAAATAAATATTTCTCATACATCCACTGTTAAAACAAATTGGCAATTGCCCGTGTTTTAGGAGAGTTCCTTTTTAATCCCGCTAGTCCTCGCAAATCCTCGTCGCCGGAAAGAAGATAGGTTTGAACAAGTGTATTAAAATAACAGAACATATATACAAAATAACAGTGTTGTTAGACAGCAGATAGAAGTGTCCGGCTGAACAATCAGGTTACACTGTCCCCATAGCAAGTCTCCCAGGTTAGTATTTATGAAAGAGGAAGAGATCATTCTAATTCAGATAGGTCACCGTAACCATATATATATATATATATATATATATATATATATATATATATATCGGATATATATTTCTATATATATATATATATATATATATATCGGATATATATTTCTATATAGCAGAAATATGTTGGGGTAAATATATAACAAATTGTAAAAACTTCTGTGTAATGCAATTCATCAGATGAAGTACTAAAGGACGAAACGATACACAAAATGTTTACCGCTTTGTTATTCATTTACCAAATATACATATTGAGATGAGTAAATTATCGTGTAAATGGCGCAAAAATGAAAATAGCACTCGACATCTCATTTTAATAGATACATTTACCAATGTGGCAAGATCTAATGGGTCATAAAATCGCAGAAATTATCTGACAGCCATGACTAGGTTTTCCTATTTGTGTGGCATGGTGGAGACTTAGGATCTCTCAGCAGTTACCCGATTAACCCAGACCAGGACGATCTCCTCAAGGCAATTGATGCAGGCATTCGTGTTGAATCTGAAGCCATGTGGGAAGATAAATGAAGTCATAACGTCGCCAGCAATAGTGATCACTCCAAACACCTTCCTAATCACCATAAGATGCACCCAACTCATTCCGAATCCCTCTGTACTGTCCTAAGATTGACACCGAAACACACGGAAATGTTCGTATTGGAGCTTCCGGTACGGATACCAAGCAGTTTAGCATACCGTTTTCAAATTTATGGCAGAGTAAATTGCATTTTGATGTTTTTTTTTTTTTCTCACAGACAATGCCCAATTGACTCTACTATACCGTGCAGTTGACAACATCCAAAACTAACAATATGGAGTTAAGAATAAAAAATGGCGGCAATTTGCCTGTATATATATGCGCGTTTGATTAAAAACGAACGAAAGTTCATTATTGATTATGTTTTATTTACTTTTTCATTTTTTTATTATTCTTTTGAATTCGAATTCAAATTAGATAGATAGATAGATAGATAGATAGATAGATAGATAAAAAAAATATTAAGAGGAATAAAAATCTTCTCGGCATTAAATAACCCATTGAGATTGATATGCCGAAAAACAAACCAAACCAATATATACTGTGATAGATAGATAGATAGATAGATAGATAGATAGATAGATAGATAGATAGATAGATAGAGTCAGACGGTTATGATTTACATACTGATCTGGAGTGATACTGATAGACTAGAATGTTGAGGTATGGTAGATTAATATAGATAGGCATGAACATATTAAGTTCGACTTTTACATAGTCTCATAACTATTAGAGCTTTTACAATTTCTACTGTACAGTTTCCTAAAGAAACGTTTCTATTTTCTTTACAATAATTACCATATCACTTCACTCAATATTAGCTTTTAGATTAGACTGCAAATATTTTATAGCTTACTAAAAAGTTAATCACTTTTAACTTGTGCTCCTCTTATGATACAGTTACAACACATTGTTTTTATTGTTATAGCATTATGTTCTTTTATTCTCGTATTTCATCTTGCATGTTTGAGCGGAGTGATAATGGCTCATCACAACTTAAAGTTTGTTTCCTTTCTACCCGTTCCAGTCTGTATTTTACCATCTATTTGCACAAGTTTCTTAGAAAGTTTACCTGAAGTTTATGTCTGTTCTTCTTATCTTCAATATGTCTTGCGAGTATCATATTTGACGGGTCTTCTTTCCTTCTAATGTGTATTTAGCATACCACTTTCCGATTTCAAGTACAAGTGTACATCCTTCTTCCATTTTCTTAAAAATTTCTCATTGATCATATTATTCGTCCATGGTAATTTCAACATAAGCTTCTGTAAAAAATTAATTCCTAACTGCTCAGATGCTTCTGAAACAGAATTGAATTTAATCTTACTCGTTATAAAACCCATGTTGTGTGTGTGTGTGTCTGTACGTTTATATATTGGATCGGATTTCCTACATTTTTCAACCGATTTCAACAAAACTTCACAGAACTACATAAAATTACCTTGCGGTGGTTCTGACAGCGCCAAAAATTGGAAAAACACAATTCTTTTTGCACGAAATCAATTTGAAAACACGATTAAGAAGCATTAATGAAAGGGGGACAAGTCATATCGAGTTATACTTATTATAAAACCCAGGTTGCTTGTTTGTGTGTGTGTGTGCGTGTTCGTTTATATATGAGATCGGATTTCCTACATTTTTCAACCGATTTCAACAAAACTTCACTTTTTTTTCGCAGGTAGTGTTTCTTATTGTCTTGCACACTTTTTTCTTTATTTTTACATTCAGAATGCTTTAAAAATTCCATTTACAAGACAATTGTTTATAATAAAATTCTATTCAATCGGAAGACTCATAACGATTTAAAACAATTTTTTGTTTGGGTTTGATCAATTCGTAAAAATAAATAAATAAAATAAAATTAAGACAATAAAACTAATTAAGACAATAATCTTTGTCAATTTTATTTTTCAGTCTTTATGATGGTCGATACTTTATCTATCTCTTACTGTTACATCCCCGGGCAACGCCGGGCTGTACTGCTAGTATATTTATAAGATTTTATATCGAGTAAAAGTTGACTATCGACCTTAACGTTTAAATAATATCTGCAATTCCAAGAAGATCCAAATAAAGTCAAATTTAAATACGTACTATCCAAAAGTTTGAGGAATGATCATGAAAAAAGTGCGTACCTAACATTGAATTTCGACTCTGCCTCAAGCGCCTATAGACTTAAGACAAACTCAGACCTCTAGTGAAACTGGTACGTACATCGCTTAGGTTGCTGGAAAAATGGTTGGTTATCTTTACTGTCCCAATAAGTACCTGGCTCCCCCGTCTGTCCTTTACAAGATTCAGATCAGGGCGAAAATGGAGCACTGATGCCATATATGGGTAGGCGCTACCTAATCTTCCTTTTCCAGTCTCGATAAGGTCCGAAGGCATCTACGAGACCCTGTGGCTGATGAATGATTTTTCGACCCTATAGCCTCTTTCTCACAGACAAAACGTTGCAAATCTTTCTATACTCAATCGTTATTTCCATGGAAAGTAATTCTGACAAACTACATTCCTTACTCCCATCAGTTCTAACCTTTACGGCTAATAGTCGCCATGCCACGCACATTGTAGCGAACCGCGCTTATTCTCTTAATATACCATTAGTGAGATGTAAATTCTATTTATATCTCACCAATGTAGCTTCTTTCCACAAACCGCGACTTTCTGAAATCGACTCCTATGAGAATGTTTCCTCGATTACTACTACCATAACCCATTTCAATTTCATAGGCAACTTCCCACATATCCTCATAAATTTTGCACTTTACCTCTTATTCTGCAACACTTTACATCGAGTGTCTCATGGGTCTTTTACATGGTGAACCTTATTGTAAAATGTTTCTAAAAATATTACCTTTCGTGCAGTTTGAACACAGGAGCAGTGGTATTGAAGGATAAATCTCGATTATAGTATGATTTTGCAAACTTGTTGTAGTTACATTGCACTTTAAGATAAGTTGACAAACAATAACTATGAAAGATATTTTTTCACTTAGCAGGAGGTTCCTGAAAAAAAAAACAGATAGAAACGATAGCAAAACAGATAAATAAAGAAATATTCGAAAATCGTAGAAAGGTTAGAGAATGACCTCCTGTCGAATGTATTACTAAATACAAAATTGGGCAGAAAAAGAGACTGTATTTAAGGCATTAGAAGTGACCAGATTTAAAACAGGAATGATCATTTAAGTCAGACACAAATCTGATTGAGAATGGGAAATCTGAATAGTTATTTGGAATGGATTAACGATACAACCAAATGTGTATAGTGATTTTCCAAACGTAGCTTAGATGTGGCACAAGGCCGAAAATTAGAGGGTACTCAGTGAGAATAGAACTCACAACTCAGCCGCAATTGTTTTAGCTAGCCAAGCTTGCTAACCATTACACTATCTCTAAGTGCCCAAACCTAAAACGTATAATACGTGTATAATATGCATACTTCGCTTAGTCGTGTTTATCTAGAAATGGCTTACAATTTCAGGAAGAGATTGTCAGTGATATAGAATTAGTGATACTATTGCTGAGAGAATAGTGCTACGTGATGCATAATGTAAATAAAATGCATAAAATCTAATCCAGACAAGCATTTTCGGTGGTCACGAATTTTAATATACTTACTTGAAAAAAGAAACAATAAATTTGGGATAATTCTCAATTAACTTCATCAGAATAATTTTGGAGTGGAAAATTTCAATGTAATATTCTCTCCTTAATTGGTGATTGCTTTATTCTTGGTTTGCATTATATTTCCATAGCACCATTACGATCAAAGAATCCACATTGCAGATATTTGTTAAGATCGTTTTGAATGGTAATATTAGTCATTTCCTTCGTAAGGAAATATCCGACAGTCAGTGATACATTGCAGATATTTGTTAAGATCGTTTTGAATGGTAATATTAGTCATTTCCTTCGTAAGGAAATATCCGACAGTCAGTGATACATTGCAGATATTTGTTAAGATCGTTTTGAATGGTAATATTAGTCATTTCCTTCGTAAGGAAATATCCGACAGTCAGTGATACATTGCACATATTTGTTAAGATCGTTTTGAATGGTAATATTAGTCATTTCCTTCGTAAGGAAATATCCGACAGTCAGTGATACATTGCAGATATTTGTTAAGATCGTTTTGAATGGTAATATTAGTCATTTCCTTCGTAAGGAAATATCCGACAGTCAGTGATACATTGCAGATATTTGTTAAGATCGTTTTGAATGGTAATATTAGTCATTTCCTTCGTAAGGAAATATCCGACAGTCAGTGATACATTGCAGATATTTGTTAAGATCGTTTTGAATGGTAATATTAGTCATTTCCTTCGTAAGGAAATATCCGACAGTCAGTGATACATTGCAGATATTTGTTAAGATCGTTTTGAATGGTAATATTAGCCATTCCCTTCATAAGGAAATATCCGACAGTCAGTGATACATTGCACATATTTGTTAAGATCGTTTGGTAATGGTAATATTAGCCATTCCCTTCATAAGGAAATATCCGACAGTCAGTGATACATTGCACATATTAGTTAAGATCGTTTGGTAATGGTAATATTAGCCATTTCCTTCATAAGGAAATATCCGGCAGTCAGTGATACATTGCAAATATTTGTTAAGATCGTTTGGTAATGGTAATATTAGCCATTCCCTTCATAAGGAAATATCCGACAGTCAGTGATACATTGCACATATTTGTTAAGATCGTTTGGTAATGGTAATATTAGCCATTCCCTTCATAAGGAAATATCCGACAGTCAGTGATACATTGCACATATTTGTTAAGATCGTTTGGTAATGGTAATATTAGCCATTTCCTTCATAAGGAAATATCCGGCAGTCAGTGATACATTGCAAATATTTGTTAAGATCGTTTGGTAATGGTAATATTAGCCATTCCCTTCATAAGGAAATATCCGACAGTCAGTGATACATTGCACATATTTGTTAAGATCGTTTGGTAATGGTAATATTAGCCATTCCCTTCATAAGGAAATATCCGACAGTCAGTGATACATTGCACATATTTGTTAAGATCGTTTGGTAATGGTAATATTAGCCATTCCCTTCATAAGGAAATATCCGACAGTCAGTGATACATTGCACATATTTGTTAAGATCGTTTGGTAATGGTAATATTAGCCATTTCCTTCATAAGGAAATATCCGGCAGTCAGTGATACATTGCAAATATTTGTTAAGATCGTTTGGTAATGGTAATATTAGCCATTCCCTTCATAAGGAAATATCCGACAGTCAGTGATACATTGCACATATTTGTTAAGATCGTTTGGTAATGGTAATATTAGCCATTCCCTTCATAAGGAAATATCCGGCAGTCAGTGATACATTGCACATATTTGTTAAGAACGTTTGGTAATGGTAATATTAGCCATTTCCTTCGTAAGGAAATATCCGGCAGTCAGTGATACATTGCACATATTTGTTAAGATCGTTTGGTAATGGTAATATTAGCCATTCCCTTCATAAGGAAATATCCGACAGTCAGTGATACATTGCACATATTTGTTAAGATCGTTTGGTAATGGTAAATTAGCCATTCCTTTCATAAGGAAATATCCGGCAGTCAGTGATACATTGCAAATATATGTTAAGATCGTTTGGTAATGGTAATATTAGCTATTTCCTTCGTAAGGAAATATCCGGCAGTCAGTGATACATTGCACATATTTGTTAAGATCGTTTGGTAATGGTAATATTAGCCATTCCCTTCATAAGGAAATATCCGACAGTCAGTGATACATTGCACATATTTGTTAAGATCGTTTGGTAATGGTAATATTAGCCATTTCCTACATAAGGAAATATCCGGCAGTCAGTGATACATTGCAAATATTTGTTAAGATCGTTTGGTAATGGTAATATTAGCCATTCCCTTCATAAGGAAATATCCGACAGTCAGTGATACATTGCACATATTTGTTAAGATCGTTTGGTAATGGTAATATTAGCCATTTCCTTCATAAGGAAATATCCGGCAGTCAGTGATACATTGCACATATTTGTTAAGATCGTTTGGTAATGGTAATATTAGCCATTTCCTTCGTAAGGAAATATCCGGCAGTCAGTGATACATTGCACATATTTGTTAAGATCGTTTGGTAATGGTAATATTAGCCATTCCCTTCATAAGGAAATATCCGACAGTCAGTGATACATTGCACATATTTGTCAAGATCGTTTGGTAATGGTAATATTAGCCATTCCCTTCATAAGGAAATATCCGACAGTCAGTGATACATTGCACATATTTGTTAAGATCGTTTGGTAATGGTAATATTAGCCATTCCCTTCATAAGGAAATATCCGACAGTCAGTGATACATTGCAAATATTTGTTAAGATCGTTTGGTAATGGTAATATTAGCCATTTCTTCGTAAGGAAATATCCAGCAGTCAGTGATACATTGCACATATTTGTTAAGATCGTTTGGTAATGGTAATATTAGCCATTCCCTTCATAAGGAAATATCCGACAGTCAGTGATACATTGCACATATTTGTTAAGATCGTTTGGTAATGGTAATATTAGCCATTCCCTTCATAAGGAAATATCCGGCAGTCAGAGATACATTGCACATATTTGTTAAGATCGTTTGGTAATGGTAATATTAGCCATTCCCTTCATAAGGAAATATCCGACAGTCAGTGATACATTGCACATATTTGTTAAGATCGTTTGGTAATGGTAATATTAGCCATTCCCTTCATAAGGAAATATCCGACAGTCAGTGATACATTGCACATATTTGTTAAGATCGTTTGGTAATGGTAATATTAGCCATTCCCTTCATAAGGAAATATCCGACAGTCAGTGATACATTGCACATATTTGTTAAGATCGTTTGGTAATGGTAATATTAGCCATTTCCTTCATAAGGAAATATCCGGCAGTCAGTGATACATTGCAAATATTTGTTAAGATCGTTTGGTAATGGTAATATTAGCCATTCCCTTCATAAGGAAATATCCGACAGTCAGTGATACATTGCACATATTTGTTAAGATCGTTTGGTAATGGTAATATTAGCCATTCCCTTCATAAGGAAATATCCGACAGTCAGTGATACATTGCACATATTTGTTAAGATCGTTTGGTAATGGTAATATTAGCCATTCCCTTCATAAGGAAATATCCGACAGTCAGTGATACATTGCACATATTTGTTAAGATCGTTTGGTAATGGTAATATTAGCCATTTCCTTCATAAGGAAATATCCGGCAGTCAGTGATACATTGCAAATATTTGTTAAGATCGTTTGGTAATGGTAATATTAGCCATTCCCTTCATAAGGAAATATCCGACAGTCAGTGATACATTGCACATATTTGTTAAGATCGTTTGGTAATGGTAATATTAGCCATTCCCTTCATAAGGAAATATCCGGCAGTCAGTGATACATTGCACATATTTGTTAAGAACGTTTGGTAATGGTAATATTAGCCATTTCCTTCGTAAGGAAATATCCGGCAGTCAGTGATACATTGCACATATTTGTTAAGATCGTTTGGTAATGGTAATATTAGCCATTCCCTTCATAAGGAAATATCCGACAGTCAGTGATACATTGCACATATTTGTTAAGATCGTTTGGTAATGGTAAATTAGCCATTCCCTTCATAAGGAAATATCCGGCAGTCAGTGATACATTGCAAATATTTGTTAAGATCGTTTGGTAATGGTAATATTAGCCATTTCCTTCGTAAGGAAATATCCGGCAGTCAGTGATACATTGCACATATTTGTTAAGATCGTTTGGTAATGGTAATATTAGCCATTCCCTTCATAAGGAAATATCCGACAGTCAGTGATACATTGCACATATTTGTTAAGATCGTTTGGTAATGGTAATATTAGCCATTTCCTTCATAAGGAAATATCCGGCAGTCAGTGATACATTGCAAATATTTGTTAAGATCGTTTGGTAATGGTAATATTAGCGATTCCCTTCATAAGGAAATATCCGACAGTCAGTGATACATTGCACATATTTGTTAAGATCGTTTGGTAATGGTAATATTAGCCATTTCCTTCATAAGGAAATATCCGGCAGTCAGTGATACATTGCACATATTTGTTAAGATCGTTTGGTAATGGTAATATTAGCCATTTCCTTCGTAAGGAAATATCCGGCAGTCAGTGATACATTGCACATATTTGTTAAGATCGTTTGGTAATCGTAATATTAGCCATTCCCTTCATAAGGAAATATCCGACAGTCAGTGATACATTGCACATATTTGTCAAGATCGTTTGGTAATGGTAATATTAGCCATTCCCTTCATAAGGAAATATCCGACAGTCAGTGATACATTGCACATATTTGTTAAGATCGTTTGGTAATGGTAATATTAGCCATTCCCTTCATAAGGAAATATCCGACAGTCAGTGATACATTGCAAATATTTGTTAAGATCGTTTGGTAATGGTAATATTAGCCATTTCCTTCGTAAGGAAATATCCAGCAGTCAGTGATACATTGCACATATTTGTTAAGATCGTTTGGTAATGGTAATATTAGCCATTCCCTTCATAAGGAAATAACCGACAGTCAGTGATACATTGCACATATTTGTTAAGATCGTTTGGTAATGGTAATATTAGCCATTCCCTTCATAAGGAAATATCCGGCAGTCAGAGATACATTGCACATATTTGTTAAGATCGTTTGGTAATGGTAATATTAGCCATTCCCTTCATAAGGAAATATCCGACAGTCAGTGATACATTGCACATATTTGTTAAGATCGTTTGGTAATGGTAATATTAGCCATTTCCTTCATAAGGAAATATCCGGCAGTCAGTGATACATTGCAAATATTTGTTAAGATCGTTTGGTAATGGTAATATTAGCCATTCCCTTCATAAAGAAATATCCGACAGTCAGTGATACATTGCAGATATTTGTTAAGATCGTTTGGTAATGGTAATATTAGCCATTCCCTTCATAAGGAAATATCCGGCAGTCAGTGATACATTGCAAATATTTGTTAAGATCGTTTGGTAATGGTAATATTAGCCATTTCCTTCGTAACGAAATATCCGGCAGTCAGTGATACATTGCACATATTTGTTAAGATCGTTTGGTAATGGTAATATTAGCCATTCCCTTCATAAGGAAATATCCGACAGTCAGTGATACATTGCACATATTTGTTAAGATCGTTTGGTAATGGTAATATTAGCCATTCCCTTCATAAGGAAATATCCGACAGACAGTGATACATTGCACATATTTGTTAAGATCGTTTGGTAATGGTAATATTAGCCATTCCCTTCATAAGGAAATATCCGGCAGTCAGTGATACATTGCAAATATTTGTTAAGATCGTTTGGTAATGGTAATATTAGCCATTTCCTTCGTAAGGAAATATCCGGCAGTCAGTGATACATTGCACATATTTGTTAAGATCGTTTGGTAATGGTAATATTAGCCATTCCCTTCATAAGGAAATATCCGACAGTCAGTGATACATTGCACATATTTGTTAAGATCGTTTGGTAATGGTAATATTAGCCATTCCCTTCATAAGGAAATATCCGGCAGTCAGTGATACATTGCAAATATTTGTTAAGATCTTTTGGTAATGGTAATATTAGCCATTTCCTTCGTAAGGAAATATCCGGCAGTCAGTGATACATTGCACATATTTGTTAAGATCGTTTGGTAATGGTAATATTAGCCATTCCCTTCATAAGGAAATATCCGACAGTCAGTGATACATTGCACATATTTGTTAAGATCGTTTGGTAATGGTAATATTAGCCATTCCCTTCATAAGGAAATATCCGGCAGTCAGTGATACATTGCAAATATTTGTTAAGATCGTTTGGTAATGGTAATATTAGCCATTTCCTTCGTAAGGAAATATCCGGCAGTCAGTGATACATTGCACATATTTGTTAAGATCGTTTGGTAATGGTAAATATTAGCCATTCCCTTCATAAGGAAATATCCGGCAGTCAGTGATACATTGCACATATTTGTTAAGATCGTTTGGTAATGGTAATATTAGCCATTCCCTTCATAAGGAAATATCCGACAGTCAGTGATACATTGCACATATTTGTTAAGATCGTTTGGTAATGGTAATATTAGCCATTCCCTTCATAAGGAAATATCCGACAGTCAGTGATACATTGCACATATTTGTCAAGATCGTTTGGTAATGGTAATATTAGCCATTCCCTTCATAAGGAAATATCCGACAGTCAGTGATACATTGCACATATTTGTTAAGATCGTTTGGTAATGGAAATATTAGCCATTTCCTTCGTAAGGAAATATCCGGCAGTCAGTGATACATTGCAGATATTTGTTAAGATCGTTTTGAATGGTAATATTAGTCATTTCCTTCGTAAGGAAATATCCGACAGTCAGTGATACATTGCAGATATTTGATAAGATCGTTTTGAATGGTAATATTAGTCATTTCCTTCGTAAGGAAATATCCGACAGTCAGTGATACATTGCAGATATTTGTTAAGATCGTTTTGAATGGTAATATTAGTCATTTCCTTCGTAAGGAAATATCCGACAGTCAGTGATACATTGCAGATATTTGTTAAGATCGTTTTGAATGGTAATATTAGTCATTTCCTTCGTAAGGAAATATCCGACAGTCAGTGATACATTGCAGATATTTGTTAAGATCGTTTTGAATGGTAATATTAGTCATTTCCTTTGTAAGGAAATATCCGACAGTCAGTGATACATTGCACATATTTGTTAAGATCGTTTGGTAATGGTAATATTAGCCATTCCCTTCATAAGGAAATATCCGACAGTCAGTGATACATTGCACATATTTGTTAAGATCGTTTGGTAATGGTAATATTAGCCATTCCCTTCATAAGGAAATATCCGGCAGTCAGTGATACATTGCAAATATTTGTTAAGATCGTTTGGTAATGGTAATATTAGCAATTTCCTTCGTAAGGAAATATCCGACAGTCAGTGATACATTGCAGATATTTGTTAAGATCGTTTTGAATGGTAATATTAGCCATTCCCTTCATAAGGAAATATCCGACAGTCAGTGATACATTGCACATATTTGTTAAGATCGTTTGGTAATGGTAATATTAGCCATTCCCTTCATAAGGAAATATCCGACAGTCAGTGATACATTGCACATATTAGATAAGATCGTTTGGTAATGGTAATATTAGCCATTTCCTTCATAAGGAAATATCCGGCAGTCAGTGATACATTGCAAATATTTGTTAAGATCGTTTGGTAATGGTAATATTAGCCATTCCCTTCATAAGGAAATATCCGACAGTCAGTGATACATTGCACATATTTGTTAAGATCGTTTGGTAATGGTAATATTAGCCATTCCCTTCATAAGGAAATATCCGACAGTCAGTGATACATTGCACATATTTGTTAAGATCGTTTGGTAATGGTAATATTAGCCATTTCCTTCATAAGGAAATATCCGGCAGTCAGTGATACATTGCAAATATTTGTTAAGATCGTTTGGTAATGGTAATATTAGCCATTCCCTTCATAAGGAAATATCCGACAGTCAGTGATACATTGCACATATTTGTTAAGATCGTTTGGTAATGGTAATATTAGCCATTCCCTTCATAAGGAAATATCCGACAGTCAGTGATACATTGCACATATTTGTTAAGATCGTTTGGTAATGGTAATATTAGCCATTCCCTTCATAAGGAAATATCCGACAGTCAGTGATACATTGCACATATTTGTTAAGATCGTTTGGTAATGGTAATATTAGCCATTTCCTTCATAAGGAAATATCCGGCAGTCAGTGATACATTCCAAATATTTGTTAAGATCGTTTGGTAATGGTAATATTAGCCATTCCCTTCATAAGGAAATATCCGACAGTCAGTGATACATTGCACATATTTGTTAAGATCGTTTGGTAATGGTAAATTAGCCATTCCCTTCATAAGGAAATATCCGGCAGTCAGTGATACATTGCAAATATTTGTTAAGATCGTTTGGTAATGGTAATATTAGCCATTCCCTTCATAAGGAAATATCCGACAGTCAGTGATACATTGCACATATTTGTTAAGATCGTTTGGTAATGGTAATATTAGCCATTTCCTTCATAAGGAAATATCCGGCAGTCAGTGATACATTGCAAATATTTGTTAAGATCGTTTGGTAATGGTAATATTAGCCATTCCCTTCATAAAGAAATATCCGACAGTCAGTGATACATTGCACATATTTGTTAAGATCGTTTGGTAATGGTAATATTAGCCATTCCCTTCATAATGAAATATCCGGCAGTCAGTGATACATTGCAAATATTTGTTAAGATCGTTTGGTAATGGTAATATTAGCCATTTCCTTCGTAAGGAAATATCCGGCAGTCAGTGATACATTGCACATATTTGTTAAGATCGTTTGGTAATGGTAATATTAGCCATTCCCTTCATAAGGAAATATCCGACAGTCAGTGATACATTGCACATATTTGTTAAGATCGTTTGGTAATGGTAATATTAGCCATTCCCTTCATAAGGAAATATCCGGCAGTCAGTGATACATTGCAAATATTTGTTAAGATCGTTTGGTAATGGTAATATTAGCCATTTCCTTCGTAAGGAAATATCCGGCAGTCAGTGATACATTGCACATATTTGTTAAGATCGTTTGGTAATGGTAATATTAGCCATTCCCTTCATAAGGAAATATCCGACAGTCAGTGATACATTGCACATATTTGTTAAGATCGTTTGGTAATGGTAATATTAGCCATTCCCTTCATAAGGAAATATCCGGCAGTCAGTGATACATTGCAAATATTTGTTAAGATCGTTTGGTAATGGTAATATTAGCCATTTCCTTCGTAAGGAAATATCCGGCAGTCAGTGATACATTGCACATATTTGTTAAGATCGTTTGGTAATGGTAATATTAGCCATTCCCTTCATAAGGAAATATCCGACAGTCAGTGATACATTGCACATATTTGTTAAGATCGTTTGGTAATGGTAATATTAGCCATTCCCTTCATAAGGAAATATCCGGCAGTCAGTGATACATTGCAAATATTTGTTAAGATCGTTTGGTAATGGTAATATTAGCCATTTCCTTCGTAAGGAAATATCCGGCAGTCAGTGATACATTGCACATATTTGTTAAGATCGTTTGGTAATGGTAATATTAGCCATTCCCTTCATAAGGAAATATCCGACAGTCAGTGATACATTGCACATATTTGTTAAGATCGTTTGGTAATGGTAATATTAGCCATTTCCTTCATAAGGAAATATCCGGCAGTCAGTGATACATTGCAAATATTTGTTAAGATCGTTTGGTAATGGTAATATTAGCCATTCCCTTCATAAGGAAATATCCGACAGTCAGTGATACATTGCACATATTTGTTAAGATCGTTTGGTAATGGTAATATTAGCCATTTCCTTCATAAGGAAATATCCGGCAGCCAGTGATACATTGCAGATATTTGTTAAGATCGTTTGGAAATGGTAATATTAGCCATTTCCTTCGTAAGGAAATATCCGGCAGTCAGTGATACATTGCACATATTTGTTAAGATCGTTTGGTAATGGTAATATTAGCCATTCCCTTCATAAGGAAATATCCGACAGTCAGTGATACATTGCACATATTTGTCAAGATCGTTTGGTAATGGTAATATTAGCCATTCCCTTCATAAGGAAATATCCGACAGTCAGTGATACATTGCACATATTTGTTAAGATCGTTTGGTAATGGTAATATTAGCCATTCCCTTCATAAGGAAATATCCGACAGTCAGTGATACATTGCAAATATTTGTTAAGATCGTTAGGTAATGGTAATATTAGCCATTTCCTTCGTAAGGAAATATCCGGCAGTCAGTGATACATTGCACATATTTGTTAAGATCGTTTGGTAATGGTAATATTAGCCATTCCCTTCATAAGGAAATATCCGACAGTCAGTGATACATTGCACATATTTGTTAAGATCGTTTGGTAATGGTAATATTAGCCATTCCCTTCATAAGGAAATATCCGGCAGTCAGAGATACATTGCACATATTTGTTAAGATCGTTTGGTAATGGTAATATTAGCCATTCCCTTCATAAGGAAATATCCGACAGTCAGTGATACATTGCACATATTTGTTAAGATCGTTTGGTAATGGTAATATTAGCCATTCCCTTCATAAGGAAATATCCGACAGTCAGTGATACATTGCACATATTTGTTAAGATCGTTTGGTAATGGTAATATTAGCCATTTCCTTCATAAGGAAATATCCGGCAGTCAGTGATACATTGCAAATATTTGTTAAGATCGTTTGGTAATGGTAATATTAGCCATTCCCTTCATAAAGAAATATCCGACAGTCAGTGATACATTGCACATATTTGTTAAGATCGTTTGGTAATGGTAATATTAGCCATTCCCTTCATAAGGAAATATCCGGCAGTCAGTGATACATTGCAAATATTTGTTAAGATCGTTTGGTAATGGTAATATTAGCCATTTCCTTCGTAAGGAAATATCCGGCAGTCAGTGATACATTGCACATATTTGTTAAGATCGTTTGGTAATGGTAATATTAGCCATTCCCTTCATAAGGAAATATCCGACAGTCAGTGATACATTGCACATATTTGTTAAGATCGTTTGGTAATGGTAATATTAGCCATTCCCTTCATAAGGAAATATCCGACAGACAGTGATACATTGCACATATTTGTTAAGATCGTTTGGTAATGGTAATATTAGCCATTCCCTTCATAAGGAAATATCCGGCAGTCAGTGATACATTGCAAATATTTGTTAAGATCGTTTGGTAATGGTAATATTAGCCATTTCCTTCGTAAGGAAATATCCGGCAGTCAGTGACACATTGCACATATTTGTTAAGATCGTTTGGTAATGGTAATATTAGCCATTCCCTTCATAAGGAAATATCCGACAGTCAGTGATACATTGCACATATTTGTTAAGATCGTTTGGTAATGGTAATATTAGCCATTCCCTTCATAAGGAAATATCCGGCAGTCAGTGATACATTGCAAATATTTGTTAAGATCGTTTGGTAATGGTAATATTAGCAATTTCCTTCGTAAGGAAATATCCGGCAGTCAGTGATACATTGCACATATTTGTTAAGATCGTTTGGTAATGGTAATATTAGCCATTCCCTTCATAAGGAAATATCCGACAGTCAGTGATACATTGCACATATTTGTTAAGATCGTTTGGTAATGGTAATATTAGCCATTCCCTTCATAAGGAAATATCCGGCAGTCAGTGATACATTGCAAATATTTGTTAAGATCGTTTGGTAATGGTAATATTAGCCATTTCCTTCGTAAGGAAATATCCGGCAGTCAGTGATACATTGCACATATTTGTTAAGATCGTTTGGTAATGGTAAATATTAGCCATTCCCTTCATAAGGAAATATCCGGCAGTCAGTGATACATTGCACATATTTGTTAAGATCGTTTGGTAATGGTAATATTAGCCATTCCCTTCATAAGGAAATATCCGGCAGTCAGTGATACATTGCAAATATTTGTTAAGATCGTTTGGTAATGGTAATATTAGCCATTTCCTTCATAAGGAAATATCCGGCAGTCAGTGATACATTGCAAATATTTGTTAAGATCGTTTGGTAATGGTAATATTAGCCATTCCCTTCATAAGGAAATATCCGACAGTCAGTGATACATTGCACATATTTGTTAAGATCGTTTGGTAATGGTAATATTAGCCATTCCCTTCATAAGGAAATATCCGACAGTCAGTGATACATTGCACATATTTGTTAAGATCGTTTGGTAATGGTAATATTAGCCATTTCCTTCATAAGGAAATATCCGGCAGTCAGTGATACATTGCAAATATTTGTTAAGATCGTTTGGTAATGGTAATATTAGCCATTCCCTTCATAAGGAAATATCCGGCAGTCAGTGATACATTGCAAATATTTGTTAAGATCGTTTGGAAATGGTAATATTAGCCATTCCCTTCATAAGGAAATATCCGGCAGTCAGTGATACATTGCACATATTTGTTAAGATCGTTTGGTAATGGTAATATTAGCCATTCCCTTCATAAGGAAATATCCGACAGTCAGTGATACATTGCACATATTTGTTAAGATCGTTTGGTAATGGTAATATTAGCCATTTCCTTCATAAGGAAATATCCGGCAGTCAGTGATACATTCCAAATATTTGTTAAGATCGTTTGGTAATGGTAATATTAGCCATTCCCTTCATAAGGAAATATCCGACAGTCAGTGATACATTGCACATATTTGTTAAGATCGTTTGGTAATGGTAATATTAGCCATTCCCTTCATAAGGAAATATCCGGCAGTCAGTGATACATTGCACATATTTGTTAAGAACGTTTGGTAATGGTAATATTAGCCATTTCGTTCGTAAGGAAATATCCGGCAGTCAGTGATACATTGCACATATTTGTTAAGATCGTTTGGTAATGGTAATATTAGCCATTCCCTTCATAAGGAAATATCCGACAGTCAGTGATACATTGCACATATTTGTTAAGATCGTTTGGTAATGGTAAATTAGCCATTCCCTTCATAAGGAAATATCCGGCAGTCAGTGATACATTGCAAATATTTGTTAAGATCGTTTGGTAATGGTAATATTAGCCATTCCCTTCATAAGGAAATATCCGACAGTCAGTGATACATTGCACATATTTGTTAAGATCGTTCGGTAATGGTAATATTAGCCATTTCCTTCATAAGGAAATATCCGGCAGTCAGTGATACATTGCAAATATTTGTTAAGATCGTTTGGTAATGGTAATATTAGCCATTCCCTTCATAAAGAAATATCCGACAGTCAGTGATACATTGCACATATTTGTTAAGATCGTTTGGTAATGGTAATATTAGCCATTCCCTTCATAAGGAAATATCCGGCAGTCAGTGATACATTGCAAATATTTGTTAAGATCGTTTGGTAATGGTAATATTAGCCATTTCCTTCGTAAGGAAATATCCGGCAGTCAGTGATACATTGCACATATTTGTTAAGATCGTTTGGTAATGGTAATATTAGCCATTCCCTTCATAAGGAAATATCCGACAGTCAGTGATACATTGCACATATTTGTTAAGATCGTTTGGTAATGGTAATATTAGCCATTCCCTTCATAAGGAAATATCCGGCAGTCAGTGATACATTGCAAATATTTGTTAAGATCGTTTGGTAATGGTAATATTAGCCATTTCCTTCGTAAGGAAATATCCGGCAGTCAGTGATACATTGCACATATTTGTTAAGATCGTTTGGTAATGGTAATATTAGCCATTCCCTTCATAAGGAAATATCCGACAGTCAGTGATACATTGCACATATTTGTTAAGATCGTTTGGTAATGGTAATATTAGCCATTCCCTTCATAAGGAAATATCCGGCAGTCAGTGATACATTGCAAATATTTGTTAAGATCGTTTGGTAATGGTAATATTAGCCATTTCCTTCGTAAGAAAATATCCGGCAGTCAGTGATACATTGCACATATTTGTTAAGATCGTTTGGTAATGGTAATATTAGCCATTCCCTTCATAAGGAAATATCCGACAGTCAGTGATACATTGCACATATTTGTTAAGATCGTTTGGTAATGGTAATATTAGCCATTCCCTTCATAAGGAAATATCCGGCAGTCAGTGATACATTGCAAATATTTGTTAAGATCGTTTGGTAATGGTAATATTAGCCATTTCCTTCGTAAGGAAATATCCGGCAGTCAGTGATACATTGCACATATTTGTTAAGATCGTTTGGTAATGGTAATATTAGCCATTCCCTTCATAAGGAAATATCCGACAGTCAGTGATACATTGCACATATTTGTTAAGATCGTTTGGTAATGGTAATATTAGCCATTTCCTTCATAAGGAAATATCCGGCAGTCAGTGATACATTGCAAATATTTGTTAAGATCGTTTGGTAATGGTAATATTAGCCATTCCCTTCATAAGGAAATATCCGACAGTCAGTGATACATTGCACATATTTGTTAAGATCGTTTGGTAATGGTAATATTAGCCATTTCCTTCATAAGGAAATATCCGGCAGCCAGTGATACATTGCACATATTTGTTAAGATCGTTTGGTAATGGTAATATTAGCCATTTCCTTCGTAAGGAAATATCCGGCAGTCAGTGATACATTGCACATATTTGTTAAGATCGTTTGGTAATGGTAATATTAGCCATTCCCTTCATAAGGAAATATCCGACAGTCAGTGATACATTGCACATATTTGTCAAGATCGTTTGGTAATGGTAATATTAGCCATTCCCTTCATAAGGAAATATCCGACAGTCAGTGATACATTGCACATATTTGTTAAGATCGTTTGGTAATGGTAATATTAGCCATTCCCTTCATAAGGAAATATCCGACAGTCAGTGATACATTGCAAATATTTGTTAAGATCGTTTGGTAATGGTAATATTAGCCATTTCCTTCGTAAGGAAATATCCGGCAGTCAGTGATACATTGCACATATTTGTTAAGATCGTTTGGTAATGGTAATATTAGCCATTCCCTTCATAAGGAAATATCCGACAGTCAGTGATACATTGCACATATTTGTTAAGATCGTTTGGTAATGGTAATATTAGCCATTCCCTTCATAAGGAAATATCCGGCAGTCAGAGATACATTGCACATATTTGTTAAGATCGTTTGGTAATGGTAATATTAGCCATTCCCTTCATAAGGAAATATCCGACAGTCAGTGATACATTGCACATATTTGTTAAGATCGTTTGTAATGGTAATATTAGCCATTCCCTTCATAAGGAAATATCCGACAGTCAGTGATACATTGCACATATTTGTTAAGATCGTTTGGTAATGGTAATATTAGCCATTTCCTTCATAAGGAAATATCCGGCATCAGTGATACATTGCAAATATTTGTTAAGATCGTTTGGTAATGGTAATATTAGCCATTCCCTTCATAAAGAAATATCCGACAGTCAGTGATACATTGCACATATTTGTTAAGATCGTTTGGTAATGGTAATATTAGCCATTCCCTTCATAAGGAATATCCGGCAGTCAGTGATACATTGCAAATATTTGTTAAGATCGTTTGGTAATGGTAATATTAGCCATTTCCTTCGTAAGGAAATATCCGGCAGTCAGTGATACATTGCACATATTTGTTAAGATCGTTTGGTAATGGTAATATTAGCCATTCCCTTCATAAGGAAATATCCGACAGTCAGTGATACATTGCACATATTTGTCAAGATCGTTTGTTAATGGTAATATTAGCCATTCCCTTCATAAGGAAATATCCGACAGTCAGTGATACATTGCACATATTTGTTAAGATCGTTTGGTAATGGTAATATTAGCCATTCCCTTCATAAGGAAATATCCGACAGTCAGTGATACATTGCAAATATTTGTTAAGATCGTTTGGTAATGGTAATATTAGCCATTTCCTTCGTAAGGAAATATCCGGCAGTCAGTGATACATTGCACATATTTGTTAAGATCGTTTGGTAATGGTAATATTAGCCATTCCCTTCATAAGGAAATATCCGACAGTCAGTGATACATTGCACATATTTGTTAAGATCGTTTGGTAATGGTAATATTAGCCATTCCCTTCATAAGGAAATATCCGGCAGTCAGAGATACATTGCACATATTTGTTAAGATCGTTTGGTAATGGTAATATTAGCCATTCCCTTCATAAGGAAATATCCGACAGTCAGTGATACATTGCACATATTTGTTAAGATCGTTTGGTAATGGTAATATTAGCCATTCCCTTCATAAGGAAATATCCGACAGTCAGTGATACATTGCACATATTTGTTAAGATAGTTTGGTAATGGTAATATTAGCCATTTCCTTCATAAGGAAATATCCGGCAGTCAGTGATACATTGCAAATATTTGTTAAGATCGTTTGGTAATGGTAATATTAGCCATTCCCTTCATAAAGAAATATCCGACAGTCAGTGATACATTGCACATATTTGTTAAGATCGTTTGGTAATGGTAATATTAGCCATTCCCTTCATAAGGAAATATCCGGCAGTCAGTGATACATTGCAAATATTTGTTAAGATCGTTTGGTAATGGTAATATTAGCCATTTCCTTCGTAAGGAAATATCCGGCAGTCAGTGATACATTGCACATATTTGTTAAGATCGTTTGGTAATGGTAATATTAGCCATTCCCTTCATAAGGAAATATCCGACAGTCAGTGATACATTGCACATATTTGTTAAGATCGTTTGGTAATGGTAATATTAGCCATTCCCTTCATAAGGAAATATCCGACAGACAGTGATACATTGCACATATTTGTTAAGATCGTTTGGTAATGGTAATATTAGCCATTCCCTTCATAAGGAAATATCCGGCAGTCAGTGATACATTGCAAATATTTGTTAAGATCGTTTGGTAATGGTAATATTAGCCATTTCCTTCGTAAGGAAATATCCGGCAGTCAGTGATACATTGCACATATTTGTTAAGATCGTTTGGTAATGGTAATATTAGCCATTCCCTTCATAAGGAAATATCCGACAGTCAGTGATACATTGCACATATTTGTTAAGATCGTTTGGTAATGGTAATATTAGCCATTCCCTTCATAAGGAAATATCCGGCAGTCAGTGATACATTGCAAATATTTGTTAAGATCGTTTGGTAATGGTAATATTAGCAATTTCCTTCGTAAGGAAATATCCGGCAGTCAGTGATACATTGCACATATTTGTTAAGATCGTTTGGTAATGGTAATATTAGCCATTCCCTTCATAAGGAAATATCCGACAGTCAGTGATACATTGCACATATTTGTTAAGATCGTTTGGTAATGGTAATATTAGCCATTCCCTTCATAAAGAAATATCCGGCAGTCAGTGATACATTGCAAATATTTGTTAAGATCGTTTGGTAATGGTAATATTAGCCATTTCCTTCGTAAGGAAATATCCGGCAGTCAGTGATACATTGCACATATTTGTTAAGATCGTTTGGTAATGGTAAATATTAGCCATTCCCTTCATAAGGAAATATCCGGCAGTCAGTGATACATTGCACATATTTGTTAAGATCGTTTGGTAATGGTAATATTAGCCATTCCCTTCATAAGGAAATATCCGGCAGTCAGTGATACATTGCAAATATTTGTTAAGATCGTTTGGTAATGGTAATATTAGCCATTTCCTTCATAAGGAAATATCCGGCAGTCAGTGATACATTGCAAATATTTGTTAAGATCGTTTGGCAATGGTAATATTAGCCATTCCCTTCATAAGGAAATATCCGACAGTCAGTGATACATTGCACATATTTGTTAAGATCGTTTGGTAATGGTAATATTAGCAATTTCCTTCGTAAGGAAATATCCGGCAGTCAGTGATACATTGCACATATTTGTTAAGATCGTTTGGTAATGGTAATATTAGCCATTCCCTTCATAAGGAAATATCCGACAGTCAGTGATACATTGCACATATTTGTTAAGATCGTTTGGTAATGGTAATATTAGCCATTCCCTTCATAAAGAAATATCCGGCAGTCAGTGATACATTGCAAATATTTGTTAAGATCGTTTGGTAATGGTAATATTAGCCATTTCCTTCGTAAGGAAATATCCGGCAGTCAGTGATACATTGCACATATTTGTTAAGATCGTTTGGTAATGGTAAATATTAGCCATTCCCTTCATAAGGAAATATCCGGCAGTCAGTGATACATTGCACATATTTGTTAAGATCGTTTGGTAATGGTAATATTAGCCATTCCCTTCATAAGGAAATATCCGGCAGTCAGTGATACATTGCAAATATTTGTTAAGATCGTTTGGTAATGGTAATATTAGCCATTTCCTTCATAAGGAAATATACGGCAGTCAGTGATACATTGCAAATATTTGTTAAGATCGTTTGGCAATGGTAATATTAGCCATTCCCTTCATAAGGAAATATCCGACAGTCAGTGATACATTGCACATATTTGTTAAGATCGTTTGGTAATGGTAATATTAGCCATTCCCTTCATAAGGAAATATCCGACAGTCAGTGATACATTGCACATATTTGTTAAGATCGTTTGGTAATGGTAATATTAGCCATTTCCTTCATAAGGAAATATCCGGCAGTCAGTGATACATTGCAAATATTTGTTAAGATCGTTTGGTAATGGTAATATTAGCCATTCCCTTCATAAGGAAATATCCGGCAGTCAGTGATACATTGCAAATATTTGTTAAGATCGTTTGGAAATGGTAATATTAGCCATTCCCTTCATAAGGAAATATCCGGCAGTCAGTGATACATTGCAAATATTTGTTAAGATCGTTTGGTAATGGTAATATTAGCCATTTCCTTCGTAAGGAAATATCCGGCAGTCAGTGATACATTGCACATATTTGTTAAGATCGTTTGGTAATGGTAATATTAGCCATTCCCTTCATAAGGAAATATCCGACAGTCAGTGATACATTGCACATATTTGTTAAGATCGTTTGGTAATGGTAATATTAGCCATTTCCTTCATAAGGAAATATCCGGCAGTCAGTGATACATTGCAAATATTTGTTAAGATCGTTTGGTAATGGTAATATTAGCCATTCCCTTCATAAGGAAATATCCGACAGTCAGTGATACATTGCACATATTTGTTAAGATCGTTTGGTAATGGTAATATTAGCCATTTCATTCATAAGGAAATATCCGGCAGTCAGCGATACATTGCACATATTTGTTAAGATCGTTTGGTAATGGTAATATTAGCCATTTCCTTCGTAAGGAAATATCCGGCAGTCAGTGATACATTGCACATATTTGTTAAGATCGGTTGGTAATGGTAATATTAGCCATTCCCTTCATAAGGAAATATCCGACAGTCAGTGATACATTGCACATATTTGTTAAGATCGTTTGGTAATGGTAATATTAGCCATTCCCTTCATAAGGAAATATCCGACAGTCAGAGATACATTGTACATATTTGTTAAGATCGTTTGGTAATGGTAATATTAGCCATTCCCTTCATAAGGAAATATCCGGCAGTCAGTGAAACATTGCAAATATTTGTTAAGATCGTTTGGTAATGGTAATATTAGCCATTTCCTTCGTAAGGAAATATCCGGCAGTCAGTGATAAATTGCACATATTTGTTAAGATCGTTTGGTAATGGTAATATTAGCCATTCCCTTCATAAGGAAATATCTGACAGTCAGTGATACATTGCACATATTTGTTAAGATCGTTTGGTAATTGTAATATTAGCCATTCCCTTCATAAGGAAATATCCTACAGTCAGTGATACATTGCACATATTTGTTAAGATCGTTTGGTAATGGTAATATTAGCCATTCCCTTCATAAGGAAATATCCGGCAGTCAGTGATACATTGCAAATATTTGTTAAGATCGTTTGGTAATGGTAATATTAGCCATTTCCTTCGTAAGGAAATATCCGGCAGTCAGTGATACATTGCAAATATTTGTTAAGATCGTTTTGTAATGGTAATATTAGCCATTTCCTTCGTAAGGAAATATCCGGCAGTCAGTGATACATTGCACATATTTGTTAAGATCGTTTGGTAATGGTAATATTAGCCATTCCCTTCATAAGGAAATATCCGACAGTCAGTGATACATTGCACATATTTGTTAAGATCGTTTGGTAATGGTAATATTAGCCATTCCCTTCATAAGGAAATATCCGACAGTCAGTGATACATTGCACATATTTGTTAAGATCGTTTGGTAATGGTAATATTAGCCATTCCCTTCATAAGGAAATATCCGGCAGTCAGTGATACATTGCAAATATTTGTTAAGATCGTTTGGTAATGGTAATATTAGCCATTTCCTTCGTAAGGAAATATCCGGCAGTCAGTGATACATTGCACATATTTGTTAAGATCGTTTGGTAATGGTAATATTAGCCATTCCCTTCATAAGGAAATATCCGACAGTCAGTGATACATTGCACATATTTGTTAAGATCGTTTGGTAATGGTAAATATTAGCCATTCCCTTCATAAGGAAATATCCGGCAGTCAGTGATACATTGCACATATTTGTTAAGATCGTTTGGTAATGGTAATATTAGCCATTCCCTTCATAAGGAAATATCCGGCAGTCAGTGATACATTGCAAATATTTGTTAAGATCGTTTGGTAATGGTAATATTAGCCATTTCCTTCATAAGGAAATATCCGGCAGTCAGTGATACATTGCAAATATTTGTTAAGATCGTTTGGCAATGGTAATATTAGCCATTCCCTTCATAAGGAAATATCCGACAGTCAGTGATACATTGCACATATTTGTTAAGATCGTTTGGTAATGGTAATATTAGCCATTCCCTTCATAAGGAAATATCCGGAAGTCAGTGATACATTGCAAATATTTGTTAAGATCGTTTGGTAATGGTAATATTAGCCATTTCCTTCGTAAGGAAATATCCGGCAGTCAGTGATACATTGCACATATTTGTTAAGATCGTTTGGTAATGGTAATATTAGCCATTCCCTTCATAAGGAAATATCCGACAGTCAGTGATACATTGCACATATTTGTTAAGATCGTTTGGTAATGGTAATATTAGCCATTTCCTTCATAAGGAAATATCCGGCAGTCAGTGATACATTGCAAATATTTGTTAAGATCGTTTGGTAATGGTAATATTAGCCATTCCCTTCATAAGGAAATATCCGACAGTCAGTGATACATTGCACATATTTGTTAAGATCGTTTGGTAATGGTAATATTAGCCATTTCATTCATAAGGAAATATCCGGCAGTCAGCGATACATTGCACATATTTGTTAAGATCGTTTGGTAATGGTAATATTAGCCATTTCCTTCGTAAGGAAATATCCGGCAGTCAGTGATACATTGCACATATTTGTTAAGATCGGTTGGTAATGGTAATATTAGCCATTCCCTTCATAAGGAAATATCCGACAGTCAGTGATACATTGCACATATTTGTTAAGATCGTTTGGTAATGGTAATATTATCCATTCCCTTCATAAGGAAATATCCGACAGTCAGAGATACATTGCACATATTTGTTAAGATCGTTTGGTAATGGTAATATTAGCCATTCCCTTCATAAGGAAATATCCGGCAGTCAGTGAAACATTGCAAATATTTGTTAAGATCGTTTGGTAATGGTAATATTAGCCATTTCCTTCGTAAGGAAATATCCGGCAGTCAGTGATAAATTGCACATATTTGTTAAGATCGTTTGGTAATGGTAATATTAGCCATTCCCTTCATAAGGAAATATCTGACAGTCAGTGATACATTGCACATATTTGTTAAGATCGTTTGGTAATTGTAATATTAGCCATTCCCTTCATAAGGAAATATCCGACAGTCAGTGATACATTGCACATATTTGTTAAGATCGTTTGGTAATGGTAATATTAGCCATTCCCTTCATAAGGAAATATCCGGCAGTCAGTGATACATTGCAAATATTTGTTAAGATCGTTTGGTAATGGTAATATTAGCCATTTCCTTCGTAAGGAAATATCCGGCAGTCAGTGATACATTGCAAATATTTGTTAAGATCGTTTTGTAATGGTAATATTAGCCATTTCCTTCGTAAGGAAATATCCGGCAGTCAGTGATACATTGCACATATTTGTTAAGATCGTTTGGTAATGGTAATATTAGCCATTCCCTTCATAAGGAAATATCCGACAGTCAGTGATACATTGCACATATTTGTTAAGATCGTTTGGTAATGGTAATATTAGCCATTCCCTTCATAAGGAAATATCCGACAGTCAGTGATACATTGCACATATTTGTTAAGATCGTTTGGTAATGGTAATATTAGCCATTCCCTTCATAAGGAAATATCCGGCAGTCAGTGATACATTGCAAATATTTGTTAAGATCGTTTGGTAATGGTAATATTAGCCATTTCCTTCGTAAGGAAATATCCGGCAGTCAGTGATACATTGCACATATTTGTTAAGATCGTTTGGTAATGGTAATATTAGCCATTCCCTTCATAAGGAAATATCCGACAGTCAGTGATACATTGCACATATTTGTTAAGATCGTTTGGTAATGGTAATATTAGCCATTCCCTTCATAAGGAAATATCCGGCAGTCAGTGATACATTGCAAATATTTGTTAAGATCGTTTGGTAATGGTAATATTAGCCATTCCCTTCATAAGGAAATATCCGACAGTCGGTGATACATTGCACATATTTGTTAAGATCGTTTGGTAATGGTAATATTAGCCATTCCCTTCATAAGGAAATATCCGGCAGTCAGTGATACATTGCAAATATTTGTTAAGATCGTTTGGTAATGGTAATATTAGCCATTCCCTTCATAAGGAAATATCCGACAGTCAGTGATACATTGCACATATTTGTTAAGATCGTTTGGTAATGGTAATATTAGCCATTCCCTTCATAAGGAAATATCCGGCAGTCAGTGATACATTGCAAATATTTGTTAAGATCGTTTGGTAATGGTAATATTAGCCATTTCCTTCGTAAGGAAATATCCGGCAGTCAGTGATACATTGCAAATATTTGTTAAGATCGTTTGGTAATGGTAATATTAGCCATTCCCTTCATAAGGAAATATCCGACAGTCAGTGATACATTGCAAATATTTGTTAAGATCGTTTGGTAATGGTAATATTAGCCATTCCCTTCATAAGGAAATATCCGACAGTCAGTGATACATTGCACATATTTGTTAAGATCGTTTGGTAATGGTAATATTAGCCATTCCCTTCATAAGGAAATATCCGGCAGTCAGTGATACATTGCAAATATTTGTTAAGATCGTTTGGTAATGGTAATATTAGCCATTTCCTTCGTAAGGAAATATCCGGCAGTCAGTGATACATTGCAAATATTTGTTAAGATCGTTTGGTAATGGTAATATTAGCCATTCCCTTCATAAGGAAATATCCGACAGTCAGTGATACATTGCACATATTTGTTAAGATCGTTTGGTAATGGTAATATTAGCCATTTCCTTCATAAGGAAATATCCGGCAGTCAGCGATACATTGCACATATTTGTTAAGATCGTTTGGTAATGGTAATATTAGCCATTTCCTTCGTAAGGAAATATCCGGCAGTCAGTGATACATTGCACATATTTGTTAAGATCGGTTGGTAATGGTAATATTAGCCATTCCCTTCATAAGGAAATATCCGACAGTCAGTGATACATTGCACATATTTGTTAAGATCGTTTGGTAATGGTAATATTAGCCATTCCCTTCATAAGGAAATATCCGACAGTCAGTGAAACATTGCAAATATTTGTTAAGATCGTTTGGTAATGGTAACATTAGCCATTTCCTTCGTAAGGAAATATCCGGCAGTCAGTGATACATTGCACATATTTGTTAAGATCGTTTGGTAATGGTAATATTAGCCATTCCCTTCATAAGGAAATATCTGACAGTCAGTGATACATTGCACATATTTGTTAAGATCGTTTGGTAATTGTAATATTAGCCATTCCCTTCATAAGGAAATATCCGACAGTCAGTGATACATTGCACATATTTGTTAAGATCGTTTGGTAATGGTAATATTAGCCATTCCCTTCATAAGGAAATATCCGGCAGTCAGTGATACATTGCAAATATTTGTTAAGATCGTTTGGTAATGGTAATATTAGCCATTTCCTTCGTAAGGAAATATCCGGCAGTCAGTGATACATTGCAAATATTTGTTAAGATCGTTTTGTAATGGTAATATTAGCCATTTCCTTCGTAAGGAAATATCCGGCAGTCAGTGATACATTGCACATATTTGTTAAGATCGTTTGGTAATGGTAATATTAGCCATTCCCTTCATAAGGAAATATCCGACAGTCAGTGATACATTGCACATATTTGTTAAGATCGTTTGGTAATGGTAATATTAGCCATTCCCTTCATAAGGAAATATCCGACAGTCAGTGATACATTGCACATATTTGTTAAGATCGTTTGGTAATGGTAATATTAGCCATTCCCTTCATAAGGAAATATCCGGCAGTCAGTGATACATTGCAAATATTTGTTAAGATCGTTTGGTAATGGTAATATTAGCCATTTCCTTCGTAAGGAAATATCCGGCAGTCAGTGATACATTGCACATAATTGTTAAGATCGTTTGGTAATGGTAATATTAGCCATTCCCTTCATAAGGAAATATCCGACAGTCAGTGATACATTGCACATATTTGTTAAGATCGTTTGGTAATGGTAATATTAGCCATTCCCTTCATAAGGAAATATCCGGCAGTCAGTGATACATTGCAAATATTTGTTAAGATCGTTTGGTAATGGTAATATTAGCCATTCCCTTCATAAGGAAATATCCGACAGTCGGTGATACATTGCACATATTTGTTAAGATCGTTTGGTAATGGTAATATTAGCCATTCCCTTCATAAGGAAATATCCGGCAGTCAGTGATACATTGCAAATATTTGTTAAGATCGTTTGGTAATGGTAATATTAGCCATTCCCTTCATAAGGAAATATCCGACAGTCAGTGATACATTGCACATATTTGTTAAGATCGTTTGGTAATGGTAATATTAGCCATTCCCTTCATAAGGAAATATCCGGCAGTCAGTGATACATTGCAAATATTTGTTAAGATCGTTTGGTAATGGTAATATTAGCCATTTCCTTCGTAAGGAAATATCCGGCAGTCAGTGATACATTGCAAATATTTGTTAAGATCGTTTGGTAATGGTAATATTAGCCATTCCCTTCATAAGGAAATATCCGACAGTCAGTGATACATTGCACATATTTGTTAAGATCGTTTGGTAATGGTAATATTAGCCATTTCCTTCATAAGGAAATATCCGGCAGTCAGCGATACATTGCACATATTTGTTAAGATCGTTTGGTAATGGTAATATTAGCCATTTCCTTCGTAAGGAAATATCCGACAGTCAGTGATACATTGCACATATTTGTTAAGATCGTTTGGTAATGGTAATATTAGCCATTCCCTTCATAAGGAAATATCCGACAGTCAGTGATACATTGCACATATTTGTTAAGATCGTTTGGTAATGGTAATATTAGCCATTTCCTTCATAAGGAAATATCCGGCAGTCAGTGATACATTGCAAATATTTGTTAAGATCGTTTGGTAATGGTAATATTAGCCATTCCCTTCATAAAGAAATATCCGACAGTCAGTGATACATTGCACATATTTGTTAAGATCGTTTGGTAATGGTAATATTAGCCATTCCCTTCATAAGGAAATATCCGGCAGTCAGTGATACATTGCAAATATTTGTTAAGATCGTTTGGTAATGGTAATATTAGCCATTTCCTTCGTAAGGAAATATCCGGCAGTCAGTGATACATTGCACATATTTGTTAAGATCGTTTGGTAATGGTAATATTAGCCATTCCCTTCATAAGGAAATATCCGACAGTCAGTGATACATTGCACATATTTGTCAAGATCGTTTGGTAATGGTAATATTAGCCATTCCCTTCATAAGGAAATATCCGACAGTCAGTGATACATTGCACATATTTGTTAAGATCGTTTGGTAATGGTAATATTAGCCATTTCCTTCATAAGGAAATATCCGGCAGTCAGTGATACATTGCAAATATTTGTTAAGATCGTTTGGTAATGGTAATATTAGCCATTCCCTTCATAAGGAAATATCCGGCAGTCAGTGATACATTGCAAATATTTGTTAAGATCGTTTGGTAATGGTAATATTAGCCATTCCCTTCATAAGGAAATATCCGGCAGTCAGTGATACATTGCAAATATTTGTTAAGATCGTTTGGTAATGGTAATATTAGCCATTTCCTTCGTAAGGAAATATCCGGCAGTCAGTGATACATCGCACATATTTGTTAAGATCGTTTGGTAATGGTAATATTAGCCATTCCCTTCATAAGGAAATATCCGACAGTCAGTGATACATTGCACATATTTGTTAAGATCGTTTGGTAATGGTAATATTAGCCATTTCCTTCATAAGGAAATATCCGGCAGTCAGTGATACATTGCAAATATTTGTTAAGATCGTTTGGTAATGGTAATATTAGCCATTCCCTTCATAAGGAAATATCCGACAGTCAGTGATACATTGCACATATTTGTTAAGATCGTTTGGTAATGGTAATATTAGCCATTTCATTCATAAGGAAATATCCGGCAGTCAGCGATACATTGCACATATTTGTTAAGATCGTTTGGTAATGGTAATATTAGCCATTTCCTTCGTAAGGAAATATCCGGCAGTCAGTGATACATTGCACATATTTGTTAAGATCGGTTGGTAATGGTAATATTAGCCATTCCCTTCATAAGGAAATATCCGACAGTCAGTGATACATTGCACATATTTGTTAAGATCGTTTGGTAATGGTAATATTAGCCATTCCCTTCATAAGGAAATATCCGACAGTCAGAGATACATTGCACATATTTGTTAAGATCGTTTGGTAATGGTAATATTAGCCATTCCCTTCATAAGGAAATATCCGGCAGTCAGTGAAACATTGCAAATATTTGTTAAGATCGTTTGGTAATGGTAATATTAGCCATTTCCTTCGTAAGGAAATATCCGGCAGTCAGTGATAAATTGCACATATTTGTTAAGATCGTTTGGTAATGGTAATATTAGCCATTCCCTTCATAAGGAAATATCTGACAGTCAGTGATACATTGCACATATTTGTTAAGATCGTTTGGTAATTGTAATATTAGCCATTCCCTTCATAAGGAAATATCCGACAGTCAGTGATACATTGCACATATTTGTTAAGATCGTTTGGTAATGGTAATATTAGCAATTTCCTTCGTAAGGAAATATCCGGCAGTCAGTGATACATTGCAAATATTTGTTAAGATCGTTTGGTAATGGTAATATTAGCCATTTCCTTCGTAAGGAAATATCCGGCAGTCAGTGATACATTGCAAATATTTGTTAAGATCGTTTTGTAATGGTAATATTAGCCATTTCCTTCGTAAGGAAATATCCGGCAGTCAGTGATACATTGCACATATTTGTTAAGATCGTTTGGTAATGGTAATATTAGCCATTCCCTTCATAAGGAAATATCCGACAGTCAGTGATACATTGCACATATTTGTTAAGATCGTTTGGTAATGGTAATATTAGCCATTCCCTTCATAAGGAAATATCCGACAGTCAGTGATACATTGCACATATTTGTTAAGATCGTTTGGTAATGGTAATATTAGCCATTCCCTTCATAAGGAAATATCCGGCAGTCAGTGATACATTGCAAATATTTGTTAAGATCGTTTGGTAATGGTAAATATTAGCCATTCCCTTCATAAGGAAATATCCGGCAGTCAGTGATACATTGCACATATTTGTTAAGATCGTTTGGTAATGGTAATATTAGCCATTCCCTTCATAAGGAAATATCCGGCAGTCAGTGATACATTGCAAATATTTGTTAAGATCGTTTGGTAATGGTAATATTAGCCATTTCCTTCATAAGGAAATATCCGGCAGTCAGTGATACATTGCAAATATTTGTTAAGATCGTTTGGCAATGGTAATATTAGCCATTCCCTTCATAAGGAAATATCAGACAGTCAGTGATACATTGCACATATTTGTTAAGATCGTTTGGTAATGGTAATATTAGCCATTCCCTTCATAAGGAAATATCCGACAGTCAGTGATACATTGCACATATTTGTTAAGATCGTTTGGTAATGGTAATATTAGCCATTTCCTTCATAAGGAAATATCCGGCAGTCAGTGATACATTGCAAATATTTGTTAAGATCGTTTGGTAATGGTAATATTAGCCATTCCCTTCATAAGGAAATATCCGGCAGTCAGTGATACATTGCAAATATTTGTTAAGATCGTTTGGTAATGGTAATATTAGCCATTCCCTTCATAAGGAAATATCCGGAAGTCAGTGATACATTGCAAATATTTGTTAAGATCGTTTGGTAATGGTAATATTAGCCATTTCCTTCGTAAGGAAATATCCGGCAGTCAGTGATACATTGCAAATATTTGTTAAGATCGTTTGGTAATGGTAATATTAGCCATTCCCTTCATAAGGAAATATCCGACAGTCAGTGATACATTGCACATATTTGTTAATATCGTTTGGTAATGGTAATATTAGCCATTTCATTCATAAGGAAATATCCGGCAGTCAGCGATACATTGCACATATTTGTTAAGATCGTTTGGTAATGGTAATATTAGCCATTTCCTTCGTAAGGAAATATCCGGCAGTCAGTGATACATTGCACATATTTGTTAAGATCGGTTGGTAATGGTAATATTAGCCATTCCCTTCATAAGGAAATATCCGACAGTCAGTGATACATTGCACATATTTGTTAAGATCGTTTGGTAATGGTAATATTAGCCATTCCCTTCATAAGGAAATATCCGACAGTCAGAGATACATTGCACATATTTGTTAAGATCGTTTGGTAATGGTAATATTAGCCATTCCCTTCATAAGGAAATATCCGGCAGTCAGTGAAACATTGCAAATATTTGTTAAGATCGTTTGGTAATGGTAATATTAGCCATTTCCTTCGTAAGGAAATATCCGGCAGTCAGTGATAAATTGCACATATTTGTTAAGATCGTTTGGTAATGGTAATATTAGCCATTCCCTTCATAAGGAAATATCTGACAGTCAGTGATACATTGCACATATTTGTTAAGATCGTTTGGTAATTGTAATATTAGCCATTCCCTTCATAAGGAAATATCCGACAGTCAGTGATACATTGCACATATTTGTTAAGATCGTTTGGTAATGGTAATATTAGCCATTCCCTTCATAAGGAAATATCCGGCAGTCAGTGATACATTGCAAATATTTGTTAAGATCGTTTGGTAATGGTAATATTAGCCATTTCCTTCGTAAGGAAATATCCGGCAGTCAGTGATACATTGCAAATATTTGTTAAGATCGTTTTGTAATGGTAATATTAGCCATTTCCTTCGTAAGGAAATATCCGGCAGTCAGTGATACATTGCACATATTTGTTAAGATCGTTTGGTAATGGTAATATTAGCCATTCCCTTCATAAGGAAATATCCGACAGTCAGTGATACATTGCACATATTTGTTAAGATCGTTTGGTAATGGTAATATTAGCCATTCCCTTCATAAGGAAATATCCGACAGTCAGTGATACATTGCACATATTTGTTAAGATCGTTTGGTAATGGTAATATTAGCCATTCCCTTCATAAGGAAATATCCGGCAGTCAGTGATACATTGCAAATATTTGTTAAGATCGTTTGGTAATGGTAATATTAGCCATTTCCTTCGTAAGGAAATATCCGGCAGTCAGTGATACATTGCACATATTTGTTAAGATCGTTTGGTAATGGTAATATTAGCCATTCCCTTCATAAGGAAATATCCGACAGTCAGTGATACATTGCACATATTTGTTAAGATCGTTTGGTAATGGTAATATTAGCCATTCCCTTCATAAGGAAATATCCGGCAGTCAGTGATACATTGCAAATATTTGTTAAGATCGTTTGGTAATGGTAATATTAGCCATTCCCTTCATAAGGAAATATCCGACAGTCGGTGATACATTGCACATATTTGTTAAGATCGTTTGGTAATGGTAATATTAGCCATTCCCTTCATAAGGAAATATCCGGCAGTCAGTGATACATTGCAAATATTTGTTAAGATCGTTTGGTAATGGTAATATTAGCCATTCCCTTCATAAGGAAATATCCGACAGTCAGTGATACATTGCACATATTTGTTAAGATCGTTTGGTAATGGTAATATTAGCCATTCCCTTCATAAGGAAATATCCGGCAGTCAGTGATACATTGCAAATATTTGTTAAGATCGTTTGGTAATGGTAATATTAGCCATTTCCTTCGTAAGGAAATATCCGGCAGTCAGTGATACATTGCAAATATTTGTTAAGATCGTTTGGTAATGGTAATATTAGCCATTCCCTTCATAAGGAAATATCCGACAGTCAGTGATACATTGCACATATTTGTTAAGATCGTTTGGTAATGGTAATATTAGCCATTTCCTTCATAAGGAAATATCCGGCAGTCAGCGATACATTGCACATATTTGTTAAGATCGTTTGGTAATGGTAATATTAGCCATTTCCTTCGTAAGGAAATATCCGGCAGTCAGTGATACATTGCACATATTTGTTAAGATCGGTTGGTAATGGTAATATTAGCCATTCCCTTCATAAGGAAATATCCGACAGTCAGTGATACATTGCACATATTTGTTAAGATCGTTTGGTAATGGTAATATTAGCCATTCCCTTCATAAGGAAATATCCGACAGTCAGTGATACATTGCACATATTTGTTAAGATCGTTTGGTAATGGTAATATTAGCCATTCCCTTCATAAGGAAATATCCGACAGTCAGTGATACATTGCACATATTTGTTAAGATCGTTTGGTAATGGTAATATTAGCCATTCCCTTCATAAGGAAATATCCGGCAGTCAGTGATACATTGCAAATATTTGTTAAGATCGTTTGGTAATGGTAATATTAGCCATTCCCTTCATAAGGAAATATCCGACAGTCAGTGATACATTGCACATATTTGTTAAGATCGTTTGGTAATGGTAATATTAGCCATTCCCTTCATAAGGAAATATCCGGCAGTCAGTGATACATTGCAAATATTTGTTAAGATCGTTTGGTAATGGTAATATTAGCCATTTCCTTCGTAAGGAAATATCCGGCAGTCAGTGATACATTGCAAATATTTGTTAAGATCGTTTGGTAATGGTAATATTAGCCATTCCCTTCATAAGGAAATATCCGACAGTCAGTGATACATTGCACATATTTGTTAAGATCGTTTGGTAATGGTAATATTAGCCATTTCCTTCATAAGGAAATATCCGGCAGTCAGCGATACATTGCACATATTTGTTAAGATCGTTTGGTAATGGTAATATTAGCCATTTCCTTCGTAAGGAAATATCCGGCAGTCAGTGATACATTGCACATATTTGTTAAGATCGGTTGGTAATGGTAATATTAGCCATTCCCTTCATAAGGAAATATCCGACAGTCAGTGATACATTGCACATATTTGTTAAGATCGTTTGGTAATGGTAATATTAGCCATTCCCTTCATAAGGAAATATCCGACAGTCAGTGAAACATTGCAAATATTTGTTAAGATCGTTTGGTAATGGTAACATTAGCCATTTCCTTCGTAAGGAAATATCCGGCAGTCAGTGATACATTGCACATATTTGTTAAGATCGTTTGGTAATGGTAATATTAGCCATTCCCTTCATAAGGAAATATCTGACAGTCAGTGATACATTGCACATATTTGTTAAGATCGTTTGGTAATTGTAATATTAGCCATTCCCTTCATAAGGAAATATCCGACAGTCAGTGATACATTGCACATATTTGTTAAGATCGTTTGGTAATGGTAATATTAGCCATTCCCTTCATAAGGAAATATCCGGCAGTCAGTGATACATTGCAAATATTTGTTAAGATCGTTTGGTAATGGTAATATTAGCCATTTCCTTCGTAAGGAAATATCCGGCAGTCAGTGATACATTGCAAATATTTGTTAAGATCGTTTTGTAATGGTAATATTAGCCATTTCCTTCGTAAGGAAATATCCGGCAGTCAGTGATACATTGCACATATTTGTTAAGATCGTTTGGTAATGGTAATATTAGCCATTCCCTTCATAAGGAAATATCCGACAGTCAGTGATACATTGCACATATTTGTTAAGATCGTTTGGTAATGGTAATATTAGCCATTCCCTTCATAAGGAAATATCCGACAGTCAGTGATACATTGCACATATTTGTTAAGATCGTTTGGTAATGGTAATATTAGCCATTCCCTTCATAAGGAAATATCCGGCAGTCAGTGATACATTGCAAATATTTGTTAAGATCGTTTGGTAATGGTAATATTAGCCATTTCCTTCGTAAGGAAATATCCGGCAGTCAGTGATACATTGCACATATTTGTTAAGATCGTTTGGTAATGGTAATATTAGCCATTCCCTTCATAAGGAAATATCCGGCAGTCAGTGATACATTGCAAATATTTGTTAAGATCGTTTGGTAATGGTAATATTAGCCATTCCCTTCATAAGGAAATATCCGGCAGTCAGTGATACATTGCAAATATTTGTTAAGATCGTTTGGTAATGGTAATATTAGCCATTCCCTTCATAAGGAAATATCCGACAGTCGGTGATACATTGCACATATTTGTTAAGATCGTTTGGTAATGGTAATATTAGCCATTCCCTTCATAAGGAAATATCCGGCAGTCAGTGATACATTGCAAATATTTGTTAAGATCGTTTGGTAATGGTAATATTAGCCATTCCCTTCATAAGGAAATATCCGACAGTCAGTGATACATTGCACATATTTGTTAAGATCGTTTGGTAATGGTAATATTAGCCATTCCCTTCATAAGGAAATATCCGGCAGTCAGTGATACATTGCAAATATTTGTTAAGATCGTTTGGTAATGGTAATATTAGCCATTTCCTTCGTAAGGAAATATCCGGCAGTCAGTGATACATTGCAAATATTTGTTAAGATCGTTTGGTAATGGTAATATTAGCCATTCCCTTCATAAGGAAATATCCGACAGTCAGTGATACATTGCACATATTTGTTAAGATCGTTTGGTAATGGTAATATTAGCCATTTCCTTCATAAGGAAATATCCGGCAGTCAGCGATACATTGCACATATTTGTTAAGATCGTTTGGTAATGGTAATATTAGCCATTTCCTTCGTAAGGAAATATCCGGCAGTCAGTGATACATTGCACATATTTGTTAAGATCGGTTGGTAATGGTAATATTAGCCATTCCCTTCATAAGGAAATATCCGACAGTCAGTGATACATTGCACATATTTGTTAAGATCGTTTGGTAATGGTAATATTAGCCATTCCCTTCATAAGGAAATATCCGACAGTCAGTGATACATTGCACATATTTGTTAAGATCGTTTGGTAATGGTAATATTAGCCATTCCCTTCATAAGGAAATATCCGACAGTCAGTGATACATTGCACATATTTGTTAAGATCGTTTGGTAATGGTAATATTAGCCATTCCCTTCATAAGGAAATATCCGGCAGTCAGTGATACATTGCAAATATTTGTTAAGATCGTTTGGTAATGGTAATATTAGCCATTCCCTTCATAAGGAAATATCCGACAGTCAGTGATACATTGCACATATTTGTTAAGATCGTTTGGTAATGGTAATATTAGCCATTCCCTTCATAAGGAAATATCCGGCAGTCAGTGATACATTGCAAATATTTGTTAAGATCGTTTGGTAATGGTAATATTAGCCATTTCCTTCGTAAGGAAATATCCGGCAGTCAGTGATACATTGCAAATATTTGTTAAGATCGTTTGGTAATGGTAATATTAGCCATTCCCTTCATAAGGAAATATCCGACAGTCAGTGATACATTGCACATATTTGTTAAGATCGTTTGGTAATGGTAATATTAGCCATTTCCTTCATAAGGAAATATCCGGCAGTCAGCGATACATTGCACATATTTGTTAAGATCGTTTGGTAATGGTAATATTAGCCATTTCCTTCGTAAGGAAATATCCGGCAGTCAGTGATACATTGCACATATTTGTTAAGATCGGTTGGTAATGGTAATATTAGCCATTCCCTTCATAAGGAAATATCCGACAGTCAGTGATACATTGCACATATTTGTTAAGATCGTTTGGTAATGGTAATATTAGCCATTCCCTTCATAAGGAAATATCCGACAGTCAGTGAAACATTGCAAATATTTGTTAAGATCGTTTGGTAATGGTAACATTAGCCATTTCCTTCGTAAGGAAATATCCGGCAGTCAGTGATACATTGCACATATTTGTTAAGATCGTTTGGTAATGGTAATATTAGCCATTCCCTTCATAAGGAAATATCTGACAGTCAGTGATACATTGCACATATTTGTTAAGATCGTTTGGTAATTGTAATATTAGCCATTCCCTTCATAAGGAAATATCCGACAGTCAGTGATACATTGCACATATTTGTTAAGATCGTTTGGTAATGGTAATATTAGCCATTCCCTTCATAAGGAAATATCCGGCAGTCAGTGATACATTGCAAATATTTGTTAAGATCGTTTGGTAATGGTAATATTAGCCATTTCCTTCGTAAGGAAATATCCGGCAGTCAGTGATACATTGCAAATATTTGTTAAGATCGTTTTGTAATGGTAATATTAGCCATTTCCTTCGTAAGGAAATATCCGGCAGTCAGTGATACATTGCACATATTTGTTAAGATCGTTTGGTAATGGTAATATTAGCCATTCCCTTCATAAGGAAATATCCGACAGTCAGTGATACATTGCACATATTTGTTAAGATCGTTTGGTAATGGTAATATTAGCCATTCCCTTCATAAGGAAATATCCGACAGTCAGTGATACATTGCACATATTTGTTAAGATCGTTTGGTAATGGTAATATTAGCCATTCCCTTCATAAGGAAATATCCGGCAGTCAGTGATACATTGCAAATATTTGTTAAGATCGTTTGGTAATGGTAATATTAGCCATTTCCTTCGTAAGGAAATATCCGGCAGTCAGTGATACATTGCACATATTTGTTAAGATCGTTTGGTAATGGTAATATTAGCCATTCCCTTCATAAGGAAATATCCGGCAGTCAGTGATACATTGCAAATATTTGTTAAGATCGTTTGGTAATGGTAATATTAGCCATTCCCTTCATAAGGAAATATCCGGCAGTCAGTGATACATTGCAAATATTTGTTAAGATCGTTTGGTAATGGTAATATTAGCCATTCCCTTCATAAGGAAATATCCGACAGTCGGTGATACATTGCACATATTTGTTAAGATCGTTTGGTAATGGTAATATTAGCCATTCCCTTCATAAGGAAATATCCGGCAGTCAGTGATACATTGCAAATATTTGTTAAGATCGTTTGGTAATGGTAATATTAGCCATTCCCTTCATAAGGAAATATCCGACAGTCAGTGATACATTGCACATATTTGTTAAGATCGTTTGGTAATGGTAATATTAGCCATTCCCTTCATAAGGAAATATCCGGCAGTCAGTGATACATTGCAAATATTTGTTAAGATCGTTTGGTAATGGTAATATTAGCCATTTCCTTCGTAAGGAAATATCCGGCAGTCAGTGATACATTGCAAATATTTGTTAAGATCGTTTGGTAATGGTAATATTAGCCATTCCCTTCATAAGGAAATATCCGACAGTCAGTGATACATTGCACATATTTGTTAAGATCGTTTGGTAATGGTAATATTAGCCATTTCCTTCATAAGGAAATATCCGGCAGTCAGCGATACATTGCACATATTTGTTAAGATCGTTTGGTAATGGTAATATTAGCCATTACCTTCGTAAGGAAATATCCGGCAGTCAGTGATACATTGCACATATTTGTTAAGATCGGTTGGTAATGGTAATATTAGCCATTCCCTTCATAAGGAAATATCCGACAGTCAGTGATACATTGCACATATTTGTTAAGATCGTTTGGTAATGGTAATATTAGCCATTCCCTTCATAAGGAAATATCCGACAGTCAGTGATACATTGCACATATTTGTTAAGATCGTTTGGTAATGGTAATATTAGCCATTCCCTTCATAAGGAAATATCCGACAGTCAGTGATACATTGCACATATTTGTTAAGATCGTTTGGTAATGGTAATATTAGCCATTCCCTTCATAAGGAAATATCCGGCAGTCAGTGATACATTGCAAATATTTGTTAAGATCGTTTGGTAATGGTAATATTAGCCATTCCCTTCATAAGGAAATATCCGACAGTCAGTGATACATTGCACATATTTGTTAAGATCGTTTGGTAATGGTAATATTAGCCATTCCCTTCATAAGGAAATATCCGGCAGTCAGTGATACATTGCAAATATTTGTTAAGATCGTTTGGTAATGGTAATATTAGCCATTTCCTTCGTAAGGAAATATCCGGCAGTCAGTGATACATTGCAAATATTTGTTAAGATCGTTTGGTAATGGTAATATTAGCCATTCCCTTCATAAGGAAATATCCGACAGTCAGTGATACATTGCACATATTTGTTAAGATCGTTTGGTAATGGTAATATTAGCCATTTCCTTCATAAGGAAATATCCGGCAGTCAGCGATACATTGCACATATTTGTTAAGATCGTTTGGTAATGGTAATATTAGCCATTTCCTTCGTAAGGAAATATCCGGCAGTCAGTGATACATTGCACATATTTGTTAAGATCGGCTGGTAATGGTAATATTAGCCATTCCCTTCATAAGGAAATATCCGACAGTCAGTGATACATTGCACATATTTGTTAAGATCGTTTGGTAATGGTAATATTAGCCATTCCCTTCATAAGGAAATATCCGACAGTCAGTGAAACATTGCAAATATTTGTTAAGATCGTTTGGTAATGGTAACATTAGCCATTTCCTTCGTAAGGAAATATCCGGCAGTCAGTGATACATTGCACATATTTGTTAAGATCGTTTGGTAATGGTAATATTAGCCATTCCCTTCATAAGGAAATATCCGACAGTCAGTGATACATTGCACATATTTGTTAAGATCGTTTGGTAATTGTAATATTAGCCATTCCCTTCATAAGGAAATATCCGACAGTCAGTGATACATTGCACATATTTGTTAAGATCGTTTGGTAATGGTAATATTAGCCATTCCCTTCATAAGGAAATATCCGGCAGTCAGTGATACATTGCAAATATTTGTTAAGATCGTTTGGTAATGGTAATATTAGCCATTTCCTTCGTAAGGAAATATCCGGCAGTCAGTGATACATTGCACATATTTGTTAAGATCGTTTGGTAATGGTAATATTAGCCATTCCCTTCATAAGGAAATATCCGGCAGTCAGTGATACATTGCAAATATTTGTTAAGATCGTTTGGTAATGGTAATATTAGCCATTTCCTTCGTAAGGAAATACCGGCAGTCAGTGATACATTGCACATATTTGTTAAGATCGTTTGGTAATGGTAATATTAGCCATTCCCTTCATAAGGAAATATCCGGCAGTCAGTGATACATTGCAAATATTTGTTAAGATCGTTTGGTAATGGTAATATTAGCCATTCCATTCATAAGGAAATATCCGACAGTCAGTGATACATTGCACATATTTGTTAAGATCGTTTGGTAATGGTAATATTAGCCATTCCCTTCATAAGGAAATATCCGGCAGTCAGTGATACATTGCAAATATTTGTTAAGATCGTTTGGTAATGGTAATATTAGCCATTCCCTTCATAAGGAAATATCCGACAGTCAGTGATACATTGCACATATTTGTTAAGATCGTTTGGTAATGGTAATATTAGCCATTCCCTTAATAAGGAAATATCCGGCAGTCAGTGATACATTGCAAATATTTGTTAAGATCGTTTGGTAATGGTAATATTAGCCATTTCCTTCGTAAGGAAATATCCGGCAGTCAGTGATACATTGCACATATTTGTTAAGATCGTTTGGTAATGGTAATATTAGCCATTCCCTTCATAAGGAAATATCCGACAGTCAGTGATACATTGCACATATTTGTTAAGATCGTTTGGTAATGGTAATATTAGCCATTCCCTTCATAAGGAAATATCCGGAAGTCAGTGATACATTGCAAATATTTGTTAAGATCGTTTGGTAATGGTAATATTAGCCATTTCCTTCGTAAGGAAATATCTGGCAGTCAGTGATACATTGCACATATTTGTTAAGATCGTTTGGTAATGGTAATATTAGCCATTCCCTTCATAAGGAAATATCCGACAGTCAGTGATACATTGCACATATTTGTTAAGATCGTTTGGTAATGGTAATATTAGCCATTCCCTTCATAAGGAAATATCCGACAGTCAGTGATACATTGCACATATTTGTTAACATCGTTTGGTAATGGTAATATTAGCCATTCCCTTCATAAGGAAATATCCGGCAGTCAGTGATACATTGCAAATATTTGTTAAGATCGTTTGGTAATGGTAATATTAGCCATTTCCTTCGTAAGGAAATATCCGGCAGTCAGTGATACATTGCACATATTTGTTAAGATCGTTTGGTAATGGTAATATTAGCCATTCCCTTCATAAGGAAATATCCGACAGTCAGTGATACATTGCACATATTTGTTAAGATCGTTTGGTAATGGTAATATTAGCCATTCCCTTCATAAGGAAATATCCGGCAGTCAGTGATACATTGCAAATATTTGTTAAGATCGTTTGGTAATGGTAATATTAGCCATTTCCTTCGTAAGGAAATATCCGGCAGTCAGTGATACATTGCACATATTTGTTAAGATCGTTTGGTAATGGTAATATTAGCCATTCCCTTCATAAGGAAATATCCGACAGTCAGTGATACATTGCACATATTTGTTAAGATCGTTTGGTAATGGTAATATTAGCCATTCCCTTCATAAGGAAATATCCGTCAGTCAGTGATACATTGCACATATTTGTTAAGATCGTTTGGTAATGGTAATATTAGCCATTCCCTTCATAAGGAAATATCCGACAGTCAGTGATACATTGCAAATATTTGTTAAGATCGTTTGGTAATGGTAATATTAGCCATTCCCTTCGTAAGGAAATATCCGGCAGTCAGTGATACATTGCACATATTTGTTAAGATCGTTTGGTAATGGTAATATTAGCCATTCCCTTCATAAGGAAATATCCGGCAGTCAGTGATACATTGCACATATTTGTTAAGATCGTTTGGTAATGGTAATATTAGCCATTCCCTTCATAAGGAAATATCCGACAGTCAGTGATACATTGCACATATTTGTAAAGATCGTTTGGTAATGGTAATATTAGCCATTCCCTTCATAAGGAAATATCCGGCAGTCAGTGATACATTGCAAATATTTGTTAAGATCGTTTGGTAATGGTAATATTAGCCATTTCCTTCGTAAGGAAATATCCGGCAGTCAGTGATACATTGCACATATTTGTTAAGATCGTTTGGTAATGGTAATATTAGTCATTCCCTTCATAAGGAAATATCCGACAGTCAGTGATACATTGCACATATTTGTTAAGATCGTTTGGTAATGGTAATATTAGCCATTCCCTTCATAAGGAAATATCCGACAGTCAGTGATACATTGCACATATTTGTTAAGATCGTTTGGTAATGGTAATATTAGCCATTCCCTTCATAAGGAAATATCCGACAGTCAGTGATACATTGCACATATTTGTTAAGATCGTTTGGTAATGGTAATATTAGCCATTCCCTTCATAAGGAAATATCCGGCAGTCAGTGATACATTGCAAATATTTGTTAAGATCGTTTGGTAATGGTAATATTAGCCATTTCCTTCGTAAGGAAATATCCGGCAGTCAGTGATATATTGCACATATTTGTTAAGATCGTTTGGTAATGGTAATATTAGCCATTCCCTTCATAAGGAAATATCCGACAGTCAGTGATACATTGCACATATTTGTTAAGATCGTTTGGTAATGGTAATATTAGCCATTCCCTTCATAAGGAAATATCCGGCAGTCAGTGATACAGTGCAAATATTTGTTAAGATCGTTTGGTAATCGTAATATTAGCCATTCCCTTCATAAGGAAATATCCGACAGTCAGTGATACATTGCACATATTTGTTAAGATCGTTTGGTAATGGTAATATTAGCCATTCCCTTCATCAGGAAATATCCGGCAGTCACTGATACATTGCACATATTTGTTAAGATCGTTTGGTAATGGTAATATTAGCCATTCCCTTCATAAGGAAATATCCGGCAGTCAGTGATACATTGCAAATATTTGTTAAGATCGTTTGGTAATGGTAATATTAGCCATTTCCTTCGTAAGGAAATATCCGGCAGTCAGTGATACATTGCACATATTTGTTAAGATCGTTTGGTAATGGTAATATTAGTCATTCCCTTCATAAGGAAATATCCGACAGTCAGTGATACATTGCACATATTTGTTAAGATCGTTTGTTAATGGTAATATTAGCCATTCCCTTCATAAGGAAATATCCGACAGTCAGTGATACATTGCACATATTTGTTAAGATCGTTTGGTAATGGTAATATTAGCCATTCCCTTCATAAGGAAATATCCGGCAGTCAGTGATACATTGCACATATTTGTTAAGATCGTTTGGTAATGGTAATATTAGCCATTTCCTTCGTAAGGAAATATCCGGCAGTCAGTGATACATTGCACATATTTGTTAAGATCGTTTGGTAATGGTAATATTAGCCATTCCCTTCATAAGGAAATATCCGACAGTCAGTGATACATTGCACATATTTGTTAAGATCGTTTGGTAATGGTAATATTAGCCATTCCCTTCATAAGGAAATATCCGGCAGTCAGTGATACATTGCACATATTTGTTAAGATCGTTTGGTAATGGTAATATTAGCCATTCCATTCATAAGGAAATATCCGACAGTCAGTGATACATTGCACATATTTGTTAAGATCGTTTGGTAATGGTAATATTAGCCATTCCCTTCATAAGGAAATATCCGGCAGTCAGTGATACATTGCAAATATTTGTTAAGATCGTTTGGTAATGGTAATATTAGCCATTCCCTTCATAAGGAAATATCCGACAGTCAGTGATACATTGCACATATTTGTTAAGATCGTTTGGTAATGGTAATATTAGCCATTCCCTTCATAAGGAAATATCCGGCAGTCAGTGATACATTGCAAATATTTGTTAAGATCGTTTGGTAATGGTAATATTAGCCATTCCCTTCATAAGGAAATATCCGACAGTCAGTGATACATTGCACATATTTGTTAAGATCGTTTGGTAATGGTAATATTAGCCATTTCCTTCGTAAGGAAATATCCGGCAGTCAGTGATACATTGCACATATTTGTTAAGATCGGCTGGTAATGGTAATATTAGCCATTCCCTTCATAAGGAAATATCCGACAGTCAGTGATACATTGCACATATTTGTTAAGATCGTTTGGTAATGGTAATATTAGCCATTCCCTTCATAAGGAAATATCCGACAGTCAGTGAAACATTGCAAATATTTGTTAAGATCGTTTGGTAATGGTAACATTAGCCATTTCCTTCGTAAGGAAATATCCGGCAGTCAGTGATACATTGCACATATTTGTTAAGATCGTTTGGTAATGGTAATATTAGCCATTCCCTTCATAAGGAAATATCCGACAGTCAGTGATACATTGCACATATTTGTTAAGATCGTTTGGTAATTGTAATATTAGCCATTCCCTTCATAAGGAAATATCCGACAGTCAGTGATACATTGCACATATTTGTTAAGATCGTTTGGTAATGGTAATATTAGCCATTCCCTTCATAAGGAAATATCCGGCAGTCAGTGATACATTGCAAATATTTGTTAAGATCGTTTGGTAATGGTAATATTAGCCATTTCCTTCGTAAGGAAATATCCGGCAGTCAGTGATACATTGCACATATTTGTTAAGATCGTTTGGTAATGGTAATATTAGCCATTCCCTTCATAAGGAAATATCCGGCAGTCAGTGATACATTGCAAATATTTGTTAAGATCGTTTGGTAATGGTAATATTAGCCATTTCCTTCGTAAGGAAATACCGGCAGTCAGTGATACATTGCACATATTTGTTAAGATCGTTTGGTAATGGTAATATTAGCCATTCCCTTCATAAGGAAATATCCGGCAGTCAGTGATACATTGCAAATATTTGTTAAGATCGTTTGGTAATGGTAATATTAGCCATTCCATTCATAAGGAAATATCCGACAGTCAGTGATACATTGCACATATTTGTTAAGATCGTTTGGTAATGGTAATATTAGCCATTCCCTTCATAAGGAAATATCCGGCAGTCAGTGATACATTGCAAATATTTGTTAAGATCGTTTGGTAATGGTAATATTAGCCATTCCCTTCATAAGGAAATATCCGACAGTCAGTGATACATTGCACATATTTGTTAAGATCGTTTGGTAATGGTAATATTAGCCATTCCCTTAATAAGGAAATATCCGGCAGTCAGTGATACATTGCAAATATTTGTTAAGATCGTTTGGTAATGGTAATATTAGCCATTTCCTTCGTAAGGAAATATCCGGCAGTCAGTGATACATTGCACATATTTGTTAAGATCGTTTGGTAATGGTAATATTAGCCATTCCCTTCATAAGGAAATATCCGACAGTCAGTGATACATTGCACATATTTGTTAAGATCGTTTGGTAATGGTAATATTAGCCATTCCCTTCATAAGGAAATATCCGGAAGTCAGTGATACATTGCAAATATTTGTTAAGATCGTTTGGTAATGGTAATATTAGCCATTTCCTTCGTAAGGAAATATCTGGCAGTCAGTGATACATTGCACATATTTGTTAAGATCGTTTGGTAATGGTAATATTAGCCATTCCCTTCATAAGGAAATATCCGACAGTCAGTGATACATTGCACATATTTGTTAAGATCGTTTGGTAATGGTAATATTAGCCATTCCCTTCATAAGGAAATATCCGACAGTCAGTGATACATTGCACATATTTGTTAACATCGTTTGGTAATGGTAATATTAGCCATTCCCTTCATAAGGAAATATCCGGCAGTCAGTGATACATTGCAAATATTTGTTAAGATCGTTTGGTAATGGTAATATTAGCCATTTCCTTCGTAAGGAAATATCCGGCAGTCAGTGATACATTGCACATATTTGTTAAGATCGTTTGGTAATGGTAATATTAGCCATTCCCTTCATAAGGAAATATCCGACAGTCAGTGATACATTGCACATATTTGTTAAGATCGTTTGGTAATGGTAATATTAGCCATTCCCTTCATAAGGAAATATCCGGCAGTCAGTGATACATTGCAAATATTTGTTAAGATCGTTTGGTAATGGTAATATTAGCCATTTCCTTCGTAAGGAAATATCCGGCAGTCAGTGATACATTGCACATATTTGTTAAGATCGTTTGGTAATGGTAATATTAGCCATTCCCTTCATAAGGAAATATCCGACAGTCAGTGATACATTGCACATATTTGTTAAGATCGTTTGGTAATGGTAATATTAGCCATTCCCTTCATAAGGAAATATCCGTCAGTCAGTGATACATTGCACATATTTGTTAAGATCGTTTGGTAATGGTAATATTAGCCATTCCCTTCATAAGGAAATATCCGACAGTCAGTGATACATTGCAAATATTTGTTAAGATCGTTTGGTAATGGTAATATTAGCCATTCCCTTCGTAAGGAAATATCCGGCAGTCAGTGATACATTGCACATATTTGTTAAGATCGTTTGGTAATGGTAATATTAGCCATTCCCTTCATAAGGAAATATCCGGCAGTCAGTGATACATTGCACATATTTGTTAAGATCGTTTGGTAATGGTAATATTAGCCATTCCCTTCATAAGGAAATATCCGACAGTCAGTGATACATTGCACATATTTGTAAAGATCGTTTGGTAATGGTAATATTAGCCATTCCCTTCATAAGGAAATATCCGGCAGTCAGTGATACATTGCAAATATTTGTTAAGATCGTTTGGTAATGGTAATATTAGCCATTTCCTTCGTAAGGAAATATCCGGCAGTCAGTGATACATTGCACATATTTGTTAAGATCGTTTGGTAATGGTAATATTAGTCATTCCCTTCATAAGGAAATATCCGACAGTCAGTGATACATTGCACATATTTGTTAAGATCGTTTGGTAATGGTAATATTAGCCATTCCCTTCATAAGGAAATATCCGACAGTCAGTGATACATTGCACATATTTGTTAAGATCGTTTGGTAATGGTAATATTAGCCATTCCCTTCATAAGGAAATATCCGACAGTCAGTGATACATTGCACATATTTGTTAAGATCGTTTGGTAATGGTAATATTAGCCATTCCCTTCATAAGGAAATATCCGGCAGTCAGTGATACATTGCAAATATTTGTTAAGATCGTTTGGTAATGGTAATATTAGCCATTTCCTTCGTAAGGAAATATCCGGCAGTCAGTGATATATTGCACATATTTGTTAAGATCGTTTGGTAATGGTAATATTAGCCATTCCCTTCATAAGGAAATATCCGACAGTCAGTGATACATTGCACATATTTGTTAAGATCGTTTGGTAATGGTAATATTAGCCATTCCCTTCATAAGGAAATATCCGGCAGTCAGTGATACAGTGCAAATATTTGTTAAGATCGTTTGGTAATCGTAATATTAGCCATTCCCTTCATAAGGAAATATCCGACAGTCAGTGATACATTGCACATATTTGTTAAGATCGTTTGGTAATGGTAATATTAGCCATTCCCTTCATAAGGAAATATCCGGCAGTCACTGATACATTGCACATATTTGTTAAGATCGTTTGGTAATGGTAATATTAGCCATTCCCTTCATAAGGAAATATCCGGCAGTCAGTGATACATTGCATATATTTGTTAAGATCGTTTGGTAATGGTAATATTAGCCATTTCCTTCGTAAGGAAATATCCGGCAGTCAGTGATACATTGCACATATTTGTTAAGATCGTTTGGTAATGGTAATATTAGTCATTCCCTTCATAAGGAAATATCCGACAGTCAGTGATACATTGCACATATTTGTTAAGATCGTTTGGTAATGGTAATATTAGCCATTCCCTTCATAAGGAAATATCCGACAGTCAGTGATACATTGCACATATTTGTTAAGATCGTTTGGTAATGGTAATATTAGCCATTCCCTTCATAAGGAAATATCCGACAGTCAGTGATACATTGCACATATTTGTTAAGATCGTTTGGTAATGGTAATATTAGCCATTTCCTTCGTAAGGAAATATCCGGCAGTCAGTGATACATTGCACATATTTGTTAAGATCGTTTGGTAATGGTAATATTAGCCATTCCCTTCATAAGGAAATATCCGACAGTCAGTGATACATTGCACATATTTGTTAAGATCGTTTGGTAATGGTAATATTAGCCATTCCCTTCATAAGGAAATATCCGGCAGTCAGTGATACATTGCACATATTTGTTAAGATCGTTTGGTAATGGTAATATTAGCCATTCCATTCATAAGGAAATATCCGACAGTCAGTGATACATTGCACATATTTGTTAAGATCGTTTGGTAATGGTAATATTAGCCATTCCCTTCATAAGGAAATATCCGGCAGTCAGTGATACATTGCAAATATTTGTTAAGATCGTTTGGTAATGGTAATATTAGCCATTCCCTTCATAAGGAAATATCCGACAGTCAGTGATACATTGCACATATTTGTTAAGATCGTTTGGTAATGGTAATATTAGCCATTCCCTTCATAAGGAAATATCCGGCAGTCAGTGATACATTGCAAATATTTGTTAAGATCGTTTGGTAATGGTAATATTAGCCATTCCCTTCATAAGGAAATATCCGACAGTCAGTGATACATTGCACATATTTGTTAAGATCGTTTGGTAATGGTAATATTAGCCATTCCCTTCATAAGGAAATATCCGGCAGTCAGTGATACATTGCAAATATTTGTTAAGATCGTTTGGTAATGGTAATATTAGCCATTCCCTTCATAAGGAAATATCCGGCAGTCAGTGATACATTGCACATATTTGTTAAGATCGTTTGGTAATGGTAATATTAGCCATTTCCTTCATAAGGAAATATCCGGCAGTCAGTGATACATTGCACATATTTGTTAAGATCGTTTGGTAATGGTAATATTAGCCATTCCCTTCATAAGGAAATATCCGGCAGTCAGTGATACATTGCAAATATTTGTTAAGATCGTTTGGTAATGGTAATATTAGCTATTTCCTTCATAAGGAAATATCCGGCAGTCAGTGATACATTGCAAATATTTGTTAAGATCGTTTGGTAATGGTAATATTAGCCATTCCCTTCATAAGGAAATATCCGGAAGTCAGTGATACATTGCACATATTTGTTAAGATCGTTTGGTAATGGTAATATTAGCCATTCCCTTCATAAGGAAATATCCGGCAGTCAGTGATACATTGCACATATTTGTTAAGATCGTTTGGTAATGGTAATATTAGCCATTTCCTTCGTAAGGAAATATCCGGCAGTCAGTGATACATTGCACATATTTGTTAAGATCGTTTGGTAATGGTAATATTAGCCATTCCCTTCATAAGGAAATATCCGACAGTCAGTGATACATTGCACATATTTGTTAAGATCGTTTGGTAATGGTAATATTAGCCATTCCCTTCATAAGGAAATATCCGGCAGTCAGTGATACATTGCACATATTTGTTAAGATCGTTTGGTAATGGTAATATTAGCCATTCCATTCATAAGGAAATATCCGACAGTCAGTGATACATTGCACATATTTGTTAAGATCGTTTGGTAATGGTAATATTAGCCATTCCCTTCATAAGGAAATATCCGGCAGTCAGTGATACATTGCAAATATTTGTTAAGATCGTTTGGTAATGGTAATATTAGCCATTCCCTTCATAAGGAAATATCCGACAGTCAGTGATACATTGCACATATTTGTTAAGATCGTTTGGTAATGGTAATATTAGCCATTCCCTTCATAAGGAAATATCCGGCAGTCAGTGATACATTGCAAATATTTGTTAAGATCGTTTGGTAATGGTAATATTAGCCATTCCCTTCATAAGGAAATATCCGACAGTCAGTGATACATTGCACATATTTGTTAAGATCGTTTGGTAATGGTAATATTAGCCATTCCCTTCATAAGGAAATATCCGGCAGTCAGTGATACATTGCAAATATTTGTTAAGATCGTTTGGTAATGGTAATATTAGCCATTCCCTTCATAAGGAAATATCCGGCAGTCAGTGATACATTGCACATATTGTTAAGATCGTTTGGTAATGGTAATATTAGCCATTTCCTTCATAAGGAAATATCCGGCAGTCAGTGATACATTGCACATATTTGTTAAGATCGTTTGGTAATGGTAATATTAGCCATTCCCTTCATAAGGAAATATCCGGCAGTCAGTGATACATTGCAAATATTTGTTAAGATCGTTTGGTAATGGTAATATTAGCTATTTCCTTCATAAGGAAATATCCGGCAGTCAGTGATACATTGCAAATATTTGTTAAGATCGTTTGGTAATGGTAATATTAGCCATTCCCTTCATAAGGAAATATCCGGAAGTCAGTGATACATTGCACATATTTGTTAAGATCGTTTGGTAATGGTAATATTAGCTATTTCCTTCATAAGGAAATATCCGGCAGTCAGTGATACATTGCAAATATTTGTTAAGATCGTTTGGTAATGGTAATATTAGCCATTCCCTTCATAAGGAAATATCCGGCAGTCAGTGATACATTGCAAATATTTGTTAAGATCGTTTGGTAATGGAAATATTAGCCATTCCCTTCATAAGGAAATATCCGGCAGTCAGTGATACATTGCAAATATTTGTTAAGATCGTTTGGTAATGGTAATATTAGCTATTTCCTTCATAAGGAAATATCCGGCAGTCAGTAATACATTGCAAATATTTGTTAAGATCGTTTGGTAATGGAAATATTAGCCATTCCCTTCATAAGGAAATATCCGGCAGTCAGTGATACATTGCACATATTTGTTAAGATCGTTTGGTAATGGTAATATTAGCTATTTCCTTCATAAGGAAATATCCGGCAGTCAGTGATACATTGCACATATTTGTTAAGATCGTTTGGTAATGGTAATATTAGCCATTTCCTTCATAAGGAAATATCCGGCAGTCAGTGATACATTGCACATATTTGTTAAGATCGTTTGGTAATGGTAATATTAGCCATTCCCTTCATAAGGAAATATCCGACAGTCAGTGATACATTGCACATATTTGTTAAGATCGTTTGGTAATGGTAATATTAGCCATTCCCTTCATAAGGAAATATCCGGCAGTCAGTGATACATTGCAAATATTTGTTAAGATCGTTTGGTAATGGTAATATTAGCCATTTCCTTCGTAAGGAAATATCCGGCAGTCAGTGATACATTGCACATATTTGTTAAGATCGTTTGGTAATGGTAATATTAGTCATTCCCTTCATAAGGAAATATCCGACAGTCAGTGATACATTGCACATATTTGTTAAGATCGTTTGGTAATGGTAATATTAGCCATTCCCTTCATAAGGAAATATCCGGCAGTCAGTGATACATTGCAAATATTTGTTAAGATCGTTTGGTAATGGTAATATTAGCCATTCCCTTCATAAGGAAATATCCGACAGTCAGTGATACATTGCACATATTTGTTAAGATCGTTTGGTAATGGTAATATTAGCCATTCCCTTCATAAGGAAATATCCGACAGTCAGTGATACATTGCACATATTTGTTAAGATCGTTTGGTAATGGTAATATTAGCCATTCCCTTCATAAGGAAATATCCGACAGTCAGTGATACATTGCACATATTTGTTAAGATCGTTTGGTAATGGTAATATTAGCCATTCCCTTCATAAGGAAATATCCGACAGTCAGTGATACATTGCACATATTTGTTAAGATCGTTTGGTAATGGTAATATTAGCCATTCCCTTCATAATGAAATATCCGACAGTCAGTGATACATTGCAAATATTTGTTAAGATCGTTTGGTAATGGTAATATTAGCCATTCCCTTCATAAGGAAATATCCGACAGTCAGTGATACATTGCACATATTTGTTAAGATCGTTTGGTAATGGTAATATTAGCCATTCCCTTCATAAGGAAATATCCGGCAGTCAGTGATACATTGCAAATATTTGTTAAGATCGTTTGGTAATGGTAATATTAGCCATTCCCTTCATAAGGAAATATCCGGCAGTCAGTGATACATTGCACATATTTGTTAAGATCGTTTGGTAATGGTAATATTAGCCATTTCCTTCATAAGGAAATATCCGGCAGTCAGTGATACATTGCACATATTTGTGAAGATCGTTTGGTAATGGTAATATTAGCCATTCCCTTCATAAGGAAATATCCGACAGTCAGTGATACATTGCAAATATTTGTTAAGATCGTTTGGTAATGGTAATATTAGCTATTTCCTTCATAAGGAAATATCCGGCAGTCAGTGATACATTGCAAATATTTGTTAAGATCGTTTGGTAATGGTAATATTAGCCATTCCCTTCATAAGGAAATATCCGGCAGTCAGTGATACATTGCACATATTTGTTAAGATCGTTTGGTAATGGTAATATTAGCTATTTCCTTCATAAGGAAATATCCGGCAGTCAGTGATACATTGCAAATATTTGTTAAGATCGTTTGGTAATGGAAATATTAGCCATTCCCTTCATAAGGAAATATCCGGCAGTCAGTGATACATTGCAAATATTTGTTAAGATCGTTTGGTAATGGTAATATTAGCTATTTCCTTCATAAGTAAATATCCGGCAGTCAGTGATACATTGCACATATTTGTTAAGATCGTTTGGTAATGGTAATATTAGCCATTTCCTTCATAAGGAAATATCCGGCAGTCAGTGATACATTGCACATATTTGTTAAGATCGTTTGGTAATAGTAATATTAGCCATTCCCTTCATAAGGAAATATCCGGCAGTCAGTGATACATTGCACATATTTGTTAAGATCGTTTGGTAATGGTAATATTAGCTATTTCCTTCATAAGGAAATATCCGGCAGTCAGTGATACATTGCAAATATTTGTTAAGATCCTTTGGTAATGGTAATATTAGCCATTCCCTTCATAAGGAAATATCCCGCAGTCAGTGATACATTGCACATATTTGTTAAGATCGTTTGGTAATGGTAATATTAGCTATTTCCTTCATAAGGAAATATCCGGCAGTCAGTGATACATTGCAAATATTTGTTAAGATCGTTTGGTAATGGTAATATTAGCCATTCCCTTCATAAGGAAATATCCGGCAGTCAGTGATACATTGCAAATATTTGTTAAGATCGTTTGGTAATGGAAATATTAGCCATTCCCTTCATAAGGAAATATCCGGCAGTCAGTGATACATTGCAAATATTTGTTAAGATCGTTTGGTAATGGTAATATTAGCTATTTCCTTCATAAGGAAATATCCGGCAGTCAGTGATACATTGCACATATTTGTTAAGATCGTTTGGTAATGGTAATATTAGCCATTTCCTTCATAAGGAAATATCCGGCAGTCAGTGATACATTGCACATATTTGTTAAGATCGTTTGGTAATGGTAATATTAGCCATTCCCTTCATAACGAAATATCCGACAGTCAGTGATACATTGCACATATTTGTTAAGATCGTTTGGTAATGGTAATATTAGCCATTCCCTTCATAAGGAAATATCCGGCAGTCAGTGATACATTGCAAATATTTGTTAAGATAGTTTGGTAATGGTAATATTAGCCATTTCCTTCGTAAGGAAATATCCGGCAGTCAGTGATACATTGCACATATTTGTTAAGATCGTTTGGTAATGGTAATATTAGTCATTCCCTTCATAAGGAAATATCCGACAGTCAGTGATACATTGCACGTATTTGTTAAGATCGTTTGGTAATGGTAATATTAGCCATTCCCTTCATAAGGAAATATCCGGCAGTCAGTGATACATTGCAAATATTTGTTAAGATCGTTTGGTAATGGTAATATTAGCCATTCCCTTCATAAGGAAATATCCGACAGTCAGTGATACATTGCACATATTTGTTAAGATCGTTTGGTAATGGTAATATTAGCCATTCCCTTCATAAGGAAATATCCGACAGTCAGTGATACATTGCACATATTTGTTAAGATCGTTTGGTAATGGTAATATTAGCCATTCCCTTCATAATGAAATATCCGACAGTCAGTGATACATTGCAAATATTTGTTGAGATCGTTTGGTAATGGTAATATTAGCCATTCCCTTCATAAGGAAATATCCGACAGTCAGTGATACATTGCACATATTTGTTAAGATCGTTTGGTAATGGTAATATTAGCCATTCCCTTCATAAGGAAATATCCGGCAGTCAGTGATACATTGCAAATATTTGTTAAGATCGTTTGGTAATGGTAATATTAGCCATTCCCTTCATAAGGAAATATCCGGCAGTCAGTGATACATTGCAAATATTTGTTAAGATCGTTTGGTAATGGAAATATTAGCCATTCCCTTCATAAGGAAATATCCGGCAGTCAGTGATACATTGCAAATATTTGTTAAGATCGTTTGGTAATGGTAATATTAGCTATTTCCTTCATAAGGAAATATCCGGCAGTCAGTGATACATTGCACATATTTGTTAAGATCGTTTGGTAATGGTAATATTAGCCATTTCCTTCATAAGGAAATATCCGGCAGTCAGTGATACATTGCACATATTTGTTAAGATCGTTTGGTAATGGTAATATTAGCCATTCCCTTCATAAGGAAATATCCGGCAGTCAGTGATACATTGCAAATATTTGTTAAGATCGTTTGGTAATGGTAATATTAGCTATTTCCTTCATAAGGAAATATCCGGCAGTCAGTGATACATTGCAAATATTTGTTAAGATCGTTTGGTAATGGTAATATTAGCTATTTCCTTCATAAGGAAATATCCGGCAGTCAGTGATACATTGCAAATATTTGTTAAGATCGTTTGGTAATGGTAATATTAGCTATTTCCTTCATAAGGAAATATCCGGCAGTCAGTGATACTGTCGATTGAAATTTATAAAATCTTTATCCTGTAACAATTTTTTAGAAAAATAGGTTTCTCGAATGCAGCAGCTTTTCTCGCTCTTTCCAGTAATACTGTTGTTTCCTTCCTACTCTTTTGCCTGGTGTAGTGTGGAATGTCAACACCTTGATTATGTTGTTATTTTCTCTTCGAGTTACATGTACTGTCGATTTTAGTTGTTGCTGTTGTCGTAAATTCTCCAACAGTATGACTTAGTACAGTTCTTTATTTATGATTCTGTAGCGCCAGACCATAAGGTTCGAAGAAGGATCGTCCTCACTAAAACCTACATATTTCATTTGCACACAGCTATTTTTAATTATAGATCTGAGAAAGCGGTTGCATACAGTAGACAGTTAAGATATTTCTGAACGATGTTTGCGCAATGCATAACAGCTGTAGGAAATTCGCGATCTGAGGAGATTTGTTGGTATTTTTACGGTTAATCAACCTTTTGTGGGTTATTTAAAGCCATAAATATTTTAGATTGTAAGAATATTTTGGAGATAATACTGAGTTACTAGGACAAGTCTTACTCATAAATCCATAATTAGAGGTAAAATTGGATTCATCCATTTTGCAATCGTATTTGCACGAAAGTGAATATAATAGACCCGACTGGAATTAGACCTCCGATTTCCAATTCCGAGGTCTTTTACATTACAATACTCACACATCCAATCTTACAGCGCGTGATATTCCTAAGCGGTCACCCATCTAGGTACTGACCAGGTGCGTCATTGCTTTACTTACGAGAACAGGTTTTTCAATGTTATATAGCGACGTGACTATACATGACATGCGGTTAATGTCTTGATTTTATAGCAACCAACGGTGTTCCGAGAGACTGCCCTAGTGCATTATATGCATATATATGTGTGTGCGTTTATATATATATATATATATATATATATATATATATATATATATATATATATATATGTTGCGTATATTTTGGCAAAATGTTTCATTAAGACCAGTCTCATTGAATAAATTTTTTGAGTTAAAAAAACAAGATCTTGATGACAACGTTGTTCTGATGTCGAAAGTACTCAGAATAAAAGAAATATGCATAAAAAGGGTAACTTTCTTTTTTCTTTTAATAAGGATACTAACAAACATGGCAGTAATTACGAGGATCCTATTAAAAATAAGTAGATAAAACTTGTCTAAATTATTTAATGAGACACACACACACACACACACACATATATATATATATACATATATATATATATATACATATTTATACATATATATATATATATAGAGAGAGAGAGAGAATGAGAGAGAGAGAGAGGCACCTCGAGGTGGTGAAATGGTTAGCAAGCTTGTCTCGCTAGGACAATTACGAATGAGTAGTGAGCTCGATCCTCTCTGTGACACAATGCCGAAAGTAAGGGTACTTTCAACCTTGTGCCACATCCAAGCTTCGCTTGAAAAATCACTATATATATATATATATATATATATATATATATATATATTTCCTCTGGCTGAAAATTCTGGTTCTCAGTCAGTTCCTCTTATTGGAATAATTCAATGTTATATAGCTTGCATTATTTTCGGACCAATGACCTCGTCTTCTTAATGGTAGAACGTTAAAAATTTAAATCTCGGATGTCAGAAGTTTATTATTTTCTTTAGTAAGAGAATGTGGATATTTTATATACTTGAAGGCCAGTAGGAAGCGTTGCTATGGTAATTTTCTAAGCGCAGCTTAGATGTGGCACAAGGAAGTAGAAAGACCTGTTATGAACGATGGAGCGAATTATCCTTCTACCTATCCATCATTTGATGTTTTCAAATAGTACTGTTCAATTCGACTTTCACTGTCGCCCTTCATCAAGTATGTAATATTGATTTCTACTTATAGGATAAGGTTTATATTTATGTTGTGGGGCGTGGGGGATGCAGGCAAAGTCCTATCCAACTATCGACAATGTTTCGGTAACTGTCAAGAATCATCGCATCATAGGATTCCCAGATAAAAATCCGTTTTCGATAAACGCTTATTCTGTAAACAGACTTTAATGCACCGTTTGATATTTTGTTGCCAAAAACGAACTGAAAATAAGGAACACGGAAAAATGACCAGCCTTTCAAAGGTATAAGAATTTTTTCGAAATCTTGCAAATATTAACATTAGAGGGTGATTAATTATTATTAAGTAAAAAAACTATTCATGAAACAAATTTGTTTCGCAGGACACAGGCATTGTCAAAAATGAAATGAACTCAGTTATTTGCCATGTGTGATACACGCTTAGGTGATCATGTATCTTTCGATACATGACTGACGAAGCAGATTTTTTTCGTGCAGTAGGTTGTCATTTCTTTCTGTGGTAGACCAGTTGCCATCCTAGTTTGTCCTGCTATATACCCATAGCTGGAGGGAAAAGAAGAGGATTCATACCTTTCCCAAGGGTATTATCACGTAAATGAATGTAATGGATTCAATTCGAATTCAAACACGGCTAGTGTAAACAAAACAAAGGTGTCTTGCTGTTTTTCTTTAATTTCCTTTTTCTTTATTTAATTTATTTTCTACTGTGGTTCACCCGATGCAAGACCCAAGAGCCACTCAAGCTAGAGATTTACTGAATGAATTTGTTATAACTATGTACAAAGTGGGAGTAAGAGATGTATATTAGAATATTATGTAAGGTAGATAGCGGTTGAATCGGCTTGAAGAGGGTGAGATTGTAGTGATCGGGGAGCCAAACTTTCGGGATTCTGTTCCATAAGTTAACAGCTTTTGAAAAGAGACTATATGAATGGAACTTCCTCCTTAACAAGTGGATACGAAAGGATGAGAGGATTATGTTGAACTGATATGGTGGAACCTAGTTGTGGAATATTAGAACTAAGGAAGGTAGGTCGTATGAACATTTGCCATGAAAATAGCGAGAGGATAGCAGTGTTTCGTCTATGGGAAAGTGGTTGTCGAGTGGAAAACAAATCCGCCTCTAGAAGGCCGCGTAAGTGCATTTGAGATCACTCAAAGTTGGAAGGTAAGGATTTGACATCGTCCATCTTTGGTGTAATCTGGATTTTGTAAAGATTTTTGCCAACTTTGGGAGCTTTCTTTGATTAGATTTGGAGTTTTTGAATTTCTTAACTAGTGTCTTCTCCAAAACAAACAACGGGTCACTCGTTGATTTATATCCGGGTGCCTGTATTAAGAGAGACTTAATAAGAAGCACAAGCGTAAGCTCGTCCATGAATGATATTAGATAACTTTTCGACTTTCTTTTTCATATTTCTAAAATAAATTTAAAAGATATACATGTTAATTTTTTTCACACGTGTTTTTATCAATATTGTTTCCTTGTCTAATCAAACTCTATTAATCTTTTCAGTATTACATATATATATATATATATATATATATATATATAGAGAGAGAGAGAGAGAGAGAGAGAGATATGAGTAGGATAAAAAAATTCTACGTATGTATAAATATATTTCGTCCATCGTTGTTATGCAGTAATCAATGTTATGAGACAGAGCTATAAGTATTTATTGGTGAATATATATAATGTCCAACATCCATAACATGAGTTGGAGTTTCATGCAGTTGCTGTAATCTTCAGGCGCAAATACAATATGTATTTGTATATATATATATATGTGTGTGTGTGTGTTTGTGTGTGCTTGCATATATATATGTGTGTTTGTATATATATATATATATATATATATATATATATATATATATATATATATATATATGTATGTATGTATATAAATAAAATGTGTATATATATAAATATAGAATGATTAATTTTTTAAATATTTTTTTAAAATTTGGGTTTATTTATTTTTCATTCTTTCCCAAATCATTCTTAGTGTAATATTTCTGCCTTTTAGTTATCATATATATGTGGATAATGTAGTGCTGATCAAGTATTTTCTGTCGGAGAATGAGAAATAGTGTTGTTCTTTCTTTTTCTTAATTGTCCCTCGGTGGCAACGATGTAGTAAATTGTGCTGTTGTTTGCACTTACCTTGGCTTTATATATTATATTCGTTTGTTGGCAGTTCCCTTGGAGTGGACATTTTTTTATTTCTACAGTTGAATTGAGGTTACTTGATTGCTTTATTGGAGTTTGTTACTTTTTTGTTGTGGCTTGATATTATTTTTGTCATATTTTTGTGCAGTTGTAACTAATTTTTTCGTTAATTCAACAAAAATAACCACCATTGACAATATGAATTGTAATTATCATCTTTCTTACCATTTATCCACACTTATCCCAACATTCCCACTATCTCAGCACCACAATTACCAATGCCGCATTAATCCTCAATAATACTTCCTTCCTCCCACCCAGCAAAATTTATACCACCGCATAAATAGCAATAAGTATTATAAATTAGAGTTTCTACTATTGGCATAAGCGCAATCGCCAAAACAAGCAAAGAACTGGCTTTAAAGTAATATCCAAACAGCATTAAAAAAATTAAAAATAATAACAATTTTACCGACAATAGTCTTACACAGAACCCATCTAAGGTAAAAAAAAAAAGGAAAAAAGACAGCTGGATAGAAGACGTGTGAACGCGCACGCATGCGTATATATGCGTGTGTGTGTGCGAGAAAACATTATTCCGCGAACAAAATAAACGAACGATCTGTGCGTTGATACAGACGCTTGGAAAGAAGTTCGCCACACAATTCAACATTGAATACAGCGACCAATTGCGTACGTATCCACGCAACGACACATGGATGCACATATACGCCCAGTCCTACACTGTTCATATATATTTATGTTTGTGTGAACTGCAATGCGTGAACTTCGTGTATGTATGTCTGTATACGTATGAGTGGCGTTCCAACGAAAATCTTTCCTCCCACTACTACAAAACACCGATATACGCAACCATAAATAAAACCAAAATCTCAAAAATTAAGCAGTTTATCTGACGATCGCAGAGAGCGTGAAACCCAGTGTCACAAACTGACATCAATACAACCATATATATATATATATATATATATATATATATATATATATATATATATATATATAAAGAAAGAACAGTAAGATATATAATCCGGTGTTCTTATAGATATTTTTATTTTTACAAAATAGTGCTCAATGTAAATTTACAGAGCATTAATATTATAAATTAATTGATTTAAAATATGATTTTATCGCTACACAGTTCTAACCATGTTTCAAAAATAGAAGCTAAACGCTTTTTGTAATTAAATTAAAGACATTAGTTCCATTTCATCCTCAGGCGAAGTTTGGGGTAACTTATTACTGGGTTTTAAAGACACAGCAAAAAATCTTACTTCACGTTTCCAAGGATACAGAGAAACCCATTCATCTAGACAAGGGGTGTTTGCGTGTTAATTATCGTTGTATTTTGTTGTATCAGTTATTAGTTACGTCTTGGTAGGGATGTATTTTTCAATGAATTCTGACATCCGTTAAATGCATGTCGTCTGGATTTTATTTAAATTTATTGTTAACGGCAAAAATTCTTACATATTTTTTTTTTCTATTTGTATACTTAAAGATTTTTGTGGGGTGTTTCTGTTAGAATAGGTTTTATTTAACTACGATTTTAAAAAAAATTCACTTTTAATTTTTTTTATTTTTAATATTTTAATATTTCTTTTTAAAACAAGCGAATGTATCAGAATCACTTACAGTATATATATATATATATATATATATATATATATATATATATATATATATTGACTGATTGATTGTACAAAATGCCCAGTGGTGTATGTCTGTGAAACATCGATATAACTCAAAAACAGACTGTATGAGCATCACGGGGATGTGGTGCGCAACATCACTTTAAACGCATTAGTATTAGGTTGGTACAAAAATAATGTCGTTTTCTCACATGTGAGAAAACGACATTATTTTTGTACCAACCTAATAGTTCAGCGTAAAACATTTGACCACATTTTCGACTAAATAGAAAGGATTCAAAAAGAAAATGTATTGAGAGTGCGCTAATTCCACAATTCTCAATACTTATACGAAAGACCAGGAACATACATATTATTATTAATCATCGTTAAAGCAGTTGTAGCACAATACGCAATACGAGCTCATAGAGAAAAGGCAGAAATCTACTCGGGCTGATTTAAAATCCAAAGACACCAACGGCTCTAACATATCTATGAGGTTGGTGCAAAAAAATACGTCAAAAAACGACATTATTTTTGCACCAACCTAATATCTCTCTCTCTCTCTCTCTCTCTCTCTCTCTCTCTCTCTCTCTCTATCTATATATATATATATATATATATATATATATATATATATATATATATATATATATATACATACATATATATATATATATATATATATGTAAGCAAATATATGGATATAGATCCGACGGTATGAAGAAAAATATACGGAAAAAACACATATATATATTTGTTTGTTTTTTCCGTATATTTTTCTTCATATATATATATATATATATATATATATATATATATATATATATATATATATATTAGGTTGGTGCAAAAATAATGACGTAGTAATGTCGTTTTTTGACGTATTTTTAAACGTCAAAAAAGGACATTATTACGTCATTATTTTTACAACAACCTAATATATATATATATATATATATATATATATATATATATATATATATAAACAAATAAACAAACACTAAATAAAAACAAAGAAATAAACAAATACTTACAGGTTTCTGGACATCCGGATCTGATAAGGTAATGTAATTTATTGCCCTTTTACGCTCAGAATTCACAGTTCATTTACCTTGCAACCAGTTTTGTCTTTCATTCCGACATGTCTCCTCAGAGCGACTTTTGGAAAAAATTTCAGAATTTCTCGATATCTGTGCTGTGTTCACTTGTCTCTACAATAATGTCAGTGTTTTATGTTAGCTCTAGAAAATGAATTTTGAAAAAATATTACAAACCAAAAATCTATACACGCTATGTTGATGACAAATTCCTACTTTCAATACTGATGAAGTCAAACATCCAATGACAACCTTTAAAAATAATTGCACCCATAATTTTACATAAAGTTAGAATAAGAAATAAAATTAGTCCTTTAGCCCCGATCACTACAATTTTAACCTGCTGGAGTCGGTTTAAGTCGAGTTAACCGTTATTTTCTCTTTCTATCCATATAAACTATCCCTTAATGGTACTAATTCGAATGACAGCCGGGCTTTGGACAGGGTTAAACTTTAAAAAAAAAAAAAGAAAAAGAAAAACATTAATCTAAGCAGTCCTCAGTTTCTCCATAAGAATACCTAGTGTTGGCGCGTTTACAACATCACTAGATGTTCCACCACAATATTAACCTCGGGTCAAAGAAGTTTGATCTTGCAGCTATTTTCTAATGCTGTTTTCTCTGCTTGTGTGAGTGACCACACATCTTCCTGTTTGAAAGGTGAATAAATTATTTCTCTTCCATTGCCTAATAGCCAATATCTCAGAGAAATGGCGCCTTGACTGATGGGATGGTAGCATGACTTCGCCTGTCTTGGACAGATTGCAATAAGGATCTCTTTTTTGTAGTTTGGATTCCAGATAATAGCCCCTTATTTGAGTATTTGTTGAATAAATACGGGATAAAGATTTTATTTTATTTTGGGAGAGCAAGATTCGTAAAGCAACGTTTAGTTCTGCCTATTCTTTGATTAACATTCTTTATAATTTCAGAAATACGTGATCTTGGAGATAAATCCCGTTGAACCAACTATCCAATTCTATTTGTTCTTTAAATTGTTTAATGGAAACTCCATCTTGTGCGTAAGCGTATCTCAACTTGTCTCTGATCTTCTTCACACCGAGCATTCCTCCATTGAATTATAGATACCATAGCGAACACTAAGCTGAACGTGACTTTAAATCATTTTGAATTTTTGCCATTTATGAAATGATATAGTTTAGGGTCATCATCAAATAATTTAGCATTGGATTTGATCAGGCCAGAGATGTCGTTTACATAGATCAAGAACAGGATTGATCCCAAAACGGAACCTTGAGGGAGATCTCTAATGAGTGAACATAAACAATCTTTTCCGAGATGGATTGATTGTTTTGAGTAGCGAACAATTTTAAATCTCAGTTTACAATATTTAAATTAAACGCTTACTTAATTAAAATAGTAAATTCCCGCACAGTTACAAAAGAACACTTATAAATAATTAAATAGAGTGCATTTAATCTGGTCTATACACGCAATATTTCTTAGCAAACTGAAAGAAGTTATCAAACACGAATGAACAATAATTCCCCTAACTACTTAGTCGATAAACAAATAACACTAACTTTAGAAAAAATACAACCAAACAATAGTAAAAATTTTAAAAAAATAACGCACAAAATATTATTAAGCTATATTTGCTGCTCTTGAAAAAACCTCCAATCATTGGATAACTTGAGAAGGAAATGACTTGTAAATTTTAACGCCCCCAAAAAATGCTCTCATTTAACCATCACAGAGAACCTTTTCTGCCTGCCATCAGTATGGCTGATGTTAATCTAAAGGGGATCAACACTCTGCCCCTTCACAGGCTCACGTTTTCTACAGACATGAATTGGAGCGACAATATTGAATCAATTGCTATATCTACTGCTACGATATTTGGTTCACTGCGACTTTCCAGAAAATCTTTCTCGTCAGAGTATCAATCTTGCACAATTATAAATCCACTATTCACTAAAAAATCTTTCATTGGTGCTGCTGCTATATCAGGTCTGGTGCCCTGCTGTATATCTTGAGATTCTTGACAAATTTCAGAGAAAGGTTTGTAGCGGTGAATACTAATCACGTCAATCAAATATAGATAAATTAAATAAAGGCCTCAGAATTCCCTGTAGGTTACACAGACCGATATATTACCGGATATTACCATGATATCAACAAGAAAGTTGAGGGCAATAGTGTAAATAACTATGTAATTCAATCAAAGAATATTGATTTTCCGACATATTGATTAAAATTCATTGGTGAATACTAATCACGTCGATCAAACATTTGAAAATTTGAAATTGTCATGCTACAGAGGTAATAAAAACAATTTTGGGGCGTTTAAACAATCGCCAAAACGTTTAAGCATAAAACAGACTGTAGGCGCTGTTTGTTGACTTCAATGTCTACTTTTATATTTGCATACATTCGTTAGACCATAAATATAGCATACAGTAATGTTATATTTTTATCACATATACTGTATGCGATGGATAAATTGTCGTCTAAATTACGCAGAAATGAAAATAACATCTCATTTTAATAGATATATTTACCGAAATTACACAAAAATATCTTGAAATACTAAAGAGTATATTCAATAAAATCACCATTGGCTTCAATCACGGTCACAAGAAGACTTCGGAATCACTTGCAATTCTTCCGGGCAGTTTCATTGTTTAAGATGCTGAATGTTGCCTTAATCTTTGTCTTAAGTTCATCTTTGTTGTTACAGGGTGTTTTTCTTTTTATCCCACTCAACTGCGCCGACACATAATAATCAAGGGGGTTGCAGTCTGGGGAGATAGGTGGACAGATGTAAGGTGTGATGTGGTCGAAGAAATTGTCTGAAATCTATGATTGGTTTCTCCTGCTTGTGTGGCATGGTGCAGAGTCCCGTTGCCAAACATAGAATCTTCCAGCAGCCACCCACTTCACTCAGGTAAGCACTATCTCCTCAACGCAATTGATGTAGGCCTCCGTGTTAAGCCTGAGGCCATATGGGAAGAGAAACAAAGGTATAATGAATCAGTAATTGTAACTCCAAACACCATCGTAATCACCATTGGACTCATGCAACTCTTTCTTAATCCTCTGCACTGTCCTCGGATTAACACTCTGAAATGTTTGTATTGGAGCTTTCGGCACGAATGTCAAGGAGTATAGCATACCGTTTCCAAATTTCTGGTGGAGTGAATTTCATCATGGTGCTCTTTTTCTCAGAGGGTGCCCAACTGACCATACTCTACTGTGCAGTCGACAAAATCAAAAACAAGAAGGTAAGAAACCAGTACGTAGATTTATATTTTGATAAGCGGCTCTCTCGAGAATTTTCCTTCTGAGTAAATTACTGAATTTGAATTATATATAGGGATTTTCCAAGCCTAGCTTAGATGTGGCACAAGGCCGAAAGTATGGGGCACGCAGTAAGGATCGAACTCACTACTTAGTCACAGTTGGTCTAGGGAGATAAGCTTGCTAACCATTACACTGCCTTGAGGTGCCCAAATTGAATTATATATATATAAGTATATATTGGGTGTATTTAGGCATTAATGTTTCATTAAGATATTATATGCTTGTACAAATCTTTTCATATAATTTTTCTACGTTTCGCATCATTTTCTGATTTCCAGTTTGAACGTAAATTTCCCAATGCTTTCTGAATGTTTTCGGCATTTATTAACTATTATAAAAATATTCAAATAAAAATCTTAAATTTTCAAACATACATCCATGCATACATACATATGATAAAGCTATAGCTTCATAGTCTGCTATATTTGTTGGTTAAATAATATTAGGGATGTAGCTTAAGTAAATATAAGTGTGGACACTGAGATCAACACCTAGCGGCGACAGTCTGTTTAGGCTTAAATTGCAAACTTCAGGCTATGAAGATTGCGTCACTCGCTATTTACCTCAATGTCCACTTTTATATTCATATTAATACACACACACACACACACACACAGAGAGACACAAACAAATACATATATACAGCACGGTGGAGTAGTGGATAGCGGATTGAGGAATCAGAGAATTCCAGTCGAATCCATTACGTGCTAATACCCTTGGGAAAGGTATCAATTCTATTTTCTCTCCAGATATGGTTAAATAGCAAACTGGGTTCTATAGCCTTGGATGGCAAGTGGTCTAGGCGAAGAACAACTCTGAATTCAAACCCTGTGGACGGTCGTTTGGGGACCTTTGTGGCACGTAGTACACCAGGTCTCTGTATTCGCCCCTTCAAAAAAGTGTAGATGTTTCTGCACATAGCCGTCACTACTATAATCAAATCATGTCGGTTCCTACGAACTGAGTTGCTTGACCCTCCGTTATAGTACCTATTCTATTGTAATGGACTCTCCCACAGATAATAAGTAGTGGTAGCGGTCGCCAGTTCGGCTCATTGGTGTTGAGCGAGTCAGACGATATCGGACGTTGAAGTACCAACCATCATAACTAGTTTGCTGCGTCATTAACTCTTATTTCCAAGTTCCTAACATTTTGTAGTATGTCGAACCTAATTTAGGACGACTTATTAAAATACAAGCCTCCACTGTGAAAAACTACTCTACAACACCCTAAGAGGTCGAATACGACGAGAGAGTCCACCATATACACATATATATATATATATATATATATATATATATATATATGTAAGGTTGGTGCAAAAATAATGACGTAATAATGTCGTTTTTTGACGTATTTTTAACGTCAAAAAACGACATTATTACGTCATTATTTTTGCACCAACCTAATATATATATCATAACAAAGTAGATTATCAGTAACATATGGTGTTCCTCAGCTTTTGCTACAGACCTCTACCAGCAATCTTGTCTTTTTCCATATTTTCGTTATTGAAATATTTTCTTTTCTTTTCATTCTTTTTAATCTCTTCACGTTACTCTTTACACCATCTTCTTCATTGTTATATCTTTCCCTGATTTTCGTATTTTTTCATTTTCTTCCATTCTCTTTCTTTTTCCGCTTTTTGTTCGCATCCTTTCTTTCATTTTAAATATTGTTTCAAAGAAATGTTGGCTAGTAATGAAGTCAGAAATTCAATGAATCATCTCGACCTTCCGCTGGTCTTAATTAGCGAGCCATTTTCATGCAACAAATCGAGCATCCCTATTTCTGAATAATGCTCCAGGCGTACATGATTATTCACAAATGGACAAAAAGACAGACGACAATAATCACGCATGTATATAGCGATTATTCATTGTCTTTTTTTTAAACGAATCCTTGTTGACAAGTAATGACTTCTGCCTGCAGGTGGGGTGATGCCAAAATAAACGAAGAAAGTTAAATGAAATGCGAAACATGTTGGAATCAAATACCTTTTAATTCATTTTTTTCTTGCTATTTTTCTTTTGTGCCTCTTTGCTTGCCATTGTATATTTGAAACACTTTTTTTTCGAAATGCTGTTGCCATTCTTCTCATCTTGATTTTTGTTTTTGATTTTGTTTTTAATTTTGTTTTGACAGCGGATTGTCGTCGTGACCTGTCTTCGTTTGAACGGCTTCATTCTTTTGTTTCCAGCATATAAAAAGGCAAAGCTCTCTTTATGAAAATATTAAATATTTTTTCACTAACTTTTGTTTTTCTTTTCTTCTTTTCAGGATGGTAAATAAAAAAAACAAAATAAATAAATAAATAGTAAGTATTTCGAAGAAAGAAAAAAATGTTCAAAAAAAAAAAACGAGATGTGTATAGATAAAATAGATAGAGTTGTAAGACAAGGGTGGGTCTTTTCGCCAGATTTATTTAACTTATGTAGCGAGGCTTTCCTTAGGGAGCAGAAAGTCCTAGCAGGATTTATTATTGGTGTGCACAATCATAGGAATATAAGATACATTTACATTCTTAGGATATATTTAAGCAATGGAAAGCAGCGAGTAAATTACCCAACGATCTTGTGTAAATGGATGGCAGAACAGGGAGTTGGAGGCATAGTCAAATAACAAACTTTACTAAGAGCTACGAAAGATAAAAAGCTGATCGCCCACGTCTTGAAGAGGCAGAGCTCATAGAAGAAGAAGAAGAAGAAGAAGAAAATTTCCCAACCGTTATCTTCAGTCTTCATATTAGGTTGGTGCAAAAATAATGTCGTTTTCTCACATATGTTACTATGTGAGAAAACGACATTATTTTTGCACCAACCTAATAATTTCTGGGTTTTTTTTTTTCTGTTTTTCATTTTCTTATCTTCTTTTACATTCAGTAACTGTCCTGAGTCTTAGTGGCTTTGTTAACTTGCTTGGAGCGAAATTACAAAAAACTGAAGAAAAAAAAAAAAAAAAAAGAAAAAGAGAAGAAAAATAGGAATCTATATGTGCAATTATATTTTATTAAATTATATATCCACCATTAGGATTGCGAGGATTTGTTCCCACTTAATAGGCAGCGCGTCGATACATTTTGAGTAAAATTCCGCAGGTTTTCTTGGGAAAAGGTTTCTTTCAATAGAGAATGCTTTTCCCCCTCAAAAACCTTTTCCAGTGATCAAAAAACTTAATAATTGGTTGCTGTAATGTCAAGTGAATATGTTGAACAGTTATTACTATTATATGCAGTCGTTTTCTTCGTTAATGTTGCTGTATGCGGCCTTTTCTTATTATTCTTTCCGTATGGGGCCTCGCATTTGGCGGAGAGCAATGTTTTCTTATTGTCGACCACAGAATGCTTTTTGACTACACGTATCTATACACTTTGCAGCTGCTGGATGTATAAATGCCTACTTCATGTTTCATTGACTTTTAAGAACTATAAATGCATAATACCCCGGTGATCCCACCACACCCGAGACATTACCTGTCTTCAATGGAGCTCATCTTTTAGGGGCCAGGTGGAGATTTATCATTGTCAGTCCACTGTCACTTTCTATTTTTAAGCATTTCACCCCAAGCAAGGCGAGAGTGCTGCTAACACGCAAGGGGTTAAAGTGAGTGGGAGTGAGAGTAAAGAGGCGTGACTGAGGAAAGGATGAAGAGAAGGACGGGGAATAGATCAAGTCATCTGGAGATGTCAATTGACATTGCATTTGAATAGTTGTAGATTATAGCTATCAGGGAAGCAAGTAAGAGAAAAGGAGTTCCATAGACGGGTATTGGGAAATATGAAGCTATTAGAGTAGAAGAAACGGTCAAATTTAACCGTTTCGACAGTGAAAGAGTGGGACTGAGATGCCAACCTAGTAGGACGCTTAAATTCATGCAGTTTGGGAACTAGCGAAAGTAGTTACCATGAGAGTATTTGTAGAAAAGACAGAGGGAAGCGACGTCACGTCTGTGAAGAGAACGACTGTAAACAATATGCCAGACCAGGGCCAATCGTATCTGTCTCTGGGTTTTGTCGAGGACCTTAAGACGAACAGTGGGGTCTCCAGACCATATATGGTAGCAGTATTCCTTGCGTTGAAAATTGTCAAACGTAACTCAGTTTTAATCGTCATGTAATGATATATTTATGGAGCTGTTAGTTTGGATGATTCGATATTACTCAGAGAATGCCGATTTTGTAGTTGCGATAAAAACAAGAAACAGAAATAAGATGAAAAAATACAAATAAAAATTGGGGATACGAGTTCAAGTATCGTTCCAGATTTAATCTTTATTTCCGATCGATAACACTTACAAAATGACAATCCGAGGTCAGCGATACAAAGCCAAAGATGTCATCGATTTTCGACTCTATGCAGATGACACAACCATTTATTCCTGTATTAATGGCAACTCCGGTCGGTTTGATAAAATCAAATCGGCAGCTTATCTAAAAAAAATTAACCTACAATCTGTTTTAAATGGGCTAAGAAATGACTTGCTATGTTTAACACCCCCAAAACGAAAATACTCCCTTTTAATTTGTCTTAAGTAACCTATTTGGCCTTCTTTCGGTATGGCTGATTCCAACCTTCAGCATAATGACTCATTGCGCCTTCTAGGGTTAACATTTTCCCGCTGATACGACGTGAAATGATTATATTGAATCAATTGCTAGGTCTGCAAGATAGGAAAGTTGGTTCACTGTCGTGCCAGACATTTTTCTCGCCCGAATCTAGCTTTTGATATCACATTTGATCTGGCAATTCTGCTATTTGTTTAATGATTCTTAATAAGCTCTAAAGAAGAATCTGCAATGTTATCGGTCCTGACCAGGCATCTCAGATTTAGTCACATTCCCACCCCCGTATTGTAGCTTCGCTGTGACTTATCTTCATGATAAGTGTTCGGATGAGCTTTCCTATTTGGTACCACGGCTTTACAAATTTAAGCGCAATGCCAGATTGGCAGCTAAGTCTCATCATTTTACAGTTGAAATGGCGAGATGTAACCGTTATTTCTGTGCTATGAGTCACTTCTCTCGCACTTCTCGCTTGTGAAGCTCTCTTCCGGCCTCTTGCTTTCCAGTCAACGATTTTCTAAGGGTAGCTTAGAATCTGGCTCAATATCTAAAATATGGAGCACCCAGTGAGGATCGTAACTGAGCTAGCGAGACAAGTATGCTAGCCATTAGACCATAATTTTCCAAGCGTAGCTTAGATATGTCACAAGGCGGAAAGTGTGATGCTCCTAGTGAGGATCAGATTCGCTACTCAGTCGTAATTGATCTAGCGAGGCAAGGGTGATAACCATTATAGCCACGTCAGAGTGACCCTATCCAGTCAAGTTTGATCTTCAAAAATATAAATGCAATGTCAATCCTCATCTCCTGTATTCTTAATTTCTTTGCTTTTATTCTTCTCTCTCCTTAATAATTTGTTTACTTTTCCTCATATTCTTTCACACTCAGTAACCTCTTACGCCTTCGTGGCTTTATTACCTTGCTTGGGAGTGAAATGATTAAAAATTTGAATGAAATACAATAAAAATTTACTAATCATTGACAATATACTATGCAGTGAATTTGAAAACTATTACATTCGGTATTACTCGTATAGCATAAAACAACAGAAATAAAATGAAAAAGTCTTAATACCAATAACATTTGGAGCATTCGGAAAGTAACTGGATTATTTTTTTTTTAAATTTAAAATTAACTTGACGTTAAATTTATATTAAATATTATTTTACAACAAGCCAATAATTTTTTATTCCAATATTTAAAGAAATCTGGGAAAAAATTGAAGGTTTTCAACTTGTTTGTTTCTAAATGTTCCGCCATTTGTGAAATATTCTAGTAAACGAAACAAATTGAAATCTGTATGCGCTAAATTTCGTTAGAAATCATAAACTATGGTGAAGCATTTTCCACAGTAAACATTTTTTTATGCATGTTTAGCAGAGTGTGTCTTTGTATTGTCATGCTGCATTTCTACCTACCAATGCAGGGTACTTCTAACTTATTCGTTTACCTGAATAGTTCTCTGACCATAATCGTCTAGAGTGATGGCTTTTCTATGCCCTGATTCATATTCCACCAAACACAAAGCAAGGACTTCTGTGACTGGAGTCCTCGTTTAGCAATTGTCACTTGTATTTTTTTGTTTACTTATTTATTGAATTCTTTGTGATACGCATATTTTCTTGTTTCCTTTTGAGATGTAAAACCTATTTTTCATCATGGATTAAAAATCCTATGTCAAAACGAAAGATTAGCATTACTGGTTCAAAAACTTCTGCATTTTGTATAACGTTAGTATTAGTTTTAAAGCGAAAACTCACGAGGAAGACAATTTTTCTCTTTGTTAGTTATTTTCAATCAAAATCTGAAATACCATTTAACAGACAAACTATTAGATAGTAGAGATGATAAACTAATTATAGCAACCGTTTCCGACCATTCAACCTTGTTTCTGTCTTGATTGCTTAGCATAGAATTCATACCTGTAAATACATTATTACCTTCCCAACACCCTAATTAACTGTTCTTAATCTCAGACAATATTAGGTTCGTGCAAAAATAATGACGTAATAATGTCGTTTTTTGACGTTAAAAATACGTCGAAAAACGACATTATTACGTCATTATTTTTGCACCAACCTAATACATCTCAATACTACTAGTTTAGTTATTTTGCAATATGACGAATTGATTTTAATAATCTTGTGTTTGGATGAAGAAGCGAGTTATTTAACTATTTAAATGAGCCGAATATTATGTTTGTATTTAACGCACTGACTGCCAAAAATCAATTACAAAATCTGATGGAAACATCCAATTTTTTTAGTAATCTTATAAGTTGGCAATAAAAAAATAATGAGTAGATTTATAGCTTCAACTGAAATTTTAACTGTTTTCATACTGAAAGTATCACCGCGAATAAACTCGTTTGTGTCTGACCGAGGATGAATATATATATATATATATATATATATATATATATATATATATATATATATATATATATATATATATATAAATCGGCACGAGATAACTCGTCGTTGCTGTCCTCATAAAAAAGCAACCAATTACAATCTCGTGGTTGGCTGTCAATGTGGTAAAAATGAAGACTCCCTGCGTGTTGGTTTCTAAACGTTGTCACGGTTTTGTACAGATTTAGTTTCCTTTTATTTCTCTCGCATATCTGACGCTAAGAACCAATCTGTCTAACATCAAGCTACGTCCATTTAGATTTTATATTACTCGTTGCAGAGAACACACGCACGCACGCACGCACGCACGCACGAGACGATTGATTTAAGATACGCTTCTGCACTAGTAACCAAGGTCGGATTTGCTTTGTTTCTGTGACCTTTATTGTTTAAATTTACAAATGTCAATGCGGTCAGATGTGAACAAACCCGACAGACTTCTCTACGAACTGCATCCTCCTCCCGCTCCCCCACCCCGGTTTTTTCACCTAGCCGTATTCAGATTTGGGTGTACGTAGCTTTCTCTAGACCAGACGGCTGTCTAGTTCGGTTAACTGAAGAACATTTTCTCAAGTAAAAAAAATAAGCGGTTTCCGGTTGAAATCCTGATGAGGTCACGGAGATATTAAACAGGATTTGTTTTCCCCAGATTCGTATGGATATTGATTTTGTTTCGCATAACGCCAGAAACTCGAATCACAAGGGAATGATAGAATCATACTAGCCAGGGTAACGACCTGCTTTATTTCGGACAAACCCTTAAGATAATTCAAAGAAAGAAAAAAGAAACGACAATCTTTAAACTTCCTACCTGCAAAAGAATGGATTGAAAAAAGGACCGTTTTTCCTTTGACACCGCTATTATTTTAACTACCTTCACTCCTCGGCAATGACAGTCGTTTTAAAAACAATGATTAGAATTGTAATAAATCATAAACATATGATGAAAGTGAATTTATATGTTTTTATTTTTGAGAACTTACAACAAAAATATTAAACACTATATACTTACTATATTGTTTAAAGAATAATAACAATATTCCAAAAACGAATACGATTGTATTAAAACTAAATCAATGTAATATTTATCATTTACCAATTTACAAAGAAATAAATATGAGAACTCTTTTATTCATAAATTTATAATACAACATTATTTAAGTTATTCAGACTATTGTCCTTATATTTGTCGACATATTTACCACACCGATTTGGCCGTTGTACGATCCGGCCTTCTTCAGCTGGTTGGAATGTCGAACTTAACCCTTTATTTCGCTCACTGAGGTAGACAGTTCTAATTCCACTTGCCATGTTTAATGGACGTCAGTTATCAGTTATCTCCTGTTAATTCCCCTCTCCAAGTTCTCCACTGCCTTAAACCGGTATTGAACTCACACTCTTTGGGTCCTGTCACTGGATCTAACCAACGCCTTTATACACTGTGCCATGTGTCCTTGAAGAGGGAATTAAACAGGAGATACCTGATAAATGACACCTATAATCATGGCACGTGGAACTAGAACAGTCTACCCCAGTGAACGAAATAAACATAGACATTTCCAACCACCTGAAGAAGGTCGGAGCGTACAACGGCCGAAACGTTGTGATAAATATGTCGAGAAAGATAAGGACAATAGTCCGTATAATGTAAATAATGTATATAATACCTCCTCTCAGAAATATAGACAAAATTATTTAAATATGTGAACCAAATATAAGGAAATCTTTATTATTTACTATTTTATAAACTTCGAATCAGTTGGCATTTACCTGATGTTTGGCAATCATTTCAATAAGTAATATGATATACAGTGTAAATAAACAATGTAATAAATGATTATTTTGTTTTCAAGTCTCAAGATCAAAGAAAATGCATAAATTTACTTTCATCTATTTAGGTTTTATTTAAATTCTAATCATCACTTTTAAAAACAATGAAAATTGCCTAGAAGACAGCAATACTAAAGGTATCAGAGGAAAAAAACATCTTTTTAACACACCTTTTTTGTGCGGACATGAAGGATGAAAATCGCCGGAGAAATTTTTGATTCATTGATGGATCTTTCTACGGTTTAAGACTTTGCGGGTTATTTTTAAAGACAAAAAATATATTTAGATTGTAAGTTTGTTTTTTTTATTACTTACTACATAATAATGATTTACTATAAAAGTCCTTTTTAACCCATAGACAAGGGGAGACGGGATGGATTCATATTTTCCAAAGAATATTTGCGTGTAAGTGAACGTAACGAAGCAGACGTTGAACTCGGCTCTCCGATTTACAATGCCGAGCCGTTATCCATTACACCAACCACTCGCACTTCCTCGCTCATAGCATCCAGTATTCGTAAGCGGTCTCCCATCTAGGTACTGATCAGGCTCGATGTTGTTTAACTTCCATGATCGTAAGGGAACCGGTGTTTTCAACCTTATATGGCTTTGGGCAAAATGATGAAAAAATAAGAATGTTCGTAATAGCACGCAAAATAATAATCTTTATGTGACCCTAACTTGTTCACCATTGCTCCAAAGAGGTTCCCTACTAAGCATCCTTTAGGATCAATCGTCAGCATTAGTCCATTAAGATCGATTACGCCCTGAGAGGGCGCCATTAAATTATTGTCGTAGTTTAATTAATATTTTTGTTCGATGCAACGCATGCGCGAGCAATGGGACTGTTATCTGAGCGGAACGTGAAATCAACGAGTCGGTTTCAAATTTCTGGCCTTGTCAGTTGCGTTCTAGTTTCGCCGAAATGCCCATTAAAGAGGCATTAATTTAACAATTCTCCCTCTAGCTATGAAGGAAGACAGGGACCCCTTAGCCTTTGATTTTGGGGGAATTCTGTTAGAATGATTTCACCCTGCTTTTTTTCCACACGGATTTTAATAAAGAATAGTATTTCTTCTACACTGACTGCTCTCCGGTGCTAGAGAACCTAGTTTACTATACTTTTTAATCCATACCTTGTGGGGAGAAGAGATGGCTATATGCTTTTCTCAATGACATTTCAGCGAAAGGGAGACGGAGCAAAGTTAGCTGGAATTAGGAATCAGCTCACCGATCGCATTTTCAAAAGAACAAAGGAAAAGCAAAAACACGGAAGCCTAACATGAAAAATGCAGAAGTTACCAGAAGAAAGAGTATGAAACATACTCGAACTGCAGACTATTTAGATAAACAGCGAATGACATAGATAGATTGTTAAGAATGACCAAGAGGCACGGTGGAGTAATGGATAGCAGCTCGGATTAAGGAATCGGAGAGCAGAGTTCGAATACCAGTCAAATCCATTATATCCACTTACGTGATGATAGTCCTGCGAAAGGTATGAATCCTTTTCTTCTCTCTCGAGCTATGAGTAAAGATCAGGACTGATCTACGAAAGAAATGGCAACCTACTGCAGGAAAAAATCCGCCTCGTCAGTCAGGTATCGAAAGATATCTAATCGCCTAAGCGTGTATCATGCATGGAACATAATTGACTGAAGAAGCACTATAGAAACTGTATGCTTTGAAAATAATAATACCACCAGCAGTAGTAGCTCCGTCAGAAACTAATGATGTTCTCGATGTAGCAACAGACAAAATAATGTTCGCGTTGCAAAATTTGAAACGTGAATAAAACAACAATCGAATGTGCCGTAGCAACAGAGATTATTAAATATGTAAGAGAATCTCACAGTGAATAAAGTAAAGGAAAACTCTAGATATTTAAATTTTACTTTACAATACAATAGACAACTATCGCGATATGTCTATCGAACAAATTCTTGCCAAATGCACGTACAAACAGATTAACGAATACTCCAGAAGAAAATCGATCATGTGAAGAAACAGGTTTTAAGTCCTTGCTCAATAACAGACCAACCATAAAAAATAAATAAATGAGCCGATCAAATAATATTTAAAAACAAAATAAACTAAACTACTTTTGCCCACGATAACTATGAAAAATCACTTAGCAGTTTTTAACTCTTTACGAGAGCAGTGTTAATGAAATTTGTATATAAGTTATTAAAAATATATACGATAACAGAAATATTTTGATAGCACAAACACACAGACAAAAATAAAACCTGGAAAAGGAATAAATTGATTGACTGATTGATCTTTACGATTTATGAAACATTTTACAGGTTATTTAACGCCAGAAAATATTTTTGGAGTGTAAGAATTTTTGGGAGGTAATAACGATTTACTGATACAATTCCTGCTATTTATCCCATATTTGGAGGGCTAATAGGGAAATTCAGACCTGTAAAAGGTGTAAAAACGGCATATACAAAATCAAAGTTATTTAGACACATTAATTGAATGTATGTTCGAAAATTAACAGCAGTTTATAACGCATCTAACGACGGTTTCTTCTACTAGGAGGTCGTAGGTCCGAAACCTGCCGAAATGCGCATCTTTCCTTTCATATGATTTCCCTAATATTCAGAAAAAAAATAAATAGATATACTGTTTAATAAATAAACACAGTGTCTATGAATCCACTAAAAATAATGGATTAATAAATAAATACTCCATTACTTCTTTATATATATATATATATATATATATATATATATATATATATATATATATATATATATATATATATATATATATATATATATATTGTGCATGTGTGTGTGTGTGTGTATACAAAAATACTGTCGGTTCGAACAACATCACTAAATAAGAACATATTGATCAACAACCGATTTTACGAGTTTACATATATATATATATATGGTGGTACTCGTTTGGAAAAACCTCGGATAGCTCAACTTGCAGTAGGAAAAATCGGTACCCGAGTAAAAATAAGGAATAAAAAAGAAAGAACCAAGAACATTAAGACAAAGCGAAAACAAACGTCCAGTGTTTAAGCTACAAGTCCCCCCCCAAAAAAAAAACGAGTAAAAAGACAACTACGTAAAGTACTCAATACACTAAGTAGAGCAAACCTATGATAAGATAATCCCAAGGAGCCAGGAAAACCTACCTAGGTTTCACGTAAACGGAACTTCAGGGTACTGCCTGCTAAAGATCCGTTTAGGGGAAACCTAGGTAAGTTTGCCTGGCTTCTTAGGATTATCTTGATCGCCGTGTCGTGTTTTCACTCGACTATTTATATATGCTGGTCAATAGTGCATTAAGATTTGGAGTCAGTCAGCCAGTTATGTGCCATGCGTGATACACGTTTAGGCGATCATGTATCTTTCGATACATGACTGACGAGGCAGATATTTTGCCCGCAGTAGTTTGCCATTTTTTTCTGCGGTAGATCAGTTGCCATCCAAGGCTATAGAACCCGGCTATCCTGCTACTTAACCATAGCTGGGAGAAAAAGAAGTGGATTCATACCTTTCCTAAGGTTATTAGCAAGTAGGTGAATGTAATGTATTGGAATTCAAACTCGGCTCTCCGATTCCTCAATACATTACTCCACAGGAAATAATGTCGTATACAAATCCATTGATTTCTTATACTAGGTACGATGGGTAAATTTTCGCTATTTTATACTTTTAATTTCGCGAATGCGCATTGTTTTTTTGTTTGTTTGTTTTTGTTTTTCTTACTGTACGGTCAATTAGGCACCGTCGGTGAGAAAAAGATTACGATAATGCAATTCACTCCGCCATAAGTTTCGATACGGCATGCAATTATGGCCGGAAATTCAGTGCCAATAATTCAGAGTGTTTCAGTGTCAATCTGAGGAGAGTGCAGAGGATTCGGATAGAGTTGGATGAGTTCAATGGTGATTACAAATGTACGGCTGCTCGGAAAACTCACTCTGATCGTTCTGATAAGAAAAGAACTCACGATCTTGTTGGTGAGATCCAGACCATCTGATTGACAATTGATAACGATCTCTGCAAGTCAATCAGGTCCATAGCCAGGAACACAGGAGTGTCTGAGTTTCTTATCAGGCAGGTAGTGCTCGAAGACATTCGGTATTTCTCATACAAGATAAGAAAAGGCCATTTTTATCAAAAGTCACGGAGGACAAGAGGAAAGACCGCGCTACGAAGCTATCCTTTCCAACCGAAAATTTCTGCCAGGATAAGATTGTGTACACGCAGAACAACCGTTGGTTTACCGTGTCCCCAAAAGGTGTGCCGAGAGTGATGAAAGCCAAATACCCAGTCACCATCAGGGTTTGGGGGTGATCCCTATTGATGACTTAGTTATGCTTCCATTCATCTTCTCACAGGGCCTTAGACTGAACATGGAGACCTACATCAAGAACCTTGAAGACATAGTGATACCCTTGATCAAGAGTGTGGTTGCTGGAAGACTCTGCGCCTGGCAACACGATTCTGCACCATGCCACGCCAGCAGGAGATCTCAGTCATGGATGTCAGACAATTTCTGCGACTACATCACCACTTATATCAGGCCACCTGACTCCTCAGAATGCAACCCCATGATTATTATATATGGAGCGCAGTTGGACAAGTGACCAACAAAACTCCTTGTGACACCGAAGATGAACTGAAGACAAAGTGTAAGACAGTATTCACCGTTCTGAAAAGTTGCAGGAGATTCAGAATTTTTCTGGGGGACGTGGTTGAAGTCAATGGCGATTTTATTGAATAAATTTACTGTAGTATTTCAAGATATTTTTATGTAAGTTTGCTAAATATAATTGTTAAAATTAGATGTCAGTGTTATTTTCTTTTTTGCGTAAGTTAGATGACAATTTATCCATCGCAGCTTATATATGTATACACGCACACACACACAGACACACACAGAGAAACAAAAATAAAACTTGTTATTATTTTAAATGATTTAGAAATGCTAACATTATACATAATAATATACATCTCATAAACGAAAGCAATGTGTCTAATATAACATTTCATTAGATTATGAGTCTACTGTTTGATATGGTTTCAGGGCTGATGCATCATTTGCGCAAACCCAGATATCCCATTAGTACTGTGGTGATGTGGGGTCTGGCAAAATGCAACGGTTAACTGCACAGTGTTAGTCGTGATAGTTGTATACAATAGGCAATTCATTGCAATAGTATTATCTCTTTTGACAGTTACCCAGGACTAATTGTAATGAATGGATCAGTAAGAAGGGTAACTGGGTCTTACAACAACAAATACATAAACGGTATTTTCTGGTTCTGTAGATTTCCGCTGCCATGCCGTGAGAATGCCAAATTCTTTGGATCCTGTTCAAGCATTACTGATTTCCTGTTTTTGGCAACCCCGGTTAATTCAGGTAGTCCGAGGTCGATTTGTGAATAAGCCCTCGGTATCTGTCTTCGACAGATGATTTGTTATTTCCTTCATCGCGTAGATTTTCGTACATTTCCAGGTGTGTCTGGTCGACATCTTCCTCTAAAAGAGACGATATCTTGTCTCTTAGTTTTCTGCACAAGAAACTAGATGACAAGATGAGGACACTGGGTAATTAACTTGGTGACAGCCGAAAAAAAAATAAGACGCCATTCAAAATCTACTACGAAACTCCAGTCTTTACAAACAGGAATCGACGCTTATCTCGTCATTTTTTTATTTTTTATTTTTTTTCATAAAATGCTGATACTGACTTTTACTTAAGAAATATATTTATTTCTTTAAGAAATTTATCAGTTTCTCATCCCTGTAAACTATCGTATCGCTAGATTCGTCTTTTATGCATCGTGTCTCTTTAGAACGCGGGCGACCATGACTCTTTAGAACGCGGGCGACCATGACTCTTTAGAACTTCCTATCCTGTCTTTCGTAGATGTTACCAATGTTTGTTTTTCTTTACTATTCATCCTTTTCTCTGTTTTTCCAGGCATTTAGGCAAGCTCTTTCGAAAAAGTTTGTCGAGGCTTTCTTTTTTTCCACTTTCTGTTCCTTTGTCACTCTCGCCTATAAGTGTGGCCTCCATTTCTCATTATGTTCCCTAGAAATTTCAGGCCTCTTTCTGATTTCATGTATAATTGACATCTATGGCCATTTTCCTTAACTCTTTGAGGCCTGACCACCGCTTTACCGGTGGTAGAAAAATGACGTAATATCTAGCCACCGGTTGAACGGCGGTAGAGAAAAATGACTTAATGCACAGCCACTACGGTGGGCAAACACTTGCGTCGTGTTTTGCTATTGGTTGTCTTATTTTGAAGAGCCAATCAGAAAAGCCGTAATATTCTGATGCCATTGAACGTTATACCAATCTCTCCGCGCCTTTTCATTGTGTTTTGTGCATGTGTTTTGGATAAAAAAGATCGTTTTTACCATGAAGCGTGCAAAGTCTTAACCTGGACCGTCAAGGGAGCAATCAGGTACACAACGTGCGAGAAAAGAACAACGCAGCAATAATTGATATGCTTGATGATTTATCGGAACTAGAGTATGACAATGATTACTCTGATAGTAAAGTGAAATTCGAATCGGATGATTTTGCTGCAGATAGTGAAAATGGAACTGGGCATGCAGAATCAGCTGATCAAAGGAGGTGTATTCACAGACTCTGGTGATGTGAGAGATGATGTAAGAGAACAACAAGATGGTTGGAATAAGCTATATGAGTCAAATGACATCGAGTTTAAAGATTTCGAATGCGGATCAAAATACATTCCATAAAGTATCAGCAAAATCTCCCGCGCAGTTGATTACGTCAGCTTATTTCTGGTCAGTGACTAAAACCATGGTGGGGACTGACAAAATTACCAAATGACACGTCTGTACAAGACACGCCCTCATCAGTGCTGGCCAAGACGTCTCTTCGTCAAGTTTGTCATGGGGGCCATCTACTATGGATATGTATTGTTCCAGGCAATTTTCCTCGAGCAAGCCAAGTCCCTCAGCTTCAGAATGTCCCTAGATCAATACTGTGTTGACCTGGTTGTGTGCATTCAGGCCAGCTGCAGTGCGCAGGCAGTCAATCAATTCTGGTGCTCTGGAACGCCTGCAAAATGTCGGCCTCCACCTCCCAGAGATAACAGAATATACCTCCACTAATAACTTCTATGCTGTGTGCTGTTGTAAATACAATGAATTCAAACAGAAAAAAAAACAACTGCAAAGGCTATGCTGTCAAGGCTGTGAAATCTTCAGTCCGCTGCACAGCATACCAGCGCTTCTTGTTCATCAAGAGAGCAACACCTGCTGGGTAGACTGGCACTCAAAGTAAGAATTCTGACGTTAGAGTGAAAGCAATCAATCATACTCTCCCCCTGTTAAATATAATGATTATATTTTTGTAACTATTTTTATATCTACCATGAAACATTACATACGAATTACTTCCGAATTTTAACTCAGCAAATAAGACAGAGGGGTTAAAATTGTTCAGGAACGCTCAAAGGGCTAAAACTTCCTCGTTACTTACATGCTGTGTCCATGATATTATCAGCATCCTTTTGGAAAATCCTATTTTTGTTGCCTCAAGTCTATTCTTTATTTTTGAAGATAGTGTCCAGTATTTATTACTATATAGGAGGACTGATATTAAAGAGCAGTTCTGCCCTGTTTTTTTTTTCTTTTTTGTTTCTAACTATATTTTCATGCTTCTTCATACATTGCTTAGCTTTATTTATGACCACTTACTCTTTCCTTTGTCCGAATTGTTTTCAATATGTTCCTCGCTTGAGAATGATTTTCTTTTTCTACTTCGTTTTCTTCTGCTATATTCCTTGTGTCTTCAGGGCTTGGTCGGTCATGGCTCTCACAACTCTGTATCCTTAGTATCTAAAAACAATGTTTGATCCCTTCAAATGCTTTCCAATCACTATTCTGCCACCCATACACCCGTTAGGTAGGTTACTCGCCGTTTCCTTCTGTCTCTCTAACTTCCAATGTCGTGTGAGTCTAAAATTCTCCAGGCTTCTCATTATGCGCCACAGAGATTTCAAATATATAAAAGTATAAGTGTCCTTTTTGTTCCCAATTAACTTAAAACATACTCGATTCTCACATGCTACGTCTATGGTATTCCCCAGAAACCTTCTATAGAAACACTATAGTATGTAGTCTCATCAGAGATCATGAGAGAATATACTTCGCATCCAACGTGAGAAGAGAAGCCGGGTGTATTTAAGAGTTAGCCTGGGAGTTGAGAACCCCCTCCCACTGGCAAATCAGCACCAAACAGGATTTCATTGGTTTCTCTGACATGTGAACAGGTAAACAAGTGATAGGCAGGCGTGACAGGGAATAACGGTAGGACAGGTAAATATGAAAACACCGACCCGAAAAGCAACAACGGAGACTCATTCTCAAACAGCTCATATAAGATTGTAAATTCCAATTTAATTTTTTTTTTTTAATTTTCTCAACCCACTCATGCGATAGTGCCATTAAGATGCAATGGTTTACCGGAAATGAAACAGAATGAGAAAAAATTAGCGAGGAGAAAGGACAATAAATGTACAAGATTCAGGAAGACATTTTTAAAGATTGTAGGTGACAGGTAAGCAAGAAACCACAGGTGAAAAGTGCGTGTAAAGAAAATATTACAATAAAAACTTACGGTTACATCGAGATAATTCAACAGTAAACCAATGGAACCTAGTTACTTATTGTGTACGCTTAAAATCATGCGGTCATTGTACCAAGGAGAGGAGAGATATTTATTCTGCTGTGTACAGAAATATGGCACAAGGCCAATATGGGAAATGGGGAAAATCCAAGGAGTGGGATTCAGTAGAACAACTACCATGAAAATATTTTTAGAAAAGTCAGTGGGAAAGTGACCGAAGCCTAGATGCCAGGTCAGTACCAATAATATTACATATCCTTCTATGGATTTTGTCTAAAATTTTGAGATATATAGTAAGATCACCAGACTAGATAGGGCAGCAATATTCATTCAACGGTCGAATGGTAGATTTATAAAAGTGCAAGATGGATTCTGACGAGACGGATTGTCTGGCACCACACGGTAGCAGCAGTCCTAAAATGTATTCAATATAATCACCCTAATTCCTATCAGTAGAAAATATGGAACCAAGAAGTCTCACTGAGCTTCATTCCTAGAGGTTAGCATCAGTCATGCTGATGGAAAGCAGAAAAGGTTCTCTATGGTGAGTAAATACTAGCAGTTTCATTTTAAATGTAAATTTGAAGGTCATTCCTTGCCCCAGTTAACAATGGATTCGAGGTTATTTTCGAAAGAAGCTGCCAGTTTGTTTTTTTTGTTTTTGTTTTCGGATTTACTATTAACACATGAGTAAATATTTGTGTCATCGGTATAGATATCTATGAGGATGAGGGACCGACATTAATTGACGAAGTCCGATGTGAAATAAAATGTAACTTAATGTTACGTATAAGTGTTTTATTCTCGGGTTTGTAATGTACGGCGATTGATCATGACACCACATCTCTGTTGCCGCAAGTCTCCTCTTCGTCTGTGAGGAAGAGAAGTTCTGAGGCAACAGAGCTTTCTTTTGGTTTGGATCATAAGCATATCCTTTCCTTCTCCATACATTGAACCTTCCATTAATATGCTAGAGATTAATCTGATCTCAAAGTCTTCTTCGAACAGTGGATTGTGAAACCTTTGCTCCTGCAATGTAGAAGTTGTTGGTTATGTAACTGACTGATGTTCTGGGGGAGGTGGACTCACAGCTCTCACATTGATTCTGTCATCAACTGCTGTTGTTTTCCTTGGCTGACCCATCCTCCTATACGCTAGCATTCACTGACATGTCGCAGTTACTGTTACGATCATCAACAACCAAGACCAATTTCATGAAATGTTCGTTTCCGAACAAATATACCCTTTATTTTTATTCTTTATCTCAATGTCTAATTCGATGTATTTGTTTTATTTTCATAATTTCGCCTTTTATCATTCATTTGGAAGAATATCACGATTTATTGAATTTTTCATTCGAGCCATTTCAATTTTGTTATATCTTGTTTGAATTCTGAGTGGCGCTTCATGGAGTAGTACAGAAAGAATTTGTATTCGAACAAAATCAAAGAATAATAGAACAAAATCCCATAATTTTCTGCTATGTCTGTCTTTTTTGTGTATATCAACAGAGAAAAAAAATACATAACGTACATATATTTCATATAGGATTATCTGTGCTAAACATTTATATTGTCTATATTTATTATCTATCTATATATAAAATTATGAGACATCTGTTCGTCAGTCCGTCACACCCTCTAAAATAGGCGTTTCTTGGTCGATCGATACCAAGTTTTGGGGAAAACTGCAGCTAGGTAAGTATACAAAGTATAATTAGCTTTACTAGGGTGCGGAGGGCTTAGTACAATGAATTGTATTTTCTAAATAAAAAAATAAAAAAGTGTATTTTCTTTATCTATCTGACAAACAAGAAAATGGATTATATATTTTTATATACCGTATCTATAAGCACTAATGGGTATGTCCTAATCCTCATAAATATATTGGACACTATTGTAAGTGGGGGTAATATGCTGTCTAAGTAGTTCAGCACTAGCAGTTCACGTCGCTGACGAGTATTGTATTTTGTTGATGTTATAAAGATTAGCATTTCATTTACAACCTCCGTTTTGGTTATTCCTCATTCAGTAATATTTTCTACTTTACAATATATATATATACATACATATATATATATATATATATATATATATATATATATATATATATATATATATATATATATATATGGTCACCTCCAAGAATATTGGGACGGCAGTATAGGACATACAGCCTGCCGATATCTTGCCTTTTAGATTGAAAACATTAAATAACTCTGAATGACTTCTCTTGGTTTTAGTCTTAGGTTTCACCTGTAATGGCCGAATTTCTTATTAAAAAAGGATAAACCACAATGAAGAAGAGGGAGCTGTCAATGGGGGAAAAGCGAGCCATTTCGAAAGTGAGAAAAGAAAAGAAATTGATCAGAGACATTGGAAAAACATTGGACAACAGTCAGTTATATCAACAACAACCTACTCAGTGCAGAGGTAAATGTTTCCCACTGTTCGTAAAAGTCTTTGTGATCAGATTAATCTCTACCAAAGTGAAGGAAAGTCTAATGCGTGGAGAAGGAAAGGATCTGCTTATGATCCAAAGTGAAAGATTCATGTAAAGCATGATGGAGGGGGTATCTTAGTTTGGCCTTGTATGGCTGCTTCTAGAAAATGTTATTTCATATATATTGATCATAGGACTCATGAGGGTAGCAGCAGAATGAATTCAGAAATCTACAGAAAAATGTTTCCACACTAACCGGGAGGAAATTTATCATGGAGCAATGACCCCAAAATACTGCCAACACAACAAAGGACTTCATCAGAGTAAAAATGGTAACTGTTTTAGACTGGCTAAATCAACATTAACCCGATAGAGCATAAATTCCGTTTCCTGAGGAGATGACAGGAGGTAGAACCCCAGGAAACAAACAAGAACTGAAAGAGGCTGCATTTAAATGTATGGAAAAGCATCACAACTGAAGAATGCAACAGTTTGATGGTGTCAATGTGTCGCAGGCTTGATGCAGTTATTGTAAACAAGGGTTATGAAAACAAATATTAACTTTTATTTACATTAAGACTGTGACTCTTTACTTTTGCTCAACTAAAGATGGGGTTATCTGATACAAAAGGTGTTATACCCTATGCTGTTTAACACATCTACATATAAATACCGGAAAATAAAAGCTGAAATTTTGAATTCTTGTCTGATATTCACATTTTGATCTTAAACCCAAATATCTTCAGTTAACAACAAAAACAAATGAATCGGCCTTGCGTTTCAGTACTTTTAGGGGACTGTATATATATATATATATATATATATATATATATATATATATATATATATATATATATGAATAAATATAAAAGTGAACATAGAAGTCAACACTTAGAGGCGACAGTCTGTTTCATGCTATATGCAATCGTCAAGCCACGTGTGCTGTTATTTTTCTCGTCTATTTATATATATACGGGTTAGTGGTGCATTGTGGGTATTCTATTATGGCGGTTATTTCACCGGAAGTCGTTTGTTTATCTATTTAGGTCAAATTATATTGCTTGTTTTTATTTTTGTTTCTTATTTTATTTATTTATTTATTTATTAACGTAGTAAAAATTTGTTTATATCACTTATTTAACAGTTTTGTTTTGGTTTGGGAATTTAATTAAAACTATTTGTTCAGTTTTGGGGTTGATTGTTGTAGTTCATTCTAAGTATTATTTTGGTGGGAACAGTTTTTAATTGATTATCTTTATTTGGGATTGGTTTGTTTATTTACTTGGATGAATTTAGGTTAATTTATTTTACTTGTATATTTTCTCTTTTCGGTTTTCGATTTTTAAGTAACATAGTATTTTTTTATGTTTTATTTCTATTTTTTTTTTTTTTTTTGTTATTTTGTTATTTTTGCTTATTAGTATATTTATTTGTTTTTATTTTATTTTTTCCGTTTTTTAATTTTTTAGGTTACGTAGTAAAAATTTATTTTCATGTCTGCATTTTGAGATGAGTTCGGATCTTTTGTTTAATAATTTATTTTGGTCGGGAAAAGTAATGATAGCTATTTTTTCCTCCGAGCAAAGTTTGCAAGTTTTTGATTGGTTATTGTAGGCTGATGATTTTTTCCTTATCTTCCAAGATATTTTTGGTGTGATGTTCGTTTTGTTTTTAATTTCCCAGATATACTTAGAAAGCATTGTACTGTTTGCATATTTACTATTTGTGAAAGATGTTTTGTGTGTATAATTTCTTTGTTTCCAGGGTCCTTCAGTTACTCCTATGTATACTTTTTCTTCATTATCTGGTGATTTTATCGTGGCTTGGTATATTACGTTGTTTTGTAAACAATTTCCGTTTAAGGGACATTCGTTCTTTATTCTGCAGTTGCACATGGGTTTAATTTGTTCGTGTGGTTTGTTGATAATTTTCCTATTGTGCTTTTTTATTATTTGTGCCATGCTCTCGGTGCAGCTGTAGCTGATTTTTACAGTGTTTTTGTTGAATATCTTGTGTAAGGTGCTTGATTCTGGGAAGTGCATATATGTATGTATATATATATATATATATATATATATATATATATATATATATATATATATATGTATATATATATATATATATATGTATATATATATATACATATATATATATATATATATGTATATAATTTGTATATATATATATACATATATATATATATATATATATATATATATATATATATATATATGTATTTATTATTTCTGTGATCATGTCTATGCCAAATTCATCTAAGGCTGTTAGCATTTCCTTTACGATGCCGTCTGACCCTGCCGTCTTGT